>OY757942.1:12712608-12717608 GCA_963585895.1 Sepioteuthis lessoniana
TTTAAGCGGAGTTTAACAGGTTTGAATTTAGAGTTTTCCTTGTCCTAGACTTGTTGTCTCACCAAGGCTGAAGAACCAAGCCTTACTCATTAATCAGTAATTTCAGTTTAGGACTAATATCCCATTGAAAGGTATGAACATCCTTTTACCATTAGCAATGGGTTAAGTTTGGTTTGGTTTCTTTGTTTAATGGTATATCAACCTTTGTAGGATATTTAATGCCAAAGCCATTCTCCGAGAAGAACAGTAGTGGTACTTTTTAACCCATAGTTAGGAGGATAAGGGGGATTCATACCTTTCCTTTCATACCTTTGGGCAAATGGTATTTGCCCAAAAGTGAACTTAATAGCGCGACTGGAGTACGAACTCGCTTACTACGATTCTGCAGTCCATCGCTTTAACCATTACACCACAAGGACACCCCCAATGGGTTAAGTAGTGTCACTTCTTTCTATTAGATTGGCTTCGACACTGAATATCCCAGAAAGGTTGATTTGCCGTTAACTAAAGAAAACAAGGATTTGATATATTTCCTAAGGGTTTTCTCAGAAAGTGAACTTTATGGCACGACTGGAGTTCGAACTCGCTTACTACGATTTTGCAGTAGAGCACATTAGCCACAAGGCCGCAAGGACTATCTCCTCTTTGTTTGTGATTAACATCCTTTCTTTTTTTTTTTCGTATTGTTTGTAAATTTAAACATTGGTCGAAATAATTAGAGCAATTTCATTCTTCCTGTGTTACTTAAAGGTTTTTGGTGGAGTCCCTGCAGTATTGTGGGTTACGTGCTGGGCTGTGGCCTCAAAGTAAGCAAATTCGAAACCCAGTCGGTCTGTTGCGTTCACTTTCGGACTACTGTCCCGTGTGATAATACCCGCTTCTGCAGCTCGTTGCATAAGTTACTAAGTCCCCGTCGAGAACTTATGTGGGGCCAGATGAAGCGAGAAGCGAGAAAAGAACAAAATCACAACAACTTGTGGTTAAAACGTCACGGGAGGATGTGGAGCGTGTAACACTTTGTGGATAATTAATTCTAGTTTGACTTTCAGCTGGCAAAAGATTATCTTAACTAACTGGGTCCGGCTGGTAATGTCGCTGTTTGTTGTTTCTTTGCCCCGGCCTAATTAACTTTCCTCGAACCCAAACTAAGTCTGACTGCCTGCCCCAAAATGCACCTGTATATATGCAGAATGTTTCATTATTATTTCCGGCTAATGGGACACACATGAATAAACCCATAACTTTTTTGGGGAGCCATTTCTCTCTTAAAAGACTGGACATGAAAATATATCCTAGACTGGCCCTCTATGATATGGGGACATTAAATTCAGACCCTTTTAAGTTTTTGACCAGTACCCGACAAGTACTTAACACTTACCCACTTCCGTGGCCATGTGTATAAACATCTTCTTATCTAGATTTCCTTAATCTAGTTAATGGGTTTTCCTAATATTTGAAATGTGATACCTAGGCCACATCTTGCCACATATATATGTGTGTATACGTGTGTGTGTGTATGTAGGTGTGTGTGTGCACACACATGTGCATGGGCGTACATGTATATATATATATACACACACGCATACATGTATGGGTGCACACACACACGTGTGTATACATGTATGTGCATATATCCAACTCATAGTGTCACACTTGGGGAAAAATACGAACCACCTAACCTCTAAGCTACTTGTTGAACAGTACCTCTACTGATCTTCTACAAGGATGCCTTTGGCTTTAACTAACCCAAGAAGATTAATATGCCATAAAGACGCCAAAAGCTGAAAACCTAACAATTTATAAGTATATTGTTATATGTTATTCTTATGAAAGACTCGTTTACGAATTTATAATTAAATCAAAAGAAAGTAAATTATTAAGAACCATTAGCAATAAGGGTGGGTTTAGCTTCCTTGTTTAATGACATATCAACTTGTGTGGGTTATTTAATGCCAAAGCTATCCTTATCGGATAACAGGGGCGTTATTATTTAACCCATAGCTGAGAAGATAAGGATTTTGGTTTTAGTTTGGTTTTATCGTACATCAACAATTGTTGGTTATTTAATGGCAAATCATTTCTTATACATATAAACAGTTCTATTTCAAACAATTCAGTTTAGCATAAGTACACAGTTTCACAGTAAAAAGACTTCTATTTCAAACAATTCAGGTTATCGTAAGCATATTGTTTAGCTCTCTTCGACCCATAGATAGGACCCGATCAGGTGCTACCACTCCGGGCCAGTGTGGACCTTGTAGCGATGGCAATGAATGGGTACTTAGTTCAAGCACTACTGAGGCTTTACCATCTGAAGGTATAGAGTCATGTCTTGGATAATCGTTGCACAGAGAAACAGTCGTATATTGCACATCCCCACCCGACCGGATAAGTGAAATAAGGAGGTTCTTACTATTCACAAAGGTATCCTATTTACCAACCCCTCCGCTCTGGCAGGATATGACACAAGGTCAATTTTTAAGCGGAGTTTCATCATCATCATCATCATCATCATCATATCGCACTGGTAGCATGGATATCCCTGACCCTCTCTCGCCAATCCTCCCTATCGTTCATCGCCCTAGGTAGGTCTTCAGGACAACATCCCGTATCCTCACATAGCTGCTGAATGTATGTTCGTGCTGGTCGTCCTGCTTTTGCACGACCATGTGTGGGGGTCCATAAGAGTACATCTCTTATGAGTTCGTCCCTGCTTTTCCAGCAGTGTCCTGCATGTCTGAATTCTGAGTTGTCCTTCTCCTAGACTAGTTGCCTAACAAAGGCTGAAGAACCTAGTCTGTCCTACTGTTTACCCATAGCTGGAGGGAGAATAATTGGATTCATACCTTTCCCAAGGGTATTAGTGCTATGTGAAATGCAATCAGTCTCGTCCAGGATTTGAACTCGTGTCGCCGTGTTCATTTCCTACGACGATAACAATTACACCACGGGCACCTCCATATTCACAAAGGTATAAGTGTGAAAGCTAATGTAATTCGTACTCGCTTACTACGATGTTGCTGTACTGCAGATTAGCCATTACGTCATCGTGTAAACCGTTTTCAGTGTTTAGCTAAATCCCTGCTGATGGGTATAATCATATCAATATTTATGTACTGTTGCGAAAATAGAAAAGTATGTCTTCAAACCCACGAAAAACTTTCCCTTTTGGCAGTCCATTCCTCTCGCCAGCTATTCTCACCCTAAACAGATCGTCATGATATAAAATTCTGGCAAATTTACCAAGGTAATAAAAATTCACAGTAAAGGGTTCAGCAGATATACCTAACACATTTTAAACTTTAACATGTGTGGCAAGTAAACTTAGGCAAGTGTCAACGTTACCTTCATCTTCCCCAATTGATTGAGGCTGTAGAATACATCGGCTGATTCTTGTAGAAGAGTAAGAACCCCACAATGAGTGTCTTGGATATAACACTAAAGAAGCGGGTGGTGAGATTCCAGTAATACCAGATCATTGGTGAATATGGGGTACCCGTTCATTGCTATTGATCCAAGGTTCACTCTGACCCGGAGTGGTAACACCTGATAGGGTCCTATCTATCATATTTACCAACCCCTCTGCTCGGGCAGGATATGACACAAGGTCAATTTTTAAGCCGAGTTTAATAGGTTTGAATTCCGAGTATTCCTTCTCCTAGACTAGTTGCTTCACCAAGGATGAAGAATCTAGTCTGTCCTACTATTTACCCAGAGCTGAAGGGAGAATAATTGGATTCATACATTTCCCAAGGGTATTACTGCTATGTGAAATGCAATCAGTCTCGTCCAGGATTTGAACTCGTGCCGTCGTGTCCACTTTCTACGACGATAACTATTACACCACGGGCACTTAGGGTCCTATCAATGGTTCAAATAGAGCTAAACTGTGTGCTTTTCCTAAACTAGTTGTTGTTGGTAACCATAGTCGAGCACGACCCAAAGGGTCTCTTTTCAATAGTTACTACACCGAGATGTAAGGGAGGACGCTACTCCTTTCACTGGATTGCTCTACTTTACCCTTGATACGTACCTTATAATGTTGAGTGTTAATCAAAGAGCTATCAAGTACCATTTTTAAAGTCTTTTGTATGACCCTACGAGGGACTGAACCCAGGTCTTCCGGTCCATTGGCGAACACTCTACCCACAATTAGCCGGTATCCTAAACTAAATGGCTTGAAATAAAACTTTTTTTTTACATTAAAATGTGTACTAATGCTAAGCTGAATTATTTGAAGTAGAACTGTTTATATGTATAAAAATGAATTTGGTATTTATAACCTACAATAAAAACCAAAACGAAAATCCTTATCTCCCATCCAGATCAATTCCTTGTACAGTAGGGGCTGTAGAATACGCCAACTGCATCTCTGTAGGGGTAACACCCCTCCAATGTTTGTCCAAGATATAAAAAACCCTGCATCTGATTGTGAGGCTCCAGTCCTGGAGACCAGGGAAATATTGAGTACACTTTCAGGGCCATTAATCCACTCTGACCTATTAGAGTACCATCCATGGATTGCAATATCTGTTGTGTCGAGGTGTTATGGTTATCATCGTTGGAAATTGACATTGCGACCCGAGTTCAAATTGCAGACAAGGCTGATTGCATTTCACATAGCACTGATAACCTTTGGAAAGGTATGAATCTAACTATTCCTCTTCCAGCTTTGGGTAAACATTTGCGAAAATTGACTTCTTCAGCGATGGTTAGGCTACCAGTCTAGGAGAAGGAAAACCCAGTAAGATTCTGCTAAAAATTAACCTAAAAAATACGAAGCAATACTTGAAATCATTTAACTGCGTGCAAATAAAACTCTAGGTATTAGATATCAATACACGAAGCTATTTCAGTGTGTTTAAACAAATGTTTATTACTAAATAAAATTTTCCGTGTTAGATAGGGATATTTAAATCCATTTAACTGAGCAAATTTTGAATTATAGTCATTAGATAGCCATACTTGAAAATGTTTTAACTGTGAGCATTTAAACGTGT
>OY757942.1:12720108-12772608 GCA_963585895.1 Sepioteuthis lessoniana
GTCTGGTTCGTCTAACTAGTATAGTTTTCGTGATGGGAGGCAGGTGGCCGTATAGTTGATGCCTTGTGGGGTGTTGCCGCCAGGACTTGTTCAATATTGCTCGCAACATTATTGTGTAATTGCCGTCTAGCTTCTTCTTCACCGGCCGTTTAGTTCGCGTCCAAGTAGTGCATCCATACAGCAGTATCGTTATGACCGCTGCCTGGAAGAAACTGCGTTTCATTTTATCGATCAGGTCTGATTTCCATATGATCGAAAGTCTATCGATACCTGTCCATAACTTTGTTAGCCGCGTGTCGATGTCTTTTTCGGTTGATGAGACGCTGCTTCCTAGGTAGGTGAATTTGTCTACCAGTTTCAGAGAGGTTCCGTCTCGTGTAGAAATGTCTCCTATTTAATTATAGTACATATATTCAGTTTTGTGTGTATCGACATGGAGGCCAATGCCTGCGGCGGCTCGTTCCAAACTAAGCAGCTGTGTTTCGGCTTGGTTGGGTGTATTCGCCAGTAACGCTATGTCATCGGCGTAGTCGGCGTCGATAATTGTTTTTGCGGGGTACCTTATTGAAACTATTTATCTATGTGCAAACAAATAATTAAGAGTAAATATATTTATTCGTGTAAAAATACATGAAACTATTTACAAAAAAAAAAAAATTGGCGAACTTAGTATAGGGTGACCCGTAGACTCCCTTTCCAATAGCTACTACACCGAGGTGCAGGGAAGTGTGCGACTCCATTCCCTGTATTACTCTATTTTACCCTTGATCCTAACCTTATAATGCTGAATGTTAAGCAAAATGGCATCAAGTACCATTTTTGAGTTTTTTGTATGACTCAACCTAGGATTGAACCCCGTTTTGCGGGCCATATGCGAACACTCTACCCATTAGTCTAATGGCCCGGTAAAAAAAAAACGATTTTCAGCTTATTTAAAAATGCTATCTGCAACATGTGTTTCCAAATCATATTTTATATTCGTATAAATAGAATTTGGGATTAAATAACCTACAAGTGTTGATATGCCATTAAAAACAAACACAAACAAACAAAAATGTTGTTATTAATATACAATGAAGGTAGTTTGCAAACCTTCAAGTGTGAAAGACTTTTGATGTTAAAATTAGTCAAAAAGAAGAATAAGAGAAATGTGACATATTTCGTTAGTGAAAGAAATATTATAGGAACTACCTATAAACACCCAAAAAAAGAGAAATACCTAATATTTTGTCTGCAGATATAAAAGTAAAAGTTGGCGACCATAGTCGAGGATAACCCGAAGGCTCCCTTTTCGATAGCTACTACACCAATGTGTAGGGTAGGGCGCTACTCCTTCCCTGGATTGCTCTACTTTACCCTTGATCCGTACCTTATAATGCTGAGTGTTAAGCAAGGAAGCATCAGGTACCATTTTTTGAGTCTTTGGTATGACTCGACCTGGGATTGAACCCAGGTCTCCCGCGCCATTGGCGAACACTCTAACCCCTAGGCCAATGTCCGGTCTGCAGATATAAAAGAAATAAATAGATTATTATATTATTTTTTCATATCTGTTCCTTGGCGAATATATTTTCACTCGACAATTTCCTATTCTCACGAAGAAGAACTATCTTGTGAGACACGATGTCGTATCATTAGAAGCGATTATAATGCTTTTTCTGTGTCTCTTTATTCAATAAAATTATTCAAAGTAAAGGTGCCCGTGGTGTAATGGTTATCGTCGTAGCGAATGGACACGGTGACACGAGTTCAAATCCTGGACGAGACTAATTGCATTTCACATAGTACTAATAACCCTTGGGAAAGGTATGAATCCAATTATTCTCCCTCCAGCTATGGGTAAATAGTAGGGCAGACTAGGTTCTTCAGCCTTGGTGGGGCAACAAGAAGGAAAACTCTGAATTCAAACCCGTTAAACCCTGCTTAGAAATTCACCTTGTGTCATATCCTGCCCGAGCAGGATATGACACAAGGTGTCATATCCGAGCAGGATATGACACAATATGAAAATTATTCAAAGTAATCTTTCTATCAGAAAAACAATTTTATTATTTTCAGAGTATAAACACATCTCGACTTGACATTCTATTTCAGATATGCCCAGCATGTGCGTGCCTGTCTTGGAAATGGACGGAGGCAATAAGATGCCCGAGACGATGGCCATTGCCAGGTACTTGGCCCGTGAATTCGGTAAGTCCAAATAAGATTTCAATAGGGTAAAAATATTTTGAAATTCAAAAGATTTTACAAGTTTAAAGATATAAGTTATAAGCTGAAACACAAATTCTCAACGTACTTATGTTTGAAATACAAAAACTGTTCCATTTCAAACTATTCAGCTTATCATAATTCCTTAGTTAACATGTCAAAAGAGTTCTATTTCAAGTAATCCTTTTTAGTATAAGTATGCAGTTCAGTTTTTTCGACCCATATATATAGGACCCCATCAGGTACTTCAACGCCGGGTTAGAATGGACCTGGGAGAGATAGCAATGGATGTGAAACTGAATTGTTTGAAATCATTATTACCATCATGTCATGCTGCCAGTACGGATATTCCTGACCCTCTCTCGCCACTTCTCCCAATCGTTCATCGCTCCTGGCTGGTACTCAGGGCTACACGCCGAATCTTCACATAGCTGCTGTATGTAGTTTCGAGCTGGTCGTCCTGCTTTTGCTTGACCATAGGAGTACCTCACTTATAAGCTCGTCCCTGCTTCTCAAGCAGTGTCCTGCATGTCTGGTTCGTCTAACTTGGATAGTTTTCGTGATGGGAGGTAGGTGGCCGTACAGTTGGTGCTCTGTGGGATGTTGCCTCCAGGATTTATTCGAAATTGTTCGCAGCATTCTTGTGTATTTGCCGTCAAGCTTCTTCTCCAGCCGTTTTGTTAGCGTCCATATAGTGCATCCACATAGCAGTATTGAGACGACCGCTGCCTGGAAGACACTGCGTTTCATTTTATCGGTCAGGTCTGACGGCCATATGACTGATAGCTTATCGGTAGCTGTCCATGCCTTCATTAACCTCGTGCCGATGTCTTTTTTGGTTGAGTGAACTTGTCTACTAGTTTCAGAGAGCTACCGTCTAGTGTGGAAATGTCGCCGGTTTGATTAACTGTTTATTTGTACAAAAATGGATTTAACATTAGATAACATAGAAAAGTTGATGCGTCATAAAACCCAAACAATCAATCAACGTGTATCCATGAATCCAAATCGTAATCTTTCTACTTTATTGAATTGATATTCTCTCTAATAAGCTTTGACAACTCAGCAGCTAATAAATATTTAAGGGATCAGTCACTGAAGCCAAATCCTATTTTTTCTTACTATTTTTTACTTTGTCTTTTTTTCTTTCCTTCTTTTTTTCCTTTCTTTCTTTAGGCAAATGAGGTCTTCCTTTCTTTCTTTCATTCTTTCTTTCTTTCCTACAGTAAATAAAGTCTTTCTTTCTTTCTTTCTTTCTTTTGGCAAATAAGGGCGTTTTTTTTGTTTCTTTCTTTCTTTTGGCAAATAAGGTAATTCTTTCTTTCTGAAATAATGTCATTCTTTTTATCCTTTCTTCCATTCTTTGTTTCATTCTTCTAGCAAATTCTTCTAGGAATTTTTTTTTCCTTTTTTTCTTTTTCAATTTTTCTTTCTATATTTCTTTAGGCAATAACTTCATTCTTTTTTCCTTTCTTTCTTTCTTTCTTTCTTTCTTTCTTTCTTTTGACAAAAAAGGTCGCAATTTCTGCCGACCTTTCTTTCGATGTTTCTTTCTTTCTGTAAATAAGGTCTTTCTTTCTTTAGACAAATTAGGTCTTTCTTTCTTTCTTTCTTTCTTTAAATATCTTTCTTTCTTTCTTTCTTTCTATTTCTTTCTTTCTTTCTTTCTTTCTTTCTGCAAATAAAATCGTTCTTTCGATTTTTCTTTCTATCTTTCTTTTGGCAATAACCTCATTCTTATTTCCTTTTTTTCTTCCTTCTTTCTCTCTTTCTTTCTTTCTTTCTTTAGACAAAAAAAGGTCGCCATTTCTGCCGACCTTTCTTTCTTTCTTTCTTTCTTTCTTCCAGTAAATAAGGTCGTTCTTTCTTTAGACAAATTAGATATTTCTTTCTTTCTTTCTTTCTTTCTTTCTTTCTTTCTTTCTGCAATAAGGTCATTCTTTTTTTCCTTTCATCATTCCTTTCATTCTTTCTTTCTTTCTTATTTTTTATTATTTCTTTAATTCATTATTTTCAATTTATGTTTTCGTTTCAATAGGTTTCTACGGCAAGAGCAACATGGATATGATGAGGTGTGACTACATCGCTGACTGCTTCTATGAAATCATGCACGATTATATGAGGTACTACCACTGGAAGAACGGACGCTTCAGGGTGAGTCAGTAGTTTCGAATTTGATCAACATTTCATCTCGACATCTTTTATGACATCATTTTTCGTAATGAATATGAAAATAGGCTACAGTGAAGATACCCTTAATACTAAAAGACTGTATTTGATATCAAGTGTTATTTCAGCCTGATCAACGTTTTCTGACTTTGTTTTTCAACTCAATATCAGCAGAAATAAAAATGACAATGACAATGATTAATATCAAAGACTCGTTTGATGACTATTAATAATTGAAGGTGCCCGTGGTGTAATGGTTATCGTCGTAGGAATTGGACACGATGATACAAGTTCAAATCCTGGACCAGACTGATTGCATTTCACATAGCACTAATACCCTTGGGAGGCAACTAGTCTAGGAGAAGGAAAATTCTGAATTCAAACCTGTTAAAGTCCGCTTAAAAATTGACCTTGTGTCATATCCTGCCCGAGCGGAGGGGTTGGTAAATATAATTAATAATTGAAGGCATGAACTGATACGAGTGGTAAGTACTTAGTAAATAACGAGTGTTTCTTTTAAATCAGTCACTGTTACTTGACATATTACCACTGAAAGAACGGATACTTCAGAATGAGTCGGTTATTTTGAATCGGATGAGTATTCATCATCATCTTTCAGCATGAATTAGTTTTAAAAAAAAAGCTAGAATTATAACGATCCTAAATACTAAAAGTCATTTTTTGTTACCAGATTTTATTTCAGATCTGAGCAAATATTTGATAACTGTCTATCAATTCACTATTTATAGAAACACAATTACAAAGATTTTGTATTAATATTAAGATTCATTGGAAGAATATTAAGACTTGAGGACATTATCAAATACGAGTGCCAAGTGCTAAGTAAATAATGACTGCCACTTTTAAATAAGCCACTTTTAAATAAGTTACAACTACTGGAAAAATGGACGCTTTAGGGTTAGTAGTTAATTTCAAATCTGATCAATATTTCATCTTCACATCTTTCAAGATATTATCTCCGAGAAAGAATTAATTTATAAGGATGGTGTAAAAATAATCCCTGACACTAAAGGAAATAATTAATACCAAGTTTTTCTTCAGTTCTGATGATTTGATGATTTTGTCAATCGACTTTATAAATAATGATTTGGTCATTCGACTATATATATATATCATCATCATCTTGTCGTGCCGCCAGCACGGATATCCCTGACCTTCTCTCGCCACTTCTCCCTATCGTTCATCGCCTCTGGTAGGTCTTCAGGGCTACATCCCGTATTCTCACAAAGCTGCTGAATATATATTCGAGCTGGTCGTCCTGCTTTTGCCCGGTATTATGTGGGGGTCCATAGGAGAACATCACTTAAAGAAGATGTCATACTATTAAAAAGTCATTGGACGTCTATAAAGACTTGGTTTGGTTTGGTTTCTTTGTTTAAATGGCATATCAACCTTTGTAGGTTATTTAATGCCAAAGCCATTCTCCTAGAAGAACAATAGTGGTACTATTTAACCCATAGCTGGGAGGATAAGGAGGTTCATACCTTTCCCAAGGGTATTTGCCTGAAAGTGAACGTAATAGCGCGACTGGAGTACGAACTCGCGTACTACGATTCCGCAGTCCATCTCTTTAACCATTACACCACGAGGACACCCCCTGTAAAGACTTGAAGATGTTTACTTTGCCAAGAGTAACTGCTTCTATGAAATCATGCACGATTACATAAGATATTACCACTGGAAGAACGGACGCTTCAGGGGAAGTCAATTGTTTCAAATCTACACGCTTTCATACCTATATCTTTCAAAATAGCCTAAAGAATTTATCTATGAAAGAAAAAAAATGATAAAGATGTAATATTGACATCAAAAACTCATTTGATGATTATAAATTCTTGAATATATTATAAAATACAAATGCCAAGTGATAAGTAAACTATTACTTCTTATTTTAAATGATCACTATTACATAAGGTATTTACTCTAAAAGAACAGACACCTCAGAGTGAGACACATATTTCAAATCTGATTAACCTCAACATCTTTTAATATATCCGAGAATGAAATAATAAAAAAAACGCTTCAGTTAACATGACCCTTAAATAAAAATCATTTTATATCAGTTGTTATTTCCGATCTGAGCAACATTTGATAACTGTCACTATTTATAGATACAGAATTATAAAGATTTTGTATTAATACCAAAATTCTTTAGATGAATATAAGGACTCGAAGACATTATGAAATACGAGTGCCAAGCGCAAAATAAATAATGACAGCTTATTTTAGATAATTACATAAGTTAATACCACTGAAAAAACGGACGCTTCAGGGTGAGTCAGTTATTTTGAATCTGATCAATATTCATCTCCAGACCATTCGTTATCTCCGAGAATGAATTAATTTAAAAAAGGCTACAGTTAACATGACCCTTAAAATTAAAAGTCATTTTTTGTTATCAGGTATTTTTTCATATTTGAGCAATATTCTCTATTCATAGGAAGCGAATAACAAGTATTTCGCATTAATATCAAAATTCATTGGAAAAATATCATGACTCGAGGACGTTATGTAATTCGAGTGTCAAGTACTTTGTGAATAATTATAGCTTCTATGTAATCCTTTATGATTACATAATGAACTATCAACGGAAAAACGGACGCTTCAGGGGGAGTCAGTTATTTCGAATTGGATCAATATTTCCTTCAGAATCTTTTAAACCATTATCTACCGTATTGAATTAGAAAAAGGCTGCTGTAAAAATGATCCTAAGTACTCATCATCATCATCATCATCTCGTGCTGCCAGCACGGATATCCCTGACCCTTTCTCGCCACTCCTCCTTATCGTTCATCGCTTCTAGTAGGTCCTCAGGGCTACATCCCGTGTTCTCAGAGAGCTGCTGTATGTAGGTTCGAGTTGGTTGTCCTGCTTTTGCTCGACCATATGAGGGGTTCCTCGGGAGAACATCACTTACGAGCTCGTCCCTGCTTCTCCAGCAGTGTCCTGAATTCTGGTTCGTCTAACTTTCATAGTTTTCGTGATGGGAGGTCGGTGGTCGTACAGTTGGTGATTTGTGGGGTGTTGCCTTCAGGACTTGTTAAAAAAAATCTTAAGTACTAAAAGACTTTAATATCAAGTGTTATTTTAGGTCTTATCAACATTTTATGGCTTTGTCCTTCAATTCACTCGATGAAGAAAGAAAATATCAAAAACGTATTAACATTAAAAAATGTATTTGCACGACTATAAAGATTAGAGGGCATTATAGGAGTGTCCAGGACTTTGTCAATAATGAGGGCTTCTTTGAAATCATACACGATTATATAAGGTATTAACAGAGAAAAAAACGACGCTTTAGGGCATGTCATTTTTTTCGAATTTGATCAATATTTGATTCCGAATCTTTTAAAACATTATCTCCTGTAATGAACTTGAAAAATGCTGCAGTAAAAATGATCCTAAGAAGTAAAAGACTTTAATATCGAGTGATTTTTCAGATCTGATCTACATTTTATAGCTTCGTCTTTCACCTCGATCTCTAAAGAAACAAAATAACAAAGATATATGTATACTAACTAAACGGCTGAAGAAGAAGCTCGACGGCAATTACCCAAGAATGCTGAGAGCAACATTGAACAAGTCCTGGTGGAAACACCCCATAAGGCACCAACTATACAGCCACCTGCCTCCCATCACGAAAACTATACAAGTTAGACGAACCAGACACGCAGGACACTGCTGGAGAAGCAAGGACGAGCTCATCAGTGATGTACTCCTATGGACCCCTGCATATGCCCAAGCAAAAGCAGGACGACCACTCGAACATACATACAGCAGCTAAATGAGGATATGGGATGTAGCCCTGAGGACCTGTCAGAAGCGATGAATGATAGGGAGAAGTAGCGAGAGAGGGTCAGGGATATCCGTGCTAGCGGATATCCTTGATATTACAGAAGGTTTGGATAAATCAAACACTTCAAAGATATTTAGATGTGTGGTATTTCGTTCGACTTTATTCCAAGTAGCTCATTGACCTAATTGGTAGAGTGCTCGCCAATGGTCCGGGAGACCCGGGTTCCCTCTCAGGTTCAGTCATACCAAAGACTTTAAAAATGGTACTTGATACCCCCTTGCTTAACACTCAGCAATATAAGGTACGTATCAAAGGCAAAGTGGAGCCATCCAGGGAAAGGAGTTGCGTCCTCCCCAAATCCTCAGTGTAGTAGCTATTAAAAAGGGAGCCTTCTGGTCGCCCTAGACTACGGTCGCCAACTTATTTATTCCATCTTTGAACTTCTTCAGACGGAGACCCTTTTCTGAGTTTTTCGATTTAAAAGCATGTAAGGAGAAATCAGAAGATGGTGGATCGGGTATAGTTGTAGCTAGAAAACAGGGGTGGGGGGTTGAAGTCAAATGTATCCGGTTTCAGAAAAGATTTTAGAACCCTTTCCTTTTCCTTATCACTTCAGCTCTTAGCCCTTCCTCACGCCAAGCACAATATAGACAAATTTCTGGGACATCACATTATAGTCAATATCTTTCCATAAAAAATGATATGCCAAAACCCCTTTCACCTGTATCTGTAAATCTATTGCAATATGATGGTGTGTCCATGACTACAGAATCTTGAAAATTTCTTCAGAAAGATGTCCCTAAATATTATCATTTGACCCTTCATCAATACTATACGACTTCCTTTAATCAATTTGATTTTTACATTTCTACACAATTGTGTTCTATTTAAAATATATAAACATATATTCTGCATTATTCATTTTCATTCCAGCACATATATATATATACATATATATATATATATGTATATATATATATATATATATATATAAGCTCCCCATTGGGTTGAGCTCTCTGGCGAAGGAATTGTCGGCCACCGTTAGCGTAATGCAAGGCTCTTCGAAAGAATTGAGCTCTCTGATAGCTGAGAGGGTATGAAAAAAATGTAAACAAAGGCTGCTGCTGCTGTTTGCTAAAATATAAAATACGTAAAAATTCCCGTAGCCAACGTAGTCTGCTTTCGGCCGAGTGGTCTGAAGCTTAGTCTATCGTAAAGTTGGACGGGTTTCGATTCCGGCTTCGAGCATCCTCCGCGTCTAGCCACACTGAAGAGTTCTGATAGAACGCAACAGTCTGTCTGTTGATGACTATATATATATATATATATATATATATATATATGAATTTGTAATGACAATTTAACCAGGTTTGAGTTTTCTACTATATGTATATATATAAATGTTGTGCAATTTGAAGGAAACTCAAGCCTGTTTAAATTGTCATTATAAATTTATTTCACAGGAGAATATCATTATATTCTCCGTCTCATCAGATGACTCTAAAACAATAAATATGGATTGTAGTCGAAATGTCTATGGTAATAAGCAAGGAGGAAAGAAAAACCTAAATAAATTTTAAATTCTCAGGTGAGAGTAAAGAGGGTCAAAATTACAGATATATATATATATATATATATATATAGTTCTCTGTCTAAACATATATATTTTTCTATCCGACTATTTGCTATATGATTTTGTGTCCAAGACCATCTTGCCCGGAGCATTTACCTCAGAATGACATCCTTAAATGTTCTCGATTTACCCTTCTTTGGTAAAGTTGTCTCCCTTTAGTTGTCTCCCTTTAGTCGACGGTGACCAGAATGCCCTCTTTTCAATAGTTACAACACCGAGGTGTAATGGAGGGCGCTACATTTCTCCACTCTACTCTTGATACGTACTTTATATTACTGAGTGTTAAACAAAGAGGCATCAAGTACCATTTTTACAGATTTGATGGAACCTGTTATTGAACCCAGGTCCCCCAGACAATTGGCGTCTTCCTTTCATCAATTTGATTTTTACGTTTCAACAACATTCTATTCAAAAAGAAAGAATATTCAGTGTTATTCTATTTTATTCCAGAATATACATATATATATATATATATATATATATATATATATATATATATATATATAATCATATTCATTTTTATCTATCTGTCGCTACATGATTTTGTGTCCATGACCACCTAGTCGGGAGCATGTACCTCTGAATGACATCACTAAATAATTTTATTTTACCCTTCTTCAATATTATACGATTTCCTTTCATCAATTTAATTTCTATGTTTCAACAATATTCTGTTTTATTCCAGAAAATCTTTTTAGTCAAAACGCACCTCTATAAATTATATTTAAACGGATATATTCATCAATATTTTTAAATACAAGCTAAATTATTTTTAATTCTTTTGTCCAGTTCAACATGGGTGGCAGTGGCAATGGAATGAACAGCCCAACTGGTGCCAGTGGTGATATGAACTCAAACTTTGATGTAAGTAAATTCAATTCTTTATCATTTGAATAATCTCCTCTAGTAACTTCTAAGTATAAATTGCGTCCTAGGATAATGTGTATTTTTATTTTATTGTAATTACAGTAAACCCAGCAACTTATTTGTTGGGGATTTATTCGAAGACTTCTCAGGTCTGTATGAAACTGTGTCTAGTAAAAGTAGGGAGGTGCTCGTGGTGTAACGATTATTGTCGTAAGAAATGAACACGAGTTCAAATCCTGGACGAGACTGATTGCATTTCACATATTAATCATCTGTCTACAGACAGTTTCATGGATCAAAGTATTTCTACACACACACACACACACACACACACACATATATATATATATATATATAGCAATAGTTGGAACCATTAAACTGTTTGCAGACAAGTGATTAATAGTATACAGAATTGTTCCTATGTGAGAGAAAAAAAAGAAAACCATTCAACAGTGCGAAAAAATTGTTTATTACGAAACGTGTTTAGAAATTATAGATTTAATATAATGGTATAAAAAGGATTTGGCATTAAATAATCCACAATGGTTGATATGCCATAAAACCCAACTAGAATTAGAACCAGTTACTGTGCATGAAAAGTTCTTTATTTTACATGTTTCTTCAATGTATTTTTGCCGGCATAATAATATTCGAGGATTATTTAATACCAAAACCATATATATATATATATATATATATATAAAACTTGACTTGAATTAGTCTTACAAAATGACTGCATCCTATATATATATATATATATCCATACATATATATGTGTGTGTGTGTGTGTGTGTTAGGGTACATAAAATGCTCTGAGATTAAAACTGTGATCTGTCCTCAGTTTTATTATGTTTGTTATATAAAATAAATATTTATTTCCAAAAATGAAGATATTTTGATATTTCCTTAAACGCCCACATTGCACTTCAATATTAATATCACTCATCGTAGAAATTTACATGAAAAATCATTTTGTTCAGGATATAATTTTTGGCAAAATAGGTATATGATATTTTATTGCTTAGCTATACATTGATATAATCTTTTTTATTGATATAATAATATAGATAATTTCAACTCTTCGAACACGTACTTTAAAAAAAAATAATCACAACTTTACCTGCGTATAATCAAAAATAAGAGTTTCATTACTTTTAAAATTATAGTGCATCAACTGTTCATAAATTTTGATACAGACTATTAAACTACATTCATTTATCTATCTAAAAAGTCACAAAACGAAACAATTACACCTTGAATACACGCGCTTAAACCGGTGCCAGTCGGTGTCATCAGTGATGTTTTAATCTTCTGGATCATTGGGGAGTTTCGGATCTTTCAACATCATACTCCCCTCACCAGAACGACCCCCTCAGAGATGATCAAATTCTAAGTCACCTACCCTATAAAACGCTAGACAAACTGATGGCTTGGACGGCTCGAAATCAATAATCCCTCAGACCAGGCCGAACATTTGATTGGCTGGTTTCACCAGCCAATCGTACGCTCGGCTTATTCTATTTAAAGGTGAGTTTGTGACTTTTCACTTTTTTAACAAAATTTTTTTCACAAGAGGATTATGATGTTTGGCGTGGAAGGTACGTTAATTCGTTTTTTTTTTTTTCATTTAACGTTATTTTAATTTCCATTTTATCTCTCTCATTCATATTCCCCCTCATTTTTATTTTCGATATATTACAAATTTTTATTTAGTTTTTCTTATCTCCTCCTGAATATAACAAAAAAAATTATAGACGGCATAATATAATAAACATAAAATGACAAGGTGGCCTTACTAAAGTATTAAGTAAAGTTGTCTCCCTTTAGTCGAGGATGGCCGCCAGAAGGCTCCCTTTTCAATAGCTTCTGCACCTATGTGTAGGGGAGGGCGCTACTCCTCTCCCTGGATTGCTCCACTCTACCTTTGATACGTCCCTTATATCGCTGAGTGTTAAGAAGGTATCATTTCTTAAAGTCTTTGGTATGACGTGACCTGGGATTGAACCCAAGTCTCACGGACCATTGACGAACACTCTACCCACTAGGGCAATGAGCCGGTCTTAAACTAAAAGGAAGCAAAATTCCTCAATTTTTTGCATGAAAGCAAATGGAATAAAACTAAATTGGGGACACATAAATTCATTGAAATTTTAGAAGAAGTTGGGCATTTGTCACACCCTTGTGTGTGTGTATGTGTGTGTGTTTATACATCCTTAAATGTGAATGCACTTTATGTTAATCAGATTTACTTCATAAAAATTTCCGTATCAAGTGCCATGATTGTTGGTCAAAAAAGACGAAAATCAGTAGATACACTTGTCATTCCCAGAAAAGCCTGATATGCACAAACGAGAGTCCGTCCCGGAAAAGGCGACATACATAATTCTCTGAGAGTCCGTCCTGGAAAAGAAACATACATAATTCTCTGAGATTCTGAGATCAGCAAATCCCAACCAGAAGACCAGACCTAGTGATGATTAACGAAAAGAAAGAAAAAAAGAAAGAAGGAAACATGCTGAATAGTGAAATTTGCCGTTCCGACTAACCATAAGGTCAAACTGACCATAGGGTAAAACTGGGCATAGGGTAAAACTGGGCGTAGGGTAAATTTGAAAGAAAGCAAAAAGTGAGAAAAGAAGCAAGACCTTGCCAGAGAATTGATACCAATTTTAATTGGTACGCTTAGTAGAGTCACTAAAGGTTTGATTACAGGAACTGGAAGTCTTGGAAATAAGAGAACGAAAGAAGATTATCCAAACTACGGCATTGTTAAAATCGGCCAGAATACTGAGAATATTCCTGGAGACGTGAGGAGACTTACTGTCATTTAAAATTCAATGGAAGACCATCAGCTACTGCTTGCATGAAAAACTCTTAAAGGAATAAAATAATGATAATAAACGACAGATTGATAAAAGAACTAAGAAATGGATATCGTTGCTCAATGCCTTACACCTGAGAGATTACATAGACTCTGTGCAGTAAGAATCGAAAGGTGAAGAGAATTCGCGAATGTTGAAGGTTGTATAAGAGGGTTAATTCAGAAACTCATTGAGTATACAATGGAAATCAACGAAATACTAATTTACGGCATCTAGTAAAGAAAATGACGAAAGAAATAGTACAATGTCAAAAAGTAAAAGAAGAAAAACAACTGCATGTATACTTCAAGCGACAAATTGACGAAACTGTACATGAGACTACCTGGAGATGGCTACGAAAGAGAAAACTTCAAGAGAGGAATAGCATTACAAGATAATGCCACAAGGACCAATAATATCAAAGCAAATATTTATAATACCCAACAAATAAGCAAGTGTAGGTTATGTGGAAACTAGGGTGAAACTGTTAATCACATATAAAGTGAATGCAGCAAACTAGCTTGGGTAGGAAAATTGATCCACAGGGAATTGTTCAAGAGTCTAAAATTTGAATAAACTAACTTATGCACGTATGTTCTTCAACTAAGATGAAGCTTTAAATATACTTATACAATAAAACATACTCGTTATACATATATTGTTATCCGCAGACTGACGGTTTCGTTGTATCACAACTCTTCATTGTGACTACACACGTAGGACGCTTGAAGCGAAACCTGCCCAACTTTACGCTAGACTTAGTATCAGACCGCTCGGCCAACAAGAGTACCACGTTGGCTATGGAATTATAAGGTATTATGTAGCAACAGCAACAGCACCGTTCGTTTGTTTACATTTTTATACCTTATATATATATATATATATATATATATATATATATATATATATATATATAAACAAATAGGGGAATAATCTGTATAAGGGAGACCAAATTATTTCTTAAAAAAAAAAAGAATGCTAGGGCCCTTTCGTCCGGTACTATTCATACAATCCCACCGGAGATTCGTTTAAAAACGGGTGATACAAATAGGGAAAAGGATGACAAAAAGTGACAAAAAAAATAGGGACCGTTATGTCACACCTAATATGTTTCCCAAAATATGTAAATTATGAGTGATGAGAGAGAGAGGCGATCTAAAAAAAATATAGATCGCCTCTAAAATGTTCAAATGGATTTTACTCCAAGTTCGATACAGAACAGAAAACCAGTCATCTTGGTTGTTGGTCCTGCAACTATTTATAGTTAGAAGATGCTCACCGATGTCCGAGTCAAGAGCCTGTAAGTGCCCGGATGCTAATCTATCACTGTTTAGAATATCTCTGGGTACATGCTGTCTTACTCTAACTTCCAAACACTGGCTTGTACGACCTATATATATTGAATTACACCTAAATTTAAACTTATAAGGTTTGGTTTGGTTTCTTTGTTTTAATGGCATATCAACCTTTGTAGGTTATTTAATGCCATAAGCCATTCTTCAAGAAGAACAGTAGTGGTACTATTTAACCCATAGCTGGGAGGATAAGGGGGTTCATACCTTTCCCAAGGGTATTTGCCCGAAAGTAAACATAATAGCGCGATTGGAGTACGAACTCGCGTACTACGATTCCGCAGTCCATCACTTTAACCATTACACCACGAGGACACCCCCTAAACTTATAAACTAATAGACTTTGATTGAAGATAGGCAGTACGTTATGTATGGAATTAAAGGCCGCCTTAGTAGCGAAAATAGATCGAACTTTAACAGCATGAAAACGATAAACCGAAGAGGCAACTTTATCAGCAGATTACTGGCAAATAAATTCCTTGGATTGGTCAGCAGGTGCCCGTGGTGTAGTCGTTATTGCCGTAGGAAATGAACACGGCGATACGAGTTCAAATCCTGGACGATACTGATTGCATTTCACATAGCACTAATACCCTTGGGAAAGGTATGAATCCAATTATTCTCCCTCCAGCTATGGGTAAATAGTAGGACAGACTAGGTTCTTCAGCCTTAGTGAGGCAACTAGTCTACGAGAAGGAAAACTCTGAATTCAAACCTATTGAACTCCGCCTAAAAATTGACCTTGTGTCATATCCTGCTCGAGCAGAGGGGTTGGTAAATAGTACCAATCCAAGGAAGTCTAAAATAAAGAGTACATTTCGATGGACCTATTCTTATTTTTAAATTTAGTCACAGTTGAATTAATATTGTCGGGCATAAAACGGCTTCGAGCTGACAAAGAAAAGAAGCAGAAGGTACCCGCAAACAATTACCGACGCCGACTACGCCGATGACAGCGATGCTGGCAAATACACCCAACCAAGCCGAAACACTACTGCATAGTTTGGAACAAGCCGCCGCACACGTTGGCCTCCATTTCAATGCACACAAAACTGAATATATGTGCTTTAATCAAAAAGGCGACGTTTCCACACTAGACAGAACCTCTCTGAAACTGATAGACTAATTCACCTACCTAGGAAGCAGTGTCTCATCAACCGAAAAAGACATCGACACGCGGCTAACGAAGGCATGGACTGCTATCGATAAGCTATCGATCGTATGGAAATAAGATCTGAGCGATAAAATGAAACGTAGTTTCTTCCAGGCAGCGGTCATATCGATAATGCTGTTTGGATGCACTACTTGAACGCTAACAAAACGGCTGAAGAAGAAGCTACACGGCAATTACACGAAAATTTTGCGAGCAATATTGAACAAGTCCTGGCGGCAACATCCCACTAGGCACCAACTGCCTCCTATAACGAAAACTGTCCAAGCTAGACGTACCAGACATGCGGGACACTGCTGGTGATGTACTTCTATGGACCCCCACATATGGCCGAGCAAAAGCAGGACGACCAGCTCGAACATACATACAGCAGCTATGTGAGGATACGGGATGTAGCCCTGAAGACCTGCCAGAGGCGATGAACGATAGGAAAAGTAGCGAGCGAGGGTCAGGGATATCCATGCTGGCCGCATGACATGATGATATATATATATGTATATTCTGTCGCAAAGAGATTGACCTTTATGTATATATATATACATTCTACTGTAAGTAAATTAAGCTTTAAATGTCTTTGTCTTAACAAATATATTAAAATTGATGCGTAGTACCTTATGTAAGTTTTTTTTTCTTTTCTTTAGACCTATTTGCAATGGAGGTTCATGAATACCTGCAGCAGGGTCCTTCCTTTCCTGGAGAGAACATTAGAAATGCAAAATGCTGGTAAAAACTTCTTCATGGGAGATCAGGTAAGTTTTGCCGTTTGAAATTCTATAGATATATTCAACTTGTTCTGTTGATAATCATCTTAATTCTTAAAATCTACGTCTATACGTATACATGCATTATTTAATAAATAAGGTGAATTTTGCCTAAGGAGCTGACTGTAGGAATTTGTAGTTGCACCTTTTTTGAGGAAACCTAAGTGATGGGTCTTTTCTAATTTCAAAAGATCATCTGCATAAACTAAGCTAACCGCTGCTCAGAAAAATCTTCTTTTCCGCAGAATCAATTTGTTTTGATTCTATGGTCTGGGTTTTTGACTCGGGCTCATCGTGGCAAGTCTATATTTTGCATATTTGTGAGGATTTTTAGAATTAAACATGCATTCTTGGTCACGTAGCCCATTCTACTGTAAAGTTATTATTTACACTTATCAACCACCGAAGATCTGTCGAGAGACCTGTGTTCAAACCGCGAGCACTCTGTTCGATTTTACCACCATTTTGAATTGTCTCAAAACAAATATTTTTGCGGGATTAAAATAAGAGTCGCAATGAAGTAACCGTAAATTATGCCATGTTTACGTTGATGGAAAATATTCTGAAAAAATATCATTTCGCTTTTTTCCAATAAGCCCTTTTGTTTCTTGAATAAATTTAGCTGCTTACCTAGGAAGCAGCGTCGAATCAACCGAAAAGGACATCGAGACGAGGTTAACGAAAGCATGGACAGCTATCAATAGGCTATCGATTATATGGAAATCAGACCTAACCGATAAAATGAAACGCAATTTCTTCCAGGCAGCGGTCACATCGATACTGCTATATGGCTGCACTACATGTACGCTAACAAAACGGCTGGAGAAGAAGCTAGACGGCAATTACACAAGAATGCTGCGAGCAATCTTGAACAAGTCCTGGCGACAACACCCCACAAGACACCAACTGTACAGCCACCTGCCTCCTATCACGAAAACTATTCAAGTTAGACGAACCAGATATGCAGGACACTGCTGGAGAAGCAGGGACGAACTCATAAGTGATGTACTCTAATGGACCCCCACACATGGCCGTGCAAAAGCAGGACGACCAGCACGAACAAATATTCAGCAGCTGTGTGAGGATACGGGATGCTGTCCTGAGGACCTGCCTAGGGCGATGAACGATAGGGAGGAGTGGCGAGAGAGGATCAGGGAAATCCGTGCTACCAGCGCGACATGATGATGATATTTTGTTTTATTAAGTTAATGTTTGTGTAATGATAAATAGATAACACTGGTTAAGACGATTTTTGATGCCGAGAAACAAAACACGTTGTTTGGCTAATTTGAAGGTGCTGATTGCCAAAGTTTTTCATGGTTACCAAGCGTTTTTGCTGTTTGCTCATCCTCAATTTACTTTATTTGCCCAGTCGGCTGGGGCTGTAGAATACACCTCTGCAGAGGGGTAAGACCCCCACAATGAGTATCCTTGATATGACACTAAACAATCCGATGGTGAGATTCCAGTATTGCTGTAACTTTAGAGAATGCGGAGTGCCCTATTATTGCCATTACTCCCAGGTCCACTTTGTCTCCGCATGGTAGCACCTGATAGGGCCCTATCTATGGGTTAAATAGAACTAATGGCATACTTATGCTCAACTGAATTCTTTGACTAAACTGAATAGCTTGAAATAGAAATGTTTTTGACAAACCGTATTTACATTTCAACTGCGCGCTTATGCTAAACTAAATTGTTCGAAATGCAACAGTTTTTGAAATTAAAAATGTACTTACACTAAACTGATTTGTTTGATATAGAACTGTTTTGACATTTAACTGTGTGCAAACAAAACATGTATTTATACTAAACTGAATTATCTGAATTAGATCTGTTTGACTAAAAAATATACTGTACTTACATTTAAACTGTGCGCTTATGCTGAATAGAATTATTTGAAATGGAACTGTTTTTTGACATTGAAGCTGTATTTACACTAAACTGAATTGTTATATATAGAACTGTTTTGACAACTATATGTAAACAAAATCTGCACTTATACTAAACTGAATTAGCTGAATTGAAACTGCTTGACTAAACTGAATAGCTTGAAATAGAAATGTTTTTCACATTTAAACTGTACTTACATTTAAACTGTGTATATATGCTTAACTGAATTGTTCGAAATAGAAGTATTTTCTTAAAAGTGGATTTGGTGTTAAATAACCTACAAAGGTTGATATGCCATTAAACCCAAAGAAACAAATAATTTACTTTACTTTCTCCTTGATTTGCATCTAAAGATTTTTTACTTTCTTTCTTTTTACACTTTAGATGATAAACTCTCTTTAATTCTGGTTTTCTTTTTTTTTTTTTGGTTTCTCCAATTGTTTTTCTTACCCTTGTGTTATATAATGACTGTTGACATGGATTTCGGGTTCATTCCTAGTGACCCCGTGTGCTTTGACAAGCTGTCACATTGTGATTAGTAAACAGGGGGATGGCAGTGCATCGGGGTAGGCCAGTCGAGCAGGTGTTTAACCGGAAGAAGACCACGTGATATGAGAACAACGCGGTCAGATCTAGACGGAGAGTCCAGTCAGAATCGAGAGTCGGGCCAGGGATAAGCAGCCGATCAGGGGCGTTAGGTCGTCTCTGACTATACGGCTTGCAAGGGGTGCAAGCATTGGTACCCCCTGGCTCTAGGAAGAATATATGGGACAAGACGATGTCCCCTGTCAGAGTATATGGCTCTTCATTTATCTCTCAAACTTACAACAAACTGTGTGCCCCTTTCGTGAATAAAATGAGAGATACATATTTTTATAAAGAAGTGTTTCGTTTGTTCAGTGAAGTTCGTTCATTAACTTTGATTATGTTCATGGCTGGGTCGATGAAAAGTATACAACTCTTGTCTGTCTTTGTTATTATTTTGTCTCTTTTAAAGTGTGTCGTTTCTTTCAACCAACTCACTTAACTTACGTATTTTTTCTTTAACCTATAATATCTACCTTATTCATCTTATTTTTTATTACTTATGGCCAAATCTTAATGTTTATTTCTTAGCCTTTCTTTTTTTTAAAAACTTTTTTCATTTTTAATCTCTATGATTTTATTTTAAGAAATATTTCCATCGATCCATATTATATATACAGAAAACAAATGAAAAATGCTTTTTTCAAAAAGATTAGGCATTTCTGTTCAACAGAAACGTTTGTTAACCACAAAAACGTAAGAATATTTTCAGATTTTGAGTCCTCAAATTAGATTAAAAAGATTGGAGGTGACTCGACATCATTTCAATTTTTTTTAAATTGAATTGTGCACTTGGTCTACTCTGATCATTTCTTTTTTTTAAATTTTTTGTAGATGATGTGGTGTGATATGATGTGTTACTGTGCCCTAGAAGGTCCCTACATGGAGTACCAGTCCATGTTCAGCAAGTACCCCAAACTGATGGCCCTGAGGACCCGCATTGCTGGCCACCCCAAGATTTCTGGTTACCTGAAGAGCCGTTGCAACACGAAGTGGTAAACAGTCTCCATATTTGGACTTATTTGTCAAATATTTCACGAAGGAAATATCCTCTTCGGTTTTATGTTATGACTTCGCAGACTTCAATGATACGAACGATTTATACATTTTGAATAAATAAACCAAATTCTTTTCCAAAATAGTTGCTTCTTTTTTTTGTTAAAAATGTATTTTTCTTTCTAATAGCAACATATACTTCTTAGGATAAATGTAACAATGCTATTGTGGGTTATTCGTGTATCGTGATAAGGAAAATATACACAGTGAAATAAAGTTAATTGTTTATTAACTCAAGTGTTACAGACCGACAAGTGTTATAAGTCTTGCGTTGTTGGTATTACGTCTGAAGTTGTTCTACTACTGATCGACGTCCTTCAGAGCTACCTCTCAGCGTCTCTTTCTGCTTCTGCTTCCCTGTGCTTAAGAGACATGGCCTCTTTTATACTTCTGCAATACCGGCAGTCACGTGGTACAAGCCACTATAAAACAATTCCCTTAATGTTACAAAATGCATTGTTGAATTCTATTATTGACAGCGCAAGTAATTTATACAAGTAATAAACCGTTAAACGGATGGAAAGATACTGTGAGTCAACTCAGTTTAATTGACAGACGATAAAACCGAGAACTTCGCTATGATTGGTTTAAAACAGGTAAATGGTCGGTACTAGAATTGTACAAATTAGTTTGAATTGTCAGTAAGTTACTGGGAACGATTCAAAGGAAACAGTTGATTATTGGTGATCCATATAAAAGTCACAAGGGTAAGATGAATGTATCATAAGAAATAAAGTATATGGGCATTAAAATGGCGTCCTTGTTGTTACGCCAGCAAAAGAAATAAGGTTGTTGGAGTTACGGCAAAATATTTCTATGTTTTAAAAAAAAGTCCAGATGCAGTACGCCACAAATCAGCCACTGTAATGCCACTTACATCCCATCTAACAAACCATCTTTGTAAAACAAGCAAGACAAAATGGGTCGTTTCGCTATGAACTCGTACACATGAATACATCAGTTTTGGTTAACTAGCAAATATATTCGTCAGTATTGTGCGAACACTCATTGCCATCTAGAGGAATTGCTTAGAGCAATGACTGATCGAATCAAGTAAATTCGTACTCTTGGTAGGCCTTGACGACGATGAAAATGAAAATAGAGAAAATGTGAGAAAAGATCACTGAGTCTTGCGATCAAACTTTGCCCCCGCCATAAAAACAAAAAAAAAACATGAATATTAACCGCTTAGGAACACCCCTTACCATAAAAAGAATTGTCTTGTACCAGACTAAACACACGAAATGTTGAGGCTTACAGTCAAGTTCGACTAAGAGCATTGGGTTAACGTCTTACCATCGAAACAGCACAGAAGCTGATCATTGTACGTATATCGTAACTTCTTACAAACACCGGATACTATAAACAGATTTTGACCTTCTATCAAACAAATAAATCTAAATAAATAAATTACAAAATCGATTGTACACGAAGAAAAGACATGAAGATGAAGACAACAATAGACACACCCAAAAAAACTTTGTGTGAAATGAGAGAACAAATGAAAAGATGAGCACGAAGATAAAAGATATAAGCGCGAGTATATATATATATATATAGGTATTATTCGATCCAGTTATACAGGAGTTGGGAGTAATTCCAGATGGATAAAAAAAATCTTTCAACAGTGAACATTTATATTTTCCTGGTAAAGAGATCAATGTAACTGACATTACAGAGTAATAATTTCTTTAAGAAAAAACAATATATATATATATATATATATATATACAATAAGAAAAAATATGCATATAATAAGTAAATATTAGTTTTTATATATATCTAATAGCATAGAAGCTTGTCTACGACCTCAGGTTTCATCACGTTTTACAAACGACAACGATCAGGGAGAGAACTAAAGATATGAAGAAAAAGAAAAAAATCGAAAAATTCAGTCAAAAGAATGTTAGAACTGTGTCCAACCCTTTATGTGTGTGTGTGTGTGTGTGTGTGTGTGTAGGTTATATATGCGTATTATTGTGTGTGGACGTATAGGTGGAATTAAGTATGTGTGTGTATGAAGATACAAGGATGATTAAATAAGTTTCAGATCACTGATTGAAAATAGGATCGATATGTACAGAGTGACACAATAACACTAATACAAACAGAATGCCTAAATCACAGAAAATTTGCGAGGGTCATTAAATAAGTTTCCAGACTTTTTTTCGTATGAGCACTTTTATTGATAGTACACACATGAAACTCTAGTGCCCTTCGAAGTAATCTCCTCCAGCTGCAATGCACTTGTTGGACCGTTCCAACAACTTTTGGAAGGCTCCATAGAAGCCCCCTTGTGTGAGCGTGTCAATGACTTTCGTCACAGCCTCTTTCATCTATCTCCTCAATTGTCTCATACGACAGCCTCTGAGCTTAGGGAGTAAGCAAAAGTAACAGGGAGCAAGGTTTGGACTATATGGAGTCTGAGGAACTGTCTTCATGCCCATCTTGGTCAAATAGTCTGTGACAGGGATGGAGTTATGGACTGGAGCATTGTCTTGGTGGAAATGCCACTGACCCAATATATATATATATATATATATATATATATATATATATATATATATCAGGAATGTGTATAAACAAGAGTAGAATGGTATGAAACAGTTGTACGAAATATCTATTTAAAAACACACACATGCACATACACACACATGCACACACACACACATACATACATGTATATATATATATATATATATATATATAAGTCGGGATTCAGTACGCTTATGAGCTGCTTAGGCGAAACTATAGTAGGTTAGTTCCTGAGTCACTAAATAATTATCGTTACTATAAGTATATATATATATATATATATATATATATATCTTTCGGAAATATGAACAAATAAGAGTAAAACTGTATGAAACGGTTGTAGAAAATTTTTTAAAAAAAGTTTGTATGACAAAAACCCATTACATTCATTAACACACGCACACACACACACACACATATATATATATATATATATATATATATATGGGGAAAACATGTGTAAATGATTTATTAAAAAAGATTGGTTAGTTGATTGTTTTGTTTAAGAGCATATCAATTTTTTCGAGTCATTTAACGCCGAATAAAGT
This sequence comes from Sepioteuthis lessoniana, assembly GCA_963585895.1. Taxonomy (NCBI): domain Eukaryota; kingdom Metazoa; phylum Mollusca; class Cephalopoda; order Myopsida; family Loliginidae; genus Sepioteuthis; species Sepioteuthis lessoniana. The sequence goes on from OY757942.1 coordinate 12,743,565, forward strand.
CATTTCCATGAAAGTTTTAAACCAGTCAGTTAAGTATAAGCAGAGTTTATTTGTTTACGCATAGTTAAATGTCAAAACAGTTCTACTAAAAATAATTCAGTTTAGTATCCAAAACATTTCAATGTGAAACAATTCTGTTTAGCATTAGTATACACGTTTACTTCTATTTGACCCATAGCACCCTGTCATGTGTCACTACTCAGAATATCAATGGACTTGAAGAGGTACTCCGTATTCCTCAATCTCCTGCGTTATTGGAACCTCAACATCAGATTGTTTAGTGTCATACCCACGACACTCGTAGCGGGGGAGTCTTAACCATCTGCAGAGAAGTAGATGGTGTATTCTAAAGCCCACAGTCGATTGTTCCAAATAAAAAAGAGTTCAACAAATTTAATCTCTTTTCTTGTAAGTAAAGGTTATATTAGAGCGTTTGTATACACTGATATGTTATCACCAATAAGACAATCCATAGGAGTTTGCATTGTTTAAATCTAAAAAAAAAATATAGTTTGTATGGCTTGCTTTGGTTTTATTACACATCAACCATTGTAGGTTATAGAATGCCAAATCCTTTATATATATATATATATATGCAAATTTCATTAAACATAATAGACATTTTCTCACCGACAAAACAACAATACTCGACCATCAAAATTATAAACAAAAACTTCAGATTCTCGAAGCATTATATATTAGACACCTGCAACCAGCACTTAATAGAATTAATTTTCAAACCAGTGCTAATGTACTTAAATGTCTTTAGCTACTGACACTATTTACAGAATTACATTTAAAAGCAAACGCCATATTCTTCAACGGCAAAGACATCCTTACACAGTAATAATTTGCTAAAACAAAAGTTACATCACTTTTGTAATAGATTCTCCCCTGATGATGGCCCAAAGTCGGGCAGAAAGTACTAGGGATACATACAACTATGGACAATACATAAATCAATTCCCCCCGAATACGATAAAAGTAATTCGGGAATTCGAACGGATCCAGAAGAAAATATGTAGGCATAAAATGTCTATTATGTTTAATGAAATTTGCATTAACGAAGAAATGCTGCCTTAATATACATATGTATATATGTGGATGACTATAGATGACTATAGATATATACTCCCTTAGCCCCGTAGGGTCGAGTTCTCCTGCGAAGAAGTAATCGTGTTGCCATTAGCGTCTATTGCAAGTCTCTTCGTATTTGAATTGAGATCTCGGCGGCCGTTGAACGAATGTATGTAAAGAATAGTAATTGTGATTCATAACCGTTTAAAATTTACTTCCCAGCTAATATCTCCTGAATGGTTAGCTGAATGGTTAGAAGATTTGGCTTGGCGTTTGAGTCAACCGGGTTTCGATCCCAGCTACGGCGAGATACCGTCTAGCAACACTGATGAGTTCTGATAGAACGAAACAGATCTGTCTGTGGATGACTATATATATATTTGTTGAGAAAAATTGATAACAAGGTAATCCAAGTGGAAGCAAAGATTTATTGAGAAGTCGACACTATAACGTTTCGGTTCTATTGAACCATCATCAGGACCATGGGGAGTGATATTAGCGATGTTAAGTCAACGATGAATGTTTAAAAATGTAAAATACAAAAACCTAGGGAAATTTTGGAAAACAAGAAAAAGTTGACTGTTTAATTAGTGAATCAGCGTTTGTTGTTTTAAATTACTTATGAGGGATATTGTATATAATTTATGTTACATTTTAACCAAAACGTTAGTGTCGACATATCAATAAATCTCTCCTTCCACTTGGATTACCTTGTTATCAACTTTTCTCTACATATTATCGTATTACAATCCATTTTTACCTATATATATATATATATATATGTGTGTGTGTGTGTGTGTGTGTGTGTGTGTCTGTGTGTGTGTGTGTTTGTGTGCGTGTGTGATTTTAAAACACATTTTTTAGAAAATATTTTTAAACAAGGCTGAGCTCATTTTTTCACAGATTGTTTCACTTATTCTATCTTATAGGAACTATTTACTATTAATAATATGTTTGCCCATCAATAATAAACTCTTCCAAATTCAGCCCAACTTGGGAGAATGGAGACCAGCTTTTAGAGCATCGAGAAGAGAACAAGTCGTTATATCCCGACTGCGCATTGGTCATACTGAAACAGGAGCCACAACCACAGTGTTTGACGTATCAGACAACTTGCACGGTTAAACACAATCTTATAGAATGCACAGCTTTCGCTGTCATCAGAAAGCGATTTTTCAAAGTGACTATTTAACCGAATTGTTCGAAAACACTAAAATAGATGACGTTCTGTCCTTGCGAGAAACAGGGTTGTACGAAAAAATATGACGAATTAAAACTGATTAATCATGTGCAAACAAGTGAAATCCTGCTTATAGAAAATTTTACCTTCTAAATATTCATTGGTAAAAGGTATATATATATAGAGAGAGAGAGAGAATTTGGCGTTTAATAACCAACAAGGATGACAGGAAAGATAAATTTTATAATTTCCTTCAAATGGATACCGTTATAATAAGGTACAGGTATGCCTCACCTTACGAAGGTAATTCGTTACAGGAGAGGTGACTTAAGTCGAAAAACGACTTCTCCGAATTTAATTGTCACTAGGCTAAAGTAAAATTAACCATTTCCAGGTCTGTATTCTATTCATACATTCATTTTTGATAATAGATGATCAATAAGAATCTGTCTTAAGCTGGAAAAAAAAAAATTACTTTTTATTGAGTTCATAAAAAAAGTTATCAAAATTTACAAATATATGTACGTATACATTTTTTTAAAATAGTGGACTGGCTCATTGCTCTAGTGGGTAAAGTGTTCACCAGTGGTCCGGGAGACCTGTGTTCAATCCCAGGTCGCGTCATACCAAAGACTTTAAAAAGGGTACTTGATATCTCCTTGCTTAACACTCAGCGATATAAGGTACGAATCAAAGGTAAAGTGGAGCAAATCAGGGAATAGAGTAGCGCCTTCCCCTACACCTCGGTGTAGTAGCTATTGAAAAGGGAGCCTTCTAGTCACCCTAGACTATGGTCGCCAACTTTACTTTACTTATATATTCTAAACGGAATTACGATAACCAGAAAATCCGGCAAGCACTGCATGTGACATATCCAACCACCGGAGAGCAGTTTCGACCTTATTAGGTCTCATCAATCATATACCGTGATCTCCCTTTCTGGTTTGATCTCCAGTGGGGGAGATCACGGTATACACTGCTGATCAGACTTAATAAAGTCAAAACAGCTGTCCAGTGTTTCAGTGCATCACGCTCAGAGCTAACCGGATTTTCTGGTCATCTTGATTCAATTTAGAATATATGAATGTACGGACTTGTAAATGTATTTGTTTACAATTTGTCGATCATTGTAGTATATCTTGAACTCTGTCCGTGAATTTGGTTTGATCTAAGACAAAATAAAATGATTTAGATAACAAACAGTTAAAAAGTTATTTTGTTATAGTAGCAAATAGATTAATTTACGTTAACTTTGCCAATATTAACTATCAATTTCTTTATTTACTGTACATCGCCTGCAACAACAGCTGATTATGACTGTTGTTCGATACAGTAAGAAACTAGCCGAGAATCCTTTGAACTGTGTCCTTTTCTTGAAGGATTATATGATAAGGAACCAAAGTTCCAAATTCATATTTATTATACAGGAGAATTATTTCATGTGCTTTTAAAGCTTTTCTAATGATATTACTACTTCAATATTTGTGGTGGAAAAAAGTAAAGTCGATTAAAATTATATAAGTTTGATTTTTATTTTTCCAAATATTCTTTGACATACGACGTATAATCAAATGGTCTTGTCAACTGGGGTTGTAGAATACACTAACTACTTATCTGCAGAGGGGTAAGACCCCCGCCAATGAGTGTCCTGGATATGACACTAAACAACCAGATGGTGAGGCTACAGTAATGGTAGAGCTTTTAGGAATGCAGAGTGCTCCTTCATTGTCGTCGCTCTCAGATCAACTATGTCCCCAAATGATACCACTTGATAGAGTCCTATCTCTGGGTCAAATAGAACTGTTTGATATTTAAACTGTACTTATGCTAAACTGAATTGTTTGAAATACAACTGTTTGATCATTTAATAGTGCGTAAACAAATTAAGTTTTTAATGATTCATAGCGATACTTGAAAATATTAAACTGGGTGCCAAAAAAGATACATAGGGAATAGAATTAATCGCATATGAGAGGAATAAGTGAAACCATTTAACTGTGTGAAAAATGTGGTTAGGTTCGTTTAAAAATGTTGTCTACAAAATGTATGGAAAAATCACAGATGCAATATACATTGCACTCCACAGACAGACTGATTCGTTTTTTCAAAACTCTTCAGTGTGGCTATATACGCAGGATGCTCGAAGCCGGGATCGAAACCCATCCGACTTTACGTTAGACTAAGTCTCAGACCACTCGGCCAACAAGCGGACCACTTTGGTTAAGGGAATTTTTAAGGTATTTATGTAGAAACAGCAACAGCGTCTGTTAGTTAACATTTTTATAACCTATCGGCTACCAGAGAGCTCAATTCTTTCGAAGAGCTTTGCAATATGCGAATGGCAGCCGACAATTTCTTCGCCAGAGTGCTCAATCCCCATGGGGGAGCGTATATATATATATATATATATATATATATATATTATTTTTGAATATTTTATTAACATTGATCTTTACCAGGATTAGTTAATTTGATATTCTTTTTTTGGATATTTTGTTTGTCCTTATGGGAATTATTCCCTACTGTGAATTTTAATTGATTGAATAATATCTTATATATATATATATATATATATATATATATATAAAGGATTTGTTATTGAATGACCCCAAATGTTTGATACGCCATAAAACCAAATCAAACCAAACCAAACTCACAACAACGAAACCCGAGGTATACCTGTATTTTTTTAATATTTGCAAACTAAATTTGTGTTTTCATATGTGTCTTAGTCAGAATATGATATTCCTTTTTTCATAATTTAAGGAAGCATATATGATAATATTCTGTTTGTGTGAATGAACGACAGTAACGCATTTTAACGAAACACTGAAACATAAACAAACACTCAAACACGCAAGAATAAACCCATCAATATATATATATATATATATAGTCATCCACAGACAGATATGTTTCGTTCTATTCGTTTGACTCGAACGCCAATCCGAAGCCTCTAACCCTCAGCCACGAGGAGCCAGTAGCAGCGAAGTAAATTTTAAACGGTCATGAATCACAATTACTATTGTTTACATACATCTGCTAACGGCTACCGAGACCTCAATTCTTATATGACGAGACTTGCAATAAACGCTATAGGCAAAACGATTATTTCAATTCGCTGGAGAACTCAACCTTATGGTGGGTAGGGGGTGTATATATCTCTCTAGTCATCCACCGACAGATCTGTTTCGTTCCATCAGAACTCATCAGTGTGGCTAGACACATTAGTTACCTTAGCTGGGATCGAAACCCGGTTGACTCAAACGCCAATCCAAAGCCTCTAACCCTCAGCCAGGAGGAGCCAGTAGCAGCGAAGTAAATTTTAAACAGTCATGAATCACAATTACTATTGTTTACATACATCCGCTTAACGGCTACCGAGATCTCAATAGATATATGATGAGACTTGCAATAAACGCTAAAGGCAACACGATTATTTCAATTCGCTAGAGAACTCAACTCTATGGGGGTAGGGGAGTATATATATCTATAGTCATCCACTGACAGATCTGTTTCGTTGAGCCACCTATTTTTTCCATGTGTGTATATTGGATACGTTTTCTTTTCTGTTTCACTATTTATTTCTATGTTTTTAAAAGATTATCAGTCTATAGTTTAAATTTTGTCCTTTGTCTACATCTAGCTATTAATTCACATCTCTTATTTAATAACTTTTCAGACAATTTATACAACATTATTTGTATTTTCTCTTCTAAGCACAAATTGCATCTACCGTCAAAACTATTTGGAGTATTTGATTTTTTCAAAATAGACAATTCAATCTCAGGGGTTAACCCTTTGTTTTTCAAACACCAGAATTGCTTCGATAGTGCCGTATGGTGTTTTAGGTATTCGTGGCTAAGTAAATAGTATCGAAATTAATATAAACATTAATATTTCCCTTACAAAAATTGACATAGCACATTGACATAGCACATAAAAGTTATTTATCGAACTTAAGAAAAGAAAATAGATAAAATAAAATAAATAAAAAAGTTAAATTACCGTAATTATAACTGACGGAAGAATTTTGAAAATAAAATAAATAGGTAAATAAAAAAAACGGAAATACAATAAAACGAGGAGGTAACTCTTCACCTCTCTCCCTCCCCCTTCCCCCCGTGTCTATTCTCTTTTATTTATCCATTTGATCTGAAGAAGTCCTGTTATATATTTCTTCGTGTTTTTGGTTCACACCAGAAACGCAAAACAGGAGGGAAATAAATCTATAATCCTAAAATAACCGGTCTTTGTTTTTTTTCTTTAAACAATATATATATTCACACACACATACACACACACACACATACACACACACACACACACACACACATATATATATATATATATATATGTATATATCGAGGAGGTGCCCGTGGTGTAATGGTTATCGTTGTAGGAAATGGACACGACGACACGAGTTCAAATCCGATGGCATTTCACATAGCACGAATACCCTTGAATCCAATTATTCTCCCTCTAGCTATGGGGAAATAGTAGGGCAGACTAGGTTCTTCAGCTTTGGTGAGGTAACTAGTCTAGGAGAAGGAAAGGTCTGAATTCGAATCTGTTAAACTCCGCTTAAAAATTGACCTTGTGCCTGAGCGGAGGGGTTGGCAAATATATATATATATATGTGTGTGTGTGTGTGTGCGTGTGTCACATTGGCATAGAGTGTTGGCTCGTAGTCCAGGAAACCGGAGTTTAATCCTAAGTTGAGTTATACCAAAGAATCCAAAATGGTACTTGATGCCTCCTTGCTTAACACTCAGCATTATAAGATAGCGATCAAGGGCAAGTGTATAATTGCTGGTAAAGAAGTTGTGTTCTCCCCTAGACTTTAGTAAAGTGACTATAGAAAATGGAACCGTCTGGTCACCCCCCACTACAATCAGTCAACTCATATATATAAATATATATATATAGAGAGAGAGTGATAAAAGCACTTGTTATTATTCAGTTGGGGAAACCTTTCCTTTTTTGTTAAATTTCGTATTGAGAGTTATGAAATAAGTAAAGCTGGCGACCTTAGTCAACGGTGACTCGAAGGCTCACTTTTCGATAGCTACTACACCGAGGTGTAAAGGAGGGCGCCACTCCATTCCCTGGATTGCTTCACTTTACCCTTGATTCTTACCTTATAATGGTGAATGTGAAGCAAGACGGCATCAACTATCATTTTTTAAGTCATCGATATGACTCGACCTAGAATTGAACCTTGGTCTCCCGCACCAATGGCAAATACTCTACACTGTAGGCCTATGGGCCGGTTAGTAAAGTTAGCAAGCGTAGTCGAGGGAAACCTGAAGGCTCCCTTTTCAATAGCTACTACACCGAGGTGTAGGGGAGGGCGCTAGCTGTTTCCCTTAATTTTTCCACTTTACTCTTCATCCCGACTTTATAATGCTGAGTGATACACAAGGCATCATCAAGTACCAGTCTTTGAGTCTTTGGTATGACTCGACCTGGGATTGAACCCCGGTCTCCCGGACCTTTGACGAACATTCTTCTCATTAGGCCATTGAGGTTTAATAATTGTTAAGAATGTCTCTTTTTTGTTACTTTTAAATTGATAAAAACAAAGAATTTCTGTCTAAGATCACATCAGTGTAATTTGCTAATACCAGAATATTTTTTCGACGCCATTACTGGTAGTCACTCATCCCAGAAAAAGGTGGATTATAGACTTACAAAATCTTTTATCTGGCTCAGACCAGTGCTTTTAGGGTAACTTCACGGTAACCCACCTTCAATGTATATACCAGGGCCATTCAATAAATAAGGTGAATATACAGCTTGCAGTTGATAAAGAAATAAATAAACGAATAAACATCCGATCTATATATTTCTTATATCTAAGATTCATGCAATGAAGTATAGCAGTAATTACTTTTTTAAAAATAATGGGACATATTTTGAGTGTGTAAAAATCTTTGTGTAATTTGCTGTTATGTAAGAGAGAAAATGTAGTTATATTTTAATGAATATGTGTCTGCTAGTTTAAGAGGGATATGGGTGCACTACATGGACGCTAACAAAACGGCTGGAGAAGAAGCTAGACGGCAATTACACAAGAATGCTGCGAGCAATCTTGAACAAGTCCTGGCGGCAACACCCCACAAGGCACCTACTGTCCAGCCACCTGCCTCCTATCACGAAACTATTCAAGTTAGACGAACCAGACATGCAGGACACTGCTGGAGAAGCAGGGACGAACTCATAAGAGATGTACTCTTTTGGACCCACACACATGGCCGTGCAAAAGCAGGACGACCAGCACGAACATACATTCAGCAGCTGTGTGAGGATACGGGATGTTGTCCTGAGGACCTGCCTAGGGCAATGAACGATAGGGAGGAGTGGCGAGAGAGGATCAGGGATATCCGTGCTACCAGCGCGACATGATGATGATAATAATGTGTCTGCTGCTCATCTATCAGACGATGACAGAAAACTATTTCTAACGAAAATATCATCACCATGTCGCTCCATCAGCACGGATATCTCTGACTCTTTCTTGCCACCCTTCTCTATCGTCCATTACTTTCGGCAGGTCTTCAAGACTACACCCCGTATCGACAAAGAGCTCCTGTATGTAGGTTCTAGCATGACGTCCTGCCTTTGCGCGTCCATTTCCCAAAGTTTCAGCATTTATAGAGACACGCTATTAGATTTTTTAGGGTCATGTCGAGGACACTAGTTGGGGGAGTCATACCCTCTGCAGAGTTGCAGTGGGTGTATTCTACAGCCCAAGCCAACTTGACCACAGGACACTTGTTGGGGGAGTCTTGCCACAATGCAAAGATGCTATCGGTGTATTCTGCAGCTCCAGCCGACTGGGTCACAGACACTCTTTGGGGGAGTCTTAACCCTCTGCAGACATGCAGTCGTTGTATTGTATAGCCCTGGCGAACTGGTACTCAGGACACTCGTTGTGGGGGGGGGGGGAATCTTACCTCCCCTACATAGATGCAATCGGTATATTCTTCAACCCTAGCCGACTGGGCAATTTTATTTATGTTACAAAATGTAGTAATTTTGTTTCTGCATAAAGAGACTGATTGAGCAATTGATTTTAACGACACTTCAACATGTCTAAGGTTTTTTTATGCCTACAGGTAATGATAACATGTTCATTTTACATTCATATTTACATGGTAATAATTTTCAAAAAAGATCAGTTTGATTCACCGACTGTCCCTTGGATTTCCTACCATTCAGAATACTAGTGAATCTAGAAATAATGAAAATTAATAGAGTACTTGACTTAATTAAGAGTCCCGTAACGGGAACCTCACCATCAGATGTTGCTTAGTTTCATAACCAGAACACCTTTTTTGGTGAGGTCTTAACCCTCTGCAAAGGATACTGTCCTCGTAAACCTCCGGATAACAGCGGTTTATTGCTGGACGTTTGGCAATAAAAACATCTGATAATATCCGTTTTTGTCTTTTTAATTGGAATCATTTTGAGATGAGGCTTCTTAATTTGAGAATTAATTTTTATTCATTGCGGACTTTTTAATTTGAGAATTAATTTTTATTTATTGCGGACGTTTTTTTTTTTGTCCTCATCTTGGTAGTTTTTGTGTTGTTTTTTCTTTACTACGTTTCGGCCAGATTTCACCTCTGGCCTTCTTCAGGTGATTAACCGTGACCTACGGGGCCCGAGGCGCAGCGGATAGAGACATTGAGTCTCTACGGTGCCAGGTGAGCATTGTCAGAAGATAGCGGTTTCAATTCCTACCCAAGCCGGCCTGAGATTTACTTGGTCAAAAACATAGTGCGATAGACAACAACTATGGAAGGCAGTAATTACTGGGGATACGGTTACAAGACTCAGCATCCCTATGCGAGGTCGCGGTTAATTAATAAAATTAATAAAAATTAATGTCTGTCTTAATTGTATTAATTTTTCCTGTAACTTGAGAACATTTTTTTTAAATTTGGTCGGTTGGGTGTGCATATTTATTGGCCATGCTGTATATCTAGACAATTTTTTGTTCATTATACACGCAGTTAAATTGCACGGAAAAGTATTTTGTAGTTACTGTGCAGGCCAAGTCATTCATTATATAACTGCAGCCTGATAACTGTTAACATGGTTTTTTGTACACCAGCAATTTGTAAAGATCTTTAATCTACGTCCTTGGCTTCGACACCAGCCACATTCACCTTAATTTTTGTTGAAGTCATAGGACATATCTCATAAATGGTTTAGTTGTTTGGGTTTTATAGCATATCAACCCTTGTAGGTTATTTATTTAACGCCAAATGCATTTTTATGCAAATAGTCAGTTCTATTTAAAAGAATCCAGTTTAGAGTGAAAACACATTTTAATTGTCAAAAACATTTCTATTTCAAGCCACTTGGTTTAGTCAAACAGTTCTAATTCAGTTTAGTATAAGTACAGAAAAAGTTGGCATAATGGTTAGTGTGTCTGCCAATGGTCCGAGAATCCGGCGTTCAATCCCTCGTCGAGTCATAACAAAGACTCAAAAACGGTACTTGATTCACCTTGCTTAGCACTCAGCACTATAAAGTAAGGAACAAGGGTAAGCCGACTGGGCAAATCTGATAAATATACCGACCCCAAAATTATAAAATTTATTCAGAAGCAAAGATTTTGTTTCTCTTGACACAGTATACAATTGTTAGAGTGTTCCCCAATGGACCAGGAAACCGGTGTTCAATTCCAGGTCGACTTAAAAATGGTACTTAATACCGCATTGCTTAATACATTACAAGGTGTGGATCAAGGATAATGTGAAACAATCCAGGAATAGGATTAAGGCCCTCCCCAACAGCTCGGCATAGTAGCTATTAAAAAAGCAGCCTTCGGACCACCCTTCGATTACAGTTGCAAATTTTACTTTTACTCAAAACAGACATCATTAGATGTGACGTAGTGGAAAATGAGTGAGCTGCAAGATCTTGATAAGTGAGTTCAAACTCGACTTGCGCTATTATGATCACATTAGGACAAATATTCGTGCTACATATATAGGACTCTCATTCACACAGCAGCAGGTTAAATACTAGGACCACTCTTTGTCTACAATGAAAACATTTAGCTTTAAATAACCTTAAAAGGTTGATCTACTATTAAAAAAGAAACTAAAGCTGAACAATTAATTTTCTTCCGAACCAAATATGCTAAAGATTTTCTTTATTCGTAGTGGTATAGTATACAAGCGAAACGGACATAATTAGATATTATCTGTTATCAAACTTTGAAACTGTTGTGGTCTTCAGATAAGATCGGTGGACGAACAACTCAAACAACGGGTGATAGGTAAAAGTTATTGTATTAGCAGAAAAATGAAGTCATACAAAGGAAGTACTAGCCTTGCTCGGCTTGCAGTCCATCTGTCAAATGTCTCGTAAGGAACGAGAAGTTGTCTCTCTCGAGCGAGCTAAGCTAAGCTCGGAGAATATGTTTAGGTTGGACGAGTCCGTCTTTGGGGTATAGAAGGATATGTCCCCATAACAGAAACACTGAAACTGTATTACTAAAAATAATAATATAAAGAAGTTCACCTGTTTTGTAACGCTCACATGTGCACAAAAAGAAGAGAAAATAATTAACAGACAACGTAAGAGTAACAAAATAATTTCATTCAACCGAAATAACGCATTAACCGAAAAAATAAAAACAAATGATAGTTACTATCCGTACATTGCCGGCCAAGATATTACTGTAAAGTCTTTTTCCCTGAGGTAGGCCCGATCACTATCCACCGACTAGTGTCCACCGACTGATGCCCCATGCTAATCAGCACGTAACATTTATTTGAAGTATCTAGAGGCCAACCACTTTCGTGTACTGTCGATCGATGTTTAATCACCTGTGTCTCACTTTATTTTTGTATGAAAACATGACGAAAATTATTGAACTGGAACTCATAGAGGATATTTAGATAAGATGCAAAAAATGTTTTATCTTGCAGTAAATCAACTAATAAAAGAGAAGACACAAAACATTTATCACTTAGCCGTAAATAAACTAATAAAAGAGAAGACACAAAATATTTTTCATTTAGCAGTAAATAAACTAATGAAAGAGAAGACACAAAATATTTTTCATTTAGCCGTAAATCGACTAATAAAAGAGAAGACATAAGAATATTTTCATATTTAGCAGTAAATAAACTAATAAAAGATAAGACACAACACATATTTCATTTAGCAGTAAATAAGCTAATAAAAGAGAAGACACAACACATTTTCATGTAGACGTAAATAAACTAATAAAAGAGAAGACGCAAAACATTTTTCATTTATCAGTAAATAAACTAATTCAAGAGAAGACGCAAAACATTTTTCATATAGCAGTAAGTAAACTAATAAAGGATAAGACGCACACGATTTTTTGTTTAGCTGTAAATAAACAATAACAAAAAAGATGTTAAATATTTTTATTTTCAGTAAATAAAGTAATAATAAATAAGACTTAAAACATTTGATATAGCAGTAAATGAACAAAAACCTGATAATACGTAAAACATTTTTCATTTGGCAGGAAATAAACTATTAAAAGATAAGACGCAAAACATTTTAATTTTATAGCTGAACATTCGGGCCATATAAATTATATCTCGAACAAAGTGAATTAAATTATTTGATTTAATAGAATAGTTTTTCCAAACCATAGAGAATAAAATATAATGGAATAACCCAATCACAAAGATAAAATAATGGGATGATCACATGATTCGTATTATTAAATCAAATACCAGAACATACGAAGATATGCAAATCAGTCTACAGTTGGATGAAGTTAAAGTGGGCTCGAGAGGAACAATCATGGTGTGTTGACAATTGGATGAAAGTGATATTCATTAATGAAGCAAGAATCTATACTGGTCAAGATGATGATGTTAAATGAATGACCGGCGAACTGCGCATTGTATATGAAATCAAAGGTCAGCGAATTGAACATTGTATATGAAGTCAATGGCCAGTAATCTCCATATGAAAACAATGGCCAGCGAACTGTCCATTTCTATGAAATCAATGGTCAGTGAATTGTTGATTCTATATGAAATCAAAAATCAATAAACTGTTCATCGTATATGAAATCACAGGCCAGTTAACAGTCCATTACATCTTAAATCAATGACCAGTGAACTGTCCATTGTATATAAAATCAATGACCAGTGAACTGTCTATTGTATATGAAATCAAAGGCCAGTGAACTGTTCATTGTTTTTTAAATTATTGGCCAGGAATAATATATTTAAATGTTAATGTGTCAGTCTCCATTCGTCTACATCCGTCCGTCCATCCGTCCGTCTCTCTCACACTTACAGTCAAATTCAGTCCATATCGAGAAATAAAGATGAGAGAGTTATATTTTTATAACCAAGTGTTGTGATTCCACCATTCATCATTTTTCTTCCTTATGAGTATATCACACACACACACACACACACACACACACACACACACACACACACACACACACATATATATATATATGTGTGTGTGTGTGTGTGTGTGCGTAATATACTCATAAGGAAGAAAAATAATGAATGATGGAATCACATTTGGTGTGTGTAACAATGGGAAAATATATTTATGCTTTAGCGTGTATTGGGATACAGCTGAATGTTTTCAATGGCAAGCGAAAGGTTGTAAAAGAAGTCATAATAGATCCACGTAAACAATAGCATAGTCGTTTAATTCAAGATAATTAAGTGATATTGAAATTAAATGCATTTTTGAAGGAAAGGAAAACATATTTTTTACTCAATATTAGTAAAGTTTTTTATTTTGTAGATATACAATAATTCTGTTCCTAAAACTGACATCTTTATTTCTTCGCTATTTATAAAAGACTAAAAAATGATTGAAAATAATGACTATTTTTCATAATTTCAATTAGTCTAAAATGTTTTTTAACCATCTAAGAAGGAAAAGATTTCTTGAATTATCTTGGGTTTTGATCCTTCAAATTTTTTGCAGCAAGTCAAATATTCTCCAGGAAACTATCTCAAAGAAATTTCAAAACGTTCATGAAATACGATATATATATATATATATATATATATAATTCGGCATCAAAGGACCTACATGGTTTGATATGCCATAAAAAATAACTCACAAAGCATCCAATCATCATTTGAATGTATTATCAAGAATCAACAATGAATATATAGAAGGCGTATATTGAAGGATAGCAGTGCCTTTATTTTACCATAGAATTTAGGATTCAAGAAATTAAATAATAGATTGACATATTTAAATTAATGGTAGATTTTATGGAATAATCCAATATTAAAGAACAAGTTAATCCAGTATGTAATTATTTTATGGAATCAGAACACTCATCAAATTAAGAAAAAAAAAACGCCTCGCGTCTTATCTGATTTAATTTTAAGAAGATAAATGTCTTCTATAACCCATTTGGCATGGGGTGTAGAATACACGGACTGCACCTCTGCAGCCGGGTTAAGATCCCGCCCCTCCAATGTGTGTACTGGATATGACACTAAAAATCTGATGATGAGGTTCAGGTGATGGTGAAATTTTAGGGAATGCAGAGCCATTGCCATTGTTTCCAGGTCCACACAGGCCCGGAATGGTAGCACCTGTTTGGGCCCTCCCTATGGGTTAAGTAGAACTAAATGCATACTCATACTAAACTTTGAATAAGAACTGTTTGACTAAACTGAATACCATGAAATAGAAATGTCTTTGACAATTCAACTGTACTTACATTTAAACTGCATGCTTATGCTAAATTAAATTTGTCTTTAATTGGAATCATTTTGAGATGAGGTTTCTTAATCTGAGAATTAATTTTTATTTATTGCGGACTTTTTTTCCTCATCTTGGTAGTTTTCGTGTTGTTTCTTCTTTCACTACGTTTCGGCCAAATTTCACCTCTGGCCTTCTTCAGGTGATTTTACCGCGACCTCGGATAGGAATGATGAGTCTTGTAACAGTATCCCCAGTAATTACTGCCTTCCATAGTTGTTGTCTATCTAACAACTACTGCCTTCCAATAGTTTTTGTCTGTCTAACAACTATGGAAGCAACAACACAAAAACTACCAAGATGAGGGAAAAAAATCCGCAATAAATAAAAATTAATTCTCAGACTAAACTGAATTGTTTGAAATTTAACTGTTTTGACATTAAAACTGTACTTACACTAAACCGATTTGTTTAATATAGAACTGTTTTGACGTTTAACTGTGTGTAAAAAAACTCGCTACTTATACTAAACTGAATTAGCAGAATTAGAATTGTTTGAATAAACTGAATAGCTTGAAATATAAATGTTTTTGACAATTAAACTGTGTACTCGTGCTAAACGGAATTGTTTGAAATTCAGCTGAGTGCATAAAAATGGATGATGAGTTAAATAACCCCCAAATGTTGATATGCCATAAAACCCTAACAACCAACCAACTAACCAAATGTCTTCTGAGATAATTCCATAATCTTCGCCACAGGTAATATTCCGAAACTTAGTACACGCCTCATTAACAATTACAACAGGTTAAGTTTTTTTAACAACAGATCAATTCAATCGTAAAAATATCGCAAACATATTACCAACATGGCTTTGTTTGTTTGTTTGTGTTTTACAGCGTGCCAAACCTTGTGTGATATTAAAGCTATATATATATATATGTGTGTGTGTTTGTGTGTGTGTCTTTCGTTCTCTGCCTGATGATGGTCGTTTATATGACATTATGAAACAAACTTACATGCTATTAAATATGTATAAAAACTAATATATATTTATATATATATATATATATATATATATATATATATATATATATATATATTGGCAGCATTTTTACATTAATACATAATTCATTGAACATCATAAATATTTTTTGTCTACATATTTTTTTGTTGATCCTTTCAAATTGCCGTATTGATTTTATAATATTCAGCGGAAATTGGTTGATGTATCTTCCATAATTATTTATTTCCCTTGTACTTTCTGCCCAACATTGGGCCATCATCAGGAGAGGATCTATTACAAAAGTGATATAACTGTTTAAAAATTATTCATATTCGATATGACAAAATAAGATTTGTGCAAAATAAGATGTGTGCAAAATAAAAATACCTAAAAAACTACAATGCATAAAATATAAATATATAAGTACAATGAACGCGATTCCCTAACCGCATGGCATGACATATTCTTAGACGGGTTGATATTTATTTGAAATCAATAAATTAGACCAATCAATCTTACTTGTGACGCTGAAATACATTCTAAATCACTACCAATAAGATGTCAAAAAACAACACTTCTGTGCAATGTGTCATGCATCAGACGGTCATTAGAGCCTCGTTTCGATTCTGCATTTAAACCCAACAAATATGTCTAGACGATTGTTTGCAGATTACACAGAAGAAAAGCAAAGATTCTATCACATTGTGTTAAATTGCACAGAAAAGTATTTTACACTTTCTGTGCACGCCAAGTCGTTCATTATACAAATGCACCTTTTGTTAACAAGGTCTTTTGAAACAGCAATTTGTAAAGTCATCTTAAATCTTCGTCCTTGGCTTCGACACCAGCCACACTCTCTTTACACACGTCATAATCCTTTTGATCAATGACTCAGCATTTAGTATAAATTCTGATCTGTTTCCACTGTCAGCATTCACTCCCAACCAAGAGTCGAACAAGACAGTTGGTCTAACGGAGATTCGTTTTCTTCCCACACCAAGAGACAACCCAAAACTTCACCATGCCTAACTACACTCTGTACTATTTCAATGGCCGCGGACGTGCCGAGATCCTTCGTATGATGTTCGCTGCGGCTAACGTTAAATATATGGACAAGAGGTTCGAGTTCAACGAATGGGACAAATACAGGAAGGGTAAGGATTCGTTTTTTTATTTTCTATTTTTTTTTTTAATTAAAAATAGGGTCGATGACCCTGGCAAGAAGTCGAATCAACATTTCAGTATGATAGTATCATAGATAGATAGATAGATAGATTGATATAAAGACACTGAAATAAATAAATATATATATATATATATATATATATATATATATATATAAAGATAGATAGATTATTGTACTGGAGATGCTTTAAGTATATTCGTAAGTTGACTGTCCTCAGTTTTTCGATATTTTTTTGCTGAATACTCTCAAATCTATTCCAACACGTCTTAATTTCTTTACAAAGATTTTTTTTCTAATGTCATTATCGGTCCGAAATAGATTTTTAACTTCTACCAGAATTTCTTGTATTTTATTAAGGTTTTCTGGGTGTTACAGTCAAACATTTTTCGTCAAGCATTTTATTGTCACAAGAATTAAAATCAAATATTCTTATAAACACACAACAAGACTACTACACATTGACAGATTATAGCAGCCTTTTCGAACTAAAATATAAATCAAACATCGTAATTTATGAACAATACCTGTCTTAGCTCTTAAGAGATCAATGAGCCCAGCTGCTGGGTTATAAAATTTGAGGGCAATGTGGTAAACCTGGCTAGAATTTTGCACAGGGTTAATTGGATCCACCTATGGAATATTTTTATGAATCAATGAGAATCTTTTTAACACAGGATTTAATTTGATATATGTATTACCATGAGGAGGAGGCGGCAATGAAAAATTATGAGTTTCTTGTGTCAGTTAATATGTGACCGGACATAATTATTTTTCCGGCACACACACACACACACACACACACACACACACACACACATATATATATATATAAATATATATATACACGTTTATATATGTTCAAATAAATAATTGGTTATGTCTTAATAAAGATGCACTGAGTTACATAGATAAACACCAATACATTCACATAGATAGATAGATAGATCTGATTGGTTGATTGGTTGACAGACGGATTGATCACTAATGAACTGATTATCATCTATAGATAATAAAAATCTGGTTTATTGATTGATTGATTATGAACTGATTATGATAGATCGATAAATTGAAGTGAAAGATTCTTCCCTATGATGACCGTGAATTTCTTTCTTCATTAAACCGTGACGAATCCTGATAATAATTTTCTCCCTCTCCCTCCCTCTATCTATCTCTCTTTTTCTCTCGGTTATTTCACCAAAGGCCGAAGTTAAATCACCCGTCTCATGTGCCAAGATGAAGTCTTAAATGAGATGAGCATAAAGACACCACAGAAAAATATTATTGTGCTTTCTCTTCCATTCTGAAATCAAATCTTACTGTGGAACTAGTTGTGTTACTTCTTCGACAGCTTTCATCGTTTGAAATACACATTATTTAGATTAAAGCAGGCTCTTACTAAATTCCATTTAATTATCAATTAAGTAAAATGAAAAAATACATTGTTTTTTGCATTCCATATTCCCTTTTAGGAATAGTCCAAAATAAACGCCAAACTATATAAAAAAAGTCTACTTATATTTACTCCGTTGATACGTAAATCTCATCGACATAAAAGTAGTTATTAGCGACCTTAGTCGAGTCATATCCAGGAAACTTTCTCGAATTATCAACTCACTCAGTAAATAAAAAAAAATAAAAAGAAATATTTTGTGAATTGAATTTCAATGACCAGAAAAATCTGGTGAACATCTACACATGGACACGTTAGACAGTTGTTTCGACATTATTAGGTCTCGGCCCAGCGGTTAGAGTGTTCGCCAATGGCCCGGGAGACCTGGGTTCAATCCCAGGTCGAGTCATACCAAAGACTTTAAAAATGGAACTTGATACCACCTTGCTTAACACTCAGCATTATAAGGTACGGTTCAAGGGTAAAGTGGAGCAATCCAGGGAATGGAGTAGCGCCCTCCCCTACACCTTGGTGTAGTAGCTATCGAAAAGGCAGCCTTCGGGTCACCCTCGACTATGGTCGCTAACTTTACTTACTTATATACAGTGTATACCGTGATCTCCACCACTGGAGATCGAACCAGCAACCACAGATCTCCACTGGTGGAGATCACGATATACACAACTGCTGAGTCCTAATATGGTCGAAACAGCTGTCCAGTCTTTCCGTATATCATGTGTAGGTGTTATCCAGATTTTCTGGTCATGGTAATTCAATTCACAATATAATTCCTCTACTTAAAAATGTACAAGCGATATTTTGTTATCGATTCACCAAGAAAAGACGTCCTGCGAGATAGGTGGTAAACTTTTAAAGGAAAAAGAAGAAATTTCCCTAGTTATTTTGATAGCCTTTCAGTAAGAAGATATATTCCTGATGAGATATATCTAATGCTATTTACAAGTTGCTATATCTAGAGGAAATATTGAACAAATGTTTCTTGCATATGGTTTTCCAAAATAAGCTGTTACTATCGTATTCATATCTGCAAAAACACGAAGGAAAGGATTCGATCAGCTGATGGTGACACAGAATTCCTTAGCGTTGTCTCTGGAGTCTCAATGAGATACATCGACATCATTTCTATTTCTTTATTTGATTTGATAACATATTACGAACACCAATAGATCTAATTAAAGGAACAGGATTCACGCGCAAAATCGAGAGAAGCAGACATTATTCCACAGAAATTGATGCAGACGAGGCAGATGATATTGAATTTCTTGCAAATACAGCTGCTCGAGCCGAATCTGTTAGATAGGCTGGAATAGACAGAAAAAACCCATAAATTTCTTTCGTAATAGACTAATTCATATACCTCGGTAGAAATATCTCATCTACTGAAAGCGATGACAACATACGCCCAGATTCGACATCTATTCAGAGGTTAACGGCAATAAGGAAATCTGATCACTTTGATAAGATAAAAAAATAAATTCTCCAAAGTTGTCACAATGTCAGTACTATTGTGTGGCTGCCTGGAAATAACTCATAATGTGAACTTCACAAGGGTGCTGTGAGTACTATTTTGAACAAATGCTTGAAGCTGTACCCAAAAAAGAGCAATGTAACGGCCACTTACCTCCTATCTCACAAACCATTGGAGTAAGACGAGCAAGACATGCTCAGAAATGATGGAGAAGTCAGGGCGAAATTATAGTCGAGGTTTTACGAGGTACATACGATAATTTTCCAGCCTTTTTGTAAGGGCATTTAAAAATGTCACAGAGTTTTCGCTATGTTATTGCTGTACATCTTATGAGATAACTGACCAATTTCTATGATTTCAGGTTCAAATGAACAGCGACAGCAACAATTGGAATACACCTTACAAAAGCCTGATTGTCACAGCTGGTGAATTTCAAAAATGCAATCTGGACGTGGGGACACTTTAGAAGAACAATATGCAATAAAAGTTCTGTTTTAAACTTAGAAAAAATTGCCACAGGAACTTATGGAATGCTTCAAACTGCTTTTGGAGAATCTTGCATGAATAGAGCATCAGTTTTTGAGTGTCAAAAGAGATTCAAGGAATGCATGATGAGAGGTGTGGGAAGAGTAAGGAAGTCAATACACCAGAGTTGATGGGCCAAAGGGTTAGAGCTGCGGTTACTATGTTGAGGTTTTAAAGGAGTTCAGAAAGAGATTCCTTGGGAAGAGGCCAGCACTCTTCAAATCGGGTCAGTGGCATTTCCATCAAGACAATGCACCAGTCCACAACTCCATCCTTGTCACAGACTATTTGACCGAGGTGAGCATCGAGACAGTTTGTCAACCTCCTTATAGTCCAGACTTTGGTCCCTGTGACTTTTGGTTATTCCCTAAGATCAGAGGTTATCGTTATGACACAATTGAGGAGATGAAAGTGGCTGTGACGAAGTCATTGACACGCTCACACAAGAGGACTTCCATGGTGTCTTCCAGAAGTCGTTGGAACAGTAAAACAAGTGCATTGCAGCCGATGGAGATTACTCCGACGGGGACTAGAGTTTCATGTGTGTCCTATCAATAAAAGTGCCCATACGAAAAAAGCCTGGAAACTTATCGCATCTACCTCGTACAATGGACTCCTACGCATGGATACACCACAGCTGGCACAGCAGAAGAAGCAACTGTGAAAGATTATTTTTATTTTTGTATTTACACAAATTCATTAATGTAAAAATAGGAATGCATTTAAAGTTCTTATTTCCTTTCAGATATGCCCAGCATGTGCGTGCCTGTCCTTGAGATGGATGGTGGTAACAAGATGCCAGAGACAATGGCCATTGCCAGGTACTTGGCCCGTGAATTCGGTAAGTTAACAAACGTACTTCTGCTGAACGAAACAATATTAGAATACTCTCCAAGACTTTATTTGTATTGAACAAAATATTTGAAACAAAAACAGTTGACTGTGATCTATGATATCAATTACCAAGTGAAAATCAGAAATGTTGATATCAACCTCAGAATTATTTTCTTAAGGATATGACTGAATAGAATTTTGAAGATTCTGTTTATGAGCTTCTGACACGTTGCTATTACGGAATGGTAGTAAGGGTGTCATATATGGATCAGATAGAATCCAGTATGTAAAATAAAATATGAGGGGGTGGTCGTCCGGATGAAGTCGAACGTGAAATCGTAAAAAGCCACTTTAAACTCCCCTCACTCTAATACGTTCATTGCCCTGTCGGCTGAGGCTGTAGAATACACCAGCTGCAACTCTGCAGAGGGATAAGAACCCGCCACTAACGAGTGTCCTAGATATGACACTAAACAATCTGATGGTGAGGTTCCAGCAGTGCTGGAGCTTTGGGGAATGCGGAGCACTCCTTCTTTGCCATTGCTCAAAGGTCCACTCTGGCCCAGCGTGGTAGCACCTGATAGGGCCCTATCTATGGGTTAAATAGAATTAACGGCATACTTATGCTAAACTGAATTGTTTGACTAAACTGAATAGCTTAAGCTAAACTGAATATTGGCAATGAGTGGCTACTCCGTGCTCCCCTAAGCTCCAGCATTATTATAGAATCACAATCAAATTGTTTAGTGTCATATGCAGGACACTCATTGGAGGAGTCTTACCTCTCTGCAGAGATGCAGTCGGTGTATTCTGAAACCCCTACTCCAACTGATTGGGCCAGAATCTACTCTGAATCACGATGGGTAATCAACTTACAATAGCAAGTTTAGTAAACAATGTGAGGATAATCTTACAGACTAAGCAAATTATTGTAAGTAAAAACAATGTTTTCAAGTTTCAACTTTTATCAGTTGTAGGGGGTTGTAGAATACACCGACTGTTGGCTAAACGCTATCACTGCTGTTCTTCTACAAGGATTGTTATAGCATTAAATTACTCAGGGAGGCTGACATGTCATTAAACAAAAAACAACAACAACCAAACCATAGTTAATAAACGCTTAAATTTTGTAAACAGGATCATAACGCTTAGTCTTAACCAATTGATTCTGCTTGATAATTGACCTTGTGTCACACCTGGCTCATGGCGGAATCTTCGGGCATATATGAGGTACATTCAATAAGTAAGGGGAATTTTTCCTGGAATATTGGCAATTGGAAATACTGCTTAGAGTCGCACATTTTAATCAATGAGGATCGGGTTATTCATTTCCCAGAAGAATATCAGCATGCTCTTCTTTATTGCCTGCTGCGCCCGGATCATTTTCGTTACCGTAGAGTCAGTGTGTTGCCATGCAATGTATGATCTTTTCAACGGAAGCTGATCGTAGCAAAACAATATTCAGCTCATTCGTAGACATTTTTCGACAAACACGTACTTCTTTGTACACATCACACAACCTTCGATAATTTTCACATAGTTTGTACTTCTCAGCTGCCAAAAGTTTGAAGACTGAACGCTCTCCAAGCCAGGATCACACAATGTGACCATTTTGAATAGCCTCAAAATAAATATTTCTGTGTGATTCAAATAATTTGTTTAGTTTGGTTTGGTTTGTTGGGTTTTATGGCATATCAAGCTTTGTAGGTTATTTAACGCCCAATCCATTTTTATGTAAATAATCTGTTCTCTTTAAAACAATTCAGTTCAGCATAAGTACACAGTTTAATTGTCAAAAACATTTCTATTTCTAACTACTCAAGCAGTTATATGTAACAATTCAGTTAATTGTAAATACAGTTTTAATGCTGAAAAACAGCTCTATTTAAAATAATTCAGTTAAGCATGAGCACGCAGTTTAAATGTAACTACGGTTTAATTCTTAAAACATTTCTATTTCAAGCTATTCAGTTTACTCAAACAATTCATTTTAGCATAAGTATGCTGTTAGTTCTATTTAACCCATTGATATGGCCCTATCAGGTGCTACCACTCCGGACCAGAGTGGAGCTGGAAGCGATGGCAATGAAGGGGTACTCTGCATTCCCTAAAGCTCCAGCACTGCTGAAACCTCACCATCATATCTGGACACTCGTTATTGGGGGTGGGTCTTACCCCTCTGCAGAGGTGCAATCAGTGTATTCTACAGCCCCAGCTGACTGGGCAACAAATAATTTGTGCTACAAACCAATTCCAAACAATACAGAATTTTTATTTATGGAAAAACAAAATTTAAGAAAAGAAATTTTTTTTTCAAAAATATTCCCCTTATTTATAGGATGACCGACCTATATCGTGTTATTTATTTGAAATACCCCAAAGACGTCAAACCCTATTTACCAACACCTCCGCTCGGGCAGGATATGACACAAGGTCAATTTTTAAGCGGAGTTTAACAGGTTTTAATCAAGAGTTTTCCTTCTCCTAGACTAGTTGTCACACAAAGGCTGAAGAACCCAGTCTGTCCTACTATTTACCCATAGCTGGGTGGGAAAATAATTAGATTCATACCTTTCCCAAGGGTACTATTACTACATGAAATGCAATCAGTCTCGTCCAGGATTTGAACTCGTGTCGCCGTGTCCATTTCCAACGACGATAACCAATACACCACAGGCAACTCCTTAAACACGGGCACCTCCAATGACGTCAAACCAGTAAAAGACTTTTAAATCACTGAGAGAGGAAGCGAAAAAGAATATGATAGCTGAATTAGATAGGCAGAGAGATAAACCACAAGAGACAACATAAACAGGGGTTGAAGTCTTTTCGTTGCATACTCGACTGATTTGATTGTAATTCTGCGTGTGTTAATTACTTAGGATATCTTCTAATCCCTCGGTCCGTTCTGTCAGGGTCACAGCTTGTTTTAAACCGAATAACGCACAGCTTATTCTTAAATCAAATAGCACACTGATTATTCTTAAACCAAAAAGTTCACAATTTGTTCTTAAACCGAATAACACACCTTAATCTTAAATCAAATAGCACTGATTATTCTTAAATAAAAAAACTCACAATTTGTTCTCAAACCGAATAAAACACACCTTATTCTAAAATAAAATATCACACAGATTATTCTTAGTTGGTTTTGGTTTCTTTGTTTAATGGCATATCAACCTTTGTAAGATAGATTATTCTTTAATCAAATAGCACACAATTTGTTCTTCAACCGAATAACACACAGCTTGTTCTTTAACCAAATTTTACATAGCTACTTAGCAGAAAGATAGCAAACTTCCAGTTTTCTAATTTTAGTCAATTCGTCTTTTACGTCAATCTGCCAATTCAGTACATTTTATAATCCCTTAGTTACGTCACTTCTCATGATTCCACAGATCGGATTATTTTGAAAAAATAGTAACCCAAAATTACTAACAACGATCGTAGAATGACAACCTATAAATAGTTGCGATGAAAAATACAAAATCAAATCGTACAAATAAAAAAATCAGAAATTACGATAGTATTGAAGTTATTCTTTGCAGCCATGTGCTTCTGCGAATATAAGAAAAATTTCTAGATTTGGCTACACTCTCTAAAACGTTTTATCATATTTGCAATGAATTCTCACCATTATCGTTTAAAGTGCACTGGTGGGGTGCTGCATATGAGGACAGATATCCGGGAAGTAGAGATATGCTTCTTTCTGCTAATCAGAAAAAAATTATTAATATAATTCACTAGCGCCCGTGGTGTCATGGTTACCGTCGCAGAAAGGTGACACGACGACCCAAGCTCGAAAGCTGGAGGAGGCTGTTTTCATTTCACATAACACTAATGCCCTCGAGAAAGGTATGAAGACAACTATACGGCCTCCAGCCTTTGAGTAAATCGTAAGTTAAACTGGACTAATCAACCTAGGTATGGCAACCGGTCTAGGCGAAGGAAAACTCTGGATTCAAACCTGTTAATCTCTGCAAAAAATTGACCTTTCTGTAACGCTATTGCACCTAAGGGAATAAGGGTGTAACGTCACCCTTTAAATATATCAAAAAACGAGTCTGTTGGTTGTTTTGGTTCTTATGCGTCTATGTTACCGCAAAAAAGCCGAACTTTCCTGAGCGTTTCCAAGCCGATAACGGAAAGAATCGGAATTTTCCGGAACGAAATTTAAGCAAGCAGATGATAAAATAAGTCAGGGTACTAATGCATCTATGTTACCACAAAAAAAGCCGAACTTTCCCGAGCGTTTCCGGGCCGATAACGGAAAAAATCGGAATATTCCGGAACAAAATTTAAGCAAGCAGACGATAAAATAAGTCAGGGTACTTATGCATCAATGTTACCGCAAAAAAAAGCCGAACTTTCCCGAGCGTTTCCGGGCCGATAACGGAAAGAATCGTAATATTCCGGAACAAAATTTAAGCAAGCAGACGATAAAATAAGTCAGGGTACTTATGCATCAATGTTACCGCAAAAAAAAGCCGAACTTTCCCGAGCGTTTCCGGGCCGATAACGGAAAGAATCGGAATATTCCGGAACAAAATTTAAGCAAGCAGACGATAAAATAAGTCAGGGTACTTATGCATCAATGTTACCGCAAAAAAAAGCCGAACTTTCCCGAGCGTTTCCAGGCCGATAACGGAAAGAATCGTAATATTCCGGAACAAAATTTAAGCAAGCAGACGATAAAATAAGTCAGGGTACTTATGCATCAATGTTACCGCAAAAAAAAGCCGAACTTTCCCGAGCGTTTCCGGGCCGATAACGGAAAGAATCGGAATATTCCGGAACGAAATTTAAGCAAGCAGACGATAAATAAGTCAACCAATTTGTTGACCATAGACATGAAGACAAAAAAAAAAAAAAAAAAAGAAAGAGAAATTGACATTTTTTAATAGATAATGTTACCAACCTTTTCAGGAGAAAAAGAATAAATCAACAGTCAATGTATGGTAATTTTCAATATGAAAATATGAAAAAAATATGAAAAAAATAGTTTGAATTTTAATTTTATCTATTTGTTGGGGGGTATCATTTTTTGTCTTTTAAAATATTTTTTTTCGTATTTATGCACTTATTGTACCGTGCAGAAGTAATAACGTGTTAGTTTAGAAATCCATTCTTACCGTAGGGGGAGGTGTTTTGTAACTATTCTGTACTTTCACCTCACAATCTAATAATAATCCAGGTCCTGCATCTCCAGGCATAACTTTTCCTCATTTTCTTTTTAGGTGGCAAGGATGCTCACATGCCCGGCAACTTTTAATATTGCCAATAAGATTTTTTTTTCTTGACAGAATTGGATCACCATTTCTGCACATTGTAGATTTTTGCTTAGCTGTGATGAATTCATGTTTACACTTGTTTGTAACTTGGTAAATAAATTGATTGAATTATTTTATCTTAAATTTGATTAGCTCGGCGTTTCGACATATTCCGAATCTTTCCGGAAACGCTAGGGAAAGTTCGGCTTTTTGGCGGTAACATAGATGCATAAGTACCGTTGTTTTGTACGGAAGTTTATTTCTGGTTTGCAAAAAATCCAGTAGAATCGTCAAGAGAGATAAAGCGAGTAAGAATATGACAGCTGATTTATATAGGCAGAGAGATCAGCACCGAGAGACAGTGAACGTAAGCAGGGACTTTAGTCTTTTCGTCACAAACACGGCTGATTTGGTTGGTATTCAGCGTGTGTTGATTATTTAGTGTCTTTCTGATCTTTCAGTCAGTTCCAGCTCTCCAACAAACCCTGCGTCTTAGAATTCAGCTCAAATCTTTTTTCCTAATTATTCTGTGAAATAATCGAATAGTTAGTTATCATTAAAGACTTTCCAATTTTCGTCATCCTAAACTTCACGCACATTGCATCCCAGAAGTTTATTTTTATACGTTTCCTGCAACCGATATCAAGACAAAACTTTATCATGAAAGAAGTTGACATCGAATACATCTATCTGATATTTCAAGTGTGACTAACACTTCCAGTCAAAGTGTTGGTCCTGTCTCACAATCTATCACTAAGATTAATTAATATAATCAATCACAATCCTTAATTATATTACATTATGTCGAATCCAGCTCATATGGAGTGGTCAGTACGTATATACATGGAAATCACTGCTTTTTTTTTTGCTTTTTTTTTAAAATTTTGCCGTCGGTAGTTCGTTGCCAGGTAGTCCCCAAATGGGAATATGATGAGACGCACTTAGCTTCACTTGGTTAATACACTTCTTCCTAAAACCCCTACTCCTCACTCAGAAGGTATTTTTGTAATGTCATTCCTACTTGCTTCTCCTGCTAGTCCACTGAGTAAGAAATAGTACCAATCAATTCGATAATATCAAACTTGGGGTCACCATCAACGATTAATTATAAAATAAACCATACATTTCTAATCATCCTAGTGTTAGATTTAAACTACACCGCTACGCTGATCCAATTGCAAATACGCCTCTGTACCAGCAGGTATTATTAGATTGAGTTTTCAGTAGAGATTCTTCCTTGACTATCTCAATGTAGCCGATTCGACAATATAAAAGCTATGGATTATCCGTCTTTTTAATCCAACAGGATTATGTTGTATAGCCACGTGTACGTATACAAATATACACTTACACACGGAAACATCATTAACCGGTAATGACGACTTCAATAATGAACAAATACACTTCTTATAAAAATATAAATCTCTCACACTTTATTTTCGAAAGGGTGATGTTTGTTGTGTGTGAGAAATGAGTGGAGACTGGACGGACTGCTATATTGACCCCAAATTCTTCTCTCGACCATAGCAGCACTTCTTACTCATCTTGGCTTGGGGTACTCAACCGTGGGTCACTGAGGGCCCAAAGCCCTCTGTCTGCCGCTGGCTTTCACTTCCGCATCTTGTCTCCAACTGACTCGGACCGTCTGGGCACCTGGTTATATTATTGTTTAACGTCCACCGGCTTCCGCTGTTCTTCCGCTGTGCATCTCTTGACTGATTGCTTGGTCGAGGGTCAATATATAATAATTTTATATTCTTTTTTCATTGATTTTTTTCTGTTCAACAGGTTTCTATGGTAAGAGTAATATGGACATGATGAGGTGTGACTACATCGCTGACTGCTTCTACGAAATCATGCACGATTACATGAGGTACTACCACTGGAAGAACGGACGCTTCAGGGTGAGCCAGTCATTTTATCAATATTTCCTCACAACTTTTTTAAGACATTATCTCTCGAAATGAAGGAGTTGCCGGTGGTGTAGTCGTTATCGTCGTAGGAAATGGACACGGCGACACGAGTTCAAATCCTGGACGAGACTGATTGCATTTCACATAGCACTAATACCCTTGGGGAAAGGTATGAATCCAATTATTCTCCCTCCAGCTATGAGTAAATAGTGGGACAGACTAGGTTCTTCAGTCTTGGTGAGGCAACTAGTCTAGGAGAAGGAAAACTCTGAATTCAAACCTGTTAAAGTCCGCTTAAAAATTGACCTTGTGTCATATCTTGCCCGAGCGGAGGGGTTGGGTAAATAGTATCTCTCGAAATGAATTAAGAAATAAAAAGGCTATAGCAAAAATGACCCATTAAACTCATTATCAATAGAAACAGAATATCAAATATACCATATTAGCATTAAAATGTCATTCGATCAAAA
>OY757942.1:12777608-12850108 GCA_963585895.1 Sepioteuthis lessoniana
CAGACCTTAACCCCCTTGATTACGGTATATGAGACGATGTAGAAAACAAAACAGATACAACTATTCAACCAAATATTTGTTCGCTAAATACAACAATTGAGGAAAGATGGAATAAGATGTATGGAGAATTTATGTTGAAGACGAGCAAGTTGTTTTGAGAGCGTTTTAATAGAATAATTGAAAGGAATGGTGGCCATATTGAGTAAATTTAGCGTTTTTTTTTTTTTTGGTCTATCTTCTGATTCAATTGTTTATTTTTCAAATCAAAATTAACTAGCTTTATTATAGAGTCGTTTATTATTATAGTAGAATATTTCTAATTTTGCTTTCACACCGGGACATTGGCCCAGCGGTTAGAG
Organism: Sepioteuthis lessoniana; assembly: GCA_963585895.1. Taxonomy (NCBI): domain Eukaryota; kingdom Metazoa; phylum Mollusca; class Cephalopoda; order Myopsida; family Loliginidae; genus Sepioteuthis; species Sepioteuthis lessoniana. Next base: position 12,777,968 of record OY757942.1, read on the forward strand.
TGTTCGCCAATGGCCCGGGAGACCTGGGTTCAATCCAGGTCGAGTCATACCAAAGACTTTAAAAATGGAACTTGATACCACCTTGCTTAACACTCAGCATTATAAGGTACGGTTCAAGGGTAAAGTGGAGCAATCCTGGGAATGGAGTAGCGCCCTCCCCTACACCTTGGTGTAGTAGCTATCGAAAAGGGAGCCTTCGGGTCACCCTCGACTATGGTCGCTAACTTACTTATATATATATTGTCATCCACAGACAGACTGTTTCGTTCAATCAGAACTCTTCAGTGTGCCTAGACACGCAGGACGCTTGATGCCGGGATCGAAACCCGTCCAACTTTACGTTAGATTAAGTCTCATATATTTGTCTATATTTCTTTGCAGATGATGTGGTGTGATATGATGTGTTACTGCGCTCTGGAGGGCCCTTTCATGGAGAATCAATCTTTATTCAGCAAATACCCCAAGCTGATGGCTCTGAGAACCAGGGTTGCTGGTCACCCCAAGATTTCTGGTTACCTGAAAAGCCGTTCCAACACCAACTGGTAGACAAGGCCTGCTCATCATTCGTCAAATGTTTCATACGGAAAATATCCAATTCGTAATTTTGTGCAGATTTCAATTAGATGATTGATTTCCATATTTTATACAAATAAATAACTAATTCGAACTAACATGTGCGTTTTTTCTTTCATTTAAAAACATAGATATGACACAAATTTTAGTGAAGTGCTTACTCATATATATATATATATATATACATTCATATAAACCTGCCCATTTGTCTAGTGGGTAGAGTGTTTACCAGTGTCCCTGAAGACCGCAGTTCAATCCCAGGTCGAGTTATAACAAAGACTCAAAATATTCTAGTTGATGCCTCCTTGCTTAATACTCAGCATTGTCAGGCACAGATCAGGAATCATCATCATCACATCGTGCTGCCAGCATGAATATCCCTGACCCTCTCACGCCCCTTTTCCCTATTGTTCATCACCTCTGGCAGGTCTTCTGGGCTACATCCCGTATCCTCAAGGAGCTGCTGTATGTATGTTCGAGCTGGTCGTCCTGCTCGGCCATATTTGGGGGTCCATAGGAGTACATCACTTATGAGCTCGTTCCTGCTCCTCCAGCAGTGTCCAGCATGCCTGGTTCGTCTAACTTTGATAGTTTTCGTGATGGGAGGCAGGGGGCCGTATAGTTGGTGCTTTGCGGGGTGTTGCCTCCAGGACTTGTTCAATATTATTCGCAGTATTCTTTTGAAATTGCCGTCTAGCTTTTTCTCCAGCCGTTTTTTTTTTAGCGTCCCAGTAGTGCATCCATACAGCAGTATCGACATGAACGCTGCTTGGAAGAAACTGCGTTTCATTTTATCGGTCAGGTCTGACTTCCATAAGATCGATAGCTGCCAATGCCTTCGTTAGCCGCGTGTGGATGTCTTTTTCGGTTGATGAGACACTGCTTCTTAGGTAGGTTAACTTCTCTACCAGTTTCAGAGAGCTTCCATCTACTGTGGAAACGTCGCCTGTTTAAACGCACGCACGCACACATTCATATATATATATATATATATATATATATATATATATATGTTGTGTAGTATTAAAAAAAAAATTTGGAAAAATTTTGGTAAGAGATGTTTATTCTTTAACCAACATATATATATATATATATATATATATATATGTTTCCTAATAATCATGAAGTTCAGCTAGCACGTATTTCATTGACCCACTCTCACTACTCGTCTCCATCGTCCATCGATCTCAGCAGATCTTCCATGCTGCACCTTTCATCAGTACAGAGCTGTTGTTGATAGGTTCTAGCTGGTAGCCCTTCCCTTGCTTATTCATGATATATATATATATATATATATATATTGTTTCACTATTTTTGAAACAAAATGATCGGGCACAATTGATTGAGGAATGAAAAATACATTTATTCAAAAGTGAAACGATAATATGAAAAGCTCTACAATTATTTAGTCCTAAACATGAAGCAAAAGTGTCAAACGGAGACCAGCAAAACATCCTTCAGATGTTCCGTATTCAGTCGATGGTACTATGGAATGCTGCTTGCAAAGCTATTTATAATGTATACACATTCTACTGGAGTGATCAGTGTTCCTAATTGTGAGGAAATCGTGGCTACACGATCTTTACAAATGCCACGAGCTTCAAAATCTGACCTCCGTTTAAAATGTGTTAAAATTGTATTTTCTTCTTTCTTGAACAATATTGATTGGCTAAGTTTCTGAATACGTCTTCCCACAAAACATCTGCTCCATCATCTAAGTCATATTTTCGATTTAGTTGGTTGAATACATGAAAAAGTGAGAGGGCATAAATCCAGTAATAAAAATTGCATTTAATGAAAGGTAAAAAGTTAACATTTCTGTAGGCATTTAGTCTCAAGCGACAACTGAATGTCGGGAGGAGTCAGAAAATACATGTTCAAGACCTCTGGCGTTCGTTTGAAATCATTGCTGTGTGGCACGATAATGAGCATTTGTGTATATATATATATATATATACATATATGGATTTGTTTGTTTGAGTGTCTCTGAGAGTTCGTGGATGGGTGGCCAAAGAAGGGATCTTATCTTTGGAATCTTTGACCGGCGTCAGAGTGTCTAGAGGGACCCCTTTGTCTACTTTGGTCCGAAGGCCACACAAAGAACTGTGCCCGCGAAAACATACGAGGCCGGAAGAGAATGATGATGAGAGTTAGTTAAGGGTGAGACCCCGAAGCGGTCAGTCCGAAGCAGAAAGGCGGCCAGTCCGGAGCAGAGAAGCAATCAGCCCGGAGCAGAGAGTCAGTTAGTTGGGAGTGAGACTCTGAAGCGTGGAGTCAAGACACAGAGCAGTGAGATCGATAGCAGATGAGTCACCATTTTTGGTAGCTATGTAGAATTTTACACAGAGTTAAGAATGGCTAAAAATGCCAGACTTCACCTTCCTGTTTTTTGCAGTTCTAAATCTGTGTTTTTCCATTTCTTCATTCCACCCTCTGTTTGTTGTTTGGTTTTCGTTTTTTTTTTTTTTTGTACAACCAGTGAAATACCCACACGTTCGGGTGTGCGAATTAACAACGTGGGTCCCCACCTTTTGACGAACGGCTAGACCAACAAAACTCACCGTTTGGGTATTTCATATTTGAAGCCAGCGAAGAAAGTTGTTGATAACGAATGCACATTGCTCCAAGGTGATCACTCGTAACTTCGAGCTGACCAAGAAAAGAAGCAGAAGGTACCCCGCAAAAACAATTACCGACGCCGACTACGCCGATGACATAGCGATACTGGCAAAATACACCCAACCAAGCCGAAACAATGCTGCATAATTTGGAACGAGCCACCTCAGGCATTGGCCTCAATGTCAATGCACACAAAACGGAATATATGTGCTATAATCAAACAGGCGACATCTCCACACTAAACGGAACACCTCTGAAACTGGTAGACAAATTCACCTACCTAGGAAGCAGCGTCTCATCAACCGAAAAGGAAATTGACACGTGGCTAACAAAGGTATGGGCAGTATTCCTATTGACCCCCACATTTGGCCGGGCAAAAGCAGAACGACCAGCTTGAACATACATTCAGCAGCTATGTGAGGATACGGGATGTAGCCCGGAAGATCTGCCGGAGGTGATGAACGATAGGGAGAAGTGGCGAGAGAGGGTCAGGGATATCCGTACTAGCGGTACGACATGATGATGATGATGATGAATGAACCCGTTGTCCTGCGTTCTTTATAAAGGTCATGAGAATCAAATTTCTTGATCAGCTTCAAAATCTGACTCATTTTTTTAAATTATGTTGAAATTGAACTTCTAGTTCTAATTGAAGTTCTAGTTTCGTAATGTCTTCACAAAAAAAATGGTTTTCTGCTCAATCAGCCAAGTCATACTGTCGATTTAGTTGCTTAAACACATCAGCAAGAATCTGAAAAGAGAAAGAGAATAAAGTCAACAGGGAAGATCAGAGAAGTTGCTAATTTGTTTTAGCAATAGTAAAACATACTTTCAATTTATCAATATATATATATATGTATATATATATATATATAAAAGTAAATAAAAGTAAATAAGTCATCAGATCGTCGTCGAAGGTGACCCGAAGGTTCCCTTTTCAATAGCTACTACGCCGAGTTCTCAGCGAGGGCGTGACTCTTTTCTCTGAATTGCTCATCTTACCCTTGATATGTACCTTATAATGCTCTGTTTACCAAGGAGGCATCAAGTACTGTTTTTTGAGTCTCTGGTATGACTCATCCTGGAATAGAATCCCGGTCACCCGGGCAATTGGTAAACATTCTAGCCATTATACCATACATATAAAAACGTTTGCCGATTCATTTTAGCTGTGTATGAAAGACAGCTCCAAATGAATGGCGTGTTTTAAAATCCAACAAGAAGTTATTTTACGGAATATTGATTAAGAATTAATCTAAGGCTTGTTCTAAGTACATCAATATTTCAAAAACATCACTAAGGATACATGAGAATGATAATTGTAAATCTGAGTGAAAAATGCTTTTAGAGACATTAATTATATCATGTGCCAAAAAAGAAACGTTTAGAAATACTAAGCTTCAGAAATATGGGATCCAGAAATAATCGATAATGAAGAGACAATTGACCTGGTTTGGTTTGTAGGGAACGAATAGATAAATAAAAAATTTAAAATTAAATTTATAAAAAATAAATAAATAAAAAGAAAACTATTAAATTTGCAGAAACTCCCAGAGGTCTCTAACAGGAAAAGCAGATGACGCATGCGTAAAAGAAAAAAGGCATTCCTCTTGACAAAGGGGACCATATTATCTTTCTCTTTCAGGCAGTGACCAGCGGATTGATAACCTCGTGCTGGCGTTTTCTGGGCACCACGCATACGTCTTTGGACGTAGCGTGGGTTAGCCCCTTTCACCCAGTAACAGCCCTCTCTCAGTCAACATTATGCTGAAATATACAAGACCCACAACTGAACTATAAGCTAATCCTTACCGGATTTGACAAAACTTCCAAAAGAAAACTAACCCTTATGGAAGCCTGAAATACCAAATGCGGACACCTACATACATAAAAACTATTAACGTATTTTTAACAACTTAACTATGGGATTCAACCATTTCCTTGTATTCAGGAAAAACTCCCTCATTCATGGAATGTTTGTTGAGCCCAGTAAATAAAGGAAAGTATAAAAGAAACGTCTTCGTCTCTTATCTGTTGCTGTCTCTTCTTTTGTGTAATTCTTTTGGGATTTTCTTGTGCAAGGCATTACACCGACTAAACAACGTGCGGGTAAAATATAATATAACCAAAATATGGAGTCAGATATCTGACGCCAAAGCTACCGACGAAATACCAACGCTACCAACGAAATACCAACGTTACCAACGAAATACCAACACAACCAAAGTAATAAAAATGTAACTTAAGCCTAAACGCCACGGGTTTGATTTTATTGCATATCAACCATTGTAGGTTATATAATGCCAAATCGTTTTTATAAATATATATTGAATATGTATAATGTGGTTGGGTTGGGTTTTATGGCATATCAATAATTGTTGATTATTTAAGCTCTAGTCTTGTTTATACATATATATTAGATATATATGATTAGTTTAGTTTGATTTCATAGAATATCAACCATTGTTGGTTATTTAATGCCAAATCGTTTTTATAAATATATATTAAATATATATAATGTGGTTTCATGGCATATCAACTATTGTTGATTATTTAAGTACTAAACTTTTTTATACATATATATTAGATATATATGTTATATTTTGACCTTTGACCCGGTCAAAAATACCATACAAAGTGATGCACCGGAAGGAAGTGACACATTCCAATGGCCAGTAATCGAAAGAGATCGCGTGGGCGTGCTTAGCTGATGAAATGGGACAAGGTAAAAATCGCATGATACTCTCATAGACTGACGCACCGAAAGACAGTGACCTGTGAACTGCATGACAGTTATTTCCGCTGGATGATGATCAAACATGCGATTTCAAAGATCGAGTGGGCGTTGAACTATTATATAACTCAGTCAAGACAGTTGAGTTCGAGATGCAGTGGCAGTTCCAGTTGAGTTGGATACGGAGATAGACGAGATGTGGTAGGGAAAGCCCGATGGAGTTTGGGGACCAGAGAAGTTGCTGATAAGATGCAGTAAAGAAAGCCAGCACCCCGCAGAATAGACTCTAGGGCCTCCGGTTGAGCATCAGGAGAACGAGAAAGACACAACGTTGACGGCCATAAGAGTGGGGGTCAAAATATTACAGTTTATATTCGGTCACTAGCTCTATCTCACAGTAAAACCCCACACAAGCCTTTAGAATCCTTGCAATAAAGTGAGAGGTAAATTTTGTTAAAGAAGTCATCACTAGTCTATTATTCATAGCGTCAATTTCGTTTAATTTAATTTTATAGTATATCAACCATTTTTGGTTATCTAATGCCAAATCGCTTTTATACGTATTAAATATATATAATTTAGATTGGTGGGGTTTTATGGCAGATCTACCATTTTAGGTTATTTAATGCTAAATCCTTTTTATACATATATATCAAATATATATAATTTGCTTTGGTTGGGTTTTATGGCAGATCCACCATTTTAGGTTATTTAATGCTAAATCCTTTTTATACATATATATCAAATATATATGATTTGCTTTGGTTGGGTTTTATGGCATATCAACCATTGTAGGTTATTTAATGGTAAATCCTCTTTATGCATATATATTAAATATATATGATTTGCTTTGGTTGGGTTTTATGGCATATCAACTATTGTAGGTTATTTAATGCCAAATCCTCTTTATACATATATATCATATATGATTTGGTTTGGTTGGGTTTTATGGCATATCAACCATAGTAGGTTATTTAATGCCAAATCCTCTTTATGCATATATATTAAATATATAGGATTTGCTTTGGTTGGGTTTTATGGCATATCAACCATTGTAGGTTATTTAATGGTAAATCCTTTTTATACATATATATCAAATATATATGATTTGCTTTGGTTGGGTTTTATGGCATATCAACCATTGTAGGTTATTTAATGGTAAATCTTTTTTATACATATATATCAAATATATATGATTTGCTTTGGTTGGGTTTTATGGCATATCAACCATTGTAGGTTATTTAATGGTAAATACTCTTTATGCATATATGTTGCTTCGCCTAAACACAGTAAATATGTATGATTTGCTTTGGTTGGGTTTTATGGCATATCAACCATTGTAGGTTATTTAAGTTTAACATATATATTACATTTAGTATATGCATTATTATATATATTATATATTATAAATATGAGTGGGTTTTGTTATTTTTTATGGCATATCAACCATTTTTGGTTATTCAATGCCAAATCTTATTAATACATATATATTAAATATAAGTAGAAAAATTGATAACAATGTAATCCAAGTCGAAGGAGAGATTTATTGAGAAGTCGACACAATCACGTTTCGGTTCTACTAAACCATCATCAGGACCATGGTGGGTGATATAAACGATGTTCAGTCAACGATGGATGCTTAGAAATGCAAAATACAAAGACCTATGGTGGAGGTGGCCGTGGTGTAATGGTTATCGTCGCAGGATGTGGACTCGGCGACACTGAAACTGACGAAACTGATTGCATTTCACATAGCACTAGGGAAAGGTATGAATCCAAATATTCTCCCTCCATCTATGGGTAAATAGTAGGACAGACTAGATTCTTCAGCCTTGGTGAGGCGACTAGTCTAGGAGAAGGAAAACTCTGAATTCAAACCTGTTAAACTCCGCTTAAAAATTGACCTTGTGTCATATCCTGTCCGAGCGGAGGGGTTGGTAAATAGGACAAAGGCCTATGGGAAAATTGTATTGGAAAAGTTAGCCGTTTAATTGGTGAATCAGCGTTGGTTGTTTTAAATTACGTCATTTGACTTATTAGGAATATTGTATAAAATTTATGTTACGTTTGTTTAACAAGAAAGAAGTTTGGAAATACATTTGTTTAACAAGAAAGAAGTTTGGAAATACATTTTTTGATAACATTTTTAAACGAGCCTGAGCTTTTTTTTTTTTTTTTTTTTGGCTCACAGTTAAATGGTTTTAAGTATTGCTATCATATACAAATAATTCTATTTACACTTAATCATTTGTTTGCACACACTTAGATGGATATACGTATGTAAGAGATTAGTTTTTCAATAATTTCATATTGAAATGCTTTCAAACTAATTACTTTTCACACTAATGTTGCGGTGTAATGGTTAAAGTGATGGACTACGGAATCGTAGTAAGCGAGTTCGTACTCCAGTCGCGCTATTATGTTCACTTTCGGGCAAATACCCTTGGAAAAGGTGTGAACCCCTTTATCCCCCCACCTATGGGTTAAATAGTACCACTACTGTTCTTCTTCTTTGGCATTAAATAACCTACAAAGGTTGATATGCCATTAAACAAAGAAACCAAACCAATCGAATGTTGCTTCGCCTAAACACAGTAAAATGCTTTCAATTACCGATCTATAACACTTATAATACAATTTCAAGATCATTCGTTTGTTTGCACACAGTTAAATGGTTCCAAATATTGCTATGAATCAATAACAATTCAGTCAGACATCAGTCATTTGTGAACGCACGTTAAAAGATCAAACAGTTCTATTTCTAAGAATTCCTTTTAGCATAAGTCAATACTTCAAATACTTCAAAGTTTTGCAATGTGCGAGGTGCATACGATAAGTTTCCTGACTTTTATCGTTCTTCTAAAGTGTCCACATGTCCAGATTGCATTTTTGAAATTCACCAGCAGTGACAATCATTAGGGTGCATTCCAATTCCTTCTGTAGCTGTTCATTTGAACCGGAAATCATCGACCAGTCATCTCATAAGATGTATAGCAATAACTTAGTGAATTTTCAAGAGTCTACGACAATTTTCAATGCCTGTACAAAAACAGTCTGGAAACTTATTGAAGGCACCACGTAGGGCAATATGAACAGATTAGATTAGATATCCTTTTAAGTTGATATAAAAAGTCTGATATACTTTGTAGCTTTTAAATAAGAACACTGTTATAGATAATCTAGTTAGATTAATTTTCGTCTAAATTACTGATAGAAGGATTTGATTATTTCTGACAGATAATTACAAAATCAAAACAGATATTATTACTCACTCTTTATTACCAAACATACCATTGCTGAAACTTAGAAAAAAAAAATATAACAAAGCAGCAGTCCAAAAACTTACTGCACCTTCTATATATATAAATTGTCATTCACTGACAGACTGATTCGTTGTATCACAACTCTTCAGTGTGGCTAGACATAGTGGACGCTGGGATCAAAACCCGCCAAACTTTACGTTAGACTCAGTATCATGCCGCTCAGGCAACAAGCAAAATATATATACGTGGGTCGTTCTAAAATTTCTAATCCTAACCCAGCCAGAAGAGCTATACGTGAAAAACTTTATAATTGTAACATAAAAACATCAACAAAAACTAAAAAACCCAAAACAAATTTCTGCTTTAATTTCTTTAAAGGTGTAATCCATACAAAAGTGAAATATTTACAACAGGTCTAAAACCAGGTTAAGGCTTGGACATTTTGAAGGATTCTCGTTCATATATATATATATATATATATATACCTTCTTTAAGAGAAAACAAAAGACCGGTTAATTTAGGATTATAAATTTATTTCCATCCTGTTTTTCAGTTTCTGGTGTAAACCAAAAACACAAAGAAAAATATAACAGGACTTCTTCAGATCCAATGGATAAATAAAAAATAAAAGACACGTGGGGGGGAGGGGGAAGAGATTAAGGAGTTACCTTCTTGTTTTATTGAATTTCCGTTTTTTTACCTATTTATTTTATTTTCAAGTTTCGTCAGTTATAATTACGGTAATTTAACTTTTTTATTTATTTGTTTAATTTATATTCTTTTCATGTTAAGTTCGATAATTAACTTTTAAGAGAAATATTAATGCTTATATTAATTTCGATACCATTTATTTAGCTATCTATTTTTCTAGTGTATATGTTGGATACGTTTGTTTCCGGTTTCACTATTTATTTCTATGTTTTTAATTTTTAGTCAATAGTTTAAATTTAGTCTTATGTCTACATCTAGCTATTAATTCACTTCTCTTATTAAATGACTTAACATGCCATTTATGTATTAAAATATGTATTTTCTCTGCTAAGCATAAATTGCATCTACCGTCAAAACTATTTGGATTATTTGATTTTTTCAAAATAGACCCTTCTATCTCAGGGATTAACACTTTGTTTTTTAAACACCAGAATTGCTAATATATATATATATATATATATATATATATATATATATATATATATATATATATTTCAAGATCGTTCGTTTGTTTGCACAAAGTTAAATGGTGAGGTTCCAGTGATGCTGGGACTTTTGGGAATGCATGGCACCCTTTCATTGCCATTGCTTCCAGGTCAAATCTGGCCCCGGAGTGGTAGCACCTTATAAGGGTCCTATATTATGGGTTAAATAAAAATAAACTGCGTTCTTATGCTAAACTAAATTCTTTCAATAAGAATTGTTTGACTTGACTCAATAGCTTGAAATAGAAATGTTTTTTACAATTAAACTGTCTACTTATGCTAAACTGAATTGTTTGAAAGGGAACCTTTTTTGACATTGAAACTCTACGCCAGATTGAATTGTTTAATATAGAACTGCTGTGACATTTAATTGTGTTAAAAGAAAATCTTTACTTATGCTAAACTTAATCGGCTGAAATAAAATTGTTTGAATAAACAGAATAGCATCAAATAGAAATATATTTGACAATTAGACTGCATACTCATGCTAAACTGAATTGTTTAAAATAGAAATGATTATTTGTATAAAAATAGATTAGGTGTTAAATAACCTGTAAAGGTTGATATGCCGTAAAACCCAACCAACCAAACTAACCAAAATAATTATTTGTTTGTTATATGGTATAGAATATTCTTAATTCATACTGACAATTTTTACAGAAAATATTATTTCACTTAAGCATTTCAATTTTATAATAGTTTGGTTTGGTCTGTATTAGTTTTATGGTAAATATCAAAACAGTTCTATTTTAAACACATCAATTTAGCATAAGTACTCAGTTTTGATATCAAAAACAGCTCTGAGAATTAATCTTTATTTCTTGCAGACTTTTGGTCTTCATCTTGGTAGGTTTTTTTGTGTTGTTTCTTCTTTCACTACGTTTCGGCCAAATTTCACCTCTGGCCTTCTTCAGGTGATTTACTGCGACCTCGGATAGGAATGATGAGTCTTGTAACCGTATCCCCAGTAATTACTGCCTTCCATAGTTGTTGTCTATCGCACTACGCAGTAATTACTGGGGATACTGTTACAAGACTCATCATTCCTATCCGAGGTCGCGGTAAATCACCTGAAGAAGGGCAGAGGTGAAATTTGGCCGAAACGTAGTGAAAGAAGAAACAACACAAAAAAACTACCAAGATGAGGACAAAAATTCCGCAATAAATAAAAATTAACTCTCAGATTAAGAAGCCTCATCTCAAAATGATTCCAATTAAAAACAATGACAAAAACAGCTCTATTTCAAACAATTCAGTTCGGCATAAGTAAAATGTTTAAATGTCAAAACAGTTACATTTCAAGCAATTCAGTTTAGCAAAAGTACACTGTTTAGTTCTGTTTGAACTATAGATAGGACCCTATCAGATGCTACTCATCATGCTATGCCGTTAAATAATCCAGTCTTCTTTCTCTTTCGGACAAGATTAAATTCTAGTAAATCTCAACAAGGTTAACAGAAGGCAAGGCTTATCGGTCAGCCAGTAAGAACCGTAGTTACTAACAATGGTTTTCAAGGATTTTTTAAAATTTATGTTGTCTTATTCTGTAGACTCACAACGCAAGTTCATAATACATTACAGTAAGAAGATCATAAAACCATTTTTAGATTATAATCAAATTAAAAGTAGCTGTCGCCTTTACGAATAAGGTAACACACTTGTCAACGCAATTATTAGCAAGATTTTCTTTCTTTTCTGTATTGGTGAGATCAAAAGGTCTCACTGACCGCATACGTCTCTAATTTGGTACAGCGTCGTTTGCGGGGGGAGGATCTAAAAGAAAATTCTGCACTAATCTTAGAATGAAAATTAATTATCTTCTCTATATGTAAATAATTAGAGAGGCAGAAAACTGCCAAGTCTATTTATTGTTGATCAGACAATACCTTGTGTTTCACATAATGGTCAGCTATTGGCACTGATTACTAGACGGCTGGGCGTTAATTGCTCTTTAAACCAGGTGCTAATCAAGATCTGAATGAGGAGCATTTAGTCAAGATTTCAAACCTACGATTACCGCAGAATTTTAATAATGTTATAGTGCTGTGCTAGCAAGAATAGTTGAACGTCCTAAAAATCCAGAAAAATAAACAGATAGATACATAGATAGACAGACAGATAGATATATAGATAGATAGGGAACCGTCTTTTTTAGACAATATATTGTGAAACAAAGAGAGACAGAGACAGAAAAAGACAAGTAGAATAAATCTGATAGATATACATGATGCCTTCAATAAGACTGTTTTTGTATAGGCATTGAAAATTGTCGTAGATTTTTGAAAATTTACTATGTTATTGCTATACATCTTATGAGATGACTGACTAATTTCTATGATTTCAGATTCAAATGAGCAGCTACAGCAGCATCAGTTTTTGAGTAGCTTAGGAGATTCAAGGAAGGAAGGGAGTCTGTGAGGGATGATGAGAGGTGTGGGAGGAGTAAGTAAGTCAATAGACCAGAGTTGATTGGCCAAAGGGTTAGTATTAGGGTTACTATGTTGAGGTTTTAAGGTAGTTCAGGAAGAAATTCCTTGGGAAGAGGCCTAACCAAGTCAAATTTTCTCTGTCAACTATATTCAAAAAACTTTTTATTCAAGAAAAATAGTTTTTTTTAAGAAGAAAGGGATTACAGTGGATTAAAGAAAAAACGAAAAGGCGATTAAGAATGACTCCAGAATGTCAATAAAAATACGCTAATGAATTGGAAATCCACGAGAAAACTATGAGTCCACACAGTTGTGTAGGAAACCATCCACCCCTCTTGAAAGTGAACTGTTCTGCTCGTGGAGTTGAATGAAGGCTTTAAGTAAAAGCCAATCAATTGACATAGGGCAATACGCTGAGCTAGTCTTACCACTCACGGGGCTTTTTTACCTTTTATTACCATCCTAATAAACCCTTTTTTATTGTTACATGTTTTTTAGTGTTTGTGTTTACAAACTCCAAATTAACATCATAACAAAAACAATGCAAACGCAACTCCCCATCCAAATATTGGTTCCCTTTCGACTGCTATTAAGGAAGATTGAGATAAACAATATGCAGAGTTTATTTTGACGGCATGCAAATGGTTGGAAGGCGAGTTGATACAATGATTGAAAAAATGGCGGCTATAATGTGTAAATTGGTTCTCTTACGACTGCTAAGCAAACACTACAAATAGCCACATTTAACGTAAGAACCTTAAATAGAATAGGACAACTCCCAGAGCTAATCGCATCGGCCGAAGAACATAAGATAGACATAATATGCATACAAGAACACAGATACACGCACTCCAAAGATATCAAATATCACGAAACTGGCAATGGCTGGTCGCTCGCCACTGTATCCGCATGGAAAAACTCTGTCAACGCTGCAGTAGGAGGGGTAGGATTACTTATAGGACCTAGAGCATTAAAAACGCTTAATAGCGTTGAGAAAATACAACCTAGAATGATGGCAGCTACATTTAACGGAAACCCCAGAGCAATAATCATCTCATGCTACAGCCCCACCAATGTTAGTGAAGAAACCGAACTAGTCACCTTCTACGATGAGTTATCCTCATTAGTGCGTAGCATCCCGAAACACAACATGTTAGTCATTGGCGGAGACATGAATGCCCAAATCGGGAAAAACGGAAACAACAAATACAGCCTCCACAACACGTCAAATAGGAATGGGCAACATCTAACAGATTTCATGATAGAAAATAGATTAGCATGCCTCAATACAAACTACCAAAAAAAAGAAGGGCAAACTATGGACATACACGTACGCAAACAATACTAAAGATCAGATAGACTACGTCCTTATAAAAAAGAAATGGAAAAATAGTGCACTGAATTGCGAGGCATACTCCTCTTTTGAGGGTGTGTCCACCGATCACCGAATAGTCACGGCAAAAATACGGTTAAGCCTACGAAAAAACGCCAAACGAACAGCGACTATCAAACACTATGACTGGGCCCTATTAAACAACAAAGATATAAGAGATAAATACGTACTAGAATTAAGAAACAGGTTCGAAACACTACAAGAAAAGACGGAAAAAAGTACACCAAACGACGAATACGAAAATTTCGTCAATGCACACCTCGAGGCAGCAGCAAAATACATTCCAACAAAAATTAAAACTAAATATAGAGTCCCATGGGAAACTTTAGCGGGGAGAGAAAAACGTGCACTAGTGAAAACAGCCTCCAAAAACTATCGAAAAAACCCAACAAACACAAATGCCTTAAAACTAAAAACGGCACAATATCAATTAGCAGGCATATATATATAGGAACAGACAGAATACATTCAAAATCAGATAGATAAGATTAGAGACTCGGTGGAAGATAGACAATCTAGAATAGCCTGGCAAACAATAAACGAAGTGAGCAGAAGAAAGAACACAGCCAAAGCAAAACTTAAAGCAGCAAACCAACAAGAAAGAATAAAACTGTGGAAACAGCACTTCGAAAACTTACTTGGAAACCCACCAAAAATAACGCATGAACCAATCACCAGAATAATTAGCAAACAATTAGACATTAAACTAGGACCGTTCACACAAGAAGAACTCGACTCGGTTCTCAGAAAAATTAATAATAGGAAAGCTGCAGGGCTGGACGAAATTCCCCCGGAAGTATGGAAGACCAGACAATTCGACGACATACTGCTCCGACACTGCAACGCAGTATACAATCAAAATCCGATAGATAGATGGATGAAGGGATGCATACTCCCCTTCCCTAAAAAGGGGGACCTCGGATTAGCCAAAAACTACCGAGGCATAACACTTACATCCATAGCTGCCAAAATCTACAACGCCCTAATACGAAACCGAATAGAACCCAAAATCGACAACAATCTTAGAAAAAACCAAAATGGCTTCCGAAGAAATAGATCCACGACCTCACAAATATTAACCATCCGCAGAATCCTCGAAGGTGTACGGGCAAAGAACCTACAAGCGACATTAATATTTGTCGACTTTACCAAGGCTTTCGACTCCATTCACAGAGGAAAGATGGAACAAATCCTACTAGCGTACGGCATACCTAAAGAAACCGTAGCGGCAATAACGATTCTCTATAGAAACACTAAAGTAAAAGTACGATCACCGGATGGAGACACAGAATACTTTGACATTGTAGCAGGAGTACTACAAGGGGACACGCTGGCCCCGTACCTCTTTATCATTTGTCTAGACTACGTACTTAGAACATCGATCGACAAAATCAAAGAGAATGGCTTCGAACTGACGAAGAAAAGAAGCAGAAGATACCCCGCAACAACAATTACCGATGCCGACTACGCCGATGACATAGCGATACTGGCAAATACACCTGACCAACCCGAAACACTTCAGCATAGTTTGGAACGAGCAGCAGCAAGCATAGGCCTCTATGTTAATACACACAAAACGGAATATAAGTGCTATAACCAAACGGGGGACATCTCCACTCTAGAAGGAACCCCACTTAAACTAGTAGACAAATTCACGTACCTAGGAAGCAGCGTCTAATCAACCGAAAAGGACATCAAAATGAGGTTAACGAAGGCATGGACAGCTATCAATAGGCTATCGATTATATGGAAATCAGACCTAACCGATAAAATGAAACGCAGTTTCTTCCAGGCAGCGGTCACATCGATACTGCTATATGGATGCTCTACATGGACACTAACAAAACGACTGGAGAAGAAGCTAGATGGCAATTACACAAGAATCTTGAACAAGTCCTGGCAGCAACACCCCACAAGACACCAACTGTACGGCCACCTACCCCCTATCACGAAAACTATCCAAGTTAGACGAACCAGACATGCAGGACACTGCTGGAGAAGCAGAGATGAACTCATAAGAGATGTACTCTTATGGATCTCCACACATGGCCGCGCAAAAGCAGGACGACCAGCTCGAACGTACATTCAGCAGCTATGTGAGGATACAGGATGTTGTCCTGAAGACCTACCTAGGGCGATGAACGATAGGGAGGAGTGGCCAGAGAGGGTCAGGGATATTCGTGCTACCAGCGCGATATGATGATGATGACGACTGCTAATGAGGAAGAATGGAATAAAATGTCAGAAGAATTTATTATTATTATTATATCTACCCTCAAAGAAAATTTTGAAAAGATCTACAACACCAAGCTGCTTTGATGGAAGATGTAATTTTCCTTTACTTTAATTGCTTCTTTGAAATGGAAGAGTTACTTTACCCAGATCGCGTCGTACCAAAGACTTTAAAATTGGAACTTGATACCTCCTAGCTTAACACTCAGCAATATAACGTATGTATGTTGTGCTCTCATATACAGATTCATGCACATATATACATATATATGCGGGATACAGACTGACGCAATGATAACACACAAGTGAAGACTTCTTTAAAAAAATATATACCTCTCACTTTATTGTAAGGGTTCGAAAAGTTTATTCAAGGTTTTACTGTGAGAAGGAGTTGGAGACCGAACAGAACTGCAATATATTGACCCTCCACTATTATGGCCGTCAGCGTTGTGCCTTTCTCGTTCTGCAGGATTGCTCAACCAGAGGCACAGCGGTCCAGCTCTCAGCTAGATGATGGCTTTCTTTACTGCGTCAGCAACTTCTCTGGACCCCAACTCAATCAGGGGGCCCCGAGGGCCCCTTCGGCCTGGTGTGGCTTTCCCTACCACGTATCATCTCTTACTTCAACTGTCTGAATTCTTGTCTTGACTGAGTTATATAATAGTTCAGTGCCCACTCAATCGTCCACTCAATCTTGATGTTTGATCGTAATCAAGCGAAATAACTGTCATGCAGTTCACAGGTCATTCTCTTCTGGTGTATCAGTCTATGAGTATATCATGGGATTTTTTACTTTGTTCCATTTCGTCAGCCAATTCCCGCCTACGCGATTTCTTTCGATTACTGGCCATTGGGATGTGTCACTTCCTTCCGGTGCATCACTTTGGAATGGCATATTTGCCCAGGTCGAAGGTCAAAATACAACATGTATCAAAGACCAAATGGAGCAATCCGGGGAAAGGAGTAGCGCCCTCCTCTAGACCTTGGTGTAGTAGCTATTAAAAAGGAAGACTTCTGTTCCCCTCGACTATAGTCGAAAACTTTACTTACTTTTATATATATAAAAATGGATTTGGCATTAAATAAACTACAATTGTTGATATGCCATTAAACCAAACCAAAAGAATTCTGATCTAACAGCTTTTTGTCACTTTGAACAAGAAACACGACAGCGAAGGAATTTAGTCAGTAAACTATTCGCAAAACATAAAATCTCAACTTGATACGAGACGATTAAGAAGAGGAATCTTTGGGGAGATGTATGCGGGGAAAAAAGAGAGAAAGATTAAAGAAATAATGAGGGAGAACGAGAGAGAGAGAGAGAGTGAGAGAGAGAGAGAGAGAGACTGGGGGTGAGGATGTTGAAAGAGGAGAAGGGAATAAGATGGTAAAGAAAAAGTCGAGCAGGAAAGAAGAGAGAAGTGAAGAAGAAAAAAGAACGAAAGACTACACCAGAAAGAAAGAAATATTGGAAGAATATTAGATCGAAAAAAATGGAAGAGAAAAAAAAGAAAGATAAATCAGGGGAAAATAGTTTGACGAAAGAAAGCAAGGAAGGAAAAACAAAAGTTCGAATAGGAAATTGCAAAAGAAAGAAAGAAAGAAAGAAAGAAAGGAAAAAAGAAAGAAAGAAGTATGAAAGAAAGAAAGTTTGCGGGCATTTACCAAAATAAGTAAATCACCTGTGTGGGTAGTCCAACGGATCGGAGAATGACGGTCGAGTTTATCACACACACACACACACACACACATATATATATATATATGAAGAGTAAATAAAGGATTGTAATCCGACAATATGTAGGAAAACTGATAACAACGATCCAATAATAAATAAATCATTAATAAATCATTCCTTCCTCTTGGATCGTTGTTATCAGTTTTTCTACATATATATATATATATATATATATAGTAACCGTGATGGTTGTCACTATTTCACTTTGTGGGTTTGTGGCGAACAAAATATATATTTATTAATTATATACATATATATATATATATTTGTGTGTGTGTGTATGTTTAATTTTATAAATAGATAGAGATGTATTTCATCATCATCATATCGTGCTGGCAGCACGGATATCCCTGACCCTCTTTCGCCACTCCTCCCTATCGTTCATCGCCCTAGGCAGGTCTTCAGGACAACAACCTGTATCCTCACATAGCTGCTGAATGTACTTTCGTGCTGGTCGTCCTGCTTTTGCGCGGCCGTGTGTGGGGATCCATAAGAGTACATCTCTTATGAGTTCATCTCTGCTTCTCCAGCAATGTCCTGCATGTCTGGTTCGCCTAACTTGAATAGTTTTCGTGATAGGGGGCAGGTGGCCGTACAGTTGGTGTCTTGTGGGGTGTTGCTGCCAGGACTTGTTGAGGATTGCACGCAGCATTCTTGTGTAATTGCCATCTAGTTTCTTCTCCAGCCGTTTTGTTAGCGTCCATGTAGTGCATCCATATAGCAGTATCGATGTGATCGCTGCCTGGAAGAAACTGCGTTTCATTTTATCGGTTAGGTCTGATTTCCATATAGTCGATAGCCTATTGATAGCTGTCCATGCTTTCGTTAACCTCGTTTCGATGTCCTTTTCGGTTGATTCGACGCTGCTTCCTTGGTACGTGAATTTGTCTACTAGTTTAAGAGGGGTTCCTTCTAGAGTGGAGATGTCCCCCGTTTGGTTATAGCACATATATTCCGTTTTGTGTGCATTAACATGGAGGCCTATGCTTGCTGCTGCTCGTTCCAAACTATGCAGAAGTGTTTCGGCTTGGTCAGGTGTATTTGCCAGTATCGCTATGTCATCGGCGTAGTCGGCGTTACAAGACAGAAATTATCCATTAACGAAAACCTGATGTGAAGATGATGTTTTCTCTCTCGTCAGAAACATACAGAGCTTCATATCTTATGAATACAGAAACTGTTGCACTTTCATAATCTTGTTTTTCGAAAAAAAATACTGGCCTCTGATTAAATGCTGATATCACTTCTAAGGTGACACAATTAGTTCTTTACAATTTCCCTGAGACAAAATACTCACAAATAGAAAACTATTGTCTCCACTATATTGTTTTCAAAAGTTCTTAATCTTTTTAAATTGTGACTGACTTTTGCGTCACATATAAGAATAGCTCAGCTAATACCTGAACAGATTAAAGATAATAATTATTTTTCATCAAACACACACACACACACACACATATATATATATATATGTGGGGTGGGTGGGTGGTTGCTAAATCGATTTATCAATTCAGATCATGTAGGTTTGTACCGAGATGATGGGTTAATGTATATCCCGAATAGTAATGGGCCAAATACCTCTAGTATACAAAAGAAAATTATTAGAGCCTTTAAACTCTTAGGTTTTAAAATAGAAACATCATCAAACAATAAGATTGTCAATTTCTTGGATGTGACCCTAGACCTTCCTAACAACATCTATAAACCTTTTATAAAAATGGATCAGTCCCCTTCATATATTAACATCAATTCAAACCACCCTAAAGCTATAATTAAACAAGTTCCAAAAGCTGTAAACCTAAGAATAAGAAATCTATCAGTAAATGAAGAAATATTCCGAAAAAGTAGTAAAATGTATATTGATGCGCTAAAAAGTAGCGGGTATAAAGAAAATTTTACCTATAAAGAAGAGAAGGTGCCTAATAGTAATAATAATAATGAAATAAATAAGGAAAATAAACGTATAAATAGAAAAAGGAAAATAATATGGTTCAACCCACCATTCTGTAGGCTAACTAATATAAATATTGGAAAATATTTTTTGAAAGTGGTAGATAAACATTTTAAACACGGAAATAAGCTGCAAAAAATATTTAACAGAAAAACGTTAAAAATAAGTTACTCTTGCACGAAAAATATTTTTCAAATAATTAATAGCCATAATAAAAATATAACTAAAGATTTTTAGGATCAAATAAATATTAGAAATAATAAAAACAACAACAACAATAATAATAATAATAATAATAACAATAATAATAATAATGGTATAAAAAAGAATGTAATTGTAAACCCCGAGA
Source organism: Sepioteuthis lessoniana (assembly GCA_963585895.1). Lineage (NCBI taxonomy): Eukaryota > Metazoa > Mollusca > Cephalopoda > Myopsida > Loliginidae > Sepioteuthis > Sepioteuthis lessoniana. The sequence continues at coordinate 12,798,445 of OY757942.1, forward strand.
AATTTGTCCCATGAATGGACGATGCAATTTAAATAACGTAATATATCAAGCTATAATTTACCCTAAAGAGGATATCACAGATAAGAAAACTTATATAGGCCTGGCTTCTACTAAATGGAAGCAGAGGTTCTTAAATCATAATTTTACCTTCTCCCACGAACACCTAAAAAACCATACGGCACTATCAAAACATTTCTGGTTTTTAAAAAACAAAGGTTTAACCCCTGAGATTGAATGGTCTATTTTGAGAAAATCAAATACTCCAAATAGTTTTAACGGTAGATGCAATTTATGCCTTGAAGAGAAAATTTATATTTTAAAATATATGTACCCGGTAAGTTATTAAATAAGAGAAGCGAATTGATAGCAAGATGTAGACATAAGACTAAATTTAAACTATAAAAATTTAAAAACATAGAAATAAATAGTGAAACCAGGAAAAAAAACGTATCCAACATATGCACATAAAAAATAGGTAGCTAATTAAATGGTATCGAAATTGATATAAGTATTAATATTTCTCTTAAAAGTTAATCATCGAACTTTACATGAAAAGAAAATAAACTAAAAGAATTAATAAAAAAGTTAAATTACCGTAATTATAACTGATAGAAGAAATTTGAAAAATTAAAAAAAACGGAAATTCAATAAAACGAGGAAGTAGCTCCTTAATCTCGTCCCCCCTATACCCCACATGTTTATTCTGGATTTTAAAATTTAAATATAAATTTAGATTTGAATTTAATTAATTATCCATGTGATCTGAAGAAGTCCTGTATTAATTTTTTTTTCTTCATGTTTTTGGTTCACATCAGAAACTGAAAATACAGGACCGAAATAAATTTATAATCATGAATTAACCGGTCTTTGTTTTTTTTTCTTAAAGATATATATATATATATATATATATATATATATATATATATATAAGATATCATTTAATCCAGTAAATCCGGGGTTGGGAACAATTACAAGCAGGACCAATAAAATATTCAAAAATACAATATCAAATTTTTAAAAAATCCCAGTCAAGTAAACAAAAATTATTTTCCTTTAAAAAAAAATCAACAACAATCGGTCACATTAAGATAATATTTTTTTTCAATCTTGTTAAAAGGATTGATATAAATCAATTCTCTAAAAAAGATTAACAGAACCTCTTCAGATCCAACAAGAAAGTGGATTCAAATAATTTTTAAATATTCACAAACAGACTAGAAAAAACAAAGAACAAAAAAATAACAAATTTTTTTTTTCTATAATATAAATGAAGCCCTTCAAATTCAAGTAACAATAAGTATCAACTTATTTTGGTATGTAAACGACATCCGGTTTCGCCATACTTAAAGTTTAAAAGAGGAAAAACTTATACCTATAATAATACATGTCTAAACCTTCAAATTTATATATATATATATATATATATATATATATGTATATATATATTATTTCGACATATCTAATTTTAGTGCATCAATATTTATGATTAAAATGAAATACAAATATCTAAAACAAATATTATTTATTGTAAAATGCCCCACAAATTACAATAATAGAGTAAAAACTATTAATATAAATTCAATGGAGGTGCCTGTGGTGTAATGGTTATCGTCGCAGGATATGGACACGGCGATACGAGTTCAAATCCTGGACCTGACTGATTGCTTTTCATACTTGGGAAATGTATGAATCCAAATATTCTCCCTCCAGCTATGGGTAAATAGTAGGGCAGACTGAGTTCTTCAGCCTTGGTGAGGCAACTAGTCTAGGAGAAGGAAAACTCTGGATTCAAACCTGTTAAACTCCGCTTAAAAATTGACCTTGTGTCATATCCTGCCCGAGCGGAGGGGTTGGTAAATATGATTAATATAAATTCAAATTCTAATTCATTGACCAATTTAATAAATCACAATTATTTATTTATTTATTCACTTATATCTTAAAATGGTCTACATTTATTTCAACACCTATCTTCATCTTGTAATAAAAGCACATCTTCGATTTAATGTGTGAACAAGATGAAAATATAAAAGACGAGGATCATTAACTAAGTTTCCAGACTTATTTCGTATTGGCACTTTTATTGATAGTATACACATGAAACTCTAGTCCCCTTCAAATTAATCTCTTCCGGCAGCAACGCACTTGTACCGTTCCAACAACTTCTCGAAGGCACCATGGAAGTCCTCTTATGTGAGCGTGTCAATGACCTTCGTCACAGCCTCTTTCATCTCCTCAATTGTCTCATAACGACAGCCTCTGAGCTTGAGGAATAACCAAAAGTCACAGGGAGCAAGGTCTGGACTATCGGGAGGGTGAGTAACTGTCTTGCTGCCCATCTTGCTCAAATAGTCTGTGACAAGGATGGAGTTGTGGCCTGATGCATTGTCCTGGTGGAAATGCCATTGACCCGATTTGATGAGTACTGGCCTCTTCCGACGGAATCTCTTCCTTAAAATCCCAACATAGTAACCCTAACCCTTTGCCCAATCACCTCTGGTGTATTGACTTCCTTACTCCTCCCACACCTCTGATTATCCCTTACTGGCTCCGTGCCTTCCTTGAATCTCTTATGCTCGATTCATGAAAGATGGTCCGAAAACAGTCTGAACCATTCCATTTTTTTCCGAGTTCAAAACAGAATTTTATTGCATATCGTTCTTCTAAAGTCTCCTCACGTCCAGATTGCATTTTTGAAATTCACCAGCTGTGACGATCAGGCTTTTAGTAGGGTGTATTCCAATTCCTGGTGTAGCTGTTCATTTGAACCTGAAATCATGAAAATTGGTTTGTCATTTCATAAGATGTATAGCAATAAGATACTAGATTTTCAAGAGTCTACTGCATTTTAAATGCCTTTACAAAAAATGTCTGGAAACTTATTGAATTGACCGTTATTTGTATCTTTTCTTCCAGACAGAAATTACAGCTTTCATCAAAGCAGAGAGGAGTTGTAGATCTTTTCTAAAATTTGCATTGGATTTTGGGATTTAAATCCCTATTTTTCAACTTCCGATTTATTTTAATGTGACCTATTGTTGGCTTTTTTGAAGAGAAAAAAGATATATATATATATATATATATATATAGAGAGAGAGAGAGAGAGAGAGAAAGAGAAAGACAGAGAGAACGAGTCATTGTCTCATTGTAAGAGTCAGTTCTTGTTTTATTATTTGAAAAGCTTCAGGTTTTCTTTTAAGTTTTTCCTTCTATCGCCATGTCCAGGTCTTCTCGTTCGAGATTTTGCCAATTTATTGCTTGAAGTATCCATACAGTTAATTTTCTTCTTATATCTGTTTCCTTGTTGGTGTGGTTCCATTTGTATTTATGTAATGAGTGTTGTTACAGGTTGGAGGTGCCCATGGTGTAATGGTTATCGTCGTAGGAAATGGACACGGCAACACGAGTTCAAATCCAGGACGTGACTGATTGCATTTCAAATAGTACTAATACCCTTGGGAAAGATATAAATCCGATTATTTCTCCCTCCAGCTATGGGTAAATAGTTGGGCAGACTTGGTTCTTCAGCCTTAGTGAGGCAACTAGTCTAGGAGAAGGAAAACTGTGAATTCAGACCTGTTAAACTCCGCTTAAAAATTGACCTTGCGGAGGGGTTGATAACTATGGTTACTGACCGGTATAATTAGTCTTTCTCTGCTCTTTTTAATGAATCCTTCGAGTGCTCGTATTGATGCATTCACCCTTTAGTATGAAATCTGTGATATTTGCTTTGTATATATGAATATTGGCTATATTTCAAGGCATAATATCCCAAAGGTCATTTTTCTGGATGCAAAATTCTCGATATAACGGTGATACCGATAATATGCAAATGAGAATCTGTCATTTCTTTCTAAATAGAAGCATCAATATAATTATCGAATGCCGTTACAGTAGGAACTCAAAATTATTTTGTCTTGTTATAAGAAAAGATAAGTTTATAGAAAATAAGAGTGAAGAAAGGACAAAAGTACACCAAACGAAAGAAATTATCAACGCAAACATTTACTCGTAGTAAATGTTAATGATCAATGATTTTGACGAGTATCCTCACCATGTTTGCTTTGATTTCAACTGATGACAAAAAGGGGAGAATTTTTTAAAATCCGACAAAACAGAGGGGAGGGGCTCGTGGTGTTGTGGACTGCAACATCGATGTAAACGAGTTCGAACTTTAGTCACGTTATTACATTCACTTTTGGACTAATGCCCCTAAGGTAAGGGATGAATACCCTTATCCCCCTTTTCTTTTACAAAGATGGCTTCCGTGCTGTCGATTCCTCTTCCTTTTTTGGACACATATATATTTATTGCTGTCAGTTCAAGAAAAAAACATTTCACATAAACATAAATAAAATTCACAGGAATAAAAGTCACAGAAACAATCTAACACAAACCGCGAAAATGACCAGCGAAAGGATGGAAAGCGGTCGAGTTAGCAACGGGTACGTTCTTCACTATCACAGGGTTAGCAAGAAGCGTCGAGCGTCGTCACTTCAAGATTTTTTAAAAAAATCTACAACATTCATGTTTATATATATATATATATATATATCATCATCATCATGTCGTACCGCTAGCACGGATATCCCTGATCCTCTCACGCCACTTCTCCCTATCGTTCATCGCCTCCGGCAGGTCTTCAGAGCTACATCCCGCATCCTCACAGAGCTGCTGTATGTATGTTCGAACCGTTCTTCCTGCTTTTGCCCGGCCATATGTGGGGTTCCATAGGAGTACATCACTTATGAGCTCGTCCTTGCTTCTCCAGCAGTGTCCTGCGTGTCTGGTTTGTTTAACTTTGATAGTTTTCGAATATACGAACATACAATCAGCAGCTATGTGAGGATACGGAATGTAGCCCTGAAGAGTTGCCAGAGGCGATGAACGATTGGGAAAAGTGGCGAGAGAGGATCAGGGATAGCCGTGCTAGTGGCATGACAAGATGATGATGATGGCGCATACTTTTAGAGTGTTGAAAAAAGGGGCTTGTTAACACATAATTTTGTCATTATTCCATTTTTTAAAAATATTTTGTGATTGTTCTCCGAGATATAGAATTTCTCTATTTAGTTTTGAATTCTTTTGACAAGTGTGTCAGTTTTTTTTTCTTTCTGTCTTTGTGAGCAGCAAATTTTCTTTGTTGCTCATCTATCAACGTCGAAGCTTCTGGACAATCGGAACTCATTTTTCGTGTGATAGAACCGATTTTGGCGAAATCTTGACCATTTCTCTTCACAGTGAACAGAGCGGTTTATACGTTTTTATTATTTAAGCTATAAAAAAATATTCTTAAATTAGATATCATTCTGTCTGATTTCTACAGTTCTGACATTCTTTTTTTAACTGATTTTTTTTTTCATTTAAACAGTTGGTATTATATTTCTTAATGTTTAAAAAATTGCATAAAAATTCTTTAGAATATCAAATTTAACTTTCTAAATTGACATTTGGAAGAAGTGCAGATGATGCGATCGTTTCAACATTTAAATACTATTGTCACCTGTTGTCTCCAGGTGAAATAGAATGCCACAGAATCACCATGTTAGTATTTGTGCCACAGATTCAGCTACAATTAAGTTTTTTAAAGGTGGATTTGCTCACCCTTGATTTCTTGTTTCGAATTCAGCGTTGATTATCAATTAAACTGGTTGCCTACTAAGTCTATTAAACTTAGTCTATCCAACTGCTTACAGGATAAAAGTAGAGTAAAGTTGGCAACCGTAGTCGAGGGCGACCAGAAGGCTCCTATTTTGATAGCTACTACACCGAGGTGTACGGGAGGGCGCTACTCCTTTCCTTGGATTGCTCCACTTTACCCTTGATACGGACCTTATATTGATGAGTGTTACGCAAGGAGGTATCGATTACCATTTTTTAAGTCTTTGGTATGACGCGACCTGGGACTGAACCTAGGTCTCCCGTACCATTGGCAAATACTCTACTCACTTGGTCAATGAAATCAATACTAATACTTTTATAACACATCTTTTTGACTCATAGATGGGACCGAAGCAGGTATTATCATTACAAATACGAACAGTATCAATCAACACACTCAAAAGTTAGGAGTCTCATCTATAGATGATTCTCACTGCTGTACCAAGGACAGTGCTAAGTGGGGAGAGGCCTAGTGGTGTGATGGTTAAAGCGATGGACTGCAGAATCGTAGTACGCGAGTTCGTACTCCAGTCGCGCTATTACATTCACTTTCGGGCAAATACTCTAGGGAAAGGTATGAACCCCCTTATCTTCCCAACTATGAGTTAAATAATACCACCACTGTTCTTCTAGGAGAAGAGCTTTGGCATTAAATAACCTAAAAAGGTTGACATGCCATTAAACAAAGAAACCAAATCAAACCAGTGCTAAGTGAAGTGAAAACATTACTCAGATAATAGGAATGATTAAAACCCAGTTATATGTGTTAAACTACTATCTGATTCTAATAAGAGGAAAGTTCTTGGGGCGTAGAGACTTATCTGTAGAATTGCGACGTCGTAGAAAGTGAGTTCGATCTCTAGTCACGTTGTTAAATTCCCCTTCGGAAAATAATCTTGATAAAGATATGAACCGCCTCAGAAATCAAGCTATGGGTTAAACAGTACCACAATTTTTCTTTTTCAATGATTGTTTGACATTAAATCACCCAAGAAATTTGACATACCATAAACCAAGAAACCTACGCCTAATTCTGATAATTATTTTCAAAGATATTTATTTGACCCGTAGATAGTATATTAGCAGGTGCTGCTAAAACAGATATATATACATATATATATATATATATATATATATATATATATATATATATTTACCAACCCCTTCGCTTGGGCAGGATATGACACAAGGTCAATTTTCAAGCGAAGTTTAACAGGTTTAAATTATTACGAGTCAAATGTCTACCATTTGAGAAGCACTGGCTTCGGTATTTACGAATAATGTCTTTACCGGAGATGATATAAAAACAAATGAAATTTGAATTTATTCAAACTATTTGGAAATTATTGAGAGAAAGGAAAGAAAATCAATTCAAAAACTATTTTCACAAAGATTATTTTATTCAAAATATACATTCCTCGAATGCAAATTTAATCCTTCTGGGATCCTTTTTCTTTGTTTTAAAACAGGTAGACTCGAAGAAGGATCTAATCGAACGTTTAATTTTAAGGTCCCATATCGATCATCTTGTTGGGATTGATTTGATGGTTTGATTTCTTTACCAGTTGGTATTGCAGCGGCTCTTGATATAAGCGGCGATTTTGGGATGAGAAGATACCCGCGTTCTGAGAGCGATCAGCTTAGGGTACTTGCTGAACATTGACTGGTTTTCCATGTAGGGACCTTCCAGGCAACAATAGCACATCATATCACACCACATCATCTGCGGATTGACAAAAAAGAAATGAAATAAAATAATTTATAGGACTGAAAAAATACAAATGAATTTAAACTGTTATTAAAAGGGTGAGTTTTCGCAGTGATGTTCTGACTTTTGAAATCGTAGTAAGCGAGTTCGAAACCCAGTCTTGCTTTTACGTTCACTCCCTTATTTTCTTAGCTATAAGTAAATATTACCACTACTGCTCTTCTACACGTATAGATTTGGTATTAAATACTCTAGAAAGTTTGGTGTGCCATTGTGTGACCTAACAGACGGTTACTGAATGAGAAATAACCAAAACGGTGGCAGAGAAAAAAATATAAATCTTTATAACATTAAATAAATACAATACTCAGTAACAGCTTGAAGAAGGTATCCACTGTTAATAGTGACTACTTAATCAGTGAAACAATCTGATAGTTAGGTTCCAGTAATGCTGAAACTTTGGGGAATGTGGAGTACTCTTTCATTGCCATCGCTCTTAAGTCCACTCTAGTTGTAGCGCCTGATAGGGTCCTATCAATAGAGCAAATAGAACTAAACTCCTAACTTATGCTAAACTAAATTACTTGAAATAGAACTGTTTTGATATTTAAACTGCACTCACGCTAAAGTGAATTGTTTGAAATAAAACAATGAAAAGTAACAATGTCGTTTTTGTAATGAGAAAACATTTCGATTGGTTTTGGCAAAGCCTTCTATTGGGAAATCAATTAAATTTTTTGGTACGTTGACTCAGCGATACATATTGTAAAACGATGGTTTTAATAAAAGACAATAGTCACAGCAAATTTAGCAAAGGATTCTCAGAAAAATCAATGAGAAATATTGATAGAAGGTTGATTAAGTGCTTGCTTTCAAAACGTTGTTCTGGAACATCGTTCATATAGATAACCGTGATATTTCACTGATTAAAAATAAGTAAGGATGAAATGATACTGAAAAGTTCAAAATTATAATGATAATAATGATAACAATAAAACGTAACAGAATTGCAAGTTTACGTTATGTGGTTTCAGAGACGAAAAGATTTATCTTATAGAAGGCTATGGTAGCAAACTAGCGCAATAGGTGTATAAGTCTCGGTATGACTGATAGGGGAATGTGATCCACTGGGAATTGTGCAAGAAACTGAAATTCAACCATTCGAAAAAAATCGTATACGAACAAACCAGGGTCCGTCCGAGAGAATGAGACGCATAGAATTATCTGGAATTTTACAAACAGATCACCTTCTTAGTTGTCTAAATTTCTGAGACGAAGCTTGTTGATTTTTATCATTAAGCTTCTAAGGAGACAATCATCTGAAGGTTGCAGGTTCAATCCTCACTACAGGCGAGTAATATACAGGAATACTTAACACTTGTACCCGGTTATGGCTAACGGAATCAGAACAGGCGACCCCCGTGGTTTCAATAAAGGACGTAGTTCGAAGTTCCGTGCAGGTTCCCGAGTTCGACAAACACCTGAAGAAGGCCGGAGGACATATCGGCCGAAACGTTATGGAAATAACAATAAAGATGAAGACAATAGTCCGAAAAACCTTAATGATAAAGATCACCTTCTCTCGACCAGAAAAACAGACAGTGAAAATCAACAACAAAAAAGAGATCTTGCCGTACAGAGGGCCTTGCCGAGACAGCGGTCTATAGGGGGAAAAACAAAGAAAACTACTTAGACCTTACCAGAGAACTGAAAAAAATTGTGAAGCATGAAGGTGAAGGTGAAACACTTTGTAATCGGCGCGCTTGGAACGGTTGCCAAAGGGACTTGTGGGGGTAGTGAACGTAAAAGAAGCTGGATAGATAATGGTTGTAAAACGGCGTGGACAAAATGAACATTTAAAACAAGGCGAACGAACAAAAACAAATTTATATTCTATAATAACAAAACTTACATTAATACATGAAAACATAACTATCTCTACTAACATACTGATAGTGTGTATACATGTGTGAGCTCGTGTGTGTATGTGTGTGTGTGTAACACAACTAAACTACAAAAAGAATTGTAAAATTAAAATGTCCTTTTTCTATGATTAGAAACCGGTAGTTTTTTGGAGACGGGAAAGCGTCTCCTAGTTCTTGTACATGAATGTCTGCGAGGCATGGAGTTGCTGATACGGAGGAATTTGGTCAAAGAGAAGGTGTTGCCGCTACGAAGGAATTTCGTCAAAAAAAGAGTGTTGCCGCTACGAAGAAAAATTCGTAAAAGAGAAAGAATGTGTTTTAAGACAGCGTATTTATAGAAAAAATCGTCTTATAACTGGCTCAAGACGCAGGACTTGAATTTTCGCGCGCCGACGTAGTTGTAAGCATATCACGTGGTCCTCCTGGCCAATGGTTTCCCGAGACTGAACATTGAGCGTCCGCCATCTTTGTGGGAACAAGTGGCATACCGCCCAAATTAAATTATAGGAGTGTAAAGTCCTATAGACTGGAAGAGTTGGAAGTAGGAGGACGAATGAAAACTTCTCTGACTACATTATTGAGATCGACCAGAATATTGTGAAGAGATCTGGAGACTTGAGAAGACTTGCTGTCACTTGGTCTCCAGTGAAATAACAACAGCTAACGCTGGCGTGATAAACTCAGCTAGAGCGATAATATAATATATTATATTTCGTATTTAATTTAGTCAAATTAGTGGTAAAAATTTGCAAGATCTTTCATTTAAATTCGCTAGATTTTATCAATTCTTTATATCAATACACAATTTTAAATATATTTTGATTATTCTTCTAATCACAGTTCTTCTCAAGTTAGAAACAAAATTTTAAAAAAGTTTTTTATGAATTATTTTAAAGTTGTTAACATCAACTAAAAATACATTACAGTTTAAAATGGATTTCTAACAATAATTTTCCAGTCGGCTGGGGCAGTAGAATACACCGTCTGAATCTCTTCAGAGGAGTAAGACCCTTTCCATCGAGTGTCCTGGTATGACACAAAACAATATAATGCTGAGGTTCCAGTAATGCTGGAGCTTTGGGGAATGCGGAGTACTCCTTCATTCCTAGCGCTTTCAGGTCCACTCTGACCCAGAGTGGTAGTACCGGAAAGCATGATATCTATAGGACAAATAGAACTAAACAGCGTACTTTTGCTAAACTTAATTGTTTGAAATGAAACAGTTTTTGAATGCTAAACTGATTTGCTTAAAATAGAACTGTTTTTACATTTAAACTGTGTACATATGCTAAACTGAATTGCTTGAAATAGAACTCTTTTTGACATATAACTGTGCGTAAACAAAGACAGCTCATACTAAACTAAATTGCTTGAAATAGAACTATTTTCCTTTGAATATCTTCTTTTTGTGTTTGTTTTTCATATTTATCTTTGCGCGCACGCGCACGCACACACACACACACACACACACACACACACATATATATATATATATATATATATATATATATCATCAAGTCACAATGCGAGCAAGGATTTTCCTGACACGCTCTCTCAAAATTCGTCCCTATCAAACATCGTTCCCGGCAGGTCTTCTAGACAATATTCCGTGTCCGTACTGAGCAATTGTAGGTATGTTCTTATTTTTCGGCTAACACTGGGTGGTCCATATGATGATATTCATTGGAGAATGTCACTTATGAGTTCGTCTCTGCTTATCCAGAATTGTCTGCATGTCTGGTTCGTCTTATGATAAAACGACAGAAACATTGGGTCAGTAATTTTTAATAAAACATATTTAAAAGAGAAAATGCAACCTATATTCACACACACACACACACACATATATATATATATATAGAGAGAGAGAGAGTGAGATGTAAAAACACAAGGTCTTCAATGGATTATTTTCATCTCAGTACATTACACAAGAATGCTGCGAGCAATATTGAACAAGTCCTGGAGGCAACACCTCTCTAATCAGCAGTTGTATGATCACCTACCACCCATCATGAAAACTATCAAAATTAGACGAACCAGACATGTGGAACACTGCTGGAGAAATAGGGACAAGCTCATACGTGATGTACTCTTGTGGACCTCTTCACATGGCTGGGCAATAGCAGAACGACATACAACAGCTCTGTGTACATACGGGATGTAGCCTGGAGGACCTGCCGGAAGCGATGCACGATAGGGAGGGGTGGTGAGAGAGCGTGCTGAGGGCGTGACATGATGATGAGGACATTTTCATACAGGTGAATATATTCCCAGTTTTTCCAATACAGGGTGGAATGATAAAATTGTCGCCCTAGAAAAGACGACATGATTCCATTTCCGTTGAATAAAACTAGTTTTCTTTTTTCTTTGCTGACCATCTACTAGTTGGCCAATTGTGTACAAATCCCAAGTGCGATAGGAGCCTTCTATAATGTCTGAAAGTGTCTCAATGTTCAACGAGCGAGATCGGAGATCTGCCACTGTACAACTCATGCTCTCTACCGATCCAAGTTATGACAACAGGACCATTGCCAGTACCCTCAAATTGCAAATCCTGAAGGTTCAACGTGCCCAGGGTGATGAAATAAAGTTTCCGGCTACGGTTATGGTCTTTGGTGTGGTTTCAAGTGAGGGCCACATCATGCCACCTCGCATCTTCGTAGTCGACTTGAAAGTCAACACCAAAGTGTACCTGGATGTGCTGAAGAGTGTGGTGATTCCCTGGTGCAATCAGGTGGCCGGTGGCAGACCCTGGGTGTGGCAGCAGGACTCGGCGCCGGCTCACAAGTCCAAAGTGACCCAGTCTTGGCTTCAGAAGGAGTGCTACGACTTTTTACCCTTCTCTCACTGGTCCCCCTCTTACCCCCGACCTGAACCCACTGGACTACTTCGTTTGGTCATACGCCGAGAACATCACCAACATGACCTCCAACAACACCAAAGCCAGCCTGATCACTGCTATCCGTTGAGTATTCACCGAGCTCCTACCGGCGCTGGTGGAAAAGGCATGCTCCTAGTTCCGGATCCATATCGATGCTGTGATCGAGGTTGATGGCAGCTACATTGAATAGATTTAGCTATTAATTCACATCTCTTATTTAACAATTTTTCATGGTCTGTGTATATCATTATCTGTATTTTTCCTTTTATGGAAACAAATTTATAAATAAATAAATTTGTAATAAATGTATAATCCTAATGTGACCGGTTTTGTTTTTCTTAAAGATATATATATATATATATATATATATATATATATAGTTTATCCCTAGTTAATGAGACTCTTGCTAAGACCTAAAGATTTCCCTCAGTCCCTCGTCTATGAATATGAATTAACCTATGTGCTAAAGAAATTGCAACATTCTTCAATATTTTACTCACCTGATCACCCATGAAGAATTGGTTTCCTCCATTGCGCATGCTCAAGGTTTTTTCCAGGAAAGGAAGAACTCTGTTGGAAGTGTTCATGTACCTCCACTGCATGTAGTTCTATAAAAATCCAAATATATATATATACATATATACATATATATATGAAAACGACCAATGATGAAATAACATATATATATTCGTCTTTATCTGTATTTTTTTAAACTATCAATTTTTGACTTATATATATATATATATATATATATATATATATATATATATATATATATATATAGGACATACGTGTAATCCGTGTATGCCTGTAGTTCTATAGAAAATTAAAAAAAATATGCTCAAATGACTTTCCCAACACAAAGTTACAAACAAAGTTTTCTCAAAGATTTGAATCTGGCTCGCCATGTACATTTTTTTCGAAAAATTGACCATGTGCCATATCCTGCTCTTGTGAATGGATTGGCAGACACGATTAGTTCTTTGTGTTATTTTAAATAATGATGGGATTTTTCCAGTACAGATAGTGCATTATGTTAAATGTTATTTTTGTCGTTAAATTAGGGGGGGCATTCATAAATTATCGTCGACAGTAGGAGGGGGTCAGAGTTTGCCCATGAGTGCCCGAGATGGTAAGTCTAAATAAAGACAAAATTGATATCAAGAGAAAAATGGGAAAAAAATATTGCTTCTTACATCAAAGTTCATGTCACCGTTACCAGTGGTCGGGCTGTTCGTATCGCTGCTATTGGCTCCCATATTGAACTGAAAAACATAATAACTTGGTTATTAGGCGCATAATAAGTATATATATATATATATATATATATATATATATATATATATATATGCGTTTATACACATGCACACATATATGGGTATGTATATAGACACATATATATATATATACTTACAAAAATATGAATACCTGCATACGCACAAATATATATACACACATACACATGTACAAATACACACATTTATATACACCCTCAAATATATACATAAATATATACAAACGCAAAATACATACACACACATATATATATATATATATATAGATAGATATAAATACATATATATGTGTGCACATATATGTGTATACACATTTACACACATATATGCACACACATACATACATACATACATACATACACACAAACGTATATATATATATATATATATATATATAGTATTCTTTGTCCAGTTAAACCGGAGTTGGGAGTAATTCCATCAGGACAAGAAATTATTCATGAATGAATATTTAAATTTTCCTGGTAAAGAGCTCAATGTACCAATAATACAGAGCAATAATTTCTTTAAGAAAAAACAACGAAACCAATCACAAAGGATTATAAATTTATTTCCATCCTGTTACGCATTTTTGGAAATTTCAAAAATGCGTAACTGGATGGAAATAAATTTATAATCCTTTGTGATTGGTTTCGTTGTTTTTTCTTAAAGAAAGTATATATATATATATATATATATATATTTGAGTAAGGTATGAGGTGATGTATAAAGAAAACGGAAAGAAAAATACATATAAATGGATGGGAAATGATTTATTAATAAATTAACTCCACCTAAATTAGTCCCACCGACGCGTTTCGACAGGATTGTGTAAGACATGAAATTAGGAAAATTTCAGGTAATAAGTGTTTTTGTCGTGTTCAGGTTGGGAATTATGAATTGAAAATAGCGATTCATTTCTGTCATTAGCATAATGGTCATAGTGTTCGCCAATGGCCCGGGAGACCTGGGTTCAATCCCACGTCCAGTTATACCAAAGACTCAATAAAATGGTACTTGATGCCTCCTTTCTTGCATAAAACCAAGCATTATAAAATATAGATCAAGGGTAAAGTGTGGCAATTGTTTTATAGCCGTACTACAAATATAAGCAGAAATGTAAACATAATATACGAACTTCAATGAACGAACGAATACACTTCTTCATAAAAATATATCTCTCACACTTTATTCTCGAAAGGGTGATGTTTGTTGTGTGTAAGAGATGAGTTGGAGACGGGAACAGACTGCTATATTGATCCAAGTTCTTCTCGCGACCATAGCAGTACTTCTTCCTCATCTTGGCTGAGGTTGCTCAACCGTGGGTCACTGAGGGTACAAAACCCTCTGTCTGCCGCTGGCTCTCACTTCGGCATTTTGTCTCCAGCTGACTCGAACCGTCTGTGCACCTGGTTATATTATTGTTTAACACCCATCTGCTTCCGCTGTTCTTCCGCTTATTTACATAGGTGCATCGCTTGATTGACGGCTCGGTCGAGGGTCAATAAATACACAATCCTGGGAAAGGTGTAGCACCCACCCCAACACCTTGGTGTTGTAGCTATCGAAATGGGAGCCTTTTGCCAACTTTTTTCTGTCTGGGTAATTTTAACTTCAGTACAGATTCTTTTTACAACACCAAATTTTGAATGTTTCATTAATTATTCATTTTTGTTTTGCTAAATTCACCTTTTGTCTCAACACTTTTTCAACAGAAAACTTATTTTGATGAAAACATTTCATTCATTGTTAAATTCAATTTCAGTCTCGACACATTTTCAGTAAACGTCGAATTTGAAAAAAAAATATGTTCATTCGCCGATCAATTAAGTCTATGGGGTACACATTTTTTTCAAATCTTAAAATAAGCAATAAAAACATACGTAAGAACATTCTAGAAATTTAGGATCAAAACTGCATTAGCATTTAAGTTACATTTTTATATTTTTCAACCAACGAGCTAAAACATAGAATAAGAACATTCAAGAAATATAGGATCGGAAGTCAACTAACAGAAAATATCTAGGCTTTAAAATAAAATAGTAAAATACAAATCTGATTGGTCAATAAATGTCTACGCGCCAAAATTTTAGGACGATTCTTTTATCCACTAGTAGGGTGTAAGTAACACACAGTCATTCACGAAGCCACTGAGTCAGTAAATACTCTGTCCGGCAAATTCCTTTTCTTCCACAGCCAACTCCATGACCTAGCTACAGATGGCCGCGAATCACGCTCAAAAGAAAAAAACCGACAAACCTTCTTTCATCAACGCGACACGCTGTCGCCACAGTCATAAAACACGATATAAACTTAATGGAAGTAAGAACTACTTATTTACAGACTCTGTTAACATTTAAACATACACACATGTGTAAACAAATTTATTTTCTTCTTGCCAAACTTTATTTTCCAAAAGGCCATTCACACATCATGTTTTTTATTTGTTTTCACATTCTGTTTTATGCACATTAAATTTTGGGGGACCAAACATATCTACCTAATAACATGTCCCCCTACAAGTCCTGGTTAATACAGCTTCAGTATCGCTAATTTATAGTTAAATCTTTTGTTTATAATTTGATTTTATTCCTATGAATTGAATTACTATGACCAGAAAATTCAACGAACACTTACACACGATGTACGGAAATTGTGGTCAACTATTTCAACCTTATCAGCAGTGTATATTTCCACCTCTAGAGATTGAACCAGCAGCCACAGAGCCAAAACTCTACAAATAAGCCTCAGTCAATATCGTACACAAGTGACGCCAAATTAACTAGTCATGGTAATTTCGCGGCCAATAAACCTGAATGTGTCGTGTAAGTTACATCCGTACTCTTTACAGAGGACACAGTCACCATCAGGGTCACGTCTTCCCTAGAGGGTTAGAAATTCGCCTCTGCGTATTTATTATGATCCATTCTTCGAGTGATTGTACCACGTGTAATTGTAAATGCTTCTTCAGAAACAGTTATGACCAAAAAAAAAAAAAATTTTATAGTTATTCAATGACTTCACTTTCTTAAGACGATAACCTTTACACTTTGAGCGCCTCTTTAACTCTCACTATTAAAGCTTAAAATAAGTACACTGTTTTTATAAACACAATGAGAACTAGACAAATTGTCACCATTAAAAAAAAGAATTAGTGAATATTATTTCTCACGTCCGTTTCGTTCGTACTCGTCAAGAAAAATGCGACTTGTCATCCGTTAGTAAAATAAGCCTCTCTGACACGAGGTAGCATCCGGTCATTATGGCAAGGGGAGGTAATTAGTGACTCCTGACTGGGCTTCTGCTATATCAGTCAAATTAGTGGAGATTCAATTTTTAAAAAATGGGATGTGTCCCCTTATTTTGTAGAATGAGAAACCGAAGACTACACCAGGCTATATGTCCACTTTTTTATTTGCCCAGACTTGTCAAACGTATTTCGGCTCCATTGAAATGTCACAAAACCAAAGAAAGGCAATGTAAGCTAGAGTGAATCCTATTAGGATAAATAATCTTTTGTGATAAAAAATAACCTTTGCTTATTGATAATCGAATCATACATTACGAATTTTGTTAACTACTTGGGATAAAGAGGCAATCATTTAGTTGTAGCAGTTGATCAAGAAAAAGTATAGGGTAAGTACTTAGCAGAGGCGCTCATGAAGTAACGATTACGGACTCAAGTTCGAACCCTGGACAAGGTTGTTGGCATTTCACAAAGAGCTAATACACTTTGGAAAGGTATGAATCTAATTATTCTTCTACTAATTACAGGTAAATAACTGGGCATATTGAATCTTTAACCATGGTATGGAACCAGTTTTGGTGAAGAAAAAATCAGAATTTAATTCTCCGTATTAATACATCGCTGGTGCTTTTTTTTTTTGTTTTTATAATTTTTAAGTGAAAAGGTAAAATTATAAAATTCTGATCAGACTTAGAATAACTTGAGATATTTAATATTTTTCTAGCAGTAGTGCTCGCCAATGGCCCGGGACACCAGGGTTCAATTCCAGGTTGAGTCGTACCAAAGACTCAAAAAATGGTAATTGATGCCACCTTGCTTAACACTCATGATTATAAGGTAAGGATCAAGGGTAAAGTGGAGCGATCTAGGGAAAGGAGTAGCACCCTTCTCTACACCTTGGTGAAGAAACTAACGAAAAGGGAGCCGCCGGCTTACCCTCAACAACTAATTGTCGGGTAGTGCTCAGAACCTTTTTTACTGAGGTCTTTTTTTAATTCATTACCAGCGATAATCTCTAAATAGAAGTGATGAAATATTGATCAGATTCGAAATAAATAACTCACCCTGAAGCGTCCATTCTTCCAGTGGTAGTACCTCATGTAATCATGCATGATTTCATAGAAGCAATCGGCTATGTAATCACACTTCATCATGTCCATGTTGCTCTTACCGTAGAAACCTATAGGTTAGATAAAGATATTAGAAAATAAATTTGATACTCTGACTAGATATTCAAAGAAGCAAAAATGGTATTCTCTATAAGGAACGTTTAATCAAAGAATTTAGGACGAAAATTTAGGGTTTCCCCAAAATATGAACATATTTTTTTCATCTGATGAAGTGATTGGGGTTTTATTTCGTTTTTTGTGTTTGTGAGTTATTTACAGACAAATGACCTTTTTACACACACACACACACATATATATATATATATATATACAAATTTCATTAAGCATAATAGACATTTTATGTCTAGATATTTTTTCTGGATCCGTTCGAATTCCCGTATTACTTTTATCGTATTCGGGGGGGATTGATTTATGTATTGTCCATACTTGCATGCATCCCTAGTACTTTCTGCCCGACTTTGGGCAATCATCAGAGGAGGATGTATTACAAAAGTTATGTAACTTTTGTTTTAGCATTTTACCACTATGTAATAGCGTCTTTACTGTTGAAGATTATGGCGTTTGCTTTTAAATGGGTTTCTATATATAGTGTCAGTAGCTAAAGACATTTAAGTACATTAGCACTGGTTTGAAAATTAATTCTATTAAGTGCTGGTTGCATGTTTCTAATATGTAGTACTTCGAGAATCTTTAGTTTTTAGTTATTATTTTGATATTCTTATATTGTTGTGTTGTCGGTGAGACATATATATATATGTATATATATGGAAGTAAATGATGGAACGTTATGAAGAAAATAGAAGATTAAAGTAAGTATTAAGAGTTTAGAATGGTAAAATAAATGTTGATAGAACAACTATGGATGGTTATCTTCACTTGTTTTACTATTTTAAAATCCTGATAAAGGTTCATCAAAACCGAAACATTTTGACGTCGACTTTCCTTCTTTAGGATTACTTTGTTTTTCAATTTTCGGGCCTAGTGGGTCAAATGTTCGACAATGGTCTGGGAGACCAGGGTTCAATCCCAGGTCGGGACATACCAAAGACTTTAAAAAAGGATACTTGTTACCTTCTTGCGTAACACTCAGCATTTTAAGCTACGTATCAAGGGTAAAGTGGAGCAATTCAGAGGAAGAAGTAGCACCCTCCCCTACACCTCGGTGTAGTAGCTATTGAAAAGGGAGCCTTCAGGTTGCTCTCGTCAACGGTCGACAACTTTACTTTATGTATATTACTTCTTGCTGAATAGTTTGAAGTTAACATTATTTTTAAACGAACCAGAGCTGATTTATTTGCGCACAGTTCATCATCATCATCATGTCGCGCTATTAGCACGGATATTTCTGACCCTCTCTCGCCACCCCTTCTTATCCCCTATTGCTTTTGGCAGGTCTTCTGGGCTACATCCAGTATCTGCACAGAGCTGCTGTATGTATGTTCGAGCTGGACGCCCTGCCTTTGCTCGTCTCTGTGAAGGGGTCCACAGGAGTACATAACATACGAGCTCGTACCAACTTCTCCAGCAGTGTCCCGAATGTCTGGTTTGTCTAATTTTGACGGGTGGTAGGTGGTCATACAGATGTTGTTTTGTTTGGTGCTGTCTCCAGGACTTGTTCAATATTGCTCGCAGCATTTTTGTGTAATTGCCGTCAAGCTTTTTCTCCATACGCTTAGTTAGCGTCCATGTGAAGCACCCATGTAGCAGTATCAGCGTGACCCCTGCTCTGAAGAAACTGCGCTTCATTTTATCAATGAGGTCTGAATTCCATACCACCGATAGCCTATCGATAGCTGTCCATGCCTTTGCTAGTCGTGTGTCGATGTCTATCTCGGTTGATAAGACACTGCTACCTAGGTTCTCAACTAGTTTCAGAGTGCAACCGTTTAGTGTGGGGGTGTCACCTGTATGATTGAAGCACATATACCCCGTCTGGTGTACGTTGACATGGAAGTCGATTCAAATATTGCTAACTCGAATAATTCTAAATGCTTTTAAGTGTGGTGATTAATCAATTCTTTGTATACACTTTAAAGGTTTTTAGTTTGGCTATCTAAGACTAATAATTCCAAAAAAATTCAATTTAAAAGTAATCACATTTTGTACACAATTAAATGTTTTTAAATATAGTAAATGTTTCTATTTGACCCATAATCATCCCCCACCCTCGCTAGCAGATAGTACCATTCTAACGCAGAAAGGGTAGAAAAGTAAATATAATTCAGAAAGCTCCAGGACTATAGCCACGCCGTCCTAGCCAAGACTCTCGTCAGTAGGTACTGCCCCTCTTCAAAGGTGGTGTCGGCGATTTAAAGGCCACAATAAAAAAGGCGGTGAAATCATTACAATGAGAAGTATGGTGTGGTTTGTGTTCTTTCTTTGATGGCATATAAAACTTCGTGGGTTATTAAGTACTGAAGCCATCACTACAGTAGATAAACAGGAACTATATAACCTATTGCTGGAGGTATAAGAGGGTTAATTACATTTCCAAGGGTATCGAAAGAAACCGTAAAAAAGCGACTAGAGTTTGAAACCGCTTACTTCGAGACCCTAGACCAGTACTTTAGCCGTTACGTTAAGGGAACTTCCAGTGTTTAATATTATAAATATGACGTAACAGAGAAAACTCTTCGGTGATGAACAAACTGATCAATTGCCTTAGATTTTCCCCATCACTATCATAGATTAATCAGTAAACTCCAAAAGGATTTAGTAGGGATTATTTATTACCAAAAACTACCGCAATTAAACCCTCTTACCGAACGTGGTTCCTTCAATAGGTTTCCAGACTTTTTTTGTACAGGTATTGAAAATTGTCGTAGACATTTGAAAATTCAGTATGCTATTGCTATACATCTAATGAGATGACTGACCAATTTTTATGATTTCAGATTCAAACAAATAGCTACAGCAGCAATTGAAATTCACCCTACTAAAGCCTCATTGTCACAGCTGGTGAATTTCAAAAATGCAATCTGGACTTTAGAAGAACGATACGCAATAAAATTCTGTCTTAAACTTGGAAAAAATACCCTGAGATGAAAGCTGGATCTACTGCTATGACCTAGTGACCAACAGACAGAGTTCCCAGTGAACCCATGCTGGCTCTCCCAGACCCAAAAGGCCAGAGAGAGCAAATCCACCCACAAACTTTTGATGGTCACTTTTTTTGACAGCACTGGCATGATCTACATGCATTGGGTTCCCACTGGACAGACAATCAACAAGGAATACTATGTTGAGGTTTTAAGGGAGTTCAGGAAGAGATTCCTTGGGAAGAGGTCAGCACTCTTCAAATAGGCTCAGTAGCATTCCACCAGGATAATACACCAGTCCACAACTCCATCCTTGTCACAGACTATTTGACCAAGATGGGCATCAAGACAGTTCGTCACTATCCCTATAGTCCAGACCTTGCTCCCTGTGACTTTTTCTTATTCCCTAAGCTCAAAGGCTGTCGTTATGAGACACTTGAGGAAGAGATGAAGGTCATCGACACACTCACACAAGAGGACTTCCATGGGGCCTTCGTGAAGTTGCTGGAACGGTACAACTAGTGGTTTGCAGCCGGAGGAGATTACTTCGAAGGGGACTAGAACAGTCTAAAATAGTTGAACGTCTCTGTAAAGATCTCTGTGTAAATACATTTCAAACTGAATCTTATTGTTTTCAAATGTTTTATTCAGTCCTGTGAGAAATAATACCAGATAATAACCGTTCTGGCAATCTAATATTCCATCTGGTATTTTGCAAACAGAAAAAAAATGTCTTTTGGGAGCCTACATAGCGTTGTGTCTAAAGTGCAGCGTGTTCGAACTAGTTAGCCAAATTGGCTGGGGCTGTGGAATACAACAACTCTAGCTCTGCTTAGAGGTAAGAACATCCCGCCTATGAGTGTCCTGAAATGACATTAAACAATCTAATGTTGGATTCGGCGGTAAAATACACCGACTGTTTCTCTGCAAAGGAGTCAGAATCCACCTAGGAGTGACACTAAACAATCTGGAGCTTTGGAGAATGTAGCGTACCCCTTCATTGCTATCGCTCCCGGAGTGGTAGCACCTGATAGGGCCCTATCTAAGGGTTAAGTAGAATTAAACTGCGTACTTACGATAAACTGAATTATTTAATTTAGAACTGTTTTCGACATTGAAACTGTACTTATGCAAAACTGAATTTTTTAATATAGATCTGTTTTGATATTTAATTGTGTGTAAACAAAATCTATACTCATACTAAACTGAATTGTTTGAATCAAAGCTGTTTGACTAAACTAAATATCTGGAAATAAAAATGTTTTTGACAATTAAACTGTGTACTCATGCTAAAATGAATTGTTTGAAATAGAACTGATTATTTGTATACAAGTGGATTTGGCATAGAATAACCTACGAAGGTTGATACGTCATTAAACCAAACAACCACCCAACAAACAAGATGATCAACAGTAAGTTATATCTAAGGATATCGTGTTTTAAGCCGTTACAGAAAAATACCCACTGGAATGTTTGGTTAGGTTTTATGGCACATCAAATAATATCAAATAATATCAAATCAATTTTATACATATAAAAGAGTTCTATATCAAATAATTCCGTTTAGTATCAATATAGGTTTTTTTGTTTACATACAGTAAAAAGTCAAAATAGTTCTATTTTGAGCAATTCAGTGTAGTGTGAATACAATTTAGATATCAAAAACAGTTCTAATTCAAACAATTCAGTTTAGCATAAAAAACAGTTCCATATCAAACAATCCATTTTTGTATACGTATTCAGTTTAAATGTCAAAAGACATCGGCCATTGTTAGTTATTTAATGCCAAATCGATTTTTATATATAAAAACAGTTCTATTTCAAGCAATTCAGTTTAGCATAAGTAAACAGTTTAGATCAATGTGACCCATAGATAAGACCCTATCAGGGGATACTAATTCGGGCCAGAGTAGACCTGGGGTGATACTAAGAAAGGGGTAGTCCGAATTTTCCAAACCTCACTATCAGATTCTTCAGTGTCATATTCAAGACACTCGTTGTGGGGTCTTACCCATCTGGAATGTTTTTTTGTCTAAAATTTTGTTTCTCCTAAAGTTTATCATATTTTCACCACGATCTTTTTTAAATCTTGTGCGAACATGACTGTCTTTTAGCTCGAATTGCATAATAAAAACTGTATAAATTATATTTTTAGTTAATACGTATCGATAAAATTTCGAAAAAATGCTAAATTTGACTCTAAATTAGCAGATACAAATTATAAGACGTGACTGCGTATTATACAGGAATTTTTTTCATCCAGAATTTCGTGGTCCACAGATTTGATATTTATTTGTTTCAAATGCTGGTGAGTGTGATTATTGACGATATATAACAATATTCGACTTGATTTCCAAATATTCATCTAGATTTGATGAAATAAAAATCCTTTGGTTTAAAAAAACTTAACTGTTTATTTTAACTTTGTTGCTGTCAAATTATTATTAGCGATGCTCTCTCCCTTCCTCCTCTCTCTCTCTCTCTCTCTCTATATATATATATATATATAAATGTATAATTTTAAAAACTTTTCAAACAGTGATTTGAGTATTATAGATTTATTTTACCTGGTATCTCATTGAGAAGATACCAGCCACTTCAGATAGCCATCATACAATGGAGAGAGAAAAGTTATTTTGTTTTCTTGCTATAGACTATTCATCGTCTTAGTATATATATATATATATATATATTTATATATAAATATAAAACAGAAAATGGGAAGGGAAAAATGAAGCACGAAGACTTAGGCAAAACTTTGTGTCAATATATATATACATGTATATATATATGCACGCATATATATATATATATATATATATAGACGGAGGGACCCATATAAATTCCTGATAGCAAGGGTTCAATCCTCGGTCAAGTTATACTAAAGACTCAAAAATTATACTGGAAGCCTCATCAACACTTAGCATTATAAGGTTCGGATCAATGGTAAGTGGAACAATCCAGGGAAAGGCGTAGCGCCCTCCACGACACATTGGTGTTCTTGTTATTGAAAAAGGATCAGCCTCGGATACAGTACGCCAACTTATATATATATATATATATGGTAAAAGTAAAGTTGGCCACCGAGGTCGAGGGTGACCAGAAGGCTCCCTTTTCAATAGCTACTACACCAAGGTGTAAGGGAGGGCGCTACTCCTTTCCCTGGATTGCTCTACTTTACCCTTGATACGTACCTTATATTGCTGAGTGTTAAGCAAGGAGGTAACAAGTACTATTTTAAAAGTCTTTCGTATGACGCGAGACAGGATTGAACCCAGGTTCATTACTCTACCCACTGGGTACTTCGTTAATTTCGTTAATTATTGTATGTACTTCGAAGTACATACAATAAAAATTCGAAGGGTTTGTTGGATCTTGTTATAACATATGTTCCTGATAAAATGTTATTAGAGTTCCACATTCAACAAGACCCACTCCGCTATCTTCATGAGGAATAAAAGGATATTAATGTGAAAACCATTCATGAACTCTAATATTCATAAATTAATATTACCGAATTCCCTTGCCAAATATCTGGCAATGGCCATGGTCTCAGGCATCCTCATGCCTCCATCCATCTCCAAGACAGGTACACACATGCTGGGCATATCTGAAAGAAAAAGATGAAAACTGGTAATAGGTAATTCTCACGGATATAATACCTCGTATTCAAACTTTAGTATTCCCCAAAAAAACATTTTTTTTTATTTCCATGCACTAGAAAGAATAACAATTAATTTTAAAGTATGATTATAACATCCCAGCTGGGATACGAACCCAGGGTTGCTGGATTAGAAGCCCAGCACGCTATGCAGAAATTGTATATATTGACGAGTTCCTGAGTTTGAATTTTAGCACAACACTAACTATACAACTGGTTGTCTACACGAGTTGTCAATTTAAAAAGAAAAAATATTTCTAAAGACTGATATTGTATGAAACTACGCAACTTTCTAACATGAGCAGGATAAGACATAAGGCCAATTTTTAAGAGGAAAATAAAATACTTGAAAAAAATGTATAAAAAATATGGAATATGGAATTTTTTTTTATTTAACTGTAAATAAAAAAATAACAGTATCGTTGCAAAAAAAAAAAACAATTTTGATTATCAAATATTTTTTCATAATTTTTTTTTGCGTAGTTTCTTTTTTTAATGGCATACGTGGGGCCTTCAATAGGTTTCCAGACTTTTTTTGTACAGGCATTTAAGATTGTCGCAGGCTCTTGAAAATTCACTATGTTATTGCTATACATCTTATGAGATGACAGACCAATTTTTATGATTTCAGGTGTAAATGAACAGCTACAGCAGGAATTGGAAAAGTCAGGTTGTCACAGCTAGTGATTTTCAAAAATGCAATCTGGACGTGAGGACACTTTAGAAGAACGATCTGCAATAAAACTGTGTTTTAAACTTGGAAAAAATGCCATGGAAACGTATGGAATGCTTCAGACTGCTTTTCGACCACCTTGCATGAATCGAACATTAGTTTTTGAGTTGCATAAGAGATAGAAGGAAGGCAGAGAGTCTGTCAGGGATGATGAGAGTTGTGGCAGAAGTAAGGAAGTCAATACACCAGAGTTGATTGGCCAAACGGTTAGGGTTAGGGTTACTATGTTGAGTTTTTAAAGGAGTTCAGGAAGAGATTTCGTCGGAAGAGGCCAGCACTTTTCAAATCGGCTCAGTGGCATTTCCACCAGGACAATGCACTAGTCCACAACTCCATCCTTGTCACAGACTATTTGACCAAGATGGGCATCAAGACAGTTCGTCAGCCTCCCCATAGTCCAGAACTTGCTCTCTGTGATTTTTGCTTTTTCCCTAAGCTCAGAGGCTGTCGTTATGAGACAATTGAAGAGATGAAAGAGGCTCTGACGAAGGTAATTGACACGCTCACACAAGAGGACTTCCAAGGGGCCTTCGAGAAATTATTGAAACGGTACAACAAGTGCATTGTAGCCGGAGTAGACTACTTCGAAGGAAACTAGAGTTTCATGTGTGTACTGTCAATAAAAGTGCCCATACAAAAAAAAAGTCTGCAAACTTATTTAATGATCTATCTATCTATCTATCTATCTATCTATTTCACTTGACCGTTTACCTATCTATCTATCTATCACTTCATCCATATCTATTTATCTATTATACTTGCATAGTGAAATGCTAACTTTTTCTTCCTATCCATATTTATTAACCCCTCCACTCGGGCAGAATATGACACAAGGTCAATTTTTTAAGAGGAGTATAGTAGGTTTGAATTCAGAGTTTTCCTCCTCCTCGACTAGTTGCCTCACCAAGGCTGAAGAACCCAGTCTGCCCTACTATTTACCCATAGCTGGAGGGAGAATCATTGGATTCATACCTTTCCCATGGGTATTAGTGCTATGTGAAATGCAATCAGTCTCGTCCAGGATTTGAACTTGTGTCGTCGTGTCCATTTCCTACGACGATATCCATTACACCACTTCTTCCCATCAATCTTTGTCACTATCAATAAATTAAGCAAAAATAGAGATTGGCAAATGCAAAAAAGGAATCCTTACCCTTCCTGTATTTGTCCCATTCGTTGAACTCGAACCTCTTGTCCATATATTTAACGTTAGCCGCGGCGAACATCATACGAAGGATCTCGGCACGTCCGCGGCCATTGAAGTAGTACAGAGTGTAGTTAGGCATGGTGAATGGTAAATGGAGTTCTGGAGAATCGCGAAGGAGTAGAAAAATTCAGCTTGCGCTTGAAGTCGTGACTGGCTACAAGAGACAGAACACCTCATAATTTATAGCTTCTAATCTGGCCAAGTATTTGTTATTGAGAATTTCTAGGCAAACATTCCTGCCAGATCCAAAATGTATGTACTAAAAATGGCACCGGTACAAGTCTCATTAAGTCTTAGAGATTGCAAAGTTCTCAAGAAAAAAACCAAGAGTGCGCAATTTTTTGAGTGCACGGTAATGTAAAACAATACTAGACACTCAGTCGTTGAACTGACCTGTAAAATTAGTAAATAACTTAGGTTCAACTAATTAGGATCATTTTTACAATTATATATCCAGTAAAATTGTGCCGTAAAAAATTACGGTATGGTTTAACGATGTTTTGAATTGCATCATACTTTTGTTTGGAATTTTCTTCTTTATAATCAATACCTCCTTAACATAAAAGTTCATACGATTTGGAATGATTTCAAGATTTGTCTCTACTTATAAACATATGGTTATAATTCTAATATGGTGTCAAGAATTCCAGTCAGAATCTAATTATCTATGCAAATGTATGTATTTTTAAGTAACTATTTCTATATAAATTAAAGTTGGCGACCTTTGTCGAGAGTGACCCGAAAGCCCCCTTTTCAATAGCTACTTCACCGAAGTGTAGTAGCCATTCCTGTGATTGCTCCAATCTACCCTTGATCCATGCCTTATAATGCTGAGAGTTAGGTAAGGCGGAATCAAGTACCACTTTTGAGTTTTTGGTATGACTCGTCCTGGGATTGAACCCCGGTCTCCCGGACTATTGGCGAACACTGTACTCATTAGGCCAATGGAGTGCAGCAATATAAGGCACGCATCAAGGGTAAAGAGGAGCAATCGAGGGAAAGGAGTAGCGCCCTCCCTTACACCTTGGTGTAGTAGCTATTGAAAAGGAAGCCTTCGGGTCACCCTCAGACTCCAGTGGAAAACCATCAGCTAAAGCTGGTATGAAAAACTTCCAAATGAGTAAAACAATCATAATCCTATTTACCCAACCCCTCCGCTCGGGCAGGATATGACACAAGGTCAAGGTTTGAATTCAGAGTTTTTCTTCTCCTAGACTAGCTGCCTCACCAAGCTTGAAGAACCCAGTCTGTCCTACTATTTACCCATAGCTGGAGGGAGAATAATTGGATTCATACCTTTCCCAAGGGTATTAGTGCTTACGGGAAATGCAATCAGTCTCGTCCAGGATTTGAACTCGTGTCGCCGTGTCCATTTCCTGCGACGATAACCATTACACCACGGACACCTCCAATAAAACAATCATAATGATATCAATATTAATAATAAAAGATATTTCTTGTGACAGACTGACGAAATCTTACACAGGTAAAAACTGGACGTCACTAAGAAAGGAAACCTTAAACGAGAAACTGAATCTCTCCAAATACCCGAACTAAACAGCGCAATATGAGCTAATTATGTTAAAGCGAAAACAGATAAGACAGCGGGTATCCTCATAGGATAATGGTTAAAGCCCTGGACTGCGGAATCGTAATAATCGAGTTATCACTATGACGTTCACGTTCGGACAAATACCCTTGAGAAATGTATAAACCACCTTATCCTCCCAGCTTTAGGTTAAATAATACCACTGCTGTTCTAATAGAAGGATAACTTTGGCATTAAATAACCCAATAAGGTTGATATGCCATTAAAAACAAACTTACCAACAATAGATTAGACACAACAGAAGAACAAGTGTG
This sequence comes from Sepioteuthis lessoniana, assembly GCA_963585895.1. Taxonomy (NCBI): domain Eukaryota; kingdom Metazoa; phylum Mollusca; class Cephalopoda; order Myopsida; family Loliginidae; genus Sepioteuthis; species Sepioteuthis lessoniana. The sequence continues at coordinate 12,826,791 of OY757942.1, forward strand.
GATTATCTGGTGATAGACGAAACGATCAATCAGGTATTAAGCGAATGAAGCAAATTTGTGTATTATGAGTATAAAGACTAGACACGACTTGGTGGGAAAGATGATCATTGGGAACTGTGCAAGAAACCCACGAGCTAATGGTATGTGCCTAAACTAGAATCCGTCCTGGAGAAGGACATATAGAAAGTTCTCTGGGATTTGGGGCCACAAACAGATCACCTAAAACCAATCAAAAGGCAGGTCCTTTACAAAAATATTTAGAAAGAAAACCTGCCAAATAGTGGATTTGGCTGTCTCAGTTGTCCACAGAGAGAAAATAAAATAAAACGAAAAGGGAAACAAGTACTTAGACCTTGCCAAATAACAAGCTGAAAGAGACGGTGCTACCAATTCTTACTAGAGCACCCGGAACGATCCCCAAAGTCTTTGTAAAGTGGCTGAAATAGTCTAAATAATCCACTCTTTTGCATTAAGATCGGACATAATACTGAAAATATTCCTGGATTTTGAAGAGAATTGCTGTTACTCAGACTCCAGTGAAAGTCTGTCAGCTATGGCTGGTGTTAAAGCTCCCAAGGAATAGAAGAATGATATAAATCGCTCAGGGATATGGAGATACAAACGGATTACCCAATATCGGCCAGAAGATTAATGTTGATTAACAGAGAAAAAGGATTTGCTAAATTTGATACAAAACGTCAAAGACTATCTGACCAAGCTAGAATTATATTAAATAAAGACAGATTTTCAAACTTCGAAATCCTGGAAAGATGTGAACATTTACGTTGAACAGAATATACTCATCGACAGATTTAATGGAAGAAAATAATTTCAAGTTGACGAAGGAAAGAAGCCGAAGCTGCCCCGCACAAAATATTACGGACGCAGACTACGTCGGTGATATAGCGCTGCTAAAAAATACACACGCCCAAGCCCGAATCCCAGCTACATAGACTGGAACGATCAGCAGGTGGCATAGGCGTCTATGTCAACGCAGACAAGACAGAATACACGTGCTTTAATCAGATAGGTAACATCTCCACACTAAAGGTTGGTTCTTTGAAACTAGTGGACCAGTTCATCTACCACAGATTCAGCGTCTCGTCAACCGAGAATGACATCAACAAGTGAATAGCAAAGGCATGGACAGCTATTGATAGGCTATCGGTCATATGGAAGTCAGACCTAACCGATAAAATAAAACGAAGTTTTTTTCAAAGCAGCTGTCGTGTCCGTTCTGCTTTATGGATGCACTACATGGACGCTAACTAAACGTATTGAGAAAAGCTTGACGGCAATTACACCATAATGTTGCGAGCTGTATTGAACAGGTCCTGAAGACACCACCCCACAAAACAGCTGTATTGAACAAGTCCCGAAGGCAACACCCCACAAAAAGCAGCTGTGCGACCCCTTTCCACCCTTCACGAAAACTACCCAAGCTGGACGACCCAGACATGCGGGACACTACTGGAGAAGTAAGGACGAACTCATAAGCGATGTACTCCTGTCGACCCCTTCACAAGGACCAGCATAGATTGGAAGACCAGCTAGAACTTATATACAATAGTCCTGTGCCGATACAGCATGTCGCCTGGGAGACCTCCCGGAAGCGATGGATAATAGAGACAGGTGGTGATAGAGGGCCAGGGATATCTGTGCTGGCAGACTGACATGATGATAAGGATGATATTATCATACATAAGATATCTGGACTGGAAAAAGCAAGGTAGAAGCCAAAAAGGTAAATATACAATTACGAAAATATTCAAACGAATAAGATCACCAAATACAACAATCTAATTTATGGAAACCAAACGAATCCTTGATAAAATCGATATCCACCTGATGAAGCTAAACAGAAAGTAAAAAAAAATGGACTGTAAATAAGCTGAAAGAGATTAATAGAGAAACTACAAAAACCAGTGAAAGTATCACGTAAGGAAGAATCTACGATGGAATAAAAAGATTGAGCAAAACCAACCGACATGACCGAGAATACAACTGAAAGAAACAAATCAAAAGACATTAGCGAAAAAAAGAGATACTCAAAAAACAGGTCTTTCGAAAATAACAAAAGAAAATTTTATCCACAAGTCGATGGAAAGCACCTCGGGTTGAATAATGGTTTGCAAGCTTGACTAGCAAGCCTGTAAGAGTGAGTATGAGTCTTATTAGGTGCCCTATTCATTCGGCCTTTTGCCACGTCCAAGTAAAATGCCTAGTAAATTACTACCCACAAATCGTTGGAGACTATGATAAAACAAATCAAACACCAGGAATCTAAACATCTTTAAGTAAATTATGGGAACAAATAAAAAAAAAACAGAACAACATAGCGAAATGTATGAATAATATTGATTAGAAGGACTTAAAGAATGTCCCTAGGGGAACGTGCACCTGGACCCACTAAGAGCAACACTCAAGAAAGAACGAAGTTAGTAAACACCTGGCAATAATGGCCTTCATGGATTCTGGTTTTAAAAATTTACGTTCATTAACGAAAGATTGGCCATGCAACTTAATAAATGCTTTGAAGAAGTAAGCATATGGAGTCGGGTTTAGGTCAGGGGAAAAGCTGTGTTACCGTTTTTTATCTGACTCTATTCTGAGTTATTCTAATTTACCCCACGTTGCCTCGTTGATGTAACTCCTTGATCAAGAAGGCCCAAAAAAATTATACGGAAGAAGACAGCAACTGATTATGCGGTATATTCCTGGGAGAACAGAAACGACGCCGCAAGGGGACCAGTGGAACAGATTACCAAGTATGTAAAGATCACCACACCCAAAGAGGTCAAAACTGGGTATGTAAAATATTGGCTGAGGGATTTTGTTTTATATATCTTGCCTTTCGGTTTAGTTAGGCTGAGAACCTTTCGCTTAGCGCATGGGTTTGTTAGGTGCAACATGAGCGCAGGTGTTCAGGAGCGCGCCGGGAGGATGTGTCATTCAGAGGTGTCAAAATAAAAATCCCAGAAAGTATTATGTCCAGGGGATGTGACGAAGACGTTTTTTCTTTTCTTTTTCTTTTATTTCCTGGGTTCAACAACCATCCAATGGATGAGGGATTCATCCCTGGAATACAATTAAAATGGTTGAAATTTCTAGTCAAGGTGTTTAAAAATACGTTAATCACTTTTTTTTATATGCGTGTCCTCATTTGGTATTTTAAAGCGTTAACAATGTGTTAGTCGCTTTTAGGAGTCTGTCCTAGTCCAGTGTGTTAGTTTGTAGTTTCATAGGTCCATTTCGAAGATTTTGTATTTTGGCATATTGTTGACCGAGAAGAGTGCTTCTAGGGAAAGGACTAACAAACGCGTTGTCCAAAGACGAACGCGTGGCGTCCCATTAGTTAGCAAGGTGTTGTCACTCCGCTGGTCACTGCCCGAAAGAAAATAAGCTTCCTCATTTTTTTTCAGGAGATCCCTTTTTCTTTACGCATGCGTCACCCCTTCTTCCTGTCAGTGGCCTCTGCCTGTTTCTGCTTATTTTAAAAATTTTCTATTTTAATTCAATTAATCTTTTCTAAATTTATTTTCTCATTCCCTACAAGCACATCGGAATTGATGACGAAGGAGAAAACTTTCATGATCTAGAAGGACCTAAAAAGGTGCTATCACCAGCAACTATAGACCGATAACATGTTTTACTTAAAAATACCAACGCAGATTATAGAAGAAATCTCTTACTTGAATTATGCGGTATATTCCTGGGAGAACAGAAACGACGACGCAAGGGGACCAGTGGAACAGATTACCAAGTATGTAAAGATCACCACACCCAAAGAGATCAAAACTGGGTATGTAAAATAATGGCTGAGGGATTTTGTTTTATATATCTTGCCTTTCGGTTTAGTTAGGCTGAGAACCTTTCGCTTAGCTCATTGGTTTGTTAGGTGCAACATGAGCGCAGGTGTTCAAGCGCGTGCCGGGAGGATGTGTCATTCAGAGGTGTCAAAATAAAAATCCCAGAGAGAATTATGTCCGGGGGATGTGAATGATGTCATGCACCGGAAGCGTGCGCGGAGGATTTTGGCGATTTGAGAAAAGTCAGTTAGTTGAGTTTTAGCGTCCGAAGAAAACAGTTGACTTTCGGGGCTCGCCGAGATCAGACCAGTAGTTTCCGGCGTGGTGGGGGGCAGATGGAAAAGTCAGCATAGAAAGATTGTGTATCTCTCTCCTCATGTCGAATTACCTTTAACTCAAAGGTAATAAAAAAGTTTCATACCTGAACTGAGAAGTCGTCAGTGTTTTTTGTGTTTCGGCATTCCTATGTTATCTATATATGAGTAATGAACATTCTATGTACATTTCACATATGCATGTATGGCTATGTAACAAGTAAAATATTTAGCCATGAAATAGATTAAAAGGTCCTGTATATGGCTCAGAAAATTTGGATAAACAATGTCTTAAAATGTTTGGTCTAGTATGGTTTTATGGTATATCAACAATTATAGGTTATTTAACTCCAAATCTATCATATATATACATATATATATATATATATATATATATATATATATATATAGTTTTCTTTCAAATAATTCAGTTTAGCATGAGTACACCGTTTAAATTACTAAAATGTTCTATTTCAAACAATTCAGTTTTCTTGTTCAATGTAAAATAGTTCTTCTATTTCACTGTTTAATGTAAAATTGTTCTTCTATTTCAAACAATGCTGTTTGGCATAAGTATACAATTTAGTTCTATTGGCCAATAAAGGCATTCTTTGCATTCCCCAAAACTATTTTTAAGTGTCATACCAGGACATTCGTTGTGGGAGATGCCATATCTGCAGAGATGCCATCCCTCCCATGTCTACACTGGCCCAGGGTAGTAGCACCTAATAGGGTACGATATAAGAGTCAAGTAGAACTAAACTGTGTACTTATATTAAACTGAATTGTTTGAAATAGAACTGTTTTTACAATTAACTGTGTGTGAACAAAAACTGTCCTTATGCTAAACTGAAATCTTTTAAACGGAACTGTTTACATGAATAAAGAAAAGAATTTGGCATTAAATAATCTACAATGGTTGATATGCCATTAAACTAAACCAAACCAAACCAAATTAACCCTGGCGTAAAACAAAGACTCACTAGGAGTAAAGTCTCCAATGGCTTGGTAAAGGGCCAGGAGGAGTTCGGAATCAAAGGACAAATAGAGATTATCAAAGCCATAGCATTGTTAAAATCGGCCTGAATACTGAGAAGAGTTCTGAAGAACTGTGGATGCTTGCTGTTTAATGGACTTCACAAAAAAAAACTCATCAGCTAATGCTGGTGTGAGAAGATCGCAAAAATTAAAAGAATAATTCGCTCGCTCATAGATATATTGTATCTAGCATTCCTATCTGAATCTAATAATTTATAAGCCCAATAGGCTCGGGCTGTAAATACATGGACTGCATATCTGCATATGAGTAAGACCCCCACAAATAAGTGTCCTATGATCCATTCGGCTGGTGCTGTTACAGTGATTGGATCTCTGCAGATGAGTAAGACCGTCCACATAAGTGTTCTTTGACCCAGTCGGGTAGGGCTGTAAATATAGTGATCGCATCTCTGCAGAGGATTATGACCCCCCACACAGAAGTGTCCTATCACCCACTCGGTTAGGGCTGTAAATACAGTGATGGCATCTTTGCAGAGGATTAAGACCTCCACAAACAAGTGTCCTATGACTTAGTCGGGTAGAGCTGTAAATACAGTGATTGCATCTCAGCAGATGTGTAAGACCCCACCACACACATGTGTCCTATAACCCAGTTGGGGAGGGCTTTAAATACAAAGATTGCATATCTGCAGATGAGTAAGACCCTCCGCATGAGTGTCTTATGACCCAATAGGCTAGAGCTGTAAATACAGTGATTTCATCCCCGCAGAACAGCAAGACCCAAACACACAAGCGTCCTATGATCCTGTCGAGTAGGGCCGTATATACACTAGTCGCATCTCTGCAGAGGAGTAAGATCCTCGCCAAGAAATGTCCTGTATATGACGCAAAACAAGTGAAGCACCAGTCTTGGAGATTTCGAAAATGATGAGTACTCCTTAATTGCCATTGCTCCCGGAGAGGTAGCACTTGATATGGGTCACATAAAAATCCACACTTGATATGGGTCACATGAAAATCAACACTTGATATGGGTCACATGAAAATCAACACTTGATATGGGTCACATGAAAATCAACACTTGATATGGGTCGCATAAAAATCAACACTTGATATGGGTCACATAAAAATCAACACTTGATATGGGTCACATAAAAATCTTGGTTATTTAAACTCTGAGAAAAGTAAGGATTAGTGTTAAGTTGAATTGTTAGAAATAAAAATGCTTGTGTAAATGATTGACTTATGTCTAATTAAATTGTTAATGCTACATAGCAGTACTTGAAACTATTTATTTGTGTAAAATCTCGTTTTAAAATATTGTCAATATAACAAAAATTTCTTAAGTTTTAATAACACCATGTACCGTCAAGTAGACTGTATTTCGATGGGTTCTCCCTTAGGTCCTATTCTTTCTAATGATTTTGTAGGGTTTTGTAAGAAACTACTTTTTGACAAGTTTCTTAAGTCTTGTATTTATTTACGTTACATTAAGTGGACCATACATTCATTTGTTTTTATTCATATAATGAGGCCTTATTGTTCTTCCAGTGTTTGAATGATTTAAATCCTTCTTTAACCTTCATTATGGATGAAGAAAGGGATAATAAATTACCATTCTTGGATGTACTGGTTGACGACGTTCGTTTGCTTTCGTAACTATTATATTCAGAAAACCTACATGTACTGGCTTGTATTTGAGTTGGGATGCTTTAGCTCCTGTGTCTTGGAAGGTTAATCTGATCAAGTGCCTCATATTTAGGACGCTTAAGATTTGTTCGGATAACAAATGAATTTGAAAAGATTAAAAATTTATTTTGGAGTAATGGGTATCCTGAGGAAATCATTGTTGACACCATTAACAAAACTGTTCATAAGTTTAGGAATAACATCAGGCCATTTGGCCCTTCTAAATGCCCTGTTTATGATTGACTTCCTTGGATTGGATCTCCTACGCAGTAGATTGCCGATAAGGTTTCTTCTGTTACACGCTGTTATAATACGGCTATGGTTCAAACCATCTTGACTTATCAAGCTGCATTCCGTTCTATTCATAAGGATGTGCTTCTATCTTTTAACAAATTTCCATATTGTTGTAATACCACACATATAAGGCGCACTCGCCAATGTCTTGAGGTTAGAGTCAAACAGCATGTTCCAAGAGATATTCGTAACCATACAACATATGTACACTCAAAATTGCTCGATTCTGCTCTCTGTGAGCATTTGAATGCTTTAAATAGTGAGAATTTTTTTTTATTCGTTGCGGATTTTTGTTCTCATCATAGTAGTTTTGTGTTGTTTTTTCTTCACTACGTTTCTGGTCTTCAATTAGGTAATTAACTGCGATTAAATAAAAAGAAATTAATTCTCAGATTAAGAAGCCTAATCTCAAAATGATTCCAATTAAAGACAAGCTTTAAATAGTGTTGGAAATTTATATAATCCAACTTAAGATATTTTGTTAATTTTTTTAACCAACATAATACCAACATCTTTTTTGTGTGAAGTTTTATAAAAAAGTGAACACAGAGCTAAGTCAAATTTTTATTGCACATATTCAAGTACTTATACACATATATACATATATAAACCAAATAAAAGCACAACTAAATTAATACTTAGCTTAGGTTTCTTTGTTTTCTTTTCGAAGAATAATTGACTTCGAAGTTTCATTACTTTTTTGTGTGTAACATTGGTTATTTGAATCGATGTCATTCCATGTCGAAAAGTTTTAGTTGACTGTGACGTTATTTGTCATACGTGTCTTTTAAACGACGTCTGCTTATTCATAGTTATAAAATTAATATTTACCCAAACACAGCTTTTTATTCTCAACCAATAAAAACCGTCCTTTTAATCAATCTTGATAATTGATACGTGTGTAAAGTTATATTTGTTTTATTTATTTATTATATTTTTATTTATTTATTTATTTATTTAAATTTTGTAAATTTGTTTTATATTGTAAAATTATATTGAAGGAATATTTATTTCTAGCAATAGTTGTGCGGTTCATTATAAAGATGAGTGTTGCATAAAGCCACGACAAAACAACATTTAATCGTCCAGGAATTTTACTTTAAAGGCATTCACTATACAAGCAAAACCCCTAGCACTGCCTGAACTTATTAGAAGATATCTCTTATGGAGGTGCCCGTGGTGTAATGGATATCGTCAAAGGAAATGGACACGGCGACACGAGTTCAAATCCTGGACGAGACTGATTGCATTTCACATAGCACTAATACCCTTGGGAAAGGTATGAATCCAATTATTCTCCCTCCAGCTATGGGTAAATAGTAGAGCAGACTAGGTTCTTCAGCCTTGGTGAGGCAACTAGTCGAGGAGAAGGAAAACTCTGAATTCAAACCTGTTAAACTCCGCTTAAAAAATGACCTTGTGTCATATCCTGCCCGAGTGGAAGGAAAAGAGGAGGTGCCCGTGGTGTAATGGATATCGTCGAAGGAAATGGACACGGCGACACGAGTTCAAATCGTGGACGAGACTGATTGCATTTCACATAGCACTAATACCCTTGGGAAAGGTATGAATCCAATGATTCTCCCTCCAGCTATGGGTAAATAGTAGGGCAGACTAGGTTCTTCAGCCTTGGTGAGGCAACTAGAAGGAAAACTCCGAATTCAAACCTGTTAAACTCCGCTTAAAAACTGACCTTGTGTCATATCCTGCCCGAGCGTAGGGGTTGGGTAAATATGGATAAGAAGATATATCTTACTTGAATCAGGGTGTTTTTTAATTTTTTTTCGCCGGGTGTTTCTGGGCTAGGGTCCTGCGTTCTGACCCACTTTAAAAATGCCTTGTGCCATACTCGCCCGTTTTATTTGGAGGGGGGACGTGACAATTAAGTTGAATGATAAGTTGGTCGAGGCTGCCTTGTGCTGGTGCTGTGGAGGCCCAGTAATTGCGTCACGCGACCGAGACTATCTTACTCCTTGAACCTTAGGGACCCGTTTCCCTAAGTTTTATTTATTTAAGGTTTATTGCTTGGTTCCTGAGGCATCCCATGTTAGAGGTATGCCGACGTGGCTTGAGACAATTTTGGAAATGCCGAGCGTATCTAGGCTACGGTCTTGCACTCAGATCCCCCTTAAAAAGGCCTTGTGCCCCAATCGCCCCTTTGGTAGGTGGAGCGACAAATAAGTTGATTAATTAGTTGGTATTAAGCTGATTAATATTCGGACTGATCATTCTTCGATTGGCTATACAGCATTTTAACTCTTTTCTCTTCCTTGTAAATTGTTTTGTTAATTCTTTGTAACTTATTGTTCTGTGTTATTTGTATGTATCCGTTAGCCCCGGATTAAACACTAATTCTTCTTTGTGTATCATTCACCTCGATAAAAGATCACCTTTTCCCTATTCTTAGACTGGTAAAAGAAAGCAAAAAACTGACTTACGTGGCAGAGTAACATACCCAGTTGGTGTGGCAAAACCAGAAGCTGGAGGCACTACTCCAAACCAATACTCTTTCTAAAACTCATCTCGCATCTCCTGCTGTGGCACGAAATCCTTGTATATGTCACTTTGTCGTCTCTTGAACTGCTAGTAATAATCAAATAAGCTTTTTGCTTAGATGTGGCACAAGGCCATATGAATGGGGCACCCAATGAGACTTTAACTCACTCTTGTAGGTTTGCTAGTCTAGGTTGCTTACCATTACGCAACCCAAGGTGCCCTCTTGAACAAGCAGTAATTTACATCAGAATTGTTCAAGCACATTGTCAAGGAAGGATCTACATTTAAATCAATGAATCTTAAGTTTCAGGGCCTCTAAACACGGAGAGACCCTAAAAGATATTTCCTTCCATATTTCATAGAAAGGTTTAGGTATCCTATTTGAGAAAGAATATTTTTAAAACAAAATTAATATAATTCAATATATGTACATATAAAACCTTTCTTACAAGCCGTATGCGACATAATGACATTTTTTTTTTTTTTTGCTGAGTTTTTATGGGTTTGAATTGAAAGTTGAGAAAAACGTTACAGAAGTAGAATACGCCGACTGCATTACTGCGAGGAGATAATACCTCCCCAAATGAGTGTCTGAGATATGACACTAAACCATCTGAAAGTGAACTTCAGCAGAAGAAACTAAACCAATCATTAAATAAACTAAGAGCAGAAACTAGTAGTTAATGAAAGGTCAAGGGGAGCAGGAGTAAAATTAAAAAAAGGTAAGTAAAGTTGGTGACCATAGTCAAGGGCAACCAAAAGGCTCCCTTTTCAATAGCTACTACACTGAGGTGCAGGAGAGGGTGCTACTCCTTTCCCTGGATTGCTCCACTTTACCCTTGATACATACCTTATAATACTGACTGTTAAGCAAGGAGGTATCAAGTTCCATTTTTAAGTCTTGGTATGACTTGACCTGGGATTGAACCCCGGTCTACCGGACCACTGGTGCACACTGTACCCACTAGGGCATCGAGCCGGTTTGTGAAATTAAAAGAAAGTTTATTTTCTCCTTTTTTTATTTATTTTTCGTTGATTGTTTATAGAGATAAAAAACATAAATATTTTTGGTTTTATGGAAACTGTGTTGCCGTGCAGCCAAAATCAGTTGTTATTTTTAAGGTAAAGGTGTTGTTGATCATAGATCTACGATTTTGTACACGTTAGCGACGACATCAATGGAATCTGCTCCTGAAGGAACTGAAAATGAAAAAAACTGAATTTGTCTAAAGAAAAACAATACTTAAATTGACTTGAATACTTTGAAGAGTTCTGGAATACTCACCTGGCACAGGCGTTTCCTGGCTCAGATACCTTGCTTTTTAGCGGGATCATCTGTCGTTCGTATCGGATAGGATATCGAGTTCAGTGATAGATTCGACGCCTTATGACCCTAGCTTCTGCTGGGCCACCTTCGGGTGGGCGATAAAATCATTGACAAACAAAACATTGCATTAGACCAGCTGGTTTGTCTTGTTTTTAGCATATCAACCATTATAGGTTATTTAAGGTCAACACAGCTTTATACATATAACTAGTTCAATTTCAAACAATTCAGTTTGGCATAAGTCCATAGTGAAAATGTCAAAATAGCTCTATTTCAAACAATTTATTTTGACATAAGTCTATAGTGTAAATATCAAAACAGTTCTATTTCAAACAATTCAGTTTGGCATAAGTACATAGTGTAAATGTCAAAACAGTTCTATTTCAAACAATTTAGTTTCACATAAGTACATAGTTCAGTTCTTTTTAACCCTTTGATAGGACCCTATTAGGTGCTATCACTCCAGACCAGAGTGAACCTGGACGCCATGGCATTCACTCATGTGGGAAGTCTTACCTCTCAGCAGACATGCAGTCGGTGAATTCTGCAGCCCTAGCCGACGTGGCAAAGACCAGCTCGTTTAATTTATGCTCTGAGCAAGCATACGTGCCAGACTCACATTGCACTTAGAGAGTCCAGGTCCTCATAGGGTCATCTGGCTCAAAATTTCACTAAGTGAGTTAATGACAAACATAGTCCAGCGGGGCACGAGCCCCGAGACTTATGCCCAACCTTCACCTTCCCTAAAACCTCATGATAAAAAGACCTTGTGTAGCACTATGTGGGTGGGCTGCCAAAGCAGACGATTCCTTTGTCTGTTTTGGCGCGAAACCAGACAAAGGATTCTTGGACCTGAAATCTCGCCGTATCCGGAAGTGGGAAGGGGACGCGAATGAGAGTTGGCTGGACAAAGGAGCGGAGGGCAGTTGGCATTGGACAGCAGAGAGGCGACCAAACAGAGTTGGCGTGGAACCACGGACAGGGGCAGTCAACACCGAACTCCGGAGACCAGTGGAGACAAGATAGGGTCCAGTAAAGAAGATCGACTCAAGATGTCTGCATTCGAGGTGCTTGTGGAATTTTCGCTAGTAACCCACGCTAGCGATAGTTCGCACTTGCATATAGTGTTGCAATACCTCTTTTCTGCTCTTGGTTAACCCCAAGCTTTGTTCGTGTTTGTTCGTCTGTTTTATTTTCTCCTGTCCCCCCGATCGTATTCTTTTGTAGGTAAAGAAATGTGCGTTACCCCCTCAACCACTAGTTGATCACCGGCCGGCGTAAGAAGTGACATGGTTAGAAGAAAGTTAACGTGTGTGGGGCGAGAGGGTGTAACGTTACACTTGTGTCAAAACTTGTCTGGTGGGAGGCAGTGATAAATATCCTGAAAAGAGTTTTGGAAAGTTGTTTATTTGTACCAAAATGAAAACCACAAGTAAATCAGGTTGTTTTAAAATCGAAAAAAATGTTTAAAGAAAATAAAAATTCAATCTGTAATATATCATTATGCATAATGCATTATGCATAGGAATCCTGAAACACTGACGACTTTCTTTAGTTCAGGTACGAAACTTTTATTACCTTCTCGACTTTTAGGTTTTCGAAACGAGGAGAGAGAGACACACTTTTTACAATGCTGACTGTTCCTATATCGTTCTTCAGTCACCTCCCCAGCTGAACTCTCGGCCCAGAGTCAGAATCTCAACTAACTGACCCAACAAACGCTCGGCGCATCCCGTTAACCAAAACTGAACTGGTCTCGCCCAGGTCCGAATCTCAACTAAACTGCTTTTTTCAAAAATCACCAAAATTCCCAGCCCCCCGCTTCCTGGCTTGACGTCATTCACACCCCAGTACATTTCCTATCTGGGGTTTTTATGATATTTGTGATTGTCACATCCTCCACGCGCGAGCATGAACTGCACTCAATGTGTGCACCTGCACGTTCACTAGGCCGAATAGTTCTAAGCCTAACGAAACCTAATGGTAAGATATAACCAACAAAAAATGATAATATAAAAAAAATCATTCCACAATTATATAACAAATCAATAAATTGAAAACTTCGAACACAAAAATATGATAGGCATCGATATTTATTGGCTATTGTCAACTTTTGAAAATAATTTCTTCAAGTACATAACAGATTTGCTACCAACGCTGAACCAAAAAATAAAAAGTAAAAAGAAGAAAAATTGTCCATCAGATTTTAAGGTCTCTTTAACTTAGTTTACCAATTGGTATTGCTGCGACTCTTTAAGTACCCGGCAATTTTCGGGTGAGCCCCGACGCGAGTCCTCAAGGCCATCAGTTTGGGGTAGTTGCTGAACAACGATTGGTTCTCCATATAAGGATTCTCCAAGCAACAGTAGCACATCATATCACACCACATCATCTGCAATGAGATAGAAAGTTTAAAAAGACCCTTCTTTCCTGTGTCTATTCTGAATTATTTTATCCATAAGATCTGAAGAAATTCTGTTAGTTTGTTTTTTTTTTTGGTGCTTTTGATTTATATCAAAACCCATAACAGGATGGAAATAAATTTATAATCATAATGTGACCGATTTTTATTTTTTCTTAAAGAAATTATTGCTCTGTAACGTCAGTTACATTGAGCTCTTTACCAGGAAAATTTACATGTGCACAGTTGAATGCTTTTTTGTCTTGTTGGAATTACTCCCAACTCCGGTTTAACTGGACCGAATAATACACACACATATATATATATATATATATATATATGCAAATTTTATTAAACATAATAGACATCTTATGCCTACATATTTTCTTCTGGATCCGTTCGAAGATTGTGGCGTTCAATAGCTCAGCATTTAAAAAAACATTCATGCCCAACAACACAACTACGAAAATTTCTCACCGACAACACAACAATACTCGAACATCAAAATAATAAACAAAAACTTCAGATTCTTGAAGCACTATATATTAGAAACCTGCAACCAGCACTTAATAGAATTGATTTTCAAACCAGTGCTAATGTACTTAAATGTCTTTAGCTACTGGCACTATTTACAGAATTACATTTAAAAGCAAACGCCATAATCTTCAACGTCAAAGACGTCCTTACACAGTAGTAATTTGCTAAAACATAAGTTACATCACTTTTGTAATAGATTCTTCCCTGATGATGGCCCAAAGTCGGGCAGAAAGTACTAGGGACACATACAACTATGGACAATACCCTAAATCAATCCCCCCCCCGAATACGATAAAAGTAATACGGGAATTTGAACGGATCCAGAAGAAAATATGTAGGTATAAGATGTCTATTATGTTTAAAGAAATTTGCATTAACGAAGAAATGCTGCCTAAATATGCATATATATATATATATATACCAAACCCTCCACACGAGCGATATGGTCTATTTTAAGCGGAGTTCAACAGGTTTTAATTCAGAGTTTTCTATCTCGTCGACCGGTTTTCATATCAGGGATAGAGAACCCAGTCTTCCCAACTGTTAACCCACAGCTGTGGGAAGAATAGTTTGAGTCATACCTTTGCCAAAGGTATTAGCTCAATGTGAAAAGTAAATAGCCTTGTCCAGGATTTGAACTCGAGTCGCCCTGTCACTTTCCTGCGTCGGTAACCAAAAACGCATCTCTCTCTCTCTCTCTCTCTCTCTCTCTCAGTGTGTGTATATATATATATATATAGTCAGCTTCTAACCTTTTTTGTGTACGATATCCCGCGGAATTTTTAACTGACGCAGACTAAGCCGATGGTTTAGCGCTTTTTGCAAATTCACTTACCCAAGACGAATCCCTGCTGCATAGTCTGGGCCACGCAGAATTTAGCATTTGTCTCTACGTGAACGTAAAAAAAACAGAGTACATGTATTTTAATCGAGAAGGAGCCATCTACTCTGAAATTAGTAGACAAGTACACGTATCTCGTCAGCAGCATCTCATCAACCGAAAGTGACGTCAGTATGCGCCCAGAGAAGGTGTGGACTGATATTGATAGACTATCTATCAAACAGAAGGCGGATCTATTCGATAAAATAAAACGGGATTCCTCCCAAGCAGCGATTGTGTCAATACTATTCTATGGATGCACCATATGGACACTACGTGATGTATTCAATAAGTTTCCAAACTTTTTTTGTATGGGCATTTAAAATTGTTGTAGACTCTTGAAAATTCAATATTTTATTCTGTACATCATATGAGATTACTGACCAATTTTAATGATTTCAGGTTCAAATGAACAGCTACAACAGGAACTGGAATACATCCTACTAAAGCCTGATTGTCACAGTTGGTGAATTTCAAAAATGCAATCTGGACGTTAGGACACTTTAGAAGAACGATATGCAATAAAATACTGTTTAAAACTTGCGAAAAATGCCACATAAACGTATGGAATGCTTCAGACTGCTTTTGGAACATCTTGCATGAATCGAGCATCAGTTTTTGAGTGGTATAAGAAATTCAAGGAAGACAGGGAGTCTGTGATGGATGATTAGAGGTGTGAGAGGAGTAAGAAAGTCAATACACTAGAGTTGATTGGCCAAAGGGTTAGGGATAGGGTTACTATGTTTAGGTTTTAAGGAAGTTCAGGAAGAGATTCCGTCGGAAAAGGCCAGTTTTCTTCAAATCGGATCAGTGGCATTTCCACCAGGACAATGCACCAGTTCACAACTCTATCCTTGACACAGACTATTTGAGCTAGATGGGCATCAAGACAGTTTGTTACCCTCCCTACAGTCTAGACTTGCTCCCAGTGACTTTTGTTTATTCCCTAAGCTCAGATGCTGTCGTTATGAGACAATTGAGGCGATGAAAGGGGCTGTGACGAAGGTCATTGTCACGCTCACACAAGAGGACTTCGATGGGGCCTTGTAGAAGTTGTTGGAATGGTACAACAAGTGCATTGCAGTCGGAGGAGATTACTTTGAAGGGAACTAGAGTTTCGCGTGTGCACAATCAGTAAAAGTGCCCATATGTCTGGAAACTTTTTAATGATGCTCGTAACAAAACGCATGGCGAAAAATCGAGGCGGGAACTGAACAAGTATTCAAGGAGCTATATAGAACAAATCTCGGAAGCCACTCTGCACAGAAAAATATGAGTTATATCAAATTCTTTTTCAAAAAATATTATTTGGCAATATGACTCGAAAATTACAAATCCTTACCTGGTCTCCCATGAAGAATTGGTTTCCACCATTACGCATGTCCAAGGTTCTTTCCATGAAGGGCATGATTCTGTTCAAGGTGTTCATGTATCTCCACTGAAGGTAATTCTACAAAAAAATATATCAAAATGAATTCAATATTATTTACTGAAAACGAGACGCAGCTGGATTAAGTTTTGTAATCTAATGTGAAAGTGTTTTATCTTTAAAGTTTCAAGTAACTATTCTAATTTAGTCATAATTTCAAATTATGAGAACACAGTGATTTAGGCTCTAGTAATCTTACATTGGCCCATGGGTAGAGTTTCGCCAATGATTCGAGAGACCTGGGTTCAATCCCAGGTCTAGTCATACCAAAGATTTTAAAAATGATACTTGATACCTCCTTCCTTAACACTCAGCAAAAAAGTGAAATAATCGAGGGAAAGGAGTTGCACCCGCCCCAACACTTCAGTGTTGTAGCAATTGAAAAGGTGGCCTTCTGGTCACCCTCGACTACGGTCGCCAACAACTTTATTCCTACTTAATATTATCGTCATGGAGATTAAGTGAAGAAACGTGGAACATTTCAAAATAAACACGTCATAGTATCACCTGCTCGCGTATGCGTAACAAGATTTCAATAACGCGCCCGGATTTGAAAATTTACATGGGGCCTCAAGTCAGTGAGGGAGGGGGTAATATGCAAATAAAACCGTTGAGAGGAAGGTCCAGAAACGGTGTACATTCTCTCCTGTTGACCTCAAAACAAGCATGGAGTTAAACTGCTCAGTGGAAATGAAAATGGCTAAAGGAGCATTATCTACCCGCTTACTTTATGGTGAGTTTCTGTTACTTGGTAAGTAACTTCCTTCTAGTCATAGAGATTAAGTGTCTTTCCGTAACTGGCGTCATAATTCCTTTAGTTATTTACGTCAGAGTCTACATGATTTTATTTAATATTTCAGTAAAATTGATTTATATCATTAATAATAAGCATCCATGATATAAAATATACATAAAGAATTATATATATATATATATATATATATATATATATCACGTACATGAACATATATGTATATATGTCTCACGTTTTTGATCAAGTAAACCTCTGGCCAGCTTGGGTAGGATTTGAAACCGCTATCGTGGTGCGATAGACAACAACTATGGAAGGCAGTAATTACTGGGGATACTCAGCATTCCTATCCGAGGTCGCGGTAAATCACCTGAAGAAGGCCAGAGGTGAAATTTGGCCGAAACGTATTGAAAGAAGAAACAACACAAAAAACTACCAAGATGAGGGGGGAATGTCCTCAATAAATAAAAATTAATTCTCAGAAAAGAAACTTTTTTGAGGGAAAGGCATTTCAATCGTTGAGTTTAATTAATTTTCTCAGTAAATGAATAACAATGGAAGTTTATTTGGAGAAGTTTAAAAACAGAGGAAGGCTTTTCTTGGCATGTTTTCCAAAGAAATTACTTCGTTTTTGTTGGGTTTTTTTTTTTGGCTCCTTTTCATTATAAACTTAATTCAAAAGAAGGTGTTTCATTTAAGTCCGTATCATTGTATTTTATTTTTGACTTTGTGAGATTATTTTCTGTTTTTGTAGATATCTTGTTAAGTACACGTGTACTACTTAATTTTGTTTTTTTCTTTTTTTACCAAAATATGAAATTTACGATTTTTTAAAAACTTGGACACACGTAAACTGCAAACATTATTATATCGCTTGGAATCATAGGATACAGTCCAGAATTTGCTTCTGGTAACTTATTTAGTTTTGTTTGTGTTTCTAAGTTAAAACAATATTTTTATTGCGCTAAAAATTAAATATTAGAGCCCAGTTGGTGCATCTTTTTATGAGTACCAACAATTTTCAGAAAGTCATCTTGATTTCAATAGAATCTAGATCATCTAAACGACAGTTAAGATTGGCAAAAACAGTAAATGATGAAAAGTGCGAGCGTAGCGAACATGTCGCGAAGAAAACAAGAAACCTATAAGGATTAGAACTTCAACATATTATGGTAAAGGAAACAGTTTGGGGAACCTTTTCTAAGTCAGTGTCCATGATGAATTATAAAAAATATATTTTTCAATGAAAATCTGAAAATATAAAATATATTCTGCTATCTTCTTGTCACTGAGATATTGCTCATGATGGAAGAAAAAGACAGAAATTATATCTACAAATATCATCACGCAACAATTTAAGATATAAGCAAACAAGTCAGACTTACATCGTAGTTGGACGTATCACCATTGCCTGCCACATCAGATCCCATTGTTCCGTTGTTGTCAAACTGAAAGAAACATTAAATGATCGATTGATAGTTAAGGTTTGTAAAAATTCCAATGAGTTATAAAAAGATCATGGTTATCTTTCGATGGCTGTTTTATTCTCTTCTATAGAAGCCACTCTTATAGAGGAGCAGCAGTAGTTTCCCGATCGAACTAACGATCCTGAGCGTAAAGTCGTCAAACTCACGTCCAGGACCTGTTTAGGTATTGAGTTTGGTCGTCAATAGGTTTATTCAAATACCTTTACGTACATCATGCTGCTTCCTATGTGTACGTAAAAAAAAAATGTGGGAGGTAAGTTTTCTTAAGTTTTAACTTAGTTAAAGTCCAAGATTAAGGTACTTTCGTCAGACTTTTACTGGTACTGAATTTTTTTCTTTTGCTGCAGTATTTGGACATTTTCCTAGTCTTTTTTTCTTCTTCTATACTACCGTTGGGAGCCGGGGAGGTTTTAGGAATTATAGAGTTTTTACAAATGACAATTTTTTTTTTTTTTTTGTGGTAGCATAGGCAGCTTTAGGCTTTTACTTTTTCTTCTAAACTACTGTGAGGCCTCTAACAATTTTTAGCTTTTAGATTTTAGAAAAGATTCAAAAACGTTTTGCCGTGTTCGCTGACATTTGGACAGAGTCGACGACCAGCACGAACATACATTCAACAGCTATGCGAGGATACGGGATGTTGTCCTGAAGACCTGCCTAGGGCGATGAACGATAGGGAGGAGTGGCGAGAGAGGGTCAGGGATATCCGTGCTACCAGCGCGACATGATGATGATGGATGATGATAAAAAGATCAATCAACTATTGAATGGGATATAATTGCATCTATTTTGAGACATATGAATAGGGAAGAGTATAGATATTAGGATATGGTTCAGGGTTTTTTTTTGTTCAATCGCATATCAACTTTCTTGGGTTATTTAATGCTAGAGCCATTCGTGTACTAGAAAAGCAGCCGTACTATGAAACAGTTGCTGCAGAGATAGGGAGGTTTATATATTTTCCAAGCGTATTACTTCCAAAGCAAGATGGAAGTTCGAAACCTCTTATTTCCTGGCCGCAGTCCAACCATTACACCACAGGGGCTTACCCAGATATAGATGGAGATAGATAGATAGCGAGAGAGAAAGAGAGAGAGAGAGAGAGAGAGAAAGAGAAAGAGATAAAGAGATTGATAGGTAAAGTTATGAACATAGATCAAGAGTTATGGACATAGAGAGAGAGAGAGAGAGAGAGAGAGAGAGAGAGAGAGAAAGAGAGGTAAAGTTATGAAAACAGATCAAGAATTATGGACATAGATAGAGAGAGAGAGAGAGAGAGAGAAAGAAAGAGAGAGAGAGAAAGAGAGAGAGAGTGAGAGAGGTAAAGTTAGGAACATAGATCAACAGTTATGGACATAGATAGATAGATAGATAGATAGAAAGACAAAGAGATAGAGAAAGAAAAAGGAAGAGATATAGGTTAAGTTACGAACTGAGATCAAGAGTTAGATAGATAGATAGATAGATAGATAGATAGATAAGAAAGAGAGACAGAGAGAAAGAGAATGAGATAGAGAGATAGGTAAAGTTACAAACTGAGATCAAGAGTTATGGAGATAGATAGATAGATAGATATTAAACTAAAATAAAATTCAAGAAAAGGTAAGAATGTAATATAGTGCACAATAAGTCACAATGAAATCGGAAGGATTTACAAAAGTGATCAGGAAATATATAATTTGATTATTTTTCTTTGTCAAACCAAATATTTTGAATACGTATCAATTTAGGAAGTGAAAAATATAGACCTGAAATATTAAAACAGGTTTGAAATATCTAACTCATCCTGAAGCATGATTCTTTTCCAGTGTTGGTACTTTATGTAAGCATAATTTCATTGAAGCTGTCATTAATTACAAAACAATTAACACTCATATTAGCTAAAGTATTTCTCTATCAACTCTTTGCTAATCCAGTGAACTAGTATGTTGAAAGACATAGATATGGACAGTTTTAGATATGAACTGAATAACCCGAAAGCTTCCCCTATTTCAATTGTAGTACCTCGTGTTATCATTCATGGTTGTTGAGAAGCAGTCACTATTGACAAAGTTCTTGACACTGGTATAATATCTTCGAGTCTTTATAGTCGAACAATAACTTTTTATTATTAATACGACATATTTGTTATTTATTTATTTTAAGACTAGGTTGAAAGACAAAGCCACAAAATATTGATCAGATCTGAAATAAATCTCGATATTAATGTTATAGTAGGGAGGATAGAGATGAACTCATAAGAGATGTACTCTTATGGATCCCCACACATGGCCGCGCAAAAGCAGGACGACCAGCACGAACGTACATTCAGCAGCTATGTGAGGATACGGGATGTTGTCCTGAAGACCTACCTAGGGCGATGAACGATAGGGAGGAGTGGCGAGAGAGGGTCAGGGATATCCGTGCTACCAGCGCAATATGATGATGATGATGACGAAGGATCATTATTCCAGCTTTTCCCTAATTCATTGCTGGAGATAATGTCTAAACAGATGAAAATATTGATCAGATTTGATATAATTGACTCACCCTGAAACGTCCGTTCTTCCAGTGGTAGTACCTCATATAATCGTGCATGATTTCATAGAAGCAGTCAGCGATGTAGTCACATCTCATCATGTCCATGTTGCTCTTAGGGTAGAAATCTTTGCAAAAACAAAAAACAAAAAAAAAAAAGATTGAATTATTAATCCTTGTTCAGTAAAAGAAATAATTCATGTCACTGAATATTTTTATCGTGATATTAGATGATATCATACAAGATTATGTCGAGTGGGATTATCTAATTATAATGGAGAAAATGTATATATATATATATATATATATATGTAGTATTACAATTCTTTAGACAATTATCCTCGTCTTTATTTATGTCTGTAAAACGTTTCGACCAGTGTGCCCTCCGGCCTTCTTCAGGTATCTCTTTTCGAACTCGGGAGCCTTTTTGTCGTAATCGGGATTTGCCACGGACTGCACGTCCAATCCTGGTTAAGGGTGACTGTAATATTGAATAATAATTAACACAGTTTAACACTTGTACCCAGCTATGAATAGTTGAACGAGAGCAGAGTAATCCTGTGGATCGAATAAAGAGTTGGGTTCGAAGGCTTCCGAGATCGAAAAGAGATACCTGAAGAAGGCTGGAGGGCACATCGGCCGAAACGTTGTACAGACATAAATAAAGATGAGGATAATTGTCCGAAGACTCATAATACTTCAAATTATAATCAAACCTCATCTCATACATTCAGAGAAATTGTATATATGAGTATTGCGTTACATTCTCAACGATTTGATTTTAACAAAATTTGGAGTTATTAAGAAAACGTTTTCATATTATAAATATTGTTAGATTTATACACACATTAATGACACGAAATTGTATAAATAAATACAGAAAGTAGCGGTTTATAGTGTGGACATTATAGATAATTCATATAGTGATCTTTAAAATTTGATTTTATGAAATATTTGCTTCGTGTTTTGATTTCTAATTATTTAATGTTATTTCCATAAATAAAAGTAAAATGTCCTGTCGAAAAATCATATTCCCCAGCAATGGGTTAAAAAGTTACATTATTAATCCACTACAACGATGGATTTGGCATTAAATAACCCATAAATGTTGCTATGAGAAGAAGAAGAAGAAGAAGAAGAAGAAGAAGAAGAAGGGGGGTGTCCTCGTGGTGTAATGGTTAAAGCGATGGACTGCGGAATCGTAGTACGCGAGTTCGTACTCCAGTCGCGTTATTACGTTCACTTTCGGGCAAATACCCTTGGGAAAGGTATGAACCCCCTTATCTCCCTCCAGCTATGGGTAAATAGTAGGGCAGACTAGGTTCTTCAGCCTTGGTTAGGCAACTAGTCTAGGAGAAGGAAAACTCTGAATTAAAACCTGTTAAACTCCGCTTAAAATTTGACCTTGTGTCATATCCTGCCCGAGCGGAGGGGTTGGTAAATAGGAAGAAGAAGAAGAAGAAGAAGAAGAAGAAGAAGAAGAAGAAGAAGAAGAAGAAGAAGAAGAAACAATCCGTCTAGTAATTATTGACACCGTCTAAATATAGCTACGGTCAGTCTAAGTATGGTTGGATTTAAAACAGAGATGTTATGTGAACTCCGTCGAGTGCAGCAATATGATAGTGAAACCGAAAGAATATCTTAATCCTGGAAACCAAAAGATAACAAAAGGGTTTATTTGATTAGAGAGTTTTCTTAATGATTTAAATAAATAAAACTTACTGTATTCGCGGGCCAAGTACCTTGCAATGGCCATGGTCTCTGGCATCTTCATACCACCGTCCATTTCCAAGACAGGGACACACAGACAAGGCATATCTGGAAAGAAGAAAAGAAAAAAAATGTATCCTCTCGTATATATATATATATATATATATATATATATATATATACGCTCCCCCATGGGGGTTGAGCACTCTGGCGAAGGAATTGCCGGCTTCCGCTAGCGTAATGCAAAGCTCTTCGAAAGAATTGAGCACTCTGGTAGCCGATAGGGTAATAAAATGTAAACAAATGGACGCTGTTGCTGTTGCTATAAAATACCTTAAAAATTCCCTTTGCCAACGTGGTCCACTTGGTAGCCGAGGGGTCTGAGATTTAGTCTAACGTAAATTTGGATGGGTTTCGATCCCAGCTTCGAGCGTTCTGCGTGTCTAGCCACACTGAAGAGTTCTGATAGAACGAAACAGTCTGCCTGTGGATGACAATATATATATATATATATATATATATATATATACGTGTGATATATATTTGGATCACATTTCTTCGTTGATACATCATCATCATCATCATATCGTGCTGGCAGCACGGATATCCCTGACCCTCTCTCGCCACTCCTCCCTATCGTTCATCGCCCTAGGCAGGTCTTCAGGACAACATCCTGTA
>OY757942.1:12855108-12890108 GCA_963585895.1 Sepioteuthis lessoniana
AAATGTGTAAAATTTATTTTATTTCCATTTCGTATTTGGTCCGATGAAGTACTGTTAATTTTTTAGAGCCTCGATTTATATCAATGCTTTTAACAGGATGGAAATAAATTTATTATCCTAAAGTGACCGATTTGGTTTTTTTTAGGGGGTGAAGAAATTATGTGCTCTGTTGATCTTATTTACATTGAGCTTTTTTGAATAATATATATATATATATATATATATATATATATCATCATGTCGTGCCGCTTGCACAGATATCCCTGACCCTCTCTCACCACTTTTCCCTATCGTCCATCGCCTCTGGCAGGTCTTCTGGGCTACATCCCGTATCCTCACATCGTTGCTGTATGTATGTTCTAGCTGGTCGTCCTGCTTTAGCTCGTCCATATGCGGCGGTCCATAGGAGTAAATCTTTTATGAGCTCGTCCCTGCTCCTCCAGCAGTGTCCTGCGTGCCTGGCTCGTATATATATATATATATATATATAAGTAATATCCAGTCAGCGTCCGATGATAATGGGTGTGTATTATTCTCGTATAGAATGTATGAGGAATTTCATATAAATCTATGGGAGTGCTCGATGTTTATATAACAAAATTCCAGCGAAATAAATTTATTATAACCTTTTAACCAGGTTTGAGTTTCCTTCTAATTGCACTATATATATATATATATATATACCAGTAATAAGCTGGAAGTATCCAAAGACTATGGGTATGGAATGTTCCTGTATAGAATACATGAGGAATTCCATATAAATCTATAAAAGATAACAATCTGATTTACAGGATTAAATGGTACAAAAATTCTATTGGCGACGACGAACACACACCTGTTGACCTTGGGATTTGGCGACAAATGGTGCACCCATTTTTCTAGGTCGTTAATATCTTTGTTATACTTCCTTCTTTATTCGTCCGATCATTCCCCTTTCTTCATATATATATATATATATATATATATATATATATATATATATATATATATATTAAACCATATTTGCCGATTTCACTCCCAGAAGAAGACTCTATGTCATCTGCAGAAGTGAAGAAAATTTTCTTCGTCTGAATAAATTTATTATTGCTCTTTAACAGTGGTTGATTTTTCTGGTTTGGTTTGTGTGGTTTGTTGGGTTTTATGGCATATCAACCTTTGTAGGTTATTTGACGCCAAATCCATTTTTATGTAAATAATCTGTTCTATTTAAAACAATTCAGTTTAGCATAAGTCCACTGTTAAATTGTCAAAAACATTTCTATTTCAAACTATTTAAGCAGTTATATGTAACAATGCAGTTTAGTTTAAATACAGTTTTAATGTCGAAAAACAGTTCTATTTCAAATAATTCAGTTAAGCACAATCACGCAGTTTAAATGTAAGTACAGTTTAATTGTCAAGGCAGTTCCTCAGCCTCCCTATTGTCCAGATATTGCTCGCCGTGACTATTGGTTATTCCCTACGCTCAGAGGCTGTCGTTATGAGACAATTGAGGAGATGAAAGAGGCAGTGACGAACGTATTTGACACGATCACACAAGAGGACTTCCATGGGCCTTCAAGAAGTTTTTTGAACGGTACAACAAATGCATTGTAACCGGAGGAGATTACTTCAAAGGGGACTAGTGTTTCAAGTGTGTACTCTGAATAAAAGTGCCCATACGAAAAAAAGTCTAGAAATTTATTTAATGATCCTCGTACTTAAAAATCGGACTCACCTGGGTAAATATATTTCGTGGGTAAAGACCGAATTAATTCCTGACCATTAGACAATACCTTTATTCCTGTTTTTCAATGCATTAACACATTTCCTGCAGTGCCATTATGAATATATCACTATTCTTTTGTTAACATTAATATATATTATTGACGCTGAGAATCACGTTCTACTTGATTTCAAATGCATTTCTATAATAAAAGAATTTCCATCATAAAATAATTTCTATGATAAAAGAAAGTTGAATGAATTTCTACACAGTGTTCATTTTTTGTTTCGACAAAATTCAAAATGTCGAATTTACCATCGTTCCTTGTGGTGTCCTCGTGGTGTAATGGTTAAAGGGATGGACTGCGGAATCGTAGTACGCGAGTTCGCACTCCAGTCGCGCTATTACGTTCACTTTCGGGCAAATACCCTTGGGAAAGGTATGAACCCCCTTATCCTCCCAGCTATGGGTTAAATAGTACCACTACTGTTCTTCTAGGAGAATGGCTTGGGCATTAAATAACCGACAAAGAGTTGATATGCCATTAAACAAAGTAAACCAAACCAAACTTTTGTAGAACGAGAACCGTACTTTACAATATGCTATCAAATAGATTGTCCAATACGAAGAATTTACAGAGATATAAATCTTTAAGCAGGACAGGTGTATGACTTGTATACACGACATTATACATTTTTTCAACAGGTATTGAAATGTTGATTTTATTGTCGTTTTTTTGCGAAAAGGATCTGTACTTTATGATGACACGAAAGAGAGTAACCAATTTGGAGAACTGACGTCCGAAAAAAGACTTTAAATCTTTCTTGACGTATTGCTAAAAACATACTTAACATAGAGTAAGTTTTCGACAAGCCTTAAAATGTTGAGCATAATTTTTTACTAGTAGAATTCATAGACTAACTCTATTCTGTTTGTAACCATTTTTTAAAGTTCTTCATTTCTTAGAATGACTTAGTTTCTCACTCTCAGTGCCTTTCTTCTGTAAGAAGATTATATATATATATATATAAAAGAATATATATATATATATATATATATATATATATATATATATATATATATATAAGAGCAATAATATATATATATATATATATATATATATATATATATATATATATATATATAAGTGGCGGAAACTGATTCACGAAAGTATTGAATCCTTTGAGAATAGCTGTATCCAATACAGCGCTTAAAAACGTCTGATTCGCAAAGGCGAACAGGGTCCAGCACCGGGTCCACAAGTCACCACGTTAACTGTAACATATGTGAAGAATTGTGCCTTTCTCTTGCTAGTCTCAAAAGCCATCAGCGTAAATGAGCAAAATTTATTTTGCACCCAAATAATGTTATAACAAACAAAACTGATCGGTTGTGCCAATTCTGAGGCAAAATCTGTTGCAGTTTGGCAGACCTGAAGAGTCACCTACGAACACATACAATTTAAGGGGGGAGTAGGGGAGGGAGGGAAGGAGAGGACATGAGTTAAAGGAGTTGGTCTCGCTCGAAACCGAGAGGACAGTCATTATATATATATATATAATGAAAATATAGGTAAATGTTACTATTGCAGGTTTTGTACAAAGATATAGATATAAATATATCAATTAGATACTGTTTACATTCTTTCCAACAAGATATATTTGTGGTAGCATACAATATTGAATTCTGTAATTGATTTGTTGATAAAGTCTTTATTTTGGTAGAATTAGATTGAGGATTAATGATATCAAACTAATCTTCTTTCCTTACAAGCAGTTGACTTATTATGACGCCCTGACATTTGGAAATTGATTTATTGCTTGCCTTTCTTGTTTTCATCCCAGAAGAGTCCTAAGTACTTGACTGCGACCTTTTAAGCTAATTCGAACTCCAGTCGCGGTATTACGTTCATTTTCGGACAAATATACTTTTATACCGGCATCTAAAAGTAAGGCTTTGGCATAAAATAACCCATAAAAATTGATATGCCATTAAAAAGAGAAACCAATCTTGCATTATTCCTGTTCTTTGGGAACACAAAAATGCGTATCGTTCTCCTCATTATCAAGTCATTCTGACAGCGCAGAATAATTTGACTCTATCAGCCATCGCTCCTGGAAGGTCCTCTGGACGGCGTCTACAGAGAGATGATGGATTTAAGTTTTTGCAAGTCAGCTAAAACTGGTGTGTTCGTTTGTAGGATTCTACTGGTGAATATCACTTATGGGTCGGTCTCTGATTGTATATCAATACTCGGCATGTCGTGTTCCTCTTACGTGGATGGTTTGTAAGATGGCAGGTAAGTGGCTATACACCAGTTCTTTGTGAGATGCTACTTGTAGCATTTTTTTAAAAAACAGCACTACCTTCTGTATTTCCCATCAAGAATTTTTATCCCTGCGTTTTGTTAAAGTCCATGGGGGTGTAGCCATATGGATGCGAATTATATAAAACTTAAAATTAAGTGGAAAATAATAAAAAGAACATTATACATTCAATAAGGTGTCAGAATTAAGTAGATTGTGTTTGGATGAGAGATTGTGTTTAATAGGATCCCCCAGAATAAAATCAATAACTTTTCAAGCGTTCAGAGTCGATTTCTAAATGAAGACTCGAGACAAAGTTTGTCCTTTCAAATATTCCGCATATCAAGTTTGATTAGGTGGGCAACTTTTTTAAAGCTAAACTGGAAAAAATATTGTGCTTATTGCATGATTTTTTAAAGCGAAATAAAAACAACCTTTTCTCTTTGTATTGATTCCTCGTAGAAGCGAACATTATAGGTATGTTGTCGGCACGTTCACACTCAATGAATTATATACAAGAAGGAAGTTACTTATCAAGTAACAGAAACTCACCAAAATGTGAGCGGTTATTAAACGCTCCTTTAGCCAAAATATAGTCAGGCATTCGTGATTATAACATTATATTCATCCAAAACCAATATTTCCATGTGAATAAGACAGAAGCAAAATATTCTCAATTAATTTTCATGATTTCAATAACTTGGTTGGTTCAGGCATTACAGGTTATGTATCGGACCGCCGGCTTTCAACATATATTTAGATTTGTACAAGTGTTTTAGAACGCCATATTAGGTAAAATAGAGTTTAAAAGAATAGAAAAGGTTTATTTAGCCTGAGGAAGACTAACAATATAGGAAAAGGGAACTCGAAATTCAAAACTAGAATATATATCGATTCATTTTTCATATCCGTTTAGTCTTTTTGCACAATTCTGAACGAATTACCATTCCCTCCCAGTCAATGATTCTGTATTTTAAGTTATAATAATAAAGCAAATGTAAAATATCACTCACAAGTAGACACAGAGGCACACACACACACACACATACGCGGAAATGAACACGTACATGCACACACAGAGAAACACTCATATATATATATATATATATATGTGTGTGTGTGTGTGTGTGTGTGTGTGTGTGGAGAAAAATTTGAAAACAAAGTAATATTAAGTAAAGAATTTAATATGAAAGAAAGTCGATATTATAACGTTTTGGTTTTAATAAACCATCATCAGGACTTAGAAAAGATGTTATGGAGTGTCCTTAGATCACCGATGGATGTTTGATGAAATACAAAACAAGGAAGGGAATTATATATACAGAGATAGGGGGCTATAACCGTTTAATTAATAAATCAGTGTTCATATTTCGAAAATGTGAATGTGTAAGGCAATAATGTCAAAAAAATGGAACCATAAATAGATATAACGGATTAACCTCCTCCCTTGTTTTGTACGTCATTAAACATCCATCGGTGATCAAACGATACTCGATTACATATTTTCTAAGTCCTGACGATAGATTATTAAAACCGAAACGTTGTAGCGTCGACTTTCTTTCCATATAAAATTCTTCACTTTGGATTACTTTGTTTTTTAATTTTTCTCCTTATAATAGGATTGTTTTCCATTATTTACTTATATATATAAATATATATATATATATATATATATATATATGTGTGTGTGTGTGTGTGTGTGTGTGTGTGTGTGCGTGTATGTGTGTGTGTGTGTGTGTGCGTGCATGCATGCGTGTGCTAGAATGTCAGTCCACATGCTCGAGACATTAGAATTACCATGTCCAATTTTTATAAAAGCGAACATTACCATTCTTATATTTTGTCTAGTTGGCTGGTAGCAACTGATAGGGCTTAATCTACCGGTTAAATAGAACTAAACTGTGTACTTATGCTAAAATAAATTACTATTTAGGTTTTAAACTGCGCAATTATGCTAAATTGAATTGCTTGAAATATAACTGTTTTTGACACTGAGTTTGTTCTACGCTAAATTGAATCATTCGTAAACGAACTGTTTTGGCATTTAACTGTGTATGAACAGAAACTATACTTACACTAAACTAAATTATTTGAATTATAACTGTTTGACAAAACAGAATAGAATGAAATAGAAATGTTTTTTGACAATTAAATTGTGTACTTATGCTAAACTGAAATGTGTGAAATACAACTGTTTATTTATATAAAATAGATTATGTATTAAATAACCTATAAGGGTTGATATGCCATAAAACACAAACACTCTTCTATTATCAGCTCATCTCCTACGGAAGCTTTCATCACAATAAACAAATCCCCTGTGTAAGCAGTCTCGTAGTTGACATCTTTAATCAAACAGTTGAGCATTCAAAAGTTTCTTCGTCGGTGGAGCAGAACTGAGATTATCATATTTACCCAACCCTTCCGCTCGGGACGGATATGACACAAGGTCAATTTTTCAAGCGGGGTTTAACAGGTTTGAAATCAGAGTTTTCATTCTCCTAGACTAGTTGCCTCACCAGGGCTGTAGAAACCAGTCTGCCCTACTATTTACCCATAGCTGGAGGGAGAATAATTGGATCCATACCTTTCCCAAGGGTATTAGTACTATGTGAAATGCAATTAGTCTCGTCCAGGTTTCGAACTCGTGTCACCGTGTCCATTTCCTACGACGATAACCATTACACCACGGGCACCTCCAGACCCGATAACATCTCTAGCGTAGTCGCTCGGAAGCAGATTTGTCAACTTCCGATGAGCTAACTTCAATGTCAACTTAAAATCTTTTTGAGAATCAGAAATACAAAACAGAAAATTTCTTACCATTCCTGTATTTGTCCCATTCGTTGAATTCGAACCTTTTGTCGTTGTATTGAATGCCGGCAGCAGCGAACATCATACGTAGGATCTCGGCACGTCCGCGGCCATTGAAGTAGTACAGGGTGTAGTTAGGCATGGTTAAAAAAGATCTTTGTTGATTGTTAGAAAATCTGATCTAAGAGAAAGGGGCAGCTTTTTTGCCTTGTTCGAAGCGACTGTATGTCTTCACTGAGGACGAAGGTTAAAAATCTTTCGTATTTATACTAGACGTTCTGAATCACAAACCAATTTAATTATTAACCCTGTGGATTGATTAGTTGACTCTTATCTGAAGGTCGACTAATTCAGTCTTGGGCCACAGTTGTTCGTCATATAATTCCAGTGACTTCAAAAGAGAATAGACGTTAAATCACATTGACTGGTTATTTTTACAGCCCCACCTAATGCAAAATTCTATTTTAACTAATTTAACACAAAGTATTCGGTAAATCACGCACCTAAACTTCGATTAAGATGGGTTACTCTCGAATCTTCTTTTGTGATATCATCAGCATCGTTTCTATATTGCTTCTATATTAACCCTATAAAGTCATTGGAGACTACATTTATTCCTTACAATTGAAAACCATTTTCTTAGGGATTTTCAATGTATTTCTCTAGTAGAATCATTCGCAATGCTTTTTATATTACAAGTGATATTCATATTGCATACGGGTTGAAACATAACCATTTGCAAAAATATAGAAATATTCGGTTGATTTTATTAAAGATTTGGGTAATTAATCTTTTTTCATATGTTTTGTTTGTTCATTAACAACGACTTATTGGCTTGTTTACACTGAAGGTGGCGTACGGAAGAGGGCACTGAGTTCGTTCAGAAATCTCAGAAAAACGCGAAAACAGCTAAAAGGTAGTTGATATTTTGAACGAACAGTTAATTATATCGTTTTTTTTTTTATCTTGAAGTTATAGTTTAACATGACTTTGTCAAAAATTAGGTTTCTATATCGATTTTTTGGTGGGTTGGTTGGTATGTGGGTGGTGGGTTGGTTTAGTGTAAGTTGGTTCTTGGTTGGTTTCTGTTGGTTGGTCGGTGTTGGTTGCTCTTGGATGGTTGGTTGTATCTGTTGATTGGCTGGTTGGTTAGTTAGATGGTTGTCTGGTTGGTTGCATTGTTGCTATTGATTGGTCGGCTCGTGACAACACCCCTCGCGGCCCCCAGTACTTATCAACTTCTTTGAAATAATTTTGTCTTGGCCAGTGAATCATCTAGTGGTTTCCGCCGGGGCATTTCACATTTCTTTATGGCCATAAGAAATACAACCGAGGGAGTGGAAGAAAAAGAACAAAGAACAAACAAACAATATGGGCTTGGGTCAACTCAAAGTGCAAGAAGGGCAAGTTGTGACACTGCATTCCATGTGCATCAGTAGACTATCGCTGACGAGTAGTTTTCGCGAAATTTCTACAAGGCTACTAGGAATGCCAACTCATCTTGAGTGGTCTTCCCTCACTGGTGACCGTTGTCGACTCAGGACTGAGAACTCATCTTGTCTGTCTTCCTCACTGCCCCTACGTTTCGGGCGATATGTCCTCTGGCCTTTTTCAAGTATTTGTTGAGGTCGGGAGCCAACAATCCTGACTGCCGGCGTGTAAAAATACAGGAATACTTAGCACTTATGCCTGGTTATCATATTTACCAACCCCTCCGCTCGGGCATGATATGACACAAGGTCAATTTTTAGCGGTGTTTAACAGGTTAGAATTCACAATTTTCCTTCTCCTTGACTAGTTGCCTCACCAAGGCAGAAGAACTCAGTCTGCCTTACTATTTACCCATAGCTGGAGGGAGAATAATTGGATTCATACCTTTCCCAAGGGTAATAGTGCTATGTGAAATGCAATCAGTCTCATCCAGGATTTGAACTCGTGTCGTCGTGTCCATTTCCTACGACGATAACCCTTACACCACGGGCACCACCAAATTATATCGTTGTAATAGCCCAGGAGACCTGCGTTCAATCCCAGGTCGGATCATACCAAGACTCAAAAAATGGTACTTGATACTGCCTTGCTTAACACTTATCATTATAAGGTACGGATCAAGGGTAAAGTAGAGTAATCCCGGGAATTGAGTTGCGCCCTCCCCTATATATGGGTGTACCAGCTATCAAATAGGGAGCCTTCGAACCACACTCAGCTACGATTGCCAATTTTTCTTACTTATTCCTATCAGGCACATTTATATATTTCAAGTGTCTGTATCTAATAAAATCAATTCATACAAAATCAGATAGCTTCAAATAGGTAAGTAAAGGTGCTGACCAAAGTCGAGGGCGACTAGAAGGCTCCCTTTTCAATAGCTTCTACACCGAGGTGTAGGGGAGGGCGCAACTCCTTACACTGGATTGCTCCACTTTACCCATGATCCGTATCTTATATTGCTGAGTGTTAAGCATTTTTAAAGTTTTTGGTATGACGCGATTTAGGATTGAACCCAAGTCTCCCGGTCCATTGGCGGACACTCTACCCACTCCTGCCTAATTCTAATGAACATATATTTTTTTAAATTTTTAACTTGATAGATTATATTATAAACGGAATTAGCGACACGCTTTCAGAGTTTTGTATGTCATGCTTAGGGCTTGCAGGATCTTCTGGTCAATGCTGGTTGATTGTTTGGGTTTATGGCATGTCAACCTTTGTAGGTTATTTAACGCAAAATCCATTTTTATACAGATAGTCAGTTCTATTTCAAACAATTCAGTTTAGCATGCGTACACATGTTAATTGGATAAAACATTTCAACTTCAAGCTATTCATTTTAGTCAAAGAGAGCTAATTCAGTTTATTATAAGTACAGATTTTGTTTACGCACGGTTAAATGCCAAACAGGTCTATATTAAACAGTTTAGTGTAATTTCACTTTCAATGTCAAAAACAGTTCCATTTCAAACAATTCAGTTAAGCATAAGCACGTATTTTACATGTAAGTTAGCTTTAATTGTCAAAAACACTTCTATTTCAAGCTATTCAGTTTAGTGAAACAATTCTAATTCAAACAATTCGGTTTAGCATAAGTATGTAGTTAGTTCTATTTAACCCATAGATGCTATCAGACGCTACCATTCCGGGCCAGACTGAACTTGGGAACAATGGCCATGAAGGGGTACTATGCATTCCTCAAAGCTCCGGCATCACTGGAACTTCACCATCAGATTGTTTAGTGTCATATCCAGGAAACCTGTTGGAGGGTTTACCCCTCTGCTGAGCTGCAGTAGGTGTATACTACAACCCCACCCGACAGGGCAATCTGGTCAAGGTAATTCATATCATAATTATAATAAATTGTACACGATTAGATTGTTTTAATCATGTCCATATATCACCTACAATTTAGTTTGAATTATACTTAAATTCAGGTATTCTAGACTAATAATAAAAAATTATACGCCATTATATATGGTTTTGTAAATTTTTGCTGCTATCAATTTAAATGTTATGCCTCGGTAGTTCTTGGCTAATCCAAAGTCAATCGGATTTTGATTATAAACTGATATACTGTGTCGGAGCAGAATGTCATCGAATTGTCTGGTCTTCCATACTTCTGGGGGAATCTCGTCCAGCCCTGCAGCTTTCCTATTTTTAATTTTTCTAAGAACTGATTCGAGTACTTCTTGGAAACCGCATAGAACACAAAATCGACAACATCCTTAGGAAAAATCAAAATGGCTTCCGAAGAAATAGATCCATGACCTCACAAATATTAACCATCCGTAGAATCCTTGAAAGCATTCGGGAAAAAAAAACTACAAACGACATTACTATTTGTCGACTTTCCCAAGGCCTTCGATTCCATTCACAGAGGAAAGATGGAACAAATCCTACTAGCATACGGCCAACCAAAAGAGACCGCAACAGCAATAACGATTCTCTATAGAAACACCAAAGTGAAAGTACGATCACTAGACGGAGACATAGAATACTTCGACATTGTAGCAGGAGTACTACAAGGGGACACGCTAGCTCCATACCTCTTAATCATCTGTCTAGACTACGTGCTTAGAACATTGATTGATAAAATCTGAGAAAACGGCTTCGAGCTGACAAAGAAAAGAAGCAGAAGATACCCTGCAAAAACAATTACCGACGCCGACTACGACGATGACACTGGCAAATACAGCCAACTAAGCCAAAACACTACTGCATTGTTTGGAACGAGTCGCCACAGGCATTGGCCTCCATGTCAATGCACACAAAACGGAATATATGTGCTATAATCCAACAGGTGACTTCTCCACACTAAACGGAACCTCTCTGAAACTAGTAGACAAATTCACCTACCTAGGAAGCATTGTCTCATCGACCGAAAAAGAGACCGACACGCGACTAGCAAAGGCATGGACAGCTATCGATATTATGGAAATCAAACCTGACCGATAAAATGAAACGCAGTTTCTTCTGGGCAGCGGTCTTCTCAATACTGCTATATGGAAGCACCACTAGAAAGCTAACAAAACGGCAAGAGGAAAAGCTAGACGGCAATTACACAAAAATGCTGCGAGCAATATTGAACAAGTCCTGGAGGCAACACCCCAAAAAGCATCAACTATACGGCCTCCTACCTCCCATCATGAAAACTATTCAAGTTAGACGAACCAGACATGCAGGACACTGCTGGAGAAGCAGGGACGTGCTCATAAGTGATGTACTCCTATGAACCCCAACACATGGCCGAGCCAAAGCAGGACGACCAGCTCGAAAATACATACAGCAGCTCTGTGAGGATACGGGATGTAGCCCTGAAGACCTACCATAGGCGATGAACGATAGGGAGAAGTGGCGAGAGTGGGTCATGGATATCCGTCCTGGTGGATGATGATTATGATGATATATGATTTTAAGTATTCCGAAGAAATAGGTATTATTTATACATCGTTATTTGCTTTTAAGTGTTCATATTTAATTCTAATTTCCAGAGGGGTTAAACTTCCCCAACAAATGTCCTGTTTCTGACACTAACAACCAGATGGTGAGGCTTTGGGGAATTCGAAGTACCCTTTCATTATCATCGCTTCCTGTTCCACTCTGACTCGGAGTGGTAGTACCTGATAGGGTCCTATCTATGGGTCAAATAAAACAAAGCAGTGTGATTATGATAAACAGATTTGCTTAAAGTAGAACTCTTTTGATATTTAAACTGTGCATTCATGCTAAACTGATTTGTTAAAAATGGAACCTGTTTTTATGCTAAACTGGATTCTTTGAAATATAACTGTTTTAGACATTAAAAGAGTATTTACGCTAAACTGAATTGTTTGAAAAAGAATTATTTTTACATATAACTGTGTGTAAACATAATCTATACTTATAATAAACTGAATTGTTTTAATTAGAACTGCTTAACTAAACTGTATCATTTGAAATAAAAATGTTTTTGACAATTAAACTGTGTCTTACTGTAAACTGAATTGTTTGAAATAAAACTATTTGTATAAAATAGGTTTGGCATTAAATACCCTACAAAAGTTGATATGCCTTAAACCCAAACAAACAAACAAACAAACTAATGCTAATTATACGCAATTATATAGTATATATACTGGGCCATTGGCCTAATTACAAGAGTGTTTGCTAATGGTCTAGTAGACCGGGGATCAATCCCAGGTCGAGTCATAGACTCAAAAATAGTTCTTGATATCGCCTTGCTTAACACCCATCGTTATAAGGTAAGGATCAAGGGTAAAGTGGAGCAATCCAGGGAATGGAGTAGCGCCCTCCCCTACACTTGGGTGTTGTAGCTACTGAAAAAGGAGCCTTCTGGTTACCCTCGACTAATGTCACCAACTATATGGTAAAAAGTATTCGTATCTTATACTGAAAATTTCAATACAATTATTGGATTTCCATGAATAATAAATAAAACATTTATATCTTGTGTGGTTCAATCAATTCCAATCTAATGCTTTCATTTATACACAAATACATTATTTCAAGTATTTCTATTTAATACTAACAATTTTAATTCTATTATATTAAATCAACAATTCCTTTATTATTATAAATTACAGGGTTTTAAATATCCTTATCTGATACTAAAGATGGATACGTAATAATTTAGCCAAAAGTATCCTCATATATTACAAATAATTAATACACAATTTTGTGGTTTCGTATATTGCTATCAAATAGAAATTATTCAGATACAAATATACATGGTCTCAAATAAAGGAAACACACACACGGCCAAGCAAAAGCAGGGAGACCAGATTGAACCTGCAAACGGCAACTCTGTAAGGATACAGGATGTAGCCCTGAGGACCTGTCAGAAGAAATGAACAATTGGGAGGAGTGGCGAGAGAGGGTAAGGGATATCCGTGCTGGTGACTCGACAAGATGATTATGATGTTATTTCTGGTATTCCTATCAAGTAAACATAATTCATAACCACTTATATGGTCTCAAGTATCCCTATCTAAGAAAGATAATTTATAAACATTTATTCGGTCTCAAGTATTCCTATCTAAGAAAGATAATTTATAACCACTTATTTCGTCACAGGTATTCCTATCAAAGAAAGATAATTCATAACCCCTTATATGGTCTCAAGTATACCTATCTAAGAAAGATAATTTATAACCACTTCTATGGTCTCAAGTATTCCTATCAAAGGAAGATCATTTTTAACCGCTTATTTGGTCTCAAGTATTCCTATCTAATAGTAATTATTTGCACCAAACAATATGGTTTGAACTTTTTCTATCTAATAATGATATTTGATAACCAATGATACGGTTTTAAGTATTTCCATTCATTAGTAATTATTTACAACTAATTATATTGTTTGACGTTTTCTTTTCAAGTATAATTTGTTTTCAATAACATGATTTCAATATTTGAATTTATAAGTAATAATTTTAAAACAATTATATGTTTTCAAATTTTTCCATTTGATAATAATACTCTATAAATAATCATATGGTTTCAATTTTTTTAAATCTTTAAATGATAATTGATACCCATTTATATGTTTTAAAGTATACCTATCTAATACTAATAATTTATACACAATTATAAAATTATTTGAAACTAATATGTGATCGGTTTGCTTTCATCACTCTTATCTACGTCGATTGTGGTGTTCGAAGCCGTATTCAGGTTTCTTTTGGAGATTTTAGAGACCTACAAAAGCTCCAAATAGATTCTTCAGTATTCTAAAAAGATATTTAAAAAGTGTTCATCTCTTTTTTTAATCGGGTTTCTAAACCGTTCTTTAGGTCAGGCTACTCTTGAGATAAAATATTCGTGAAGCACATAGTCGAGGCTTAGTACATATATAGGAGGTAAGAGCAACCTGCCTCTCGTTAGGATTACATAAGGAGTGGACAAATACTGTGTGATGGGAAATCTATTTATAGTAAGTGGAAGAATACGGCGTAGACGGTGAGAGAGAGATTAAGGCATGATCCTGACAAACTAAAAGTCGTGGACCCTTAGGGTAACAATCAAAGGGATATTTGGTAACTAAATAATTCATTCCTTGGGAGTTTTCCCATAAGCTTTAGCTGATGTTCTTTCACAGGAGTTTGAGTGAAAACAAGTCTCCTCCAATCACTAGGACTCTTCTTAGTATTCTGGCCGATCTCAATAATGCTGTAGTTTGAATGGTCTCCAGTCACCCTATTTCCAAGGCCTTAAGTCCTTTTACCAATTCTTTAATGACTATACCAACAGCACTAATTACATTTGGTATAATAATCACTATTATTATTATCATCATCATTATTATTATTATTTCATTGCTCGTGAATAATTTACACCTGCATCAGCTGGTGGTTTTTCACTGAGTTCTGAGTGACTGCAAGTCCACTCTGGCTACTAGGACTCTTCTCACTATTCTGACTGATCTCAACAAAGCTTTAGTCGGGATGATCTCTGTTCTCCCTCTGATTTCTTATTCATCCAGTCCCTTTTCAAAGCCTTTGGGGAGCTTTCAAAGTGCTCTCGCAACAATTAGAATCTGTCACCCACATGTTTCACAAATTCTTCAGCTCCCTGACAAGGTCTAGCAATTGTGATATTCACAGGAGCGCGAGGGACAACAAGTTTTCAAAGTTCTCCAGAATCCTTCTGAGTATACTAGCAGACAACAAGTGCTGAGGTCTGGACAATCTCAGTCTTTTCCAAAATCTCCAGTTATCTTACTTACTCTAGGATCTTTGGAATTGTTCCAATAGGTGACTGTAGACACCCATTCATATCATTCTCAGCTTCATTTTCTCGTGTCTTTTTGTTCTCCGGCAAGGTCCCGTTATTTAACCAGTTTTTCATGCTCCTTTACTTTCACAGCGTGGTCTACCGTGACAGAAAACTTCGCTGGCAGACACGTTTTACGGACCCGGACAAAAAGGCAATATCTCCACACGAGAGGGTGGTCCTCTGAAACTTGTGGACAAGTCCACCTACCTAGGAAGCAGGGTCTCTTCAACCGACACAGGCGACTAGCGAAGACATAGACTGCTATCGATTGACTATCGGTCATATGAAAGTCAGACATGACCGATAAAATAAAACGCAATTTTTTCCAAGCTGATGTGGTTTCGATACTGCTATATGGATGCACCACATGAACACTAACTAAACTTATGGAAAAAAAGCTTGACGGCAATTACAAAAGAACGCTTCGAGCTGAATTGAACAAGTCCTGGAGGTAACACCCCACAAACAGCAGCAACTGTACGGCCACCTACCACCCATGATGAAAACCATCGAAGTTAGACGAATCAGACATGTGGGACACAGCTGGAGGAAGATTGGACGAACTCATAAACGATGTACTTCAGTGGACTCCTTCACATAGACGAGCAAAAGTTGGACGACCAGCTAGAACCTATTATAGAAAGCTTTGTGCCGATACAGGATGTAGCCAGGAATACCTCCTGGGAGCGATGGGCGATAGAGACGGAAAGTGAGAGAAGGACTGGGAGATCTGTGCCAGCAGCGTGACATGATGATGATGATGACACATCTTATCTACTCTGACTGCGACCCCGACCTGCGTCCGGAATTACCAGGCCGCCTCCTTGACAGCTTTATGCTACATAACCTTTTTCCCTCCCGTTGAAACTTGTATCTTCTATGTTTCGTGTTCCAGGTGAGATTTTTATCTGTGCTTGTACCCTAAGTCAATATGGTGTGAACACCCTCAAAGTTGATTATTATTTTTTCTGATTTTCATATTATATATTCCTCCAGTTAGAGAATTGAGTCATCGATACAGTTCACAATCCTGACAAATTTCTCACTCCACTTGATTTCTAAATGCATTGAATTTGAACATCGTCAAAAGTTTCCTTGATCTAAGTTCCATCTGCATTTTTATTTAATGGGGTCTAATTTATAAGGGAATCTGCCTAACTATTTTTCCTTTAATTAGATTTCTACTATAGGGTTTGATTTGAGAAACTGCCATTTTCTTCTGGGGTATTCCTTTTTCTTTCGTCTCCCTTTTTTATGCTTTCAGCATCTCCAATAAAAATATAAATGGTTTGGACAAGTTCTTGCTCAAATTACATAAAACTGTTTTTTTAAGTGCTCATCTATAGCTGGACCGATTTAAAATCTAAGGAATTAACATGTTACATACATGGGTGAGCCTAAAAATAATGCATTTTTCTTTAGTACACGAATAATTAACAACACAGGAACATGTATCATGCATCAAACTATTAAATTGGATCTTTTGTCGATCATATCCCTACTTCTCGACATAGTCACCGTTTCTCACAGTAGTAATTTCCCACCTTCAAATTAGAGCATGTACGCCAAACTCATAAAATTCTCTCGACTGTTCTTTGAGTCACTTCATCAATGTAGTTTTCACTTTTTGAGCCACTTCATCAATGTAGTTTTCTCTTTTTAGTCACGGCCATAATGTTTACCCTTTAAACCCAAAACAGATGATAGTCTGAAGCGAGACCCAACTCGTCAATCAATAATATCCTCCTTCTGCATGACAATTCTCGACCACACACAAGCATCAAGACAAGGGAAGTAATCGCCTCTTTCGAGTGGATAACTTTACTGCATCCTTCTTACTCCTCAGGTTTAATGACGAGTGGCGAGGATGCGAAAACTGCAGTGATGAAGTGGTTAAAAAAAACAGTCAACAAAAATGTACAAGGGAAGGATACGTGCTCTCAGTCGAAGGTGTTGCTATTGAGAGGAACGGTGACTTTGTTGAGAAGTAAGGAAGTTATCTCTAAAAGACCAGTATTGATATATGATACATGTTCATCTGTCAGTCGTTATTCCTGTGCTAAAGAAAAGATCATTACTTTTTTACTTGATCTTGAACAATAGAATTTACAATACAAGGGGTGCACAGAAGTACATAGATTTCCAGCAGTATCCCGCATGTCTGGTTCATCTAACTAGGATGGTTTTCGTGATGGGTGGTAGGTGGCAGTACAGCTGCTGTTGTGTGTAGGGTATTGCCTCCAGGACTTGTTCAATATATAGTAACCGTATCGACACGACCGCTGCTTGGAAAAATAACAAACTTCGTAATATATATTTATGCATGTGTGTGTATATATATCTATCTATCCATCTATCCATCTAGTGTGTGTGTGTGTGTGTGTGTGTGTGTGTGTTTATGAAGCTATATAACGATGGTAAAATTATTTTTGTTGAAATAAGTGACACAAAAATACATTTATCTGAGAAACATCATTTATTAAACGTCTTAAAATATTTTTCATTCTTATTTACCAAGCCATCCGCAGGATATGACACAAGGTCAATTTTTAAGCGGAGTTTAACAGGTTTGAATTCTGAGTTTTCCTTCTTCTAGACTAGTTTCCCCACCAAGGCTGAAGAACCTAGTTTGCCCTACTATCTATCCATAACTGGAGGGAGTATAATTGGATTCATACCTTTCCCAAGGGTATTAGTGTTATGTGAAATGCAATCGGTCTCGTTCAGGATTTGAACTCGTGTCGTCGTGTCCATTTGCTACGATGATAACCATTACACCACGGGAACATCCAAAATATTTTTAATAATTCAAATATATTTAGAATTTACATCCCATGTTCATGTATGAAAAAAAATTCATGGGCAACGAGCCAGCCAAGAAGATTCTTATCCAATCATTCCAGGATACATGCTCTCATTCGAAGGTATAACATTGCTATTGAGAGGAATGGTGACTTTGTTCAGAAGTAAGGATGTGATGGACAGAGGACCAGTCTTGATATATGATACACGTTCCTCTATCAGTTGTTATTCCAGTAATAAAGAGGAGAGCTATACTTTTTGACTTGCTCGGGTACAATAGAATTTACAATCACTATAAATATATATATATATATATCATCATCATCATGTCGTATCGCTAGCACGGATATCCCTGACCCTCTCTGGCCACTTTTCCCTATCATTCATCGCTTCTGGCAGGTCTTCATGGCTACATCCCGTATCCTCACATAGCTGCTGTATGTATGTTCTAGGTAGTCGTCCTGCTTTTGCTCGGCCATATGTGGGGGTCCATAGGAGTACATCCCTTATGAGTCGTCTCTGCTTCTTCAGCAGTGTCCTGTGCGTCTAGTTCGTCTAATTTGGATAGTTTTCATGATGGGAGGCAGTTGGTGCTTTGTGGGGTGTTGCCGCCAGGATTTATTCAATATTGCTCGCAACATTCTTGTGTAATTGCCATCTAGCTTCTTCTCCAGCCGTTTAGTTAGCGTTCAAGTGGTGCATCCATACAGCAGTATCGACACGACCGCTGCCTAGAAGAAACTGCGTTTCATTTTATCGGTCAGGTTTGATTTCCATATGATTGATTGCTTATCGATGGCTGTCCATGCCTTTGCTAGTCTTGGTTGAACTTATCTACTAGTTTCAGATATATATATACATATATATATGTATGCGTGTGTGAGTATATCCACATTTACCCAACTCCTCCGCTCAGGCAGGATATGACACAAGGTCAATTTTTAAGCGGAGTTTAACAGGTT
Organism: Sepioteuthis lessoniana; assembly: GCA_963585895.1. Taxonomy (NCBI): domain Eukaryota; kingdom Metazoa; phylum Mollusca; class Cephalopoda; order Myopsida; family Loliginidae; genus Sepioteuthis; species Sepioteuthis lessoniana. The sequence goes on from OY757942.1 coordinate 12,873,963, forward strand.
TGAATTCAGAGTTTTCCTTCTCCTAGACTAGTTGCCTCACCAAGGCTGAAGAACCCAGTCTGTCCTGCTATTTACCCATAGCTGGAGTGGGAATAATTGGAGTCATACCTTTCCCAAGGGTATTAGTGCTATGTGAAATGCAGTCGGTTTCGTCCAGTATTTGAACTCGTGTTGCCGTGTCCATTTCCTACGAGGATAACCATTACACCACGGGCACCTCCATGTGTGTGAGTATATCTATCTATCTATCTATCTAGTGTGTGTGTGTGTGTGTGTGTGTGTGTGTGTGAAGTTATATAGACAACGTAAATTTATTTTCATTGAAATAAGTGACACAAAAATACATTTATCTGAGAAACATCGTTTATTGAACGTCTCAAAATATTTTTTTTTAATTTAAATATATTAAGAATTTACATTCCATGTTTATGTATAAAATATTTTTCAGGGTCAACGATCCAGCCAAGTAGATTCTTATCAAATCATTCCTTCTATTTCTCGCCGGAGAAGACTTTTCAGAGTCTGGCAGTGCAGGTTACCATTTGGTGTTGCAGCGGCTCTTAAGGTAAGCGGCAATTTTAGGGTGGGAGGACACGCGGGTCCTAAGAGCGATCAGCTTAGGGTATTTGCTGAACATGGATTGGTTTTCCATGTAGGGGCCTTCCAAACAACAGTAGCACATCATATCACACCACATCATCTGAAAATTCACAAAATACACGTTTGATATGAATTAAGTATATATATATATATATATATATGTAGAGAGAGAGAGATAACAAGTAAATTTGGTGATCGCAGTCGAGGGCGACCAGAAGGCTCCCTTTTAAATAGCTACTATACCGAGGTGTCGGGGAGGGCGCTTCTCCTTTCCCTGGATTGCTCCACTTTACCCTTGATACGTACCTTATAATGCTGAGTCTTAAACAAGGAGATATCAAGTACTATTTTAAAACTCTTTGGTATGATTCGACCTGGGATTGAACCCCGGTCTCCTGGACCATTGGCGAACACTCTACCCATTAGGCAAATATATTTATATATATATATATATAGTTAAATAATATAGACATCTTTTGTTTACATATTTTTTATTTTGATTCGTTCAAGTCACCGTATGGATGCTAAAATAACCTGATGGCTTATGAAGGATTCGAAAGTACTTAGGAACAAATTGACAATGGAAATTTTTAAGTCAATTCTGGCCGGATATTATAACATACATATGGCGTCTTGAATGGATCAAAATTAAAATATGTAGACAAAAACGTATGTATTATTTAACGTATGTTTTAATGAAGAAATGTTGCCAAATTACATACAAATAAAAAAAAAATATATATATATATATACATAAAGTTGGCGACCGAAGTTGAGGGCGACCCGAAGGCTCCCTTCTAGACTACACAGAGGGGTAGGGGAAGACGCCACTCTTTTTCTTGGATTGGACCATTTTGCCCTTAATCTGTTCTTGATAACGCTGAATATTAGGGAAGGAAGCATCAAGTACCATTTTTTTGTCTTTGGTATGACTCGACCTGAGATTGAACCCTGGTGTGTCGGGCTATTGGTGAACACTCTACCCACAATATCAATGGACATATTTTTTTCAAGAAAAAAACAATATTCGGTCAAATTAGGATTATAAATTTATTTCCATTGATAATTTTCCAGTTGATAAATTTAAAAATAAAAAAAATGTATATATAAATATATATATACATATTTATATATGTGTGTGTGTGTGTTTGTGTGTGTGTGTGGTTATTATTTTTAACATTTTCAACTATTACGCACACATCCACACACTGGAGCTTTCGGAGATGTAGATTTCTTCTTACTTACTATTGCTCCCTGGTTCACACTTACCGGGAGTGGTCGTAGATATTCGGGTCCCATCTATGGTTCATATAAAACTGTTTAATCATTTCTATACTGGAGATCATTTTTACTGAGGGCAAGCACATAGTTAATATAAAATTAAGTTATCAATATAATGCTTTAACCCATTCAACTGTGTGAAAACAAATGAGGTTTATCTCGTTTAAAAATACTTTCCAACCTATTCACTTAAAATCATATCAACACACGGGATTTGGCATTAAATAACCATCAAGGTTTGATATGCCTTTAAACCAAATCACCAAACCTAATAAAACATACCGTTTTACACATACACACACACACACACACACATGATATACGCTGGTGGAGTAATTAGAGTAAATAAGAGAAAAGAATTACAATAATTGCTCAGTAGACTCACCTGATCTCCCATGAAGAATTGGTTTCCTCCATTGCGCATGCTCAGCGTTTTTTCCAGGAAAGGAAGAACTCTGTTGGAAGTGTTCATGTACCTCCACTGCATGTAGTTCTAAAAGAAAACAGAAGAAGCAAATGTACTCAAATGTACTCAAATGTTTCCAAAGGGATAAACATGTGCTCAAATGTACTCAAATGTTTCCTAAGGGATAAACATATACTCAAATGTACTCAAATGTTTCCTAAGGGATAAACAAGTACTCAAATGTACTCAAATGTTTCCTAAGGGATAAACATATACTCAAATGTACTCAAATGTTTCCTAAGGGATAAACATGTGCTCAAATGTACTCAAATGTTTCCTAAGGGATAAACATATACTCAAATGTACTCAAATGTTTCCAAAGGGATAAACATGTGCTCAAATGTACTCAAATGTTTCCTAAGGGATAAACATATACTCAAATGTACTCAAATGTTTCCTAAGGGATAAACAAGTACTCAAATGTACTCAAATGTTTCCTAAGGGATAAACATATACTCAAATGTACTCAAATGTTTCCTAAGGGATAAACAAGTACTCAAATGTACTCAAATGTTTCCTAAGGGATAAACATATACTCAAATGTACTCAAATGTTTCCTAAGGGATAAACATCTACTCAAATGTACTCAAATGTTTCCTAAGGGATAAACATCTACTCAAATGTACTCAAATGTTTCCTAAGGAATAAACACGTACTCAAATGTACTCAAATGTTTCCTAAGGGATAAACATATACTCAAATGTACTCAAATGTTTCCTAAGGGATAAACAAGTACTCAAATGTACTCAAATGTTTCCTAAGGGATAAACATATACTCAAATGTACTCAAATGTTTCCTAAGGGATAAACAAGTACTCAAATGTACTCAAATGTTTCCTAAGGGATAAACATATACTCAAATGTACTCAAATGTTTCCTAAGGGATAAACAAGTACTCAAATGTACTCAAATGTTTCCTAAGGGATAAACATATACTCAAATGTACTCAAATGTTTCCTAAGGGATAAACAAGTACTCAAATGTACTCAAATGTTTCCTAAGGGATAAACATATACTCAAATGTACTCAAATGTTTCCTAAGGGATAAACAAGTACTCAAATGTACTCAAATGTTTCCTAAGGGATAAACATATACTCAAATGTACTCAAATGTTTCCTAAGGGATAAACAAGTACTCAAATGTACTCAAATGTTTCCTAAGGGATAAACATATACTCAAATGTACTCAAATGTTTCCTAAGGGATAAACATCTACTCAAATGTACTCAAATGTTTCCTAAGGGATAAACATCTACTCAAATGTACTCAAATGTTTCCTAAGGAATAAACACGTACTCAAATGTACTCAAATGTTTCCTAAGGGATAAACATCTACTCAAATGTACTCAAATGTTTCCTAAGGGATAATCATGTACTCAAATGTACTCAAATGTTTCCTAAGGAATAAACACGTAATCAAATGTACTCAAATGTTTCCTAAGGGATAAACATCTACTCAAATGTACTCAAATATTTCCTAAGGGCAAAACATGTACTCAAATGTACTCAAATGTTTCCTAAGGGATAGATATGAAGTTAAAAACAGTTTTCTCCAAGTTTGAACCTGGATCGCCGTGTCAATCTTATCTCAAAATAATCGTTAGGCCATTCGATTTTTCTCTTTATCATGAAATATTTTTATTATACGGAATGTACCATACCCGTGATACGGATATGGGAAACGTAGATAGAATGTTCCTAACATATATACATCGAATATAGGTATCCCGAAACACGAAAAACACATAACGACTTCTTAGTTCAGGTACGAAAACATTTATAACCTTTGAGTTAAAGGTTTCGACATAAGGAAGAGAGATACACAATCTTTCAATGATGATTTTTCCATCTGCCCCCCATCACCTGCCGCGCCCGTAGCGCAATAATTCATCTGGACTCAGCGAGTCCCGAAAGTTGACCCTTCCCGTTCGGAGTCAAGTTCTCAAATACTGACTTTTTCAAATTTCCAAAAATCCTCCGCGCACGCTTCCGGTGTATGACGTCATTCCCATCTCTGGTCACATCCTCTCTCTGGGATTTTTATTTTGACATCTGTGAATGACACATCCTCCCCGCGCTCGCGTCAAGACCTGCGCTCAAGTTTGCACCTAACTAACCTATGTGCTGAGCCGAAAGGTTCTTAGTCTTACGAAACCCAAAGGCAAGATATATAAAACGAAATCCCTCGGCCAATATATAACAGGAAGCTTGGAGTGGAAATAATTTTAAACAAAAAAAGCAGTGCCAAAAAAAAAAAAAATTAATTAAAATTAAAATTAAAGTAAAAAAGCAAAAATGAGATCTTATATTCCTACTATGGTAAATATATGCTTTATTATCAATAACGAATAAGTTGTTGACAGTTTTCAAACATTTGAACTTTTTCGTAAATGTGTGAACAAATAGGTTAACATTTTTATGTTAATGATGAGAAAGTAATTTCTATCAGATTTTTTTTCCTGTCTCATATTTTGATTGCTGAAGAACTAACCCCTGCAAAAAGATGTCATTTGTATCTGATTGTGAGCCTCCAATTATAATTTCCAATTAGTCTCTACAGTCCGTAATTTTGATTTGCTTATGCAAATAAAACGTAGTCTGTACAGTCCGTCATTTTGATTTGCTTATGCAAATAAGACGTAGTCTCTACAGCCCGTCATTTTTATTTGCTTATGAAAATAAGACGTAGTCTCAACAGTCCGTCATTTTGATTTGCTTATGCAAATAAAACGTAGTTACTTCAGTCCGTCATTTTGATTTGCTTATGAAAATAAGACGTAGTCTCGACAGTCCGTCATTTTGATTCGCTTATGCAAATAAGACGTAGACTCAACAGTCCGTCATTTTGATTTGCTTATGAAAATAAGACGTAGTCTCAACAGTCCGTCATTTTGATTTGCTTATGCAAATAAAACGTAGTTACTTTAGCCCGTCATTTTGATTTGCTTATGCAAATTAGACATAGTCTCTTCAATCCGTCATTTGATTTGCTTATGCAAATAAGACGTAGTTACTTCAGTCACTCATTATGATTTGCTTATGCAATTGAGATATAGTCCATCAGTCTTTCATTTTGATTTGTTTATACAAATTAGAAATAGTCGCTTCAGTCTGTCATTGTGATTAGTTTAAACAAATAGGACAGTCACTTCAGTGACTTCATTTTGATTTGCTTATGCAATTTAGAAAAATAGAAAAGGTACTTACATCATAGTTTGTGTTCATCAAGTCGGAAGTTGTACTAGTTGGGCTGTTCACAGCACTTCCGCTTTCACTTCCACTTCTACTCCCGCTACTGCTTTTACTTCCGCTTTCTCCCATGTTGAACTGAAAATGTTTAAAAATTATAATTGAATTTTAAGATGAAGATTCTAAATGTTGTCATAGTTTTATCAGTATGAATAATTGCTTTTAATTTTTAAAATAAGAATTACATATTAAATAACAACATTCTCTACCACACTTGCAGAATGTGGAAAACATTGGTGTTGAAGTGAACAACAGATTGCAGATCAAAATTCTAATCCTCAATCATGAGAATCAACATCAAATTTATTTGAGTTGTATAACTGGCTACGCACAGTTAAGTGCGAAAAAAAAAGGTTATTTTTGATTGGAATCATTTTGAGATGAGGCTTCTTAATCTGAGAATTAATGTTTTTATTTATTGCGGACTTTTTGTCCTCATCTTGGTAGGTTTTGTGTTGTTTCTTCTTTTATTACGTTTCGGCCAAATTTCACCTCTGGCCTTCTTCAGGTGATTTACCGCGACCTCGGATAGGAATGCTGAGTCTTGTAACCGTATCCTCAGTAATTACTGCCTTCCATAGTTGTTGTCTATCGCACCACGTTTTTGACCAAATAAACCTCTGGCCGGCTTGGTTATGGATTTGAAACCGCTATCTTCTGACAATGCTCACCTGGAACCGTAGAGACTCAACGCCTCTATCCGCAGCGCCGAGGTCACGGTAAATCACCTGAAGAAGGCCAGAGGTGAAATTTGGCCGAAACGTATTGAAAAAAGAAACAACACAAAAACTACCAAGATGAGGACAAAAAGTCCGCAATAAATAAAAAAAATCAATTCTTAAGGAAAAGTTAGTTTCTAAATGTGAGGAGTCGACCCTTCGACGCGAAACGAAACGAACCTATATTTTAGGAGGGGTCTTAAGCAAGACTATCTCCACACACGTTCGGAGATGGACAATAAAGAACGAATCATTCCTTCATCAACTGAACCCAAATCCTATGATGCGTAATAAAATGAAGTACTACGGTTCATGTTATCGCGCAGCATATAGAAGCAGTCAGACACCCAAGTTAGCTAAATTCCTTTACTTTAACCCCTATGCTGATCCATTTCCATCCAGTGGTAGGTATTTTGAGACACCTGACGCAGCCTGACACTCGTGCCCGACCTCCTCTTCCCCTAATTCCCCAGTATAAAAAAGACCTGGTGTCAAATTCTGTTTGGTGGGAGCCAGAGATAAATAACTTATTGAAATAGTACTACCTCTTGCGTGTATAAATAAGTGTATGAAAAGGGCAAGATACTTGTGTTATTAATAATCCTTTCGAAAGACAGTGGGTGAAAAGACGTAGATATAAAATGATGAAAAGGTTCAAAATTACGGCGATTATTCACCCATTGGTTATATTTCCGGTAAAAAACCATTGACACTCTTATTAGTTAATTATCATTATTAGTTGTCTTTTAATATTAAGTACACAAGAATGCTGCGTGCAATCCTGAACAAGTCCTGGCAGCAACACCCCACAAGTCACCAACTGTACGGCCACCTGCCCCCTATCACGAAAACTATCCAAGGTAGACGAACCAGACATGCAGGTCACTGCTGGAGAAGCAGAGATGAACTCATAAGAGATGTACTCTTATGGATCCCCACACATGGCCGCGCAAAAGCAGGACGACCAGCTCGAACGTACATTCAGCAGCTATTTGAGGATACAGGATGTTGTCCTGAAGACCTACCTAGGGCGATGAACGATAGGGAGGAGTGGCGAGAGAGAGTCAGGGATATCCGTGCTACCAGCGCGATATGATGATGATGATCAATTTATAATATACTCTTTCTTGATTCATTTCTATAAATAAGAAAAAGTAAAGTTGGCGACCGTAGTCATGGGCGACCAGAAGGATTCCTTTTAAATAGCTACTACACCGAAGTGTAGGGGAGGGCGCAACTCCTTTCTCTGGATTGCTCCACTTTACCCTTGATACGTACCTTATATTGCTGAGTGTTAAGCAAAAAGGTATCGAGTATCATTTTTAAAAAGTCTTTGGTATGACTCGACCTGGTGTAATATAATGGCCGAGGGATTTCGTTTTATATATTTTGCCTTTGGGTTTAGTTAGGCTGAGAACCTTCCGGCTCAATGCATAGGTTAGTTAGGTGCAAACTTGAGCGCAGGTGTTGACGTGCGCGCAGGGAGGATGTGGCGTTCACAGATGTCAAAATAAAAATCCCTGGACCAGGGGATGTGAATGACGTAATGCATCGGAAGCGTGCATGGAGGATTTTGGGAGATTTGAGAAAAGTCAATAAGAGTTTAGTTTTTGCGGCCGAACGGAAGAGTTAAGTCCTGCCTCGGGAGAAGACGGTTGACTTTCGCTTGCTCGCCGAGGCCAGGCTAGTGGCCTTGTGGCGGGTGCCGCACGTAATGAGTGGGGTGCAGATGGAAAAGTCAGCATAGCAAGATTGCGCCTCTCTCCTTATGTCGAAAAACCTTTTAACTCAAAGGTAATAAAAAGTTTCGAACCTGAACTAAGAAGCCGTAAGTGTTTTGTGTCTCGGGATTCCTATGTTTTATGTATATATGTTATGAACATTCTATGTACGTTTCCCATATTCATGTATGGCTATGTTACACTGGGATTGAACCCAGTCTCCCTGAATATTAGCGAACACTCTACCCACCAGACCAATGAGCCGATGTAATATTTCTATAAATAACATATTGAAAACTAAAGAATAAATTAATTGGGAGATTCAAAGTAAACAACATTTTAGTATTAATGACCCAGGGACGTTTTTCTAATTCATTTCCATAGATTTTGGTGTGAACTATTTAGATATGAAATTTCCAGTTGATTTATCGCTGATTAACCCCAAAGATAGCGGAGTAAGCTGAGACTGTAGAAAACACTGATTGCATCTTTGCAGAAGAGTAAGACCCCCTAAACGAAAGCCCAGGTAAAGACATTAAACCATCTGATGACAAGATTTGAATAATGTAAAGTACTCTTTCATTGCCATTCTTCAAAGGCCCACTCTGTAGTGGAAGCACCTGATAGGGTGCCATCTAAGGGCCAAAAAGAAGAAACTATACGTCCAAACAATTTACTGATATTAAACTGTGACTGTTGCGCATCTATACTTAAAACTATTTAACGGTATGCAAAAAAAAGCTCTGGCCCGTTTAAGAATGTTTAAAAATCCTATATATCTAACATATGTGTTCGTGGTGCATTCAATAAGTTTCCAACCTTTTTTGCACAGGCAGTAAAATTGTTGTAAACTCTTGAAAATTCAGTATGTTATTGCTATGCATCTTATGAGATGACTGACAAGGTTTTATGATTTCAGGTTCAAATGAACAGCTACAGCAGCAATAGGAATACACCCTACTAAAGTCTGATTGTCACAGCTGGTGAATTTCAAAAACGCAATCTGGACGTCAGGACACTTTAGAAGAACGATATGCAATTATATTCTATTTTAAACTTGGAAAGAATGCCAGAGAAACGTATGAAATGCTTCAGACTTTTTTTTTGACCATCTTGGATGAATCGAGCATCAGTTTTTGATTGGAATAAGAGATTCAAGGAAGGCAGTGTGTCTGTGAGGGATGATGAGAGGTGTGGAAGGAGTAAGGAAGTCAATACACTAGAGTTTATGGGCCAAACGGTTAGGGTTAGGGTTACTATGTTGAGGTTTTAAGGGAGTTCAGCAAGAGATTCCGTCGGAAGAGGCCAGCACTCTTCAAATCGGGTCAGTAGCATTTCCACCAGGACAATGCACCAGTCCACAACTCCGTCCTTGTCACGGACAAATTGACCAAGATGGGAATCAAGACAGTTCCTCAGCCTCCTTACAGTCCAGAACCTTGCTTTCTGTGACTTTTGCTTATTCACTAAGATCAGAGGCTGTCATTATGAGACAATAGAAGAAATGAAAGAGACTGGGACGAAGGTCATTGACACGCTCACACAAGAGGACTTCCATTGGGCCTTCCAGAAGTTGTTGGAACGATACAACAAGTGCATTACAGCCGGAGGAGATTACTTCGAAGGGGACTAGAGTTTCATGTGTGTACTATCAATAAAAGTGCCCATACGAAAAAAGACTGGAAACTTATTTAATGATCCTCGTATGAAATTTCCTGTTGATTTATCGCTGATTAACCCCAAAGATAGCCTAGTAAGCTGAGACTGTAGAAAACACTGACTGCATCTTTGCAGAAAGGTAAGACCCCCCAAACGAGTGCCCAGGTAAAGACATTAAACCATCTGATGACAAGACTCGAAGGATGTAGAGTACCCCTTCATTACCATTGTTTCCAGGGCCAATCTAACCCGGAGTGGCAGCTCCTGATTGGGTCCAAAATATGGGTCCAATTGTAGAAACTATTCGTCCAAACAATTTACTGATGAAGTATCAATACTTAAAACCATTTAACAGTGTGCAAAAAACAGCTCAGGCTCGTTTAAGAATGTTATCTACAAAATGTGTTTAGAAATCCTATATATCTAAGATATATGTATAAAAAGAATTTATCATTCAATAACCTACAATGTTTGATATGCCATGAAACCAAAATAAGAGGGAAATAACCCTGAAGATCTGTTCTTCCTTTGACATTACTTTATGTAATTTTGGATGATTTGTATATGTACACATATACAAACTTGTTTATATACACATATACACACATGTGTATGTATACATATACAGGATTGGGGTGCCCGTGGTGTAATGGTTATCGTCATAGGAAATGGACACGGCGATACGAGTTCAAATCCTGGACGAGACTGCTTGCATTTCACATAGCACTAATACCCTTCGGAAAGGTATGAATCCAATTATTCTCCCTCCAGCTAGGGGTAAATAGTTGAGCAGACTGGGTACTTCAGCCTTGGTTAGGCAACGAGTCTAGGAGAAAGAAAACTCAGAATTTAAAACCTGTTAAACTCCGCTTAAAAATTGACCTTGTGTCATATCCTCCCCGAGCGGAGGGGTTTATAAATATCTATACATATACAGACATGTTTATATACACATACACACATGTTTATATACACATATACACACACGTTTATGTACACATATGCACACATGTTTTCGTACATATATACACACGTTTATTTACACATAAACAAATTTGTTGATATATACATATACACACTTGATTCAGCAAATGAAATATTATTACAGCTGAGTGTTATATACAAATCTCTTTGCTCTACTATTATAAAATGTCACTTAATAAAATTGATGATTTTTAATAAACAATAACTTAATCCCTTTTTATTTCTGTAGTGAGTTGAAAGAGATAGAGAGAGAATGTTGATCATATGTAAATAACTGACTCACCCTGAAGCGTCCGTTCTTCCAGTGGTAGTACCTCATGTAATCGTGCATGATTTCATAGAAGCAGTCAGCAATGTAGTCACACCTCATCATGTCCATGTTGCTTTTACCGTAGAAGCCTGAATTTCAGAAAATTGATTAAGTAAATATATATATATATATATATATGTATATATATGTATATATATATATATATATATATGTGTGTGTGTGTGTGTGTGTGTGTGTGTGTGTGTGTGTGTGTAATTGTCTTTATAAATTGAACTGAAGCTGTATTAACCGAAAGAAAAATCAAAACTGAATGAAACGTTCACTTTCTTCAAAATTCAATTGTCCAGTCGGCCGAGGCTGTAGAATACACTGACTGCAACTTTTGAAAAGGGGTAAGACCCCCCCTAACGAGCGTTCTGGATATGTTACTAAACAATCTCATGGTGAGGTTCCAGCAGTGCTGGAGCTTTGGGGAATACAGAGTACCCCTTCATTGCCATCGCTCCCAGGTCCACTCTGGTTCGGAGTGGTAGCACGTGATAGGGCCCTATCTATGGTTTAAATAGAACTAACAGTATACTTATGCTAAAATGAATTGTTTGAGTAAACTGAATAGCTTGAAATAGAAAGGTTTTTGACGATTACACCGTACTTACATTTAAACTGCGTGCTTATGCTTAACTGAATTATTTGAAATAGAACTGTTTTTCGACATTAAAACTGTATTTACACTTAACTGAATTGTGACATATAACTGCTTGAATAGTTTTAAATGGAAATATTTTTGACAATTAAACTGTGTACTTATGCTAAACTGAATTGTTTTCAATAAACAGATTATTTACATAAAAATGGATTTGGCGTTAAATAACCTACAAGGGTTGATATGCCATAAAACCCAACAAACCAAACCATCAAAATTAAAGGTGTTTTAAGAAAGTTTGGTGATTGAGTCTGTATTTAACAAATAAAAACGAACAGTGAATGAAAGTTTCATTTTCTTCCAAAAAAAGGTTGTGTTAAAGAAATTTGGACACCTAGGCTGTATTTAACCAGATAAAAACGAACAGTGAATTAAACGTTCATTATCATTTTAAAAAAGTGCTATGTTGAAGAACTTTGTAGACTGAGGATGAATTTACCAAAATAAATACGAACAATGAATGAGAAATTTTCTTCAAAATGAATTATGTCCAGCAGGACACATAGCATAATGGTTATAGCCGTTTGTTCCCTCAGCTTCTAAAGAGACAATCATCTAGTGGTTGCAGGTTCAATCCTGACTACAGGTGAGTAACAATACAGGAATACTTAACACTTCCGTTTGCCATAACCGGAACCCGGTTATGGCAAACGGAATCAGAACAGGCAACCCCCGTACATTCAATTAAGGACGTGGTTCTAAGTTCCGTGTTGGCTCCCGAGTTATAAACATCTGAAGAGGCCGAAACGTTGTGGAAATTACAATAAAGATGAAGACAATAGTCGGAAAAACCTTAATGATAAAAATCATCAACCTTTATCTCAAAATTCATGAAGACGAACAATGAACATAAAGTTCGTTTTTATTTGTTTTTGTTTTTTTTAATTTTTTCAAAATACGAACTGTATTGAGATGGAAACTGTATTTACCAACATGAAAATTAACAATGAATGGAACGTTAATTCTCTTCAAAATAGTCTCTTTCGTATTGAATATACTTATTTCATCTAGTTTCTAGAAATGGAAGAACTAAATCTAAAACGCTATTTTTTGTCTAATATCAATTTAAGGCGTCGTTTTAATTTTTTGTCCACCGAATCCTCCAATTATAAGCGTTGGGATGAATTTTCAATTAATAAAAATAAAACATTTGACAGAATTTTCCCATCAGGGTGCCAGATGAATCATATCATTTTATACCTAGCCTACTGGACAAGATGCTGAACTTTATCGATTTGTTGCTCTCCCGGCCAGAGTTTTTATCTATTGGAACATCCGACCTCTCGTCTACAATGTTATATAAAGTAGGACTAACTTATCCATATCAATTGATATGATCATTTTTATTAGATAAGGTTTCTCTTCAGTGCAGACATAACGTTTAGATTTTTTAACTTTGAAAATTCAAAACTTTACTCTTGCTATATTTTCAACACGTATCATAATTTAAGTCGTCAGCTTTGGGTTATTTGCAAAAATTGTTTTAAAATCACGCAAGGTTAATTGGTTCTATAACTTACCAAATTCACGGGCCAAGTACCTTGCAATGGCCATCGTCTCCGGCATTTTGTTATTACTATCCATCTCCAAGACAGGGACGCACATGCTGGGCATATCTGGAAGAAAAAATAGCATACATAGTGAATATTTAAGACAGTTGCGATTGCAAAGTCTGTATTTGCCTTACACTTCACGGATGTCGGAAGAGCACGTATCATAGTTGCTGATTTTCTGAACTGTAGAATTATAGAAAACAGGGTCGAACGAGTTGTAGTACCAAGACTAAACAACCTTGTCTGCCCTACTATTTATGCATAGCTGAAGAGAGAAGAAGTGAATTCATGTTCATATACACACATATGTATGTACACATATACACACATGTTTGTGAACACATATACACACATGTTTATGTACATATATACACACATGTTTATGTACACATATACGGATATGTTGATGTACACATATACACACATGTTTATATACACATATACCTACCCACATGTTTATGTTCCCATATTCACACATCTATATGTACACATATACTAACTTAAACATATACACACATGTGTATGTATACATATACGAGATGTTTATATACACATACACACATGTTTATATACACATATACACACACGTTTATGTACACATATGCACACATGTTTATGAACACATATACACACATATGTGTGTACACATATACACACATGTTTATATACACATACACACATGTATATATACACATATACACCCACGTTTATGTACACATATGCACACATGTTTATGAACACATATACACTCTTGTTTATGAACATATATACACACATCTATATGTACAATGGTTATCGTCGTAGGAAATGGACACAGCGACACGAGTTCAAATCCTGGACGAGACTGATTGCATTTCACATAGCACTAATACCCTTCGGAATTATTCTCCCTCCAGCTAGGGGTAAATAGTAGGGCAAACTGGGTACTTCAGCCTTGGTGAGGCAAGTAGACTTGGAGAAGGAAAACGCTGAATAAAAAACCTGCTAAACTTCGCTTAGAAATTGACCTTGTGTCATATCCTGCCCGAGCGGAGGGGTTGATAAATATTTACACATATACAGACATATTTATATACACATACACACATGTTTATATACACATATACACACACACGTTTATGTACATATATGCATACATATTTTTGTACACATATACACACGTTTATTTACACATAAACACATTGGTTAATATACACATATATACACTTGATTCAGCAAATGAAATATTAGGTATACAGTTGAAACTTAATTTTATGGTGTTTATATTAAATATTTTTGATAAATTATTCGTCTTAGGAAAAATGTGTTCTAATATTTAAAAAAAAATATTTTTTTGGCTACAAAAATAGGAAGAATATTTTTGTAAAGATTAGGAAAAAATGTCTTAAGATTAGTAATTTATCAAAACTATTTAAGTCAACGATGGATGTTTAAAAATGCAAAATACAAAAACCTTGGAGAAATTTTCTATAATAAGAAAAAGTTGGCCGTTTAATTGGCGAACCAGCGTTTGTTGATTTAAATTACGCTATTTTTGAATATCCATCTTTGACTTAACATCGCTAATATCACCCATCGTGGTCCTGACGATGGTTCAGTAAACCCGAAACGCTATCGTGTCGACTTTTCTATAATTATCTCCTTCCATTTGGATTACCTAGATATCAATTTTTCTACATATTGTCGGTTACAATCTTTCAAACTTATGTATATACACATATACACACATGTGTAAGTATACATATACACACATGTTTATGTACACATATACATACATGTTTATGTATACATATACACACGTTTATTTACACATAAACAAATTTGTTAATATACACATATACACATATGTTTATATACATATATACATGCCGATATACATGCCTGTATGCCTAACATTTCAACATTAATTAGTGGAGGTAAGACACAAAAAAGCTAAATAGAAATAAAAATACTGAACCCCCAAATTGTAACTGTATTAAGAAAGAAAACTGCCCCCTCAAAGGAAGATGTCAAATAGAGTGTGTAGTGTTCAAGGCTGAAGTATTCAACCCGAGCAATAAGAGCAACAATAATAATTATATAAAAAAAAGTGTATGTAGGTTTAACGCAAGGTCCTTTCAAAGATATTTCGATCATAAAAGTAGCTTCATACATGAAATACAAAGACATAAAACTAATTTGTCCAATTACGTATGGAAAATAAAAAACAAATTCGATACTGATCCTATATTGAAATGGGAAATCGTGAAAAGAGGAAGTAAATATAAACGGGGGGATAGACATTGTAAACTATATCTGGAGGAAAGATTAACAATAGCTACATATAATTGACCAAAAGAATTGCTTAACCAAAGGTCGGAAGCATTTAATGTTTGCAAACATAAGAAAAATTGGTTAATTAGTGGATAAAAGGGTTGATAAAAATTGTTTAATGTAGAAAAAAAAGAGAAAAGGAAGTGAAGAGAAAAAATGAAAGAAGGGGAAGGAAAGGAAGAAAAAAGTAAAAAGGATTCGTTTTTATATGCTAATTTTTGTATAGGTTAGGGGTCCTTTTAACCAATAAAATGTATTTTATCCTAACCTACTTTGCCGAAGCAATCCTGAAGAGCTATTTGGTGAAACCTAGGTAGACTCATTCGTAGCCATGTAGGAATTATTTTCATCATCATATGTATATATATATATATATATATATATGCAAATTTCATTAAACATAATAGACATTTTATGCCTACATATTTTCTTCTGGATCCGTTCGAATTCCCGTATTACTTTTATCGTATTCGGGGGGAATTGATTTAGGTATTGCCCATAGTTGTATGTATCCCTAGTACTTTCTGTCCGACTTTAGGCCATCATCAGGGAAGAATCTATTACAAAAGTGATGTAACTTTTGTTTTAGCAAATTACTACTTTGTAAGGACGTCTTTGCCGTTGGAG
>OY757942.1:12895108-12967608 GCA_963585895.1 Sepioteuthis lessoniana
GACAACAGGCCCATTACCAGGACTCTCAAAATGCAAATCTGGATTGCCACAAATAACAGGGACGTTCCCAGGGTGAGGAAAACAAAGTTTCCGGCTACGGTTATGGTCTTTGGTGTGGTTTCAAGTGAGGGATCCACATCATCCCACCTCTTATCTTCGAAGTCGGCTTGAAAGTCAACACCAAAGTGTACCTAGATGTGCTGAAGAGTGTGCAATCAGGTGGCCGGTGGCAGACCCTGGGTGTGGCAGCAGGGCTCGGCACCGGCCCACAAATCCAAAGAGACCCAGCTTGGCTTCAGAAGGAGTGCTATGACTTTGTATCTTTCTCTCACCCTACTCCTCCCTGACCTGAACCTGCTGGACTACTTCGTTTGTTCATACGTCGGGAACATCACCAACATGACCTGCCACAACACCAAAGCCAGCCTGATGTCCGCCATCCGCCAATTATTCGCCGAACTCCCGCCGGCGCTTGTGGAAAAGGCATGATCCCAGTTCCGGATCAGTATCGAGGCGTTGATTGAGGCTGAAGGCGGCTACATTGAATAGATATCAGCTCTACAACATAATCAATTTAACTGAATTGATTTTTTCAATAGAAGTTTTAAAATAAAGCTGTAGTGTTGTTTTCTTTAGGACGACAATTTTATCGTTCCACCCTTTAGATGTCAGCTCTAATACATTGTCATCTTAGCTGAATTGAGTTTACCAATAAAAGTTTCAAAATAAAGCTGTAGTGTTGTTTTCTTTAGGACGACAATTTTATCGTTCCACCCTGTAGATGTCAGCTCTAATACATAATCAAGTTAGCTGAATTGATTTTTTCAGTAAAAGTTTTAAAATAAAGCTGTAGTGTTGTTTTCTTTAGGACGACACTTTTAACGTTCCACCCTGTATTGTCATCCACACACAAACTGTTTCGTTCTATCACAACTCTTCAGTGTGGCTTGACACGTGAATTGTTCCAAGCCAGGATCGAGATCTGCCTAACTTTACGCCAGGCTGATGACATACCTCTAAACAAAGCCTGCGAATCAACGTCAGTTCAATAATTACCGAATGTGTATGGGACATCATTTCTTCCTAAATGCATATTTGATTAACAATATAGACATATTTTGCCTTCATATGTTTGTATCTATCCTTTCGAGTTTATCAGTTTAAATGTCCTGTAGGGGATTATATCTATAAAATTAGAAAATATACGTAGGTTTAAATATACGTTGCCCTATCGAGAAGATTCACTATGCATCTTTCTGATTCCAGGTCAATAGCATAATTTCAAACAAAACATTACGGCCGAAAAACTGATTTTTATGAGAATAACAAAATAACAAGCAAAATTTAATAGCTTTTTGAAGCGCTCCACATCAAAAAGAAACTAGCTAAACTGAATAAAATTAATTTCAAATCGAGTACTAAAGATCTTAAATGTCTTTTGCTACTGCTGCTATTTATAGCACCACATTTAAAAATCAATGATACAACGACAAACCAGCATAAATAATAGACGCTTAACACGTACAGACTTGTAATGTACATGCAAAAGTTACTTCGCTTTTGCAATATACACACCCCTGATGATTGCCCAAGATCAGTAGGTTAGTACTAGGGAAGCAATTGATTATAGGGGGTTATTAGGCATTTCCCGCCGGATACCATAAAATCGATACAGTGACTCGAAAGGATAAATGCCAAAAAGTGTAGACAAAGGATGTCTATATTTTTATGATATATATATATATATACACACACACATATATATATATATACACATATATATATGTACATATATATATATATATGTATATATATATATATATATACATATATATATATATATATACACACACACAAACATATATATTTATATATATATGTACATATATATATATATATATACACACACATATATATATATACACATATATGTACATATATACACACTCATACACACACACACACACACATATATATATATATACATACATAAAAGAATCATATGTAAAGAATGAAACACCATCCACATTAGTTTTGGAGTCAATGTGGAAAAATTGTTTTGATTTGATACACGCAATAAGAAATGTACGATCTCTCTTTCTCTCTTTATATATATATATATATATATATATATATATATATATATATATATATAATGAAAAAATAATTCACAGAAGCAGTGAAGACAAAAAGGAAAATTTGTTTTATTAAAATGTAACAAAGAACAGCATCAAATTTATTATTTGGTAATAAAGACCATCCCATAATTTAATCTTTCTTCCTTTCTTTCTATCTTTCTTTTTTTCTTTCTTTTTTATCAGCTTGTTTCTTTTTTCATTCTTTCTTTCTTTCTTTCTTTTTTATCAGCTTGTTTCTTTCTTTCTTTTCCTTTCTTTTTATCAGCTTGTTTCTTTCTTTCTTTTTTCTTTCTTTTTTTCTTTATTTTTATCAGCTTGTTTCTTTCTTTCTTTTTTCTTTCTTTTTTTCTTTATGTTTTATCAGCTTGTTTGTCTGTTTCTTTCTTTCTTTCTTTTTTCTTTCTTTTTTATCAGCTTGCTTCTTTCTTTCTTTCTTTCTTTCTTTCTTTTGCTTACTTTTTTTCTTTTTTATCAGCTTGTTTCTTTCTTTCTTTCTTTTTCTTTCTTTCTTTCTTTCATTATTTTTCTTTCTTTCTTTCTTTCTTTTTTATCAGCTTGTTTCTTTCTTTCTTTCTTTCTTTCTTTTTTATCAGCTCGTTTCTTTCGTTCTTTCTTTCTTTCTTTTTTATCAGCTTTTTTCTTTCTTTCTTTCTTTCTTTCTTTCTTTTACTTCTTTATTTTCGATTAATTTCTTCCTTTGTGCCTCAGATATTTCTTTCATTTATTCTTTTTCCCCCTGTGTAATTCATTGGTTTATTGAGAGCTTTCATTCATTCTTTCTTTCCTTTAAAATATTTTTTTTATTTCTTTTCCTTCTATTTCTTTCTTTTCCCTTCGCTTATGGTTTCCTAACATTCTCTTCATATAAAGTACTGCAAATCTTTCTTTCTTTCTTTCTTTCTTTCTTTCTTTCTCTGCCCTTTTTATATTTTCTTTCTTGCTTTCTTTCTTTCTTTATTTTTTTCTTTCTCAGCTTCTTTCAGCTATTTTTTATATGTCATTGAAAACTATTCAAGTTAGGCGAACCAGACATGCAGGACATTGCTGGAGAAGCAGAGATGAACTCATAAGAGATGTACTCTTATGGATCCCCACACACGGCCGCGCAAAAGCAGGACGACCAGCACGAACGTACATTCAGCAGCTATGTGAGGATACAGGTTGTTGTCCTGAAGACTTGCCTAGGGCGATGAACGATAGGGAGGAGTGGCGAGAGAGGGTCAGGGATATCCGTGCTGCCAGCACGATATGATGATGATGATGATGACAGCATTTTTATTACTATTCTTCTTCCTCTCCTTCTATTATTCTTTCCGATGTAGATTTTTCTTTCTTTCTACCTTCCTCCTTCTTTCATCTTAGTAAGTTTCATTCACTCGTGTATTAATGTTTTTTTCTTAAATACTAATTTTCTTCCAAACTAAAAAGACCAAGATGGTATATTGTTTCTAAGAAAACATCATTCCATCAAAAGTATGTATATATATATATATACACACACAAATATATACAAGTACATACGAGGTGCATCTCTTATGCCACAATTGTGTTCACTCACGCGCGCGCGGAGTGGACGTGTCACTCAGAGATGTCACAATAGCCCAGATGAGAAACAGGGCTACAGAGTGAGAATGACGTCACGCACCGTAAGCGCGCGGAGGATTTGGGGAATTTTGAAGAAAGTTAGTTGAGTTGAGTTCTGCCTCGGGAGAAAACGGTTGGCTTTCGCTTGCTTGCTGAGGCCAGGCGAATTTGCGCGCTACGGGGGCCGCACGAGATGGGTGGCAGATGGAAAAGCCAGAATAGAAAGAATGTGTATATCTCTCCTTATGTCGAAGAACCTTTAAACTCAAAGGAAATAAAAAAGTTTCGTACCTGAACTGAGAAGTCGTAAGTGTTTTTCGTGTTTCGAGATTCCTATGTTCTATGTATATATGTTATAAACATTCTATATGCATTTCAAACGTATCTGTATCACACGTATCCGTTTCACACGTATCCGTATCTGGCTATGTACGTACGGTGCGGTATCTACTTACAACTGTGAAAATGTATTGCTGATAAATATAAGCGACGTCTTATTTTTATTCTCGATGTATGCGGTATAGTCATATTTGCGTAGCACGTGTGTGAATGTATGTGGAAATATACATATCTGTAAGCCGGCGGTGTCACTTCATTAAAAGGTCCCTGAATAATATTCTTCCAGCTATTACACATTGAAATTATAAAGTTGTAAAGTTACGTTTTGGGGTCAGTCTGAAACCAACTTTCGACTTTCCAATTTGTACTAGAATAAATTTTAATCAAAAAGACTAAATTAATTACGATATTTATTTATTTATTTATTTATTTAAATGTATACTCACAAAATCGATTAAGAAATAAACTGATAAAAATTATTAATTAAATCTATTAATAAAAAAAATCAACAGGATATACGAGGTTCATTCAATAAGTTTGCAGACTTTTTTGTACAAGCATCTAAAATTATCAGAGACTCTTAAAAATTCACTATGTTATTGCTATACATCTTAGAGATGACAGACCAATTTTTATGATTTCAGCATCAAAGGAACAGCAACAGCAGCAATTGAAATACATCCTACTAAAGCCTGATTGTCACAGCTGGTGAATTTCAAATATGCAATCTGACAGTTTAGAAGAACGATATACAATAAAATTCTTTTTTAAACTTGGAAAAAATGCCACAGAAACGTATGGAATGCTTCAGACTGCTTTTCGACAATCTTGCATGAATCGAGCATCAGTTTTTGAGTGGCATAAGAGATTCAAGGAAGGCAGGGAGTCTGTGAGGGATGATGAGAGGTGTGGGAGGAGTAAGGAAGTCAATACACCAGATTTGATTGGCAAAAGGGTTAGGGTTAGGGTTACTATGTTGAGGTTGGAAATGAGTTTAGAAAGAGATTCCTTGGGAAGAGGCCAGCACTTTTCAAATCGGTCAGTGGCATTTCCACCAGGACAATGCATCAATCCACAACCCCATCCTTTTCATAGACTATTTGACCAAGATGGGCATCCAGACAGTTCCTTACCCCCCACTATAGTCCAGACCTTGCTCCCTGTGACTTTTGGTTATTCCCTTAGCTTAGATGCTGTCGTTATGAGACAATTGAGGAGATGAAAGAGGCTGTGACGAAGGTCATTGACACGCTCACACAAGAAGACATCGGTGGGGCCTTCCAGAAGTTGTCGGAACGATACAACAATTGCATTGCAACCGGAAAAGATTACTTCGAAGGAGACTAGAGTTTCATGTGTATACAATCAATAAACGGGCCTATACAAAAAAGTCTGGAAACTTATCGTATGCACCTCGGACGTTCACTTCTTAAATAGAACTTTATCATTTTTAATTATTTCTTATCTTTACTAATTGAATATATCTGGTTGATAAATAAGAAAACTAATAATCCTTAAGTGTAATTATCTTCTTTTTCTTTTACTTTTGTTTATGCCTTTATTGATATTATCGAATTTTGAAATTATTGTATAAAATTTTAAGCAACTCAAAAAAACTAACATCCTTAAATAAATGAAAAATGATGTTTTAATGAAAACCGGTTTTCTTTTTTTATTGCAGAACATCTACTAGTTGGCCAGTTGTGTACAAATCCCTAGAGCAACAAGAGCCTACTATCATGTCTGAAAGTGACACAATGTTCAACGAGCGAGATCGGAGATGCGCCGCTGTACAACTCATGCACTCTACCGATCCAAATTATGACAACAGGCCCATTTCCAGGACTATCAAAATGCCAATCTGGATTGCCACGAATAACAGGGACGTGCCCAGGGAGATGAAAACCAATTGCCGGCTACGGTTATGGTCTATGGTGTGGTTTCAAGTGAGGGGCCACATCATGCCACCTCACATCTTCGAAGTCGGCTTGAAAGTCAACACAAAAGTGTACCTAGATATGCTGAAGAGTGTGGTGATCCCCTGGTGCAATCAGGTGGCCGGTGGCAGACTCTGGGTGTGGCAGCAGGACTCGGCGCTGGCCCACAAGTCCAAAGAGACCCAGGCTTGGCTTCAGAAGGAGTGCTACGACTTTGTACCCTCCTCTCCCAACCTGTACCCACCGGACTACCTCGTTTGGTCATACGTCGAGAACATTACTAACATGACCTCCCACAACACCAAAGCCAGCCTGATCGCTACCATCTGCCGAGTATTCGCCGAGCTCCCGCCGGCTCTTGTGGAAAAGGCATGCTCCCAGTTCCGGATCCGTATCGAGGCGGTGATTGAGGCTGAAGGCGACTACATTGAATAGATATCAGCTCTTCTACATAATCAAGTTAGCTGAATTGATTTTTTCAATAGAAGTTTTAAAATAAAGGTGTAGTGTTGTTTTCTTTAGGACGACAAATTTATCGTTCTACCCGACAGATGTGAGCTCTACTACCTAATCAAGTTACCTGAATTGATTTTTTAAATAAAAGTTTTAAAATAAAGCTGTTGTGTTGTTTTCTTTAGGACGAGAATTTTATCGTTCCATCCAGTAGTGCTGAGCTGGGGCAAAAAGCTGAATGAATGGGGCAGCCAATAAACCTCGAACTCACTCGTGAGGTTTTCTAGTCTAGCTTGCTATCTTTAATAAAGTTTTTAATACTAACAGATTACACAACCCAAGACACCCTTTCCATTTTGTTGGTATGTGTATTAGCTGTAATGAATTGATTAAAAATCTTCCTTATTTTTATGTTTTGTAATTTAAGGGGAAGACAATCAGTTTTTTTTGTGTTTAATTTTCAACAATAAAAGGTTATTTTCTGTTTCTTTTTTCAAACATTTTTAATTTGGATTTGGCGCAAAAAGTCGGTACGTTTAAAAGTTGAAAAAGTAAATGAAGGATAATTTGAAGAAAAGAAGACGATAATTTGGAAAAGGTTCTGAAAAGAAAATAATTACACTGACAAAAGATTCTACCCAGAGTTTCGTCGCAAAAAAGAAAATTCGTCTAAAATGAAGAGCAAAGAATATTTTCCTTAAATTGGCAAAAAAGAAAAAATATTACAGTTTTTGCCGAGACCAGCTCATTGGACTAGTGGGCAGAGTGTTCGCCAATGATCTGGGAGACCTGGGTTCAATCATAGGTCACGTCATACTAAAGACTTTTAAAATGGTACTTGATACCTCCTTCCTTAACACTCAGCAATATAAGGTACGTATCAAGGGTAAAGTGGATCAATCCGGCGAAAGGAGTAGAGCCCTCCCCTACACCTTGGTATAATAGCTATTCAAAAGGGAGCCTTCGGGTCACCCTCGACTACAGTCGCCAACTTAGAACAATTAATTTTTTTATTTTTAAAAATCTCATTAAAGTTATTCTCATTGTATCTTGTTATTGGTCTGTTGTAAATCATTTTTTTCTTTTCTTTCCTTTTTTTTCTTTTCGGGGCGGGGGTCAGGGTATTTTCCTTTTAACACAGACACCACTCAGTTTCACTTTAAATTTGCGAATTTCTTTTGAGTTTTGAACATATATCCGAAACACTAACGATTATTTTGTTTGGGGTGGTGTGATAATTTCCAAGACTTGGCTCTTTTTCTGTTTTTCTGTTTTTCTTTTGGATTTTTAAATTAAACCCTGTTTTAATTCAAATCTTTTTGTTATAGAGGTCTGTCTTTTTGTATCCAAAACTATATCACTACCGACGGCATAATTCCTTTCGTTATTTCTGAGAACTTCTCCGAGATTATATTTCTTTTTTAAAATCAATCATACATAAAATTGTTTTATTATGATTAATACTATTGGCCGAATATACATGTCATTTACACGCACTTGCATTCATATATACAGCTAATTAGCAATACACTGTGTGAACAGGAAAGATAATTTTAATATTAATCTTAAAATTTTAATTCTGATGGTTTGGTTTGGTTTCTTTGTTTTAATGGCACATCAACCTTTGTATTTTATTTAATTCCAAAGCCACCTTTACTAGAAGAACAGTAGTGGTACTATTTAACCCATGACTGGGAGGATAAGGGGGTTCATACCTTTCCCAAGGAAATTTATCTAAAAGTGAACGTAATAACGCGACTGAATTTCGAACTCACTTACTACGATTCCGAGGTCCATCGTTTTAACCCTTACACCACGAGGACGCCTCCCTTTAATTTTTGTAAGTATTTTCTAATATTTATCGATTTTATTGTTTGGTTTTATTTTAGTTAATATAAACAAAAACAGTGTTGATAAATCTTAAGAGAAATCCATTAATTTAAAGTATTTGTTATTTTTTTCAGTCAAATTTAGGAAAAAAATTGATTGAATGGTTTGCTGGGTTTTGTTTTTTAGTTTTTGCAGAGTTTCAACCATTTTTCGGAACATTTAATGCCGAAATATGTTATTTTGATAGAAGTTTTAAACAACTCCGTCCAGTAAAAGTAAAGTGTTTTTTGGTTTACGCACAGTTGGATATTAAAACAGTTCTATTCCAAAACAATTCAGTTTAGCATGAGTACACAGTTGCAATGTCAAAAACAGTTGAATTATGAACAAATTAGTTTAACTTAAGCACCCTGTTTAAATGTCAAAAACAGTTCCATTTCAAACTATTCAGTTTAGCATTAATACAGTTTTTGCTTACCCACAGTTAAATGTGAAACAGTACTATTTTAAACAATTCAGTTTAGCATAAGAGCGCTCATTGGCCTTGTAGGTAGAGTGTTCGCCAATGTTCCAGGAGACCTGGGATTGATCTCAGGTCGCGTCATACCAAAGACTTTAAAAATGGTACTTGATACCTCCTTAGCTATAGAAGGTAAGCATCAAGAGTAAAGTGGAGCAAACCAGAGAAAGGAGTAGCGCCCTCCCTTACACCTCGGTATTATAGCTGTTAACAAGGGAGCCTTCCGGTCGCCCTCGACTACGATCACCAACTTTAAGCAGTTTAAACACAGTTAAATTCAAAACCAGTTAATTCCAAACATTTCAGTTGAGCGTAGGACCCAATCAGATGCTACTTCTCCTGATCAGAGTTGACCTGGGTGCGATGGCAATTACTCCGGATTCCCCAAAGCTCCAGCATTACTAGAGCCTCCCTATCAGATTGTTTAGTGTCATATCCAGAACACTCGTTGGTGAGGGGACTTACCCCTCAGCAGAGATGCAGTCAGTTTATCCTGCTGACCAAGCTAACTGGGCCAGTTAAATGATAGAATTAGAAATATTCAGTAATGAGAGCCGAGAGTGATGGGAAGAGCTAGCTTCCAAGCAGTTTTATTATATGATTATATAATCTCCGTTTCAAATAAGTTGAACGTAATTATTGATAACCTATAACTGGATAAAGAAATCAATTTAAATAAGATAAAGCGAAGTGTACTTGTTTTGTGTCTTTATTTAGTTTCGTTCTACTTTGTAATTTTGGGAAAATCCACGATGGGTAGAGGCTAACGTGCTAGATGGCAAGATCATAGTAAGCGAGGTTGAACTCCAATCATCCTCTTACGTTTATTTTCAGACTAATGCTCTTGGTTGCCCAGTCGGCTGGGGCTGTAGAATACAGACTGCATCTCTGCAGAGGGGTAAGACCACCTCCAACGTGTGTCCTAGATATGACACTAAAACATCCGATGGTAAGGTTCCAGTGATGCTGGAGCTTTGGGGAATGCGGAGCACCCATTCATTGCCATTGTTCCCAGGTCCACTCTGGCCTTGATTAGTAGTACCTGATTGAGCCTTATCTCTAGGTTAAATAGAACTAACTGAATACTTATGCTAAACTGAATTGTTTAAATTAGAACTGTTTGACTAAACTGAATAGATTGAAATAGAAATGTTTTTAACAGTTAAACTGTACTTACATTTAAAATGCGTGTTTAACTAAATTGTTTAATGTAGAAGTGCTTTGACATTTCACCATGTGCAAACAAAATCTGTACATATACTAAACTGAAATAGAACTGTTTGAATAAACTGAATAGTTTGAAATAGAAATGTTTTTCACAATTAAACTATGTACTCAAGCTAAACTGAATTGTTCGAAATAGAACTGACAATTTGCATAAAAATGGATTTGGCGTTATGTAACCTACAAAGGTTGATATGCCATAAAACCCAACCAACCAACCAATACCCTCAGGAAAAGTATGAACGCTCTTATTATCCCCACCCCAAGCTGTGGATTAAATAGTACCGCTACTGTTCTACAGGCTGGCTTTGGCATTAAATGCCCCACAAATGTTAATATCCAATAAAAAGAAGAAAAACAAAAACACTTTTCCTAATTTGCGATATTTTATCATCTATAGCGGGTTTCGGGAAATTGTTATTTTCCCTAACACTATATTTTTTTAAGGCAACACAAATGAATTACGAAACTTTGCTTTAACAACACAACAACGAAAGTTTTTTATTTGCAGCTTTGAATATTTGGTTTGCTTTTGGTGCTGCAAGACTCGTGGAGTTTAGGCTTGTTAGTGT
The DNA here is from genome assembly GCA_963585895.1 of Sepioteuthis lessoniana. Classification (NCBI taxonomy): domain Eukaryota; kingdom Metazoa; phylum Mollusca; class Cephalopoda; order Myopsida; family Loliginidae; genus Sepioteuthis; species Sepioteuthis lessoniana. The sequence goes on from OY757942.1 coordinate 12,905,706, forward strand.
TGGAAAAGAAATGGCTAGCGGGATGTTGAGATGGCAGCGTGTTGCTGGACGTGTGAGGGATGTGTTTAAAGTCACCGTGTAGTTTTGTATCTGGTATTTGGAGGAGAGTATGCATTATCTCCATTAATGTGGGCCAAAGGTGAAATGGTAGCTAGTGTGTCGAGAGAGGAGTTACGCTCGGATTGACATAGCCAATTTTTGGGGTGACACAAAGTTGGGCCTGTCCAAGGCATGTTGTATGTTTCTAATTTATGTTCAACTGGGATTCCTTGTAAGAAATCCATAAATTAGATGGTTCCCTTGTTGAGTGTCCATGCTGCCGCTGCTGGTGCTGCTATGTTAAAAAAGCATCGCTGAGCAGGGACGGTCAGACGAACGTCTGTTCTGGTCTCTGAAGAGAGTGGGTTTGGCCGCTCACCCGTTTTGCTAGCCGGAAATGAAGGTCCGGGCTGAATAGGATAAGTCATCCTGATTGGGTGAAATTCAGTGTTGAATTAATTTGCGCGCCAAACCAAAATACGAGATTTTCCTCTTCTCTACACATCTTAGATCGTATATGCCTTCTAGGTATGACGCTTAACTGATCCTGATTGTAAGGCTTCAGTGCTGGAGCTTTGAGGAATGCATAGTATTATTTCATTGCCATTACTCTGTTCTGACCCAAACTGATAGTTCTTGTTAGAGTCCCATATATAGAGCAAAAATGATTGTTAAATCAATTACTATGGATTATAATACGTTATTTGAAATCATACAACTTTATATTAAACAGGAAAACTTGACAAATAGAATCACTAAAGTTAGATTGTAATAGTTGAAACATTTTAATTATACGGGAAGAAATAATAAATGATGAAAATAATTATTAGTATTACATAGCAATATTTGAAAAACCCAGTTCGCTGGGGCTGTAGAATACACCGACTGCATTTCTTTAGAGGGGTAAGACCACCTCCCAACGAGTGTCCTCTATATGAGATTTCAGAAATCTGATGGTGAGGCTACCCTAATACTGGAGTTTGGGGAATGCTGAGTACCCCTTGATTGCCATTACTCCTAGGTCCTCTCTGTCTTGAAGTGGTAGCACCTGAGCGGATCCTATTTATGAGTCAAATACAACTGTTTGAATTTTAAACGGAGTGCGAACAAATGACTTATACTAGATTGAATTGTTGAAATAGAACTGTTTGATCATGGTGTGAACAAATGAATGATAAATGAATTCTTAGTGTTACATAGAAATACTTCGAACCATTTAACTTTGTTTCTTTCGTTTCGTTTCTTTGTTTAATGGCATATCAACTCTTTTTAGGTTATTTAATGCCAAAGCCATTCTCCTAGAAGAACAGTAGTGGTACTATTTAACCCATAGCTGGGAGGATAAGGGGGGTTAATACCTTTCCCAAGGGTATTTGCCCGAAAGTGAACGTAATAGCGCGACTGGAGTACGAACTCGCGTACTACGATTCCGCAGTCCATCGCTTTTAACCATTACACCACGAGGACACCCCCCCATTTTACTTTGTTGACTTATGCTAAATTGAATTGTTTGAAATAGAACCATTTGATTATTTAACTGTGTGTAAACAAATGACTGATGTTTAAACGAATTGTTAGTAATACATTGCAATACTTGGATCTATTTATCTGTGTGCAAAAGAATGAGCTTAGGCTCATTTAAAAACGTTATCAACAAAATTCAGAGGTGCCCGTGGTGTAATGATTATCGTCGTTGGAAATGGACACGACGACACGAGTTCAAATCCTGGACGAGACTGATTGCATTTCACATAGCACTAATACCCTTGGGAAAGGTATGAATCCAATTATTCTCCCTCCAGCTATGGGTAAATAGTAGGGTAGACTAGGTTCTTCAGCCTTAGGGAGGCAACCGGTCTAGGAGAAGGAAAACTCTGAATTCAAACCTATTAAACTCTGCTTAAATATTGACTTTGTGTCATATCCTGCCCGAGTGGAGGGGTTGGTAAATATGTATCAGCAAAATTCGTTTACAAATCATATATATATATATGCTCCCCCATGGGGGTTGAGCTCTCTGGCGAAGGAATTGCCGGCCACCGGCATAGCGTAATGCAAAGCTCTTCGAAAGAATTGAGCACTCTGGTAGCCGATAGGGTATAAAAAATGTAAATAAAGGCTGCTGCTGCTGTTTCTAAAAATAAAAATACCTTAAAATTCCCTTAGCCCACGTGGTCGGCTTGGTGGACGAGTGGTCTGAATCACAGTCTAACGTAAAGTTGGACGGGTTTCGATCCCGGCTTCGAGGGTCCTACGTGTCTAGCCATACTGAAGAGTTCTGATAGAACGAAACAGTCTGTCTGTGGATGACTATATATATATATATATATATATATGTTGTGTTCTGGTTAGTGAACACAAGTAGTAGTTATAATAAGACAAACCTCGGTATGTGAGGGAATAGTTATATATACAGGAAGAGTATTTACAAGAGAGTGACTGTTAGTAATAAGTACATAGGATATACTCCAACAAAAGGAAACGGCTCTTCAGACTCGTAGACGTAGACTGGTCTGGACTGGATTATTTGTTGCACACCCCAGCTAACGGGCAAGTGTGGCACAAGGCTTTTTTTCCCCAAAAAATGCCTACGGTCCCATCGGCATTCCCCTTATTAGAGGCGCGTCAGGCGCAGGGCGATAAACCCAACCTTCCTGAAAGGAGTAAAAGCCTGGGGGGAAAACCCCCTGAGGCCGAAAGAAAATCTCCAGCTGCCGAGACACACTCGGCAAGACCCGTGCCAGACTGATCTGGACTGGGGTATTCATTGCGCACCCCACTTAACGGGGAAGTATGGCACAAGGCCTTTTTTCGGTGGGTCTGGGCCCAGGGCTGTAGCTCACACGCGCCCGGTATTTCCTAAAATTGCCCACGGCCCCGTCGGCATTCCCCTTATTATGGGCGCCTCAGGTGCCGGGCGATTAACTCAACCTCTCCGAAGTGAGTAATAGCCTAGGAGGAAGGCCCCCTGAGACCGTCGGAAATCCCCAGGCACCGAGACACACTCTGCGTGAACCGCGTCTCATAACACGGCCAGCCAAAGTACTACCCAGCACCTGGAGAGGTCCAACTCGAAATCAATTTGTCACCAAAATGATCGGGATTGGGTATTTATTGCACGCCCCACCTTACGGGCAACTATGGCACAAGGCCTTTTTTTAGGTGGGACCAGGCGCAGGGCCGTAGCCCACACGCGCCCGGTGTTCCCAAAAATGCCTATGGCCCCGTCAGCATTCCCCTTATTAGGGGTGCCTCAGGCGCCGGGCGATAAACCAAACCTCCCCGAAGGGAATAAAAGCCTGGTGGGGAAGGCCCCCTGAGGCCGTAGGAAAATCCCCAGGCACCGAGACACACTCCGCCCGAACCGCGTCCCGATAACACGGCCGGCCAAAGTGCTACCTAGCACCTGGAGAGGTCCAGTCCGAAATCAATTTGTCACCAAAAGGATCGGGACCGGGATATTTGTTGGCCGCCCCACCTTACGGGCAAGTATGGCACAAGGCCTTTTTTTTAGGTGGGACCGGGCGCAGGGCCGTAGCCCACACGCGCCCGGAGTTCCCAAAAATGCCTACAGCCCCGTCGGCATTCCCCTTATTAGGGGTGCCTCAGGCGCCGGGCGATAAACCAAACCTCCCCGAAGGGAGTAAAAGCCTGGGGGGAAGGCCCCCTGAGGCCGTAGGAAATCCCCAGGCACCGAGACACACTCTGCCCGAACCGCGTCCCGATAACACGGCCGGCCAAAGTGCTACCCAGCACCTGGAGAGGTCCAGTCTGAAATCAATTTGTCACCAAAATGATCGGGACCGGGGCTCTTGGTATTACAGTTACTGCCATATATTGTAGATGGCCTAGCTCATTATGCTTAAAAGGTAGGTGATATCCAACTCTATATGATCAAGTCGCTAGCATGGATTTACATGAAACTCTCCCTCCACCCAAAGGCCGAACATTTAAACAGCTTTCCCATTCCATTTAAAGTATTAGAGTCACATTCCGGTAAGAAAGCCCCAAAGAAAATCCTTAACTGCTGTGTTTTTAACTGGACAACTACTAGGTCAGTCACCTTTTCTTTTTTACAAAACTATTGTTTAAACGCATGTTTTAGATTGTATTATGTGTATGAAAGTAAAATCTTTGCTGAATATTATCCGTGATTTAAATGAAAACGATTATCAATCTGAATCCTGGTTCACAGCCGAACTTTTAAAAAACAGGTAAAAGATTTTTTTTCTTTTCCTTTGGAAATATTGCAGAGTGTTTGGAAACGTAAGTCGGTGTAAAAATGGAATGCCTTTCAGATTGCGATAAACCGTAAATAAGGACTGTCCCGTGAATTTTAAAAGTAACTCAACTGTGGACTTTAACTAAGTTAAAACTTAATGCATATATGAAGGGAGTAGGGACAAGAAGTAAGGAAAGGATTTTTTCCCATAATTTATACGCCGGAAACCATGGGAGGCAGCATGGTGGATATAATGGTGGACGAATCCAACGACGAGTCAACGGCGTGCTTAACCAGATACTGGGTGAATGAGTCAACGGCCAGGATCTAATAATTAAATCGGGGAACTACTGCTACTCATCTATCAGGGTGGTGTCTATGGATGAGAATAAATCACAACCATCGAAAGATAACTACGATCAATATATATATATATATATATATATATGATGAGTGTATATTAAAGGCTTTTTTCTAACGTTCAATATGAAAAGATTTGGGTATTTTCGGCTTTTTAGAGAGTATATGATGTACTTAGATTCTTCATCTAGTTGTTGTGGGCTACATATTCTAAGTGCTCTTAGAGAAAAGGCAATTATGAGGTCTGTTTTGACTTTGTTGTTGTGGCCGGAGTACAAATGTATAAAATCGTTTTTCTTTATAGGTTTGTGGCTTTATATATATACATATATATATATGTGTGTGTGTGTGTGTGTGTGTGGATGACAATATGTATATGCTCCCCTACAGGAGTAGGGGTGAGCTCTCTAGCGAATGAAGTAATCGCGTTGCCATTAGCGTATATGCAAGGCTCTTCATATATGAATTGAGCTCTCGGTAGCCGTTAAGTGGATGTATGTAAGCAATAGTAATTGTGATTCATAACCGTTTAAATTTACTTCGCTGCTGCTGGTTTCCTCGTGACTGTGGGGTAGAGTCTTGGATTGGCGTTTAAGTCAACTGGGTTTCGATCCCAGCTACGGGAATCTAGTATGTCTAGCCACACTGATGAGTTCTGATAGAACGAAACAGATTTCTTCTGTGGATGACAATATATATATATATATACATATATATATAATAATAATTATTATTATTGCTTTGAATAACCTACAATGGTTGATATGCCATAAAACCCAACCAAAACCAAATCATACATATCTAATATATATGTATAAAGAGGATTTGGCATTAAATAGTCAACAACGATTCATATGCCATAAAACCAAAACAAACCAAATCATATATATTTAATATATATGTATAAAGAGGATTTGGCATTAAATAACCTACAATGGTTGATATGCCATAACATCCAACCAAACCAAATCATATATATTTAATATATATGTATAAAGATGATTTGGCATTAAATAACCTACCATGGCTGATATGCAACAACCAAATCAAACAAATATTGGAAATCACTTGAGTCCAATGTATGGTTTGGTTTCTTTGTTTAATGGCATATCAACCTTTGTAGATTATTTAATGCCAAAGCCATTATCTTAGAAGAACAGTAGTGGTACTATTTAACCCATAGCTGGGAGGATAAGGGGGTTCATACCTTTCCGAAATGTATTTGCCCGAAAGTGAATGTAATAGCTCGACTGGAGTACGAACTCGCTTACTACGATTCCGTAGTCCATCGAGTTAACCATTACACAAATAGAATTATTATGACATAGCATTAGTTGAAGATATTTAAATGTGTAAAAATAAATGAATGATGTTTAACTGTGTGCAATTAAATGGCTAATACCATTAAATGCATGCAAACAAGTGATTGATATCAAATTAGATTGGAATGCTTGATGAATTGAATTATTGGTGTTTGATAGAAATACTTGAAACCATTTAACCCTCTTAATATACGAGATCTAACTCGTTTAAAACTGAATTTTTCTAAAAACTTTGTGCAAACTCTATCATACATGTGCACTCACTAGCACACACAAGCATACCCTCACAGGGGTTTAATGGCTAAAGCAGTGGACAGCTGAATCGTAGTAAGCGAATTCGAAGTCAATTTGCGCTATTACGTTGACTTTCGGATAAATGCCCTCGGGAAAGGCATGAACCCCCTTATCCTCCCGGCTTTGGGTTAAATAGTACCACTACTGTTTTTCTCTAAGGGTTGATTTGGCTTGAATAACCCAAGAAGGTTGATATGACATTAAACAACAAATAGAGAAACACACACAAACACACCAACCCAACACATACACACACACACATATATACACGCATATATATGATTTTATATATAACTATATAGATATAGAATGTGATTATATATATATATATATATATATATATACAGGGTGGAACGATAAAATTGTTGCCCTAGAAAAGACGACATGATTCCATTTCCGTTTAATGAAAACCGGTTTTCTTTTTTTTTTTGTTGGAGACCATATACTAGTTGGCCAGTTGTGTACAAATACCAAGAGCGATAAGAGCCTTCTATCATGTCTGAAAATAACACAATGTTCAACGAGCGAGATCGGAGATGTGCCGCTGTACAAATCATGCTCTCTACTGATCCAAGTTATGAAAACAGGACCATTGCCAGCAGCTTCAAAATGCAAATCCGGACGTTTCAATATGCCCAGGGTTAGGAAAACAACGTTTCCGGCTACGGTTATGGTCTTTGTTGTGGTTTCAAGTGAGGGCCACATCATGCCACCTCACATCTTCGAAGACGGCTTGAAAGTCAACACCAAAGTGTACCTGGATGTGCTGAAGAGTGTGGTGATCCCCTAGTGCAATCAGTTGGCCGGTGGCAGACCCTAGGTGTGACAGCAGGGATCGGCGCCGGCCCACAAGTCCAAAGAGTCTAAGGCTAGGCTTCAGAAGGAGTGCTACGACTTTGTACCCTTCTCTCACTAGTCCCCTCCTACCCCCGACCTGAACCCGCTAGACTACTTCGTTTGGTCATACGTCGAGAACATCACCAACATGACCTCTTACAACACCAAAGCCAGCCTGATCGCTGCCATCCGCCGAGCTCCCGCCGGCGTTTGTGGAAAAGACATGCTCCTTGTTCCGGATCGGAATCGAAGCGGTGATTGAGGCAGAAGGCGGCTCCATTGAATAGATGTCAGCTCTACTACATAATCAAGTTAGCTGAATTGATTTTTTCAATAAAAGTTTTAAAATAAAGCTGTAGTGTTGTTTTCTTTAGGACGACAATTTTATCGTTCCATCCTGTATTGTCATCCACAGACAGACTGTTTCGTTCGGTCAGAACTCTTCAATGTGGGTAGACAGCTGGGATCGAAACCTGGTTGACTGAAACGCCAATACCAAGATTCTACCACTCCTCCACGAATTTGCCATTGGGGAATACACAAAAGTTGACATACAATAAAGACAGCTAGCCAAAATTTATATTTTTTCGTTCGGTGGGAGTGGATGGCTATTCTTGCTTTTTTTATGTAATAACGCTGTTCTTTCAATAGCTACGACATTAATTTTTGACGATTGAAAATTTCTTTTGTACGTGATGCATTTTTATCGTAAAATAACTCGTCATGAATTCTCATTTTACCTATACTGTCTCCATTCTATCGGTAATACTTATATTACTTGCTGGTCATTGCCATTTCTTTTTCTTTTATAATGTTCAACACATTTTTAAAGTTAAATAACTAGCCATGAATTCATATACCACCTACAAAATCTCTTTTTGATCTGCAGCACGTATATTAATTTTTGATGTCTAACAATATTTTATTTGTGATTTTCGATTAATTTTAAGGCAGGATTACTGCTTATTAACATAAGCAGTAATCCTGCCTTAAAATTAATCGAATTGTTTTCGAGATTGTTTCTTATTTTCATGCATTTCTGGAATGAAAATACCTAAAAATACTTTTATATTTTGTGAATAAAAATGTGTTCATTGAAACAATGTATCTTGCCAAGTCAACTGGGGCTGTGGAATACACCAACTGCTTCTCTGCAGAGGGGTAAAACCCCCTACCACCAAAAAGAGTCCTGGATACGATACTAAACAATCTAATGGTGAGGTTCCTGCAATGCAGGAGTTTTAGGGAATTACCATTGCGTCCATATCCACTCGGGCCTGGAGTGATACCTCCAGATATGGTCCTCATAATGGGTCAATAGAACTAAACTGCGTACATATGCTAAACTGAATTGTTTGAAATGTAGCTGTTTTTCTATGCCAAACTGGAATGCTTGAAATAAAACTGTTTGAGTAAACTGAATAGATTGAAAGAGAGATATTTTTGAAAATTAAACTGTGTATTCATACGAAAATGAATTGTTTGAAATAGAACTGATCTTTTATTAAAATTGATTTTGCATTAAATAAGGTAGAAAGGTTGATATGGCCTAATACTCAATCATATATATTTAATAAATATCTATGAAAATGATTTGGAATTAAATAACCTATAATGTTTGATATGCCATAAAACCAAAACAAGCTAAATCGTATATATGTATTATATATGTATAAAGAGTATTTGGTATTAAATAACTTACAATGTTTGTTTTGCCCGAAAACTCAACAAAAAAAATATATATTTAATATATTATGTATGAAGATGATTTGGCATTAAATAAACTAAAACGGTTAATATGCCATAAAACCAAACCAAATCAAATCAAATCATATATATTTTATATATATGTATAATGATGATTTGACTGGTGCTCGTAATGTAATGGTTATCATCCTAGAAAATGGACACGGCAACACGAGTTCAAATCCTGGCCGAGACTGATTGCATTTCACATAGCGCTAATGCCCTTGGGTAAGGTATGAATTCAATTATTCTGCCTCCAGCTACGGGTAAATAGTAGGGTTGACTGGTTTCTTCAGCTTTGGTGAGGCAGCTAGTCTAGGAGAAGGAAAACTCTGAATTCAAACCTGTTAAACTCTGCTTAAAAATTGACCTTGTGTCATACCCTGCCCGAGCGGAGGGGTTGGGTAAATAGGATAATGATGATTTGACATTAAATAACTTACAATGGTTGATATGCCATAAAATTCAAACAAACATAACCTCCATTGCTTACAAGAAGCTTATTCCATCTGTATAAGCTTTTAGATGTCACGCTTGTAAAATTATTTTGCTATTGATGCCAAATATATAAATTGATACGTAATTTATATATATATATATATATATATATATAAATTGGTATAAATTACATACCAATTTATATATATGTATATAAATTGGTATGTAAATTATATATATATATATAAATTGGTATGTAATTTATGTATATATATATAAATTGGTATGTAATTTATATATATACATTAATTGGTATATAATTTATATATATATATATCGGTATGTAATATATATATATAGTCATCCACAGACAGATCTGTTTCGTTCTATCAAAACTCATCAGTGTGGCTAGACAGTAGCTTCCGTAGCTGGGATCGAAACCCGGTTGACTTAAACGCCAAGCCAAAGCTTCTAACCATTTAGCCACGAGGAGATATTAGCTGCGAAGTAAATTTTAAACGGTTAAGAATCACAATTACTATTGTTTACATATATCCGTTCAACGGCCGCCGAGATCTCAATTCAAATACGAAGAGACTTGCAAAGGCGCTAATGGCAACACGGTTACTTCTTCGCAAGAGAACTCGACCCTACGATATATATATATATATATATATATATATATATATGTATATATTTTAAATTGGTATGAAATTTATATATACACTTATATATATATATATATAAATTGGTCTGAAATTTATATATACATATATATATATATATATATATATATATATATATCTGTGTGTGTGTGTGTGTGTGTGTGTGTAATTTTTTATGTAGTTACATTTTTTTTTACCAAATATTGAATTATTTCTGTTTTATTTATATTACCAACTAACAGTTTGAGACCACATTGATTTTTTTTCTTTAACTTTAAAAAATGAATAACGCTTCATGCTTTTAAAGAAGTTAATTTATTTTTTCTATGTCCACATGCAATTATGCAATAATTCAAATCTAATTCTTATTAAAGTAAGTTAATATTTTCTTTTCATCAAAGAAACCAACACAAGCATTTATTACGGCAGAGCAAATTCTTAACATTATTTCTTGTAACTTGTAAACATGTTGGTGGAAGTGATTCACTAGCAGTGTGAAAATGTTGAACAATCAATCCAAACGTAGCATTCGGCCAAAAAATATACATGCATGCGAAATTCCGAAACACTGATGACTTTCTTTAGTTCAGGTACGAAACGTTTATTAACATTTTCTGACCGTGGTGTGATGGTTATCGTCGTAGGAAGTGGACACGGCGACACGAGTTCAAATCCTGGACGAGACTGATTGCATTTCACATAGCACTAATACCCTTGGGAAAGGTATGAATCCAATTATTCTCCCTCCAGCTATGGGTAAATAGTAGGACAGACTAGGTTCTTCGGCCTTGGTGAGGTAACTAGTCTAGGAGAAGGAAAACTCTGAATTCACACCTGTTAAACTCCGCTTAAAAATTGACCTTGTGTCATATCCTGGCCGAGCGGAGGGGTTGGGTAAATATGATTAACATTTTCTGACTTTTAGTTTTTCGACACGAGGAGAGAGAGACACACAATTTTTACTATACTGACTATTCCTACATCGTCCATCAGTCATTTCCCCAGGTGAACTGGCAGGCCCAGAGTCCAATCTCAACTCACTGACCCAACAAACGTGCCGCGCATTCCGTAGCACCCAGCTGGACTGCCTTCGCCTAGGTTCAAATCTCAACTCCTGCTTTTTTCAATGATCACTAAAAATCCCAGTCCATAGCTTCCGGGCATGACGTAATTTACACTCCAGTCTCATTTCCCATCTGGGCACGAGCGTGAACACCTGCACTAAGAGCCGAACAGTTCAAAGCCTAACCAAACCGAATGATAAGATATAACCAACGAAAAATGATAATATAAAAGAAAATCACCCCGCAATTATATAACACAAATGATGCCTAATCGCTTCTTTTGACGTTGCAGTCCACGACATTATTTTGCCCAGTTGGCTGGGGTGGTAGAATACACCGACTGCTTCTCTGCAGTGTGTCCTGGATATAACAAATAGCAACGAGTGTCCTGGATATAACACTAACCAATCTGATGATGAGGTTCCAGTATTGCTGGAGCTTTGGGGAATGCCGAGTACCCTTCATTGACATCACTCCCAGTTCCACTCTGGTCCGGAGTGGTAACACATCATGGCGTCGTATCTATGGGTCAAATAGAAAACTATGGTTTCGAGATTTTACTGTTTTAAATAAATAGAATTGTTTGAAATAGAACTGTTTTGACATTTAAACTGCGTACTTATGCTAAACTAAATTACCTGAAATAAAACTGTTTTTACATTTAACTCTGTGTATTGCCCAGTCGACTGGGACTGTGAAATATACCGACTTCAACACTGCAGAGAGATAAGAACCCCCCACCACCACCACCAACGAGGGTCCAGGATATGACACGAAACAATCTGATGGTGGGCTTCCAGTGACGCTGGAACTTTGGGGAATACGGAGCACCCCTTCATTGCCATTGCTCCGTGGTCATGTCTGGCCCGAAGTGGTAGCACCAGATAGGGTCCTATCTATAGGTTAAATAAAACTCATCCGTGTACTTATGCTAAACTAACTTGCTTGTAATAGCACTGTTTTGGCATGTTATCGGCTTACTTATGTTAAACTGAATTGTCTGAAATAGAACAGTTTTTAACATTAAAATTTTATTACGCTAAATTGAATTATCCGAAAGAGAACTGTTTTGATATTTAACTGTGTGTAGACAAAAACTATACTTATACTAAACTGGATTGTTGTTGTGGTCGTCAGATAAGACCGGTGGCAGAACAATTCAAATAACGGTTGATAGGTAAAGGTTATTGTATTAGCAGAAAAAGGAAGTCATACAAAGGAAGTACTAGCCGTTCTCGGCTTGCAATCCGTCTGTCAAATGTCTCGTAAGGAACGAGAAGTTGTTTCCCCCGAGCGAGCTAAGCTCGGAGAATATGTTTAGGTTGGACGAGTCCATCTTTGGGGTATGGTAGGATATGTCCCCATAACAATTGTGTGAATTAGAACTTGAAATTGAAAATGATTTCGACAATTTAATTGTGTACACATGCTAAACTGAATTGTTTGAAATAGAACTGTTTATTTGTATAAAGATCAACTTGACATTAAATAACTTACAAAGGTTGATATGACCTAAAACCAAACCAAACCAACCAACCACCACATAAGCCTCTACATCAAGGGCACAGCTCATTACAAAAGGAGAGTTGCAGTATTATTCAACCGATTGTTGGGGAAGATAAGGGAGTTCATATCTTTAACAAGTGAATTTGTTCAAAAGTGAAGTGGGTGTCCTTGTGGTGTAATGGTTCAAGCGATGGACTTCGGAATCGTAGTAAGCGAGTTCGAAATCCAATCGCGCTATTATGTTCACTTTCGGGTAAATACCCTTAGGAAAGGTATGAACCCCCTTATCCTTCAGGCTATGGGTTAAATAGTACCACAACTGTTCTTCTAGGAGAATGGTTTTGGCATTAAATAACCTTCAAAGGTTGGTATGCCATTAAACAAAGAAACCAAACCAAACCTTGATATGTCACAATCACTTTCGGGCAAATACCCTGGGGAAAGGTATGAACCCCCTTATCCTTCCAGCTATGGGTTAAATAGTACCACAACTGTTCTTCTAGGAGAATGGCTTTGGCATTAAATAACCTTCAAAGGTTGGTATGCCATTAAACAAAGAAACCAAACCAAACCAAATCTCAAAAGTGAATGTAGAGCTCAACTGGGTTTTGAACTTGCTTCTTCTGATGTCGAAGTCTCACACGTTAGCCCTTACGCCACAGGGACTCCCATCTCCACGTTCCAACTAGTACGTTACTGTCAAGACAGATTTCGAAAGCTAATTCTATTAACGAATTGAATATTTTTGCCAATAGAGTAATATATTTTGGAACAAAACTGCCAAATAAGAATAAAACAGCATAAGTATTAAAAAAAATGATTAAATTACATGATTTCAGAAAGGATGGGAAAAAAGTGAAAAAAGACTTTTTGGAAACTATCTGATGAATTACTTTACAGGATTTGATCGGTACGTTGATATTTTATTAACACAGTATATATTCCGAGCAAAGATTTTTGAATCTTTTTAAAGCGTTGATGGAAGAAGATAGTAAAAATAAAGATGCTGAAGGAGGCATAACAAAGGATATAAATATGATATATATTTTGAAAACAACAGATACTGAAGTAAAAGTTGGAAAAAATTTATCTCAAACAATCAAGTGTCGGTGTTCCTTAAAGAAAAGAACCGATTTCATTTTTTTCTTTTTTTTTTTTTTTGCATTCTCTTGTGCTGAAAGCCAGGATTCTTCAAAGATTTGATTGAACTAATCAAATATGCAGAATTTTCTGTTTGTTTTTACTTTGTTTTATGTACCTTTTTCAGTAAATCACTCTCTTTCTTTCTTTCACATTTAAAATTTGATTCGACTTCACATTCTTTCTTTCTTTGTTTCTTTCTTTCTTTCTTTCACATTTCACTTTTGATACTTCACATTCTTTCTTTCTTTCTTTCTTTCTTTCTTTCTTTCTTTCTTTCACATTTCACTTTTGATACTACTTCACATTCTTTCTTTCTTTCTTTCTTTCTTTCTTTCTTTCTTTCACATTTCACTTTTGATACTTCACATTCTTTCTTTCTTTCTTTCTTTCTTTCTTTCTTTCTTTCACATTTCACTTTTGATACTACTTCACATTCTTTCTTTCTTTCTTTCTTTCTTTCTTTCTTTCTTTCACATTTCACTTTTGATACGACTTCACATTCTTTCTTTCTTCCTTTCTTTCTTTCTTTCGTTCTTTCTTTCTCATTTCACTTTTGATACGAGTTCACATTCTTTCTTTCTTTCTTTTTTTCTTTCTTTCTTTCTTTCTTTCTTTCACATTTCACTTTTGATACGACTTCACATTCTTTCTTTCTTTCTTTCTTTCTTTCTTTCTTTCTTTCACATTTCACTTTTGATACGACTTCGCATTCTTTCTTTCTTTCTTTCTTTCTTTCGTTCTTTCTTTCTCATTTCACTTTTGATACGAGTTCACATTCTTTCTTTCTTTCTTTCTTTCTTTCTTTCTTTCTTTCACATTTCCCTTTTGATACGACTTCACATTCTTTCTTTCTTTCTTTCTTTCTTTCTTTCTTTCACATTTCAGTTTTGATACGACTTCAAATTCTTTCTTTTTTTCTTTCTTTCTTTCTTTCACATTTCGATTTAGATACCACTTCACATTCTTTCTTTCTTTCTTTCTTTCTTTCTTTCTTTCTTTCTTTCTTTCACATTTCCCTTTTGATACGACTTCACATTCTTTCTTTCTTTCTTTCTTTCTTTCTTTCTTTCTTTCTTTCACATTTCAGTTTTGATACGACTTCAAATTCTTTCTTTTTTTCTTTCTTTCTTTCTTTCACATTTCGATTTAGATACCACTTCACATTCTTTCTTTCTTTCTTTCGTTTTTTCTCTCTTTCTTTCTTTCACATTTCGATTTAGATACTACTTCACATTCTTTCTTTCTTTCTCTCTTCCTTTCTTTCTTTCTTTCACATTTCGATTTATATACCACTTCACATTCTTTCTTTCTTTCTTTCTCTCTTTCTTTCTTTCTAATGTCGCTTTTGATACGACTTCACATTCTTTCTTTCTTTCTTTCTTTCACATTTCGCTTTAGATACCACTTCACATTCTCTCTCTCTTTCTTTCCTTTTTTCTTTCTTTCTTTCTTTCTTTCTTTCTCATTTCGCTTTTGATACGACTTCACATTCTTTCTTTCTTTCTTTCTTTCTTTCACATTTCGCTTTAGATACGACTTCACATTCTTTCTTTCTTCCTTTATTTTTTTATTTCTTTCTTTCTTTCACATTTCGCTTTAGACATCAATTCACATTCTTTCTTTCTTTCTTTCTTTCACATTTCGCTTTAGATACGACTTCACATTCTTTCTTTCTTTCTTTCTTTCTTTCTTATTTTATTTCTTTCTTTCTTTCTTTCTTTCACATTTCGCTTTAGACATCAATTCACATTCTTTTTTTCTTTCTTTCTTTCACATTTCGCTTAAGATATCAATTCACATTCTTTCTTTCTTTCTTTAGAGGGGTAAGAACGAGTGTACTGGATATGACATTAAATCATCCGATTGTGAGGCTCAAGCGCTGGACCTCTTAATTCCCATTACTTCCAGGTCTACTCAAACCCGAACTGGTAGCACCTGATGGAGTCATTTGTATTGGTCAAATATTACGGTTTAACATTCAGATTGTTTTCAAGCAAATGACTAATGTTTAATCGAATTGTTAAAAAGAGAACAGTTTGACCATTTGACAGATTGACAGTTTGACTGATTGACCGTTTGACAAATGACCATTTGACTGATTGACCGTTTGACAAATGACCGTTTGACCGTTTGACTGATTGACCGTTTGACAAATGACTGATTTTTAATTGAATTGTTAGTGATACATAGCAATACTTGGAACAATTTAACTGTGGGCTAACAAATAATTTATATTGTATAGAATTATTAGTGTTGATTTGCAATACTTGAACCTCTCTGTGTGCCCAATTTGAATTGTTAATATTACATTGCATTATTTGAAGCCATTTAACTGTGCGCAGTGAAGACTATTGATGATACGAAAGTAAGTTGGCAACCTTAGTCGAAGGTGACCTGAAGGCTCCCTTTTCGATAGCTACTACACCGAGGTGTAGGGGAGGGCGCTACTCAATTCTCAGGGTTGCTCCACTTTAACCTTGATCCTTACCTTATAGTGCTAAACAAGGGGTATTAGGTACCATTTTTTGAGTCTTTGGTATGACTCTACCTGGGATTGAAACCCAGTCTCCCGGACCATTGGCGAACACTCTGCTCTTTAGGTAAGTGGCTAGGTAATATTGATGATAAATAGCCATTTTTGAAACCATTGGAGAGCAAACAACTAGTTAATACTAAATAGAACTATTCATGTTAGAATATTTGGAACCTTTTAACTGTGTGCAAGCAATAGTAATACTTGGGTGCAAAATCAACTCTAACTCATTTTGAAATAAGGCTATCTAGAAACTTACAAATTATATGAATAACCATTTAACTGTATGCAAATAAGTGATCTCATGTTCATTTGAAAATGTTATCTGAAGACTGCATTTCCAAATTATTTGTAATATTTATAAAGATGATATGACGTTAGGTAAAATAATGAGGAATTTTAGTTAATGATTTTATCAATAAATTGCTTTATTGCTAAACGTTGTGTTCGTAGTTGCAGGTTTTCGATTTGGAAAGGTAGGACTTGCATAGACCTTGTTCTGCCTACACATGTTAATCATAAGAGCAAGTTCATTTTAGAATCAGCTGCAAGCAAAATATATTAAAGTAAACAGATGTATATCAGCTGACATTTTGCAATGACATGTCACTAAAAGAGTTTTTATGATTATGTGTGATTACGGACTAATCTTTATATAAGAAAGAGATTCAAAGATACCACGGCAGTTAAAAGGACCCGAAGCAGACGGAGGTGCCGGAGCAGGGGAGGGGTGAGGTGACGGTGAAGTAGCACGTGCACAGGTGGTGGCCAAGTCAGCGAAGAAGAAATGTCTAAGTCTGTGGTTGTCCCTTTTGCCACTCACGGTATATAGTCTCTGTCAGTTGATGCATTTCTTTACCTCTCTCTGTTTTCGCCGAATACCGCAAATATTGCAAACTCAAATAAAGTTTCGTGTCTTTAAACCAACAGAGCCGATGTGTATGATGTTTAAAGGTTAACGTTACATCTATTTTCTATTAGAGGCTGTAGTTTTAAGGTTAGATAACCTGCAAGGTTAATATTCCATTAAACCCAACTTAAGAACTAACCTAATCTTAAAAACCTATATCTGTAAAAACTAATTATTATTCTAAATGCTTAAGAATTATTAGCGTTAGCAGGGAATACTTGAATCATCATAACTGAGCAGACTGTTTGCACTAGCTTCAGATGGTTTAAAATTGCAAATATTAGAATTTTACTCTTTTGAGAGTTTTTTATCAGCATTAGCTGATGGTTTTTCCCTGGATTCTGAGTGAGAGCAAATCTACTCAAGTCTCCAGGACATTTCGCAGTATTCTGACCGATCTCGACCATGCTGTAGCTTGGATGGTCTCGATTTGTCATATAAATTCCAAGTCCTCCAGTCCCTGTACCAGTTCTTTCATGACTGTACCGAGTTCACTAATTACAATTGGTGACACCATCACTTCGATGTTCCATAGTTTTTTTTTTTTTTTTCACTTTTCCAGCTCGGTCAAGGTATTTATCTCTCTTTTCGTTTTCCTTTAGTCAGTCGGAACGGTAAAGTACACTATTCAGCAGATTCTCTTTTTTTTTTTTTGACTATCACTAGATCTGGTCGTCTGGCCGAGATTAGATGATCCATTTGGATCTCAAAACATTATTATTATTATTATTATTATTATTATTATTATTATTATTATTATTTTACTCCTCTGACACTTTGTGAGTTTTTGACACCCCTGTTAGGTGATGGTCTTTCACTAAAGTTTCAGTCATAGCAAGACTCCTCATGTCTCCAGGACTCTTCTGAGTATTCTGGCTGATCTTAACAATGCTGTCGTTTCCATGGTCTCCGTTCGTTCTACGATTTCCAACTAATCCAGCTCTCTTACCAAACCTTTGTAGACCAGTTATAATCGGTATCACAGTCACCATGATGTTCTATTGCTTTTTTCCGTTGTCTGACAAGGTCCAAGTACTTGTTTCTCATTTCTTTTTCTTTGATTTTTACTCTGTTGTTCGCTTGGACAGCAAAGTCCACTATTCGGCAAGTGCTCCTTTTTCTTACAGAGTCTTGTTTTCTGGCCAAGATTAGGAGATCTGTTTATATCTCTTTATTATTATTATTATTATTATTATTATTATTAATAGTATTAGTAGTAGTAGAAGTTGTAGTAGTTGTAGTTGTTGTAGTAGATTTTAGGTCAGTCCATAAACGCGATGGAAGAATCGACATCTTACGTGTTAAGATCCGTTAGAATACTGAGATGAGTCCTCGAGACCAGAGGAGTGGGAGATCACCAGGGCATTGCAGGGCATTTTGAAATGTTTTAGAGTAAAAGACATTCTGGAATTCTCTTTGATCATAAAATACAGTATTGGACAAAAAAAAAAACCCAACAAAAAACCAAAAAAAAAAAAACGAAAACAAAAAACATATAACTGTGATATAGTTTTTTCTTTAAATATTTTTTAGGAAATCATCAATTGATAAGTTGTCTAAATTTCTGAGACGAAGCTTGTTGATTTATATCATTAAGGGTTTTCAAACTATTGTCTTCATCTTTATTGCTGTTTCCACAACGTTTCGGCCGATATGTTCTCCGGCCTTCAGGTGTTGGTCAAACTCGGGAACTTTCATGGACCATCGAACTACATCCTTTATTGAATCCACGGGGGTCGCCTGTTCTGATTCCTTTAGCCATAACCGAGTACAAGTATTAAGTATTCCTGTATTGTTACTCGTCCAGCAGGACCCATGGTTTAACGGTTATCATATCCTATTTACCCAACCCCTCCGCTCGGCCAGGATATGACACAAGGTGAATTATTAAGCGAAGTTTAACAGGTTTGAATTCACAGTTTTCCTTCTCCTAGACTAGTTGCCTCTCCAAGGCTGAAGAACCTAGTCTGCCCTACTATTTACCCAAAACTGGAGGGAGAATAATTGGATTCATACCTTTCCCAAGGGTATTAGTGCTATGTGAAATACAATCAGTCTCGTCCAGGATTTGAACTCGTGTCGTCGTGTCCATTTCCTACGACGATAACCATTACATCACGAGCACCAGGCAAATCATTATTATGCATATATATTAAATATATATGATTTGATTTATAACCATTACACCACATGGTTTAACGGTTATAGGCGTTGGTTTCTTAAGCTTCTAAGAAGACAATCATCTGGAGGTTGCGGGTTCAATCCTGACTACAGGCAAGTAACAATACAGGAATACTTAATACTTATACCCGGTAATGGCTAACGGAATCAGAATAGGCGACTCCCGTGGATTCAATAAACGATGTAGTTTGAAGTTCCGTGAAGGTTCCCGAGTTCAACAAACACCTGAAGAAGGCCGGAGGACATATCCGCCGAAATGTTGCGGAAATAGCAATAATGATGAAGACAATAGTCCGAAAAACCCTTACTGATAAAAATCAATAGATAAATGATGCCGATTCATTTGTTTTGCAATATTGCAAAATGAAAGTCGGAAACCATTGTATGCCACAATTTCGATCCTTTCTAATTACAGTAAAATGTTTGTTAGCCATTAACAAAAGACAAAACAAAAAGTAGGATATCAAATCAAAGAAATTAAAATTCAAAGAAATTTCCTATATTTTGCAATTTCGGAGAATTTTTTCAGAAACTGATAACATTAATCATATTTACCGACCCCTCCGCTCGGCCAGGATATGACACAAGGTCAATTTTTAAGCGGAGTTTAGCAGGTTTGAATTCAGAGAGTTCCTTCTCCTAGACTATTTGCCTCTCCAAGGCTGAAGAACTTAGTCTGCACTACTATTTACCCAATATTTGGATTCATACCCTTCCCAAGGGTATTAGTGTTATGTGAAATATAATCAGTCTCGTCCAGGATTTGAACTCGTGTCGCCGTGTCCATATCCTGCGACGATAACCATTACACCACGGGTACCTCCTGATAACATTAATAAAAAAAAATTGTAACTTCCTATGCGTGTCTTAGGCATTAAAGGTTCATTAAGATTTCTAGCAATAATAAAAACTGTCCATTTTTATTTCACTATCTGTTTTTTTTTTAAATCTTATGGGGTCATTTTTGTGTCCAATACTGTAGAATAAATTAAAAATGCATAATTGGATACAGGAAGCATTGCTTTTTATTATTTCATTCAAATTGGCTCAAATTTCTTTTAAACTGTGTCTTATTTCAATCCAATACTGGAACCGAAGTGGATATTTTTGGCAGGCTGATTGGTTAACTAAGTGACACCTTTTTACCAGGTGGTATTGCAACGGCTCTTCAGGTAACCACAAATCTTGGGGTGAGCAGCAACGCGAGTCCTCAGGGCCATTAGCTTGGGGAACTTGCTAAACATTGATTGGTTCTCCATGTAGGGGTTCTCTAGACAGCAATAGCACATCATATCACACCACATCATCTGAAGGGAGAATAGAGTATAAATTCAAAAATATAAAAAACGGTACACATAGCGACACTAAACGTTAGAAGATAAAATAGAATTGGTTAGTAAAGTTGTTTCCCTTTAGTCAATGGTGACCCGAATGCTCCCATTTCGATAGCTACTACCCAATGTAAAGGGGAGGCCGCTACTCGATTCCCTGGATTGCTGCACTTTACCCTTGATCCTTACCTTATAAAATTGAGTGTTAAGCTATGCCAAATCAAGTACCATTTTTTGAGTATTTAGTATGACTCAACTTGGGATTGAACCCTGGTCTCGCAGGCTATTGTTTAACACTCTAACCATTATGCCAATGTCTGGTTTGGAATTGTCAGAGTCCGCTGCTGAATATAATATAGACATAGTATGCGTACAAGAACACAGATACCATCATATGGCTCATAGGAAATATATATATATATATATGTGTGTGTGCGCGTGCGCGTGTGTGTGTGTGTGTATCGGAGACAAATTTGACCGGTGCTAGCTCCCAATTTAGAAATCTTTTAGAATTTTTGTTATATAATGACTGTTGATATGGATTTTGAATTCGTTCCTGGTGACCTTGTGTGCTTTGACAAGCTGTCACGTTGTGATTAGTAAACAGGAAGTGGGCAGTGCCTCGGGGTAAGCCGGTCGAGCAGGTTTGTAACCGGAGGGAGACCACGTGATATGAGAACCACGCGGTGAGAATTAGACAGTCACTCCAGTCAGATTCGGGAGTCGAGCCAGAGATATGCAGCCTATCAGAGGCGTTAGGTCGTCTCTGACGATACGACTTTCAAGGGGGTGCAAATGTTGGCACCCCCTGGCTACAGGAAGAAGATTTGGGGCTAGAAGAAGTCTCCTCTCTGAGTATATGTCTCTCCATTTATCTCTCAAACATACAATAAACTGTGTGCTCCTTTGGAGAATAAAATGAGAGAGATATATTTTATAAAGAAGTGTGTTTCGTTTCGTTAATTGTATTTCATAAATCATCTTTGATTATCTCGTTGACGAATCCATAGAAAGTCTATACAACAGTTGACATGTCGGAGAAGGTCAAAGACCCCAAAGGCCTATTAACTGACGTCAAACACAAAGCTACCCAGCTAACAACAACACCAATTTATCTCCTGACCCTTATCTGATGGAAGAAGAGAACCATATATCTCTTCTAACCTACTGTTTTCTTTTGATTTAAAAAAAAAAACGTACGGTCGGACAGAAATAAATTTTGGTGGTAGCAGAGACGCAGGCGTTAGGAATACACGATCGAATGGTATTCAGTTTTAATAAGCTTATCACATCTTTATAACCTGTATAACTTGTACAATAATAATACTATGAATAAAAGACAATTTTGTTGCGCTTAAACTTCATGTTTGTTAGTTTTATTGTTTCTTCATTTTGCTGACTTTTTGGTTTCACTTAAAAATTTCCGTTCGTCACCTTCCAATACTGACTCGGAAGCATATACTTTGATAAAGACAATACTACCCCACTACATATTGAAGAAGAAATATAATACCACGATTCTGGCAATGGGTGGGCATTTATCTTAGTGTCTGCATGGCAAAACATTATCATTGCCGTCACCTTCCAATACGGACTAGGAAGTATATACTTTGATAAAGACAATACTATCCCAACTACATATTGAAGAAGAAATATAATACCACGATTCTGGCAATGGTTGGGCATTTATCTTAGTGTCTGCATGGCAAAACATTATCATTGCCGTCACTTTCAAATACGGACTAGGAAGTATATACTTTTGATAAAGACAATACTATCCCAACTACATTTTGGAGTAGAAATATTATACCACGATTCTGGCAATGGATGGACATTTATTTTAGTATCTGAATGGAAAAACTTTATCAATGCTGTCAAAGGGTGAGTAAGAGTGCTTCTCATTCCTCGCACCTTTAAATAACCTAATAGCGTCGAGAGAATACAACTCAGAATTATGGTAACAACGTGTAACGTCAACTCCAGCATAACGATCATCTGCTACTGTCCTACAAATGCTTTTGATAAAATCGACCTCAGTACCTTCTATAACGAGCTATCTCCACCCACCCAAATACAACATTCTAATCATCTGCGGAAACTTAAATGCTAAAATTGGTAAAAACGAAAACAACAAATTAAGCCAATACAACTCGTCAAACAGAAATCGTGAACAGAAATGAGGAACGTCTAAATTGAAAATGGAATAACATGCCTTAATAAAACATTCCAGAAAAGGAAGTGAAAACTATGGACTGACACTTACGCAAATAATGCTAAAGCACAGATAGATTCCGTCTTCATGATTAAGAAATAGATTAATTGAGCTTGGTATTGTGAGCCATATTCTTCTTTTGAAGGTGTGTCTTCCGACCACCGAATTGTCACTGCAAAGAGATGTCTAAGTATACGCAGGAATACGACGCAAACGACTAAAACTACACACTGTAAGAGGCCCTTGTTTTTAATAGAGATATTAGCGATAGATATACGATGATACTAAGAAATAAATTCCATGCTCTTCAGGAGATATCCGGATGAGGAATTCGAGAACTTCATCATGGCTCACATTAAAGAAGCTGTAAAATGCATACCAACCAAAGTAAGAGCCAAGCACATAGTTCCTTGGCAGACATTGGTGATTAATAAAAACAAGACTAAGCGAAAACAGCATCCCTGTGTAATAAAAGGAACCTAAGTAATAGCAACTCCCAGAAATTTAAGGAGGCATTAAAGGAAAACGCATACCAAGAACACAATAAATACTTTCTAGGCTCGATAGATAATCTCGTATAGCGTGGCAGACAGTAAATGAAGTGAATAAAACCCAGAACACCATCAGAGCAAAACTAAAAGCAAAAAAAAAAAAAAAAAAGAAAGCATGTGTAAAGAATATTCCAATAATCTGCTGGGAAAAATACCCCAACGTTACGGATAAACCTATCACGAAATAATACTAATTATCAACTAGATATCAAAATAGAACAGTTTACACAAGAAGAACTCGACGTAGTACAAAGAAAAATCAAAAAGGATGGAAGACAGAAATTCTACGACCTACTGCTCCCATACTGCAACGCCTTATATGACTAGAACACTATAGAATACTGGATAAAAGACTGCTTACACCAAGAAAGATGACCTCAGAATTGCAAAGAACTACCGAGGTATAACCTTTAATTCCATAGCGGTTTAGATTTAAGTTAAGTTAGTGTAAGTCTAGTGAAGTGTAAATCAATGACACGGACGAGTATTAAGATAACATCTTACCTCGGTACCGATTCCCGAAGTAGCCAGGCGAAACCCGATGAGGTAAAGATGGTATTATATAGCAGAGGAGTGAGGAATGTCCTGTTTTCATTGGCTGTTTACTAAAAGACAGATGTCTATAAGAACGGCCGAAGTCCGGCCTTATTATATTTTTTCTTTGCTTTGGTAAAGGCACGAGCGTAGCACGTCGCAATCACGGAGGTGGCTTGGCTCTTTCGAGTCATACCGGGGTTACTGTCGGAGCCGATATGATGCAGAAATAACCCGAAATCGGCAATGAAGACAGCGCATCACTGAAGACCTCCCTGATGAATCTAAGATGTATGATTTAAATAAAACTTTTCTACTCAACTACATAGAACCAGATATTGAGAAATTTCTTTGAAAGAATAAAAATGTTTTTCGAAGAAACCAATTCACATCCCAGATTTTTACTATTCGTCGAATATTAGGAGTTCTTGCGAAGAAACTTTGAGGCCATCCACTTATTTGTAGATTTCTCCAAAGTATTTAATTTCATACGCAGAGGGAAGATGGAGCAAATACTTCTAGTCTATGGTCTCACTAAAGAAACTGTTGCTGCCAAAATACAAAAGTAAAAGTTCGCTCACCAGATTGAGAAACAGACATCTTTGACATCAGTTCTGCAAGGAGATATATAAGCCCCATATCTGTTCATAATCTACTTAGACTACGTACTTTGAGCGTCGATTGATCTAATGAAAGAAAATGGCTTTATACTAGAAAAGCCAAGAAACAGATGATAACACACACAAACTATAATGGACGCAGACTACGCAGATAACATAGAGCTTCTGACAAATACACCAACTCTATCCGAATCACTGCTTCAAGAGGCATTGGCCTCCATGTCAATACAGACAAAACGGAGAACGTGTTTAAATAAAAATGGAGACATCTCCACATTGAGTGATGACTCTCTAAAATTAGTAAACAAGTTCCCCTACTTCAGAAGTAGCATCTCATCTACTGAAAATGACATCAGTGTACGACTCGCGAAGGCATACGCTGCTATCGATAGGCTGTCGATCATATAGAAGTCAAACTTATCCGATAAAATAAAACGCAATTTTTCCGAAAAGCAGTCATGTCGATTCTACAATATGAATGCACCACATGGACGCTGACTGAGATTATTGAAAAAAAAACTGAGATTATTTTTTAAAAAAAGCTAGACGGAAATTACACAAGAATGCTACGAGGTATAGGGAACAAATCCTGGAACAGCATCCCGCATAGCAGCAGCTGTACAGCTACGTACCTCCCATCTCTAAAACCATCCAAATTAGACGAACAAGACATGTAGGTCACATAAAATGGACTAATAAGCGACTTTCTCTTATAGACGCCTTCACATGGACTTGCAAGTTTTGGATGGCCCATTAGAACCTATCTACAACAGCTCTGTACAGACACAGAATATAGTTTAAAGGAACTGCCGGACACGATGAAAGGTAGGGACGAATGATGAGAGAGAGTCAGGGTAATCTGTTCTAGCAGCATGACATGATGATATTCATCATTATTTGTTTAATGTTTGATAACAAAATTGTTTTATTGTTTTTATATGAAAATGTGCTTGGGGTTATTTCGGCATTAGTCTGCATGTTTTTATTTATGAATTAGATAGGCATTGTTAGTAATATGGAAATTTTAAGATTTATTATAGAAATGTGCGTCAAATTATTTTATTATAGAAAATTATTTTTTGGGGTGAGTTATATTTTGCAAATTACATACCTGCTCTCCCATGAAGAAGTGCTTTCCACCATGGTGCATGTCAAGGGTTCTCTCCAAGAACGGTAGAACTCTGTTACAAGTATTCATGTATCTCCACTGCATGTAATTCTTTAAAAAAATAACAAAATTACGTTTTAAATTGTGCAGAAATCATACTATTAATAGACTAAGGCATGAACATATGTGTTTAAATGTACTGATTACCGTAAATGAATAATGGACTGTTCCATTTTGTTTGCGATGAAAGAACGAAAGAAAAAGAACAAGTCAAAGAAAGAAAGAAAGAAAGAAAGCGATAATTATATACGTCAGGCGCTTATTTTCTGCTTTAATGAGATGTAAGAAAGGGGAAAAGAAACAAAGCGGAGCAAAAAGAAGAAAGAGAAATCAGAGAAAGAAACGAAAACCACACATATATATATATATATATATATATATATATATATATACACACACAAACACACACACACACACACATATATATATATATCGCTTTAATTTCGATGAAAGGGCGAAAGAAAACGAACATGTCAAAGGAAGGAAGGAATCGATAACAACATAAATCAGGCGCTTATTTTCTGCTTCAATGAAATTTAACCGAGGAAAAAAATAAAGAGGAGCAAAAAGAAAGAATGAGAAATCTTAGAAAGAAGCGAAAACAACACATATATATATATATATATATATATATATATATATATATATATATATCGGGAGAGAGAGAGAGAGAGAGAGAGAGAGAGCCTTAGAGAAAGATTAATAAAGTAAGTCAGTCGAATAGGATTGTTTTTGCATTATATACATCTTCGTGATTAATGTAATTTTTTCTATAAATCATACCAAATAATATAAGATTTAATTGCATGTCGTTCCACTCTCTTCCTGGACCCAAAACCTGTTTTGGTCATGAATTCATTCCTAATGATGCGTGCCTAGCGCTAGGATAATCTGGTGAGAGATACCTTTTCCTCAACCTTTCAAGGTTTTATCGTTGATGTTCTTATTTCTAATCTTCTATCTTCGATTTGACCAGTCGGCTGGGGCTGTAGAATACACCGACTGCATAAGAACCCCCGCAACGAGTGTCCAGGATATGACATTAAACAATCTGATGGTGAGGTTCCAGTAATGCTGATGCAGAGACACACCTTCATTACCATCACTTCCAGGTCTACTCTGACCCGGAGTGGTAGTACCTGATAGGGTCCAACCTATTGGTCAAATAAAACTAACGATGTACTTATACTAAACTGTATTGTTTGAAATAGAACGGTTTTACGCATTGAAACTGTACTTACGCTAAACTGAATTGTTAGAAATAGAACTGTTTTAGCATTTACCTAAACAAAACTATACTTATACTAAAGTGTATTGTTTGAATTAGAATTGTTTGACTAAGCTTCATAGCTTGAAATAGAAATGTCTTTTGACTATTAAAATGTGTTATTATGCAAAACTGAATTGTTTGAAATAGAACTTTATTTGTGTAAGAATATGCCACAATCCCAAACACCCCAAACCAAACCAAGCTACTGGTCAACTGACTAACATTTCAAATGCCTTGGATCACGTGATGTGTCTACTAAGAGCCGTTTTTCCAGACTGACCTCGGTTTCACCATCCATCTTCCAAATCCAACGGCATTTTCCACATATCGTGATGTTCGAAGAAAGCTAAGACTCATTGAAATTCTGCAAAACAGATCAATAATAGATTTCAAATGTCTTTCATGTAACAAAGCTTTATTTTGATTACTTAATCTTCACTAATCCCATAATCTGGTTTCTTCGTGGGTTGCTGTTCATGTTGAGTATCTCAGGCTGAAATAACCGGGCGGATCGTAACCCTCTACAGGTCTACAACTGCTCTGAATTCAGAATTCCCTTTCAAAACCAGTTACCATATCAAGGTTAAAGAGCCCAGTCTACACTATTCTTAGGGAAATTCGTAGAGTTCCTACCTTTTCCCAAGATTATTAGCCCTTGATCAAAAGCAAACATTTTCGTTTAAGAATTGAACTCGGATCGCCATGTACCCTTCTTACGACTATACCCACTAAACCACGAACATGGAATCTGATGTTTGGAAGAAAATTGATATTTAAAAAAAAATACTTGCAGTTTAGTTATTCACGGAGATACTAAATAAAAAAGAGACTTCGTCGATGAGAAATACGTACTTTTTTGTGATAGAATTCAAAAAAGACAACTTTTTTTGCCATATCGTCCTTCAAATAAGGCTTTCAGTTTTCTTTTTGATATAACCTTACCAGAAAATAATCATATTCATCACACTTTTTGTTTTATGAAACTGACTGTTAAACATTCTACCGACACAATAAAATCCATTGGAAACCTTTTTTTTTTTTTATAAATCATTGGATATTTGAAGAAAAGAATAGATGAGTGAAAGTTTGAACAAATCGCTCTACTATATCAATTTTATCTATTTCATCATTTATAGTCAACACGTGTTAACTCGATATTTGTGCAGTGTGTGTGTGTGTGTGTGTGTGTATTTTTGAATGGATATTTAGTACAACTGTTTCATACAATTTTACTCTTATTTACTCACATTTCTGATATATATATATATATATATATATATATATATATATATATATGCGTGGGTATGTGCGTGTGTATGTGTGTGTGTGTGCGTGTATTGGATGGATATTTCGTACAACTGTTTCATACCATTTCACTCTTTTTTACACACATTTCTGAAATATATATATATATATGTAAATACACACACACACACACACACACATATATATATATATATATATATATATATATATATTTGCGCAAGTGTGTGTATGTGTGTATGCGTGTGTCTGAGTGTGCACACGAAATATTTACAAAGTGTTTCTTTCGTTTTTTTGTTTTTATCAAGCTTTTATGATCAATATTTTAATCAGATTGACTTTTCTTCCTTCACATTAAAAGAAAAAGAAAGCAAGAAAAATGGTAAAAAAAAATCAGACTATTCACAAATAATGAAAAATCAATAATGAAATGTATATTCAATCGATTCTTTTTATCTGTAATGAAATACAAGCAAACAAAAATATAGTCTCCTTCTTAAAATCTAGAAAGTTAAGTCGTTAGTGAGCAGAATGAAAGGTGATGTAAACTTTTTTGAAAAAATAATTGTTACTTACATCATAATTGGGGGACATCATATCTCCACCTGCCATACCGGGGTTCATCACGTTACCACCTCCAATATTAAACTGAAAAGATATTTAAAAAATATATATATATATATATATATATATATATATAAAGCCAAAATATAAATATAAAGCAAAATATGGAATAAATTTTAAAACGTTTTTTCTTCATCTAACTAGTCTAAGTTTTGAAAAATCGCGATAATTCTAAGTTTAAATGTTAACTTTTCTGTCACTTTTTTAAAAAATTAAGATTCTGACCAACGTGCATGCGTGTGAGTGCGTGCGCGCGCGTGTGTGTATGGAAGAGAGAGACACAGAGAGAGAGAGAGAGAGAGAGAAAGAGAGATCAAGAAAAGAAATGATAAAGAATCTATATGTTGCTTAACGCCGAAACCACGCAAAAGTTTCGTTGTCTACCGTATACAAAGCATAAAAAATTACAGAAAAAGACCTTCTTAGGAAAAGGCAGAGTGGGCGAAGGAACAAAAAACGAAAAGAAAGCTTATTTAACAACTCTCACAACGGCGATGAAGAAGAACCCCACAACGTCAATAGGAAATTGAAAGTCCATGAGAAAACTTTGAGGACAGCAATTAAACAAGATTTTGTAGGAGGAGATATTGTGTTTTTGATATTTAATTTCCATTTTGTAGTGATATATTTAATTTGCTTCTTTTTTTTTATGTGTTTGCGTGTTCCCACAATCGGAAGGTCGCCATTTATAGCGATGGGGATAACATTATTATTATTATTATTGGGGTTTTTAGGTTTAAGTTGGTTTTGCGTTGGTTATGTTGGTATCACGTTGGTTACGTTGGTATTTCGTTGGTTGTCATCCCCTCGCTAAATCTTGATGGAAAATAAGGTGGTGGAGAAGAACGAAGACGTCGTTAGGTTTTGTACCAAGGGTTTAGTGGCAGCATGAAGGAAAGGGGTTTACGCTGGTATGCTGCGAAGTCTCGTAGGAAGGAAATAAGGTAGGAAGTTGTTAGAGTGTACCATCTAATTTGTTTTTAACTAGAATCCCTTGGTCTAGAAGAATAGACCCAAGGGGTCCATAAACTAGATGGCTCGCCTCATAATGGTTAATGCAGCTACTGCTATCCAGGAACAGACGAATAGACGTCCGTTCCCTTGGAGGATTTCTGAGCGAGTAAGAGATTCGCAGGCTTTCTTCGATTTTGGTTGGTTGGTTTGGTTTTATGGCATAGCAACCCTTGCAGGTTATTCAACGCCAAATCCATTTTTACGTAAATAATCTGTTCTATTGAAAACAGCTCAGTTTAGCATAAGTACACAGTTTAATTGTCAAAAACATTTCCATTTCAAACCATTCAAGCAGTTATTTGTAATAATTCAGTTAAGGGTAAATACAGTTTTAATGTCGAAAAACAGTTCTATTTGAAATAATTCAGTTAAGCATAAGCACGCAGTTTAAGTGTAAGTACGGTTTAAGTGTCAAAAACGTTTCTATTTCAAGCTATTCAGTTTACTCAATTCAGTTTAGCATAAGTATGCTGTTAGTTCTATTTAACCCATAGATAGGGCCCTATCAGGTGCTACCACTCCGGGCCAGAGTGGACCTGGGAGCGATGGCAATGAAGAGGTACTCCGCATTCCCCAAAGCTTCAGCATTGCTGGAACCTCACCATCAGATTGTTTAGTGTCATATCCAGGACACTCGTTGGGGATGTCTTACCCCTCTGCAGAGAAGCAGCCCCAGCCGACTGGGCAATCAATTTTGGTGCTGCTAGGAAATATGGTTCGGGCTGAATTGGACAAGTTATCCTGATTGGGTGAAAATGTTCGGTGACTCTAACGGTCAAATCAAATTACGCGCCAAACAAAATTTCAAGTTCCTTTCTGCTACAATTTAAGCCCAGACCATAACCCTCTGGAGTACGCTATATGGGGTGTTTTAGAAAACAAAACAAAAACAATTTCCTATCCAAATATAGGTTTGCTTAAGATTGCTATTTAGGAGGAATGGAATGAAATGTTTGAAAAATTTATTTTGAAGGCATGCAAAGCGTGTTGATACAATAATTTAAAAAATGTTGGCCATATTGTATGAATTTACTGATTTGTGTCTATCTTCTTATTTTGTTATTCATTTTCTTAAATCCGTATTAATCTTGTTTTATAAAAAGTAAAGTTGTCTCCATTAGTCGAGGGTGACCGGAAGGATCCCTTTTCAATAGCTATTACACTGAGGTGTAGGGGAGGATGCTACTTCTTTCCCTGGATTTCTCTACTTTACCCTCGATACGTACCTTATATTGCTGAGTGTTAAACAAGGAGGTATCAAGTACCATGTTTAAAGTCTTTGGCATGACCCGACCTGGTATTGAACCAAGGTCTCCCGGACCAAACACTCTACCCACTAGGCCAATGAGCTGGTAGTCTTGTTTTTTAATATGGTCGTTTATTATTATACTAGAATATTCCTAACTTTGCTTCCGAACCCAGTATATATATATATATATATATATAAATATATTATGAGAGTGTTGGTCGTCAGTATAATACAATTCCCCCACTACATATTACACCAACATATTTATTACACAATATAACCTTAATTATACCCATTGTAACTCTTGCCCACCATTCAAGTTTACGAATAAGATTCTCACCAATTCCCTACAACTTTAAGTTCCTGGCCTGACTTAACTTAAAAACACGCAACCACATGCACACATATGCACCCACACCCATATACACACACATACTTACTAATACACATAAACGAAATCTTAACGGCTTTTTGTCAGCATTTTGTCGAATTTTCGATTTTTGCCTGTATTTTGTCGCATTTTCGATTTTCAATTTCATTCCATCTTCTTAACTGCCTGATGAATGTTGTTATAAGCTTCAAGAAACCTTAGGTTGCAGAACAATATTTTCCATGGTTTAAATATATATACAAATATATATATATATTTATTATCATTATCATTTTATATATATATATATGTGTGTGTGTGTGTGTGTGTGTGTGTCTAAGCTTATTTTCTGCCTAGATGGTAGGAAATTGTGTTTATAAGTTTGTCGTGAACACAATTTCCTAACATCAATCAATGATATATATATATTTATATATGTATATATCTTTGATTGAATACTTGATTTTAACGTTGTGTTAACTTGCCTAGGGTTATTTTCTGCCAAGATGAGAGGAATGTGTGTTCACTACAAACTTATAATTCCATTTCTTCTTAACCACGACGGCACCCAATAAGAATAAAGGAATAAAGGTAATACATTCGGATCACCAAATGAATTGGTGTAATATTTCGCAAAGTAAAAGACTGACCCATGCTGTTTCGAGACGAAAATGCATTATGTTGTGCAACATTCAACATAGTCGAACGAAACGAGAAAAAAAAAAAAGATCGAAAGGATTAATGGTTTCCTTCATAAACGAAGCAAGTTTCATTGTCGACTGAAACAATATTTCCATTTCTTCTTCCCAGACGAAGCCTTCACCTCATCGAGGCGGCTCGTCTCATCTCCCAACTGGAGCCGAAACAGCCCGACCCAAATTTACCGACCAACTGCAGACCCAACGATTGACTGAATCACTGACCCCTAAAACACTCTCTTATACATCTTTTGTTTATTATTCTTGTTAACTTATGTGATATGAACACGTGTCATTAAAATTTCCTAGCAACGTCATCACTCAACCGCAGCTAAAAAAATGATAATCTTTAATATCCAGCGCACAACCAATTTACAACTGGGGCTGTACAATACCCCGACTGCTTCTCTGCAGAGGAGTGACACCCCACATCAACGAGTGTCCTAGATATGACACTAAACAATCTGATGGTGAGGTTCCAGCAATGCTGGAGCTTTGGGGAATGCGGAGTACCCCTTCATTGCCATCGCTCCCAGGTCCACTCTGGCCCGGAGTGGTAGCACCTGATAAGGGTCCTATCTATGGGTTAAATAGAACTAAACCGTGCTTCTTTCACTATACTAATTTTTGCATTTAAACTGCGTATTCATGCTAAAGGGAATTGTTTAAAATAGAACTGTTTTGACGTTGGAGCTGCGTACTAGTACTAAACTGAATTGCTCGAAATAGAACTGTTTTTGACGTTTAAACTGTGTACTTATGCTGAACTGAAATATCTGAAATAAAACTGTTTGGAATTTAACTCTGTGTATTGCCCAGTCAGATGGGGCTGTAGAATACACTGACTGCACCTCTGTAGAGGGATAAGACCCCCTTAACGAGTGTCCTGGATATGACACTAAACCATCTGATGGTGATGTTCCTGCAGTGCTTGAGCTTTGGGGAATGCGGAGTACCCTTCATTGCCATCGCTCACCGGTCCACTCTGGCCAAGAATGGTAGCGCCTGATAGGGCCCTATCTATGGGTTAAATAGAACTAACAGCATACTTATGCTAAACTGAATTGTTTGAGTAAACTGAATAGCTTGAAATAGAAAGGTTTTTGACAATTAAACCGTACTTATATTTTGACTGCGTTCTTATGCTTAACTGAATTATTTGAAATAGAACTGTTTTTCGATATTAAAACTGAATTTACTGTTAATTGAATTGTTACATATAACAGCTTGAATAGTTTGAAATAGAAAAGTTTTTGAGAATTAAACTGTGTACTTATGCTAAACTGAATTGTTTTAAATAGAACTGATTATTTACATAAAAATGGATTTGGCGTTAAATAACCTACAAAAGTTGATTTGTCATAAAACCCAACAAACCAAACCAAATCAAAAACATTAAGTATTATATTAGCACTATATCACCCACCATTTCCTAAAATTGATGCACTGAGTGTAAACACAAAACAGAAAGTCACAATATCCAACAGTAATTATGGAGGGTCGAATTATACAATAGATAATGTTCTAATAAAGAATTTTGAGAGAAAAATCTTTTTGTTGACGAACATAACAAGTCAATTTGTTCGCTTCAATTCATAGAATCTCTCTTTGAATTCTAGATTGGTTTCCATTTTGAAATTTGTTTTCATTCTTCAGATGATGTGGTGTGATATGATGTGCTACTGTTGCCTTGAAGGACCATATATAGAAAATGCATCCATGTTTACCAAGTTCCCGTAATGTTTTAAATAGAACTGATTATTTACATAAAAATGGATTTGACGTTAAATAACCTACAAAGGTTGATTCGTCATAAAACCCAACAAACCAAACAAAACCAATTTCCAAATAAACTTTTATGGGACGCTTGAAGTTTGTTGTATACTCATATGCAGATGCATGCAAACGACACAATAAGAACGAACGACACAGTTCTTAGAAAAATATACCTCTCACTTTATTTGAAAGGGTTGTGTGTGAGAGGGAGCTGGAGACCGAACAGAACTGCAACATATTGACTCTCACTCTATTGGCCATAACCACGTTTCTTTCTCGTTCTCCTGGACTGTTCAATCGGAGGCCTGGGGGCCCAGCCTATCTTGGTGCTGGTTTTCTCTACTGCATCTTATCTCCAACTCGTCTGATCCCCAACTGGTCTGATCTCCAAACTGATTGACTTTCCTGTGCACTGAGTTATATAATAGTTCAACATCAACCTTCTTCTTGTGGGCGTCACAATTTCGCACTCATTCAACCTGTCCACGGTCAAGGTTATAATATCCGAATCGACCGGATTCACCTGTTATTTACACAGGTGCATTTCCTATTTTGGCGGCCCGGCAAGGTCGTAGGTCAATATGCAACACGTTTAATCGACCTATAAGTACCTGCCTAAAGTTTTTAATGCAAATTCGCACTTCAGAAGTCAAACTCAACGTTTCTAATTAATTCACAATCTATCACTAAAAATAAAGCAATTGACAAATATAATTAATTACCATCCTTAATTATATTCTATTTCTTCATAGATTTTTTAACACAGCTATTTGACATAAATTATTCTTATCTGATAGAAATAGTTTAGATTTGTTCACAATTGTATGGTTTCATGTATTCCTGTCTAATACTAATAGTTTTATGGTTTAGATAATTATTCATTTTTGATCATTTGTTTACACACAGTTATAGGGTTTTACGTATTTTTCTCCAATACAAATAATTTTCAAAAAGATCTATTTGACCCATAGCTAGGACCCCAAAAGTACTACCACTCTGGGTATCAGTGGACCTGGGAGTAATGGCAACGAAAGGGTACTCCATGCTCTCTTGATCTGAACTGGATCCTCGCTATCAGATACAGTTTAGTGTCATTAACAGGACACTCTTCTATTTAGAAAGGGGGAGTCCCTCGGCAGGGATACAGACAGTGTATCTTGATCTTTACCGACAGTATGGATAATTTCAAGGGAGGCCTAATGAGTACAGTGTTCAGCAATGGTCCGATAGACCGGGGTTCAATCCCAGATCAAGTTATACCAAAGACTCAAAAAATGGTTCTTCATGGTACCTTGTTTAACACTCAGCATTATAAGGTAAGGATTGAGGGTAAAGTAGAGCAATCCAGGGAATGGGGTAGCGCTATCCCCTACACCAAGATATTGAAAAGAGAGCCTTCGTGTCATCCTCGACTAAGGCCGCCAACTTAGTTATTATTTCAAAGGACTCTTCACACGTATTAGTTAATTCTTTTGTGCCTTAATAGTTCTAATCATATTTACCCAACCCAACCGATTTGGCAGGATATGACACGAGGTCAATTCTTTAAGCGGAGTTTAACAGATTTTGAATTCACAGTTTTCCTTCTCCTAGACTAGTTGCCTCACCAAGGCTGAAGAACCTAGTCTGCCCTACTATTTACCAATAGCTGGAGGGAGAATAATTGGATTCATACCTTTCCCAAGGGTATTAGTGCAATGTGAAATGCATTCAGTCCAGGATTTGAACTCGTGTCGCCGTGTCCAATTCTTACGACGATAACCATTACACCACGTGCACCTCCTTAATTATTATAATGCCTTTTTAGTGTATGGCATCTGTGTTACTCAGTTAAAATACTCTCATATAAAATGCAAAATAGTTTCGAAATAATTCACCTTAAAGCATCAGTTCTTCCAGTGGTATCAAATCATGCTTAATTTTATAGTGTTGTATAGTCATATAATAACTATGATCAAACACATAATGCATATACATATATACATAATACATATTGACGCAATAATAACAGACGAGCGAAGACTTCTTTAAAAATAATATACACCTCTCACTTTATATGCAAAGTGTTGTGTATGAGAGGGAGTTGGAGACTGAACAAAGACTTCAACATATTGACCTCCCATGCCCCTCTGGACATAGCCGTATGTCGTTCTCGTTCTCCTGGATCTCACCCGGGGGCCTGGGGCCCCAGCCTCTCTGGGACATGTTCTCATCCCAGCATCTTCTCACCAACTGGTCTCAAAACTCACTCGGGGGTCCCGAAGGCCCCTTCTGCTAGGTGGTAGCTTTCCCTACAACAACTTCACTCCAACTCGTCTAATATCCAACTCCCTAACTTCCTGTCTTCACCGAGTTATATTCAATTGCCCACTCAATCTTTGGAATGGCATTTTTGATCGTCATCAACCGGAAATAACTGCCATGCAGTTCAGGGGTCACTCTCTTCCGGTGCATCAGTCTATGAGTGTATCATGGGCTTTTACATTGTCCCATTTCGTCTGCCAAATCCGCCCACGCGATTACTTTCGATTACTGGCCATTGGGATGTGTCACTTCCTTCCGGTGCATCACTTTGGAATGGCATGTTTGGCCGGGTCGAAGGTCAATATACAACAATAGAAGCAGTCATTATTCACAAAACAATTGACTTGTATCAGCGAAAGTATTTTACAATTACCTCTTTGCTAATCTAGTGATGAAGTAATTTGAAAGATATAGATATGAAATAGTGAAATGGGTAACTCTTGCTGAAATGTCCGTTCTTCCAACTGTTTTACCTCATGTAACCGTTGTGTCCAGTCGTCTGGGGTTGTAGAATACACAGACTGCCCCTCTACAGAGGGGTTAGATCCCCCTAATGAGTGTCCTGTTATGACATTAAACACTCTGGTGGTGAGGTTCCAGTAATGCTCGGGCTTTGGGGAATACGGAGCACCCCTTCATTGCCATCACTTCTAGGTCCACTTTGCACCTGATAGGGCCCTATCTATGAGTTAAATAGAACTGACTACATACTAATGTTAAACTGAGTAGCGAGAAATAGAAATGTATTTGAAAATTAAACCATGCTTACATTTACACTACGTGCTTATAGTAGATTGAATTATTTGAAATGGAACGGTTTTTTGACATTGAAACTATATTTACACTAAACTAAACTGTTTAACATACAACTGTTTTGACATTTAACTTTGTCAACAAAATTTGTACTTATGCTTAACTGAATTAGCTGAATTAGAAACACTTGACTAAAGTGAATAGTTTGAAATAGAAACGTTTTTGAAAATCAAACTGTGTACCCATGCTAAGCTGAATTGTTTGAAAT
The DNA here is from genome assembly GCA_963585895.1 of Sepioteuthis lessoniana. Lineage (NCBI taxonomy): Eukaryota > Metazoa > Mollusca > Cephalopoda > Myopsida > Loliginidae > Sepioteuthis > Sepioteuthis lessoniana. The sequence goes on from OY757942.1 coordinate 12,942,971, forward strand.
AGAACTGATTATCACATAAAAATGGATTTGGCGTTAAATAACCTACAAAGGTTGATCTGCCATAAAACCCAACCACCCAACCAACTAACCATCATGTAATCGTGCATGAATTCAAAGAGCAGAATTTTTTGACAAAGCTTTTGACACTCGTATTTGTAAATGTCTTTGAATTTTAAGAATCGTCTAACGTCTTTTTGATATGTCATCTTTGTTATTCTGCTTCTACAAAAGGCAATTTGGAAGACAAAGTCATAAAGTGTTGATCAGATTTGAAATAGTACTTGATATCAAATATTATCTTTTAGCACGAAGGATTATTTTTAATGTAGCCGGTTTTTGATATTTACTACGGGAGATAATGATTTAACATATGTTGAGGTGAAATATTCATGAGATCAGAAATGACTGACTTACCCTGAAACGTCCGTTCTTCCAGTGGTAGTACCTCATGTAATCGTGCATGATTTCGTAGAAGCAGTCAGCGATGTAGTCACACCTCATCATGTCCATGTTGCTCTTAGGATAGAAACCTAGAAAGATTAATGCAGTGATACAGTGATTATTTTTCAAGCATTTAATTAAAAATATATTTTAAAAGAAATATTCTCAATATTTAAGAAATAATATACTGTTTCTCTCTAGACAATATTTCGCTTCACCAAAAATATTTTAAAAATTACTGACCGTATTCGCGGGCCAAGTATCGGGCAATGGCCATGGTTTCAGGCATCCTCATGCCACCGTCCATCTCCAAGACGGGAACACACATACTGGGCATGTCTAAAAATAAAAAAAGAGAACGATTTTAATTTAAACATGAAAGATGAAAAAGTTTGAAATTTCAGGTTGGAGGGAATGTAATGTCCGATTTTCTTGGTGAATATTTGAGACAACATTCATTAAAATATCATCTCTTGCCATACTTTAAGAAAGACTCAATGAGTAATTATTTAATCATCTCCTTTCAGGTTATGAGAATATTGTAAATAAATATCTACGGTACTCAGTCCTATGTTGGAGCCAAATGAAGTACACATTAGCCGTGTTTAATTCTAGGAACAAAACATATACCCATTGTATATGGAACAGAAAAACCGGACATTGGCCGAGGGGTTAGAGTGTTCGCCAATGGCCGTTCAATCCCAGGTCGAGTCATACCAAAGACTCAAAAAATGGTACTAGATGCCTCCTTGCTTAACACTCAGCATTATAAGGTACGGATCAAGCGTAAAGTAGAGCAATCCAGGGAAGAAGTAGCGCCCTCCCCTACACCTTGGTGTAGTAGCTATCGAAAAGGGAGCCTTCGGGTTACCCTCGACTATGGTCGCCAACTTTACTTATATGGAACAGCGTGTCGTTTGCTATGAGTCACTGTTTACACGACACCGATTAGTAGCTCTTTTAGAAAGGCATGATAATATTTATGGGAAGTGAATATCTTATTATAACCTTTAACTCTGTTGTCAGTAGATCAGTCGAGGAAACAGACCAACTCAGCAATCGAGAAAAGGACTTCGTTCAAAGAAAATAATGTGAAGCGTCCTTTCACCTTATAATCGCATCTGATCTCAGCTGCAATCACGTTCGTTGTTTGAAAACAGCTTCGGACATAAAATGTCCCTTCTAAGGGAAAAGAAAAAAGGAATCATGCTCCATTAAAATAATGCCAGTCTTCACATAGGTCAATAGACTAAAGATATCTTAGAGGAGGTTGGTTTGAAAAAATGGCTTCATCTTCCATATTATTTTGGCTTTGTTTTTTCTGATTCCGACTTGTTTATGAGATGATAGAATCATTAAAAAATTGACCTTGTGTCATATCCTGCCCGAATGGAGGGGTTGGTATATATGATAGAATCTTTTGGATTGCCTAAAAGTTGTCATCAAGAAAAGAGTTTGAATAGAAGTTACACTCAGATCTATCATCAAAACCTAAAGAATTTTACAAGCATGGCATCTCTAAGCTTGTTGACAAACAGGAAAAACTTCAAGAAAGCAATGGAGGTTATGTTACTGATAAAATATTTCTATAAACATCCCTTTTTTATTTGTAATACATACTTTAAAATGGGTCATTGAATATTATCCAGTGTATCCCTTCATTAAATCTTTTTCATTCAATATTTCCGAAATATTCTACAACCCAACGGGCTTAGAACACGAGAGAGGACCAATGACTAGAACTAGAGACAATGACAAGAACTGTCAAGAAAATTCAGCGTCTCATTGGTAAATGATACGATAATTTCACTATTTAAAATCTTAATGCAGAGTACATTTTAATTGCCATCGCTCCCAGGTTCACTCTGGCCAGGAATGGTAGCTCCTGATAGGTCCTATCTATCGGTTAAATAGAATTGTTTGTCATTTAAACAGAGTGCCAAAAATGACTTACGCTAAATTGAATTGTTTAAAATAGAACTGTTTGATCATTTAACTGTGTGTAAACAAATGACTGACGTTTAACTGAATTGTTTGTTATACATAGCAGTTGTATCGCTGTAAGGAAGAGATACACAATAATATAAAGAGTTAATTACTAATTAACACAAGTGGTACAGTCCAACAAATTTTACAAGTCTTGCCCTGTGGCTGTTTCGTCCGAAGTCTTGCAGAACGCCGTGTGCTTAAGAAACACGAGTTTTTTTTGTTATACCTCTGTGATGCCGGAAGTCACGTGGTACGAGCCACCATACCACAATAGATATACTTGGAACTATTTAATTTTGTTGACTTTTGTTAAACTGAATTGTTAGAAATAGAACTGTTTTTCATTAACTGTGTGTATCAATATGTTTTTTATAAATCACGTATTTAATATATATGTAAAAAAAAAAGGCATCAGACATTCAAATAACTAAAAACCAAACCAACTATTTATCCATAACTGGGTAAGAAGAGATCGTTTCATGCCTTTTTCAATGTAATTCACATGAAGTGAGACTCAGACAACTTCGTCCAGGATTTGAACTTGATTAGCCCATTTCATTTCAAAAGACGATAACCGTAACGCTCATAGCACTTTATATCGGTCTGTTGTATTTAGTGTGTTTACTAAAACGTACAAATCTTTGTGACAATTGTATTATATAGCCGGAATGAAGGGACAAAATTACTTGTTTATAGAAATATAGGTCTCTTCTTTTTTGGTCACGAAAGCGTCGAAATGGCTGTATGTGAGAGAGACAGACAGACAAAGAGAGACAAAGATAGACAAAGGATTCGGACTGTTATGATTGACACGATATCTTCTTTACGCACGTTGTGATTTTATATTCAGAGCCTTACTTCTGCTTCTCAGGCGGTATCTATTTTCACTGTCCCCTTGTTCACACAGGTGGAATATCCTGTTTAGAAAGCAACAACTAACATGCTGTCAAAGGTCAATATGTAAGTTCTGCTCGTTCACGTTCATTGTTATCTGTCGACAGCAATGTGCTGTTTTAAACAAAGATTAGTAAATTGCATCAAATAGGTGACCACTTATTAAAAGCAGGTTCCTTTAGCATGGTTATACCTGCATGACTCACTGAACAATGTTGTTGCTAACGCGTCAGACTGCGACATCACAGCAGCAAACAAAGATTCGATGAGATAATGTCAACCGAGAGCAACTGTTTTTTTGTCCGATCTCTGAAATTACACAATACTTAGGTGATTTAGATTGGTTAGGTTTTATGACATGTAAACCATTGTAAGTTGTTCAATGCCAAATCCATGTCTATTACATAAAACAGTTCAATTTCAAACAATTCAATTTAGCAAAAGTACGCAGTTTAAGTGTCAAACAGTTCTTTTTCAAGCAGTTCAGTTTAGCAAACTTACACAGTTTAAGTGTCAAACAGTTCTATTTCAAGCAATTCAGTTTAGCAAAAGTACGCAGTTTAAGTCTCACACAGTTCTTGTTCAAGCAGTTCAGTTTTGCAAATTTACACAGTATAAGTGTGAAACAGTTCTATTTCAAGCAGTTCAGTTTTGCAAAAGTACGCAGTTTAAGTGTCAAACAGTTCTATTTCAAGCAATCCAGTTTAGTAAAAGTATGCAATTTAAATTTGAAACAGTTCTATTTCAAGTAATTCAGTTTAGCAAAAGTACACAGTTTGAATGTCAAACAGTTCTATTTCAAGCAATTCAGTTTAACAAAAGTACGCAGTTTAAGTGTCAAATAGTTCTATTTCAAACAATTCAGTTTAGCAAAAGAACACAGTTTAAGTGTTAAACAGTTCTACTTAAAACAATTTAGTTTAGCATAAGTATACAGTTTAGTTCTATTTGACTCATAGATAGGAACCTATATGGTGCTAGAACTCCCGGCCTGAGTGGACCTGAGAACGATGGCAATAAATAGGTACTTCGCACTCCCCAAAGCACCCGTATTACTGGATTATCAGCATCAGATTATTTAGTGTCACATCCAGGACACTAGTTAGAGGAGTCTTACCCCACTGCAAAGATGCAGTCGGTGTATTCTGCAGTACAAGCTGACTTGGCCAATTACCTTTTATGCCCACTAAGTAACCAGAATTACGGTAAGCAACCTGTATGCTAATCGAATGAAAGCTTATTAGATTAAACATTCTCAATGGACCAGTACCCACCTAATCATCAATGGTAAGCAGGGATGAGCCTGCTCTTAACTTAAATGAGTGACCACTTAGTTAAAACAGCAACGGTATTCAATAAAATACCGATTTGTTAGACGAAGAAAAACTTAGATAAGCTAATATCATATCGATGGCATCTGCTTCAGTTAGGTCGCCAAAGTTAAGCACTGGTGATTCTACTCCGTACTTAGGTGGGTAACCATTAAGTAATATGAACAACGGAAAGAGATGTAAGACCTGTATGTAAATAATAAGACACTTGGACGTAGTAGTTGCTGTTACATATTAACTTAAGCAGTGATCAGCTGGTTTCGAATTTAGATGGGTGAGAATTTGTAACTGATGGGACAGTAAATTACTTGGGGCCACCTCCCCGCTTTTTGCGGGGAACACCCCGGAGCCTGTTCTGAACTTCGGTCTGGAGCGTGGCTCTGCAAAAGGAACAATGGCAGACTTGGAGCCTTTTATTAGGCACCTAGTTTCGACTAGGCTACCTTCGGGTGGACGAGCTGCACTTTTGTCTCCTTTGTCACCCATGTATGGCACTAGACCAAGCGTCTAGTTTAAGCCGTAAACTGGTATACGTGCCTGGACCCACATTTGGGTTCGTGAAACTGCTCGCCTCATCAGGCTCACGTTGCACTAAGTGAGCCGATGAGCAGCACAGACTGACAGGGTTCGAGTCTCGGCTCGTTCCCGACCTCCCCTCCCCTTTATCCCCACTTTAATCGGCCTTCGGGCTTTTGACCTTGTGTCAAGTCGTGTCTGGTGGGAGGCAGCGACAAATATCGGGACGGTTAATTACTTTGGACCTACGTGCCATATTAAGCAAAGATTCGATATAATGCTGTATTGAAAGCACCGGTTTTCCGTCATATCACCATATTTTCATGATTCTCAATCAGAATACGAAGTTTGATCTGCTTCTAACTGATGTGATTTATGGAATTAATATTTTAATAAAAATAGTTTCTGACGTTTTCATTGTCAGAATTTAGAATTTAATTTATTCACGGTACAAACTAATGTTTTTTATGGGATAAATATTTAATTAAAAGAACATTTTTCTATTGTCATAACGTAAAATTTAACTGGTGCGTTTATATTTAGATAAAAAGAAACTTTTTTTTTTGCTTTTTCCTTATCCGAAAAGAAAATTTCACTTGCTAAATCAAATGTATAAGACGAATATCTTGATAAAAATGCATTCTTTTTCTTTTTCTTTTGTAAAAATATGAAATTTCATCAGATAAAATTGATGAGGTGGGGAATTCCCTATGATGCAGTGGCTAACCTACTGGAACTGCGATGCAACAACCAGCTTGCTCAAAACTTGCACAGAGTGGTAGCACCTGATAGGGCCCTATCTATGGGTAAAAAAAAATTAACTGTGGTTTTGAGAGTTTACTGTTTCGGCATTTAAACTACATATTTATGCTAAACTGAACTTTTTTAACATTTAAACTGTATACTTATGCAAAACCGATTTGCTTGAAATAGAACTGTTTTTGAAATTGTACTTACGCTAAACTGAATTATTCGAATATAAACTGTTTGACTAAATGAAAAGCTTGAGATGGAAATGTTTTTGACAATTAAACTGAGTACTCATGCTAAACTGAATTGTTCGAAAAAGAACTGATTATTTGTATAAAAATTGATCTGGCGTTAAATAACCTAAAAAGGTTGATATGCCATAAAACCCCAATCAACCAACAATCCAACCAGACTTATCACAAAAATTAAACAATGATCAATCAGCTCAGAAATTAAATCGGTGACCACTTAAATCAATAACGATGGAAAGATCGGCTTGCCGGACTGATTAACGATTTGGAAATAGAATATCGTATCTCTTCTTGTATGAGCATGGAAGTTGAGAAATGATAGGCATGTTTAGAATTTAGATTGGTGACTGCTTAGCAACAAGTTACACAATAAGAATCTTAAGACCTGCGTATCAGATAAAATAAAGAAAAAATATAACAATGAGAGCCACTATTCTCTGATCGATCACTGAAATTTAACAATGAGCAACCTGTTAAGAATTTCTAAGTGTAACCACTTCGTAACATTAAGGCATATCAACCTTTGAAGGTTATTTAATGCCAAATCCATTTTTATACAAGCAACTAGTTCTATTTCATACAATTCAGTTTAGCATGAGTATACAATTCAATTGTCAAAAACATTTCGATTTCAAGCTATTCAGTTTATTCATAGACTTCTAATTCAGCTATTTCAGTTTAGTATAAGTATAGATTTTGTTCATACACTGTTAAATGTCAAGACAGATCTATATCAAACAATTCAGTTAAGTGTAAGTTCAGTTTCAATGTCAAAAACAGTTCCATTTCAAACAATTCAGTTTAGCATAAGTACGCAGTTTAAATATAAGTGCACAGTTTAATTGTCAAAAATATTTCTATTTCAAGCTATTCAGTTTAGTCAAACAGTTCTTATTCAAACAATATGTATGCAGTTTAGTTCTGTTTCGGGCCCTATCGGGTGCTACCATTCCGGGCCAGAGTGGACCTGAAAGCAATGGCAATAAAGGGGTGCTCTGCATTCCCCAAAGTCACAGTATCACTGGAATCTCACTCTCAGATTGTTTGATGTCATATACAGGACACTCATCGGGGGGAGGTCTTACCGCTCTGCAGAGATACAGTCGGTGTATTGTATAGCCACAATGGACTGGGCAATCGTAACTTTGGTTTGTTTTTTTGGTTAACGACATATCAACTTTTGTGGGTTATTTAATATCAAAGCTATTTTTGTAGAACATTAGTGATACTATTACACCAAAACCTGCGGGGGGTCGTTACTTTCCAAATGGTATTACTCCAAAAGTGAACGGAATAACACGTCTGGGTCAGTATTCGACAGCAAGGATGTCACAGTCATGAAGACACTCCCATAGCTGATACTCTTAGCAACGTAACACCTGCACGTCAGATTAGGCAAAGATTAGTAGAATACACTGACTGCATATCTGCAGAGGGATAAGACCCACCAGACTTGTGTCATAGATATGACACTAAGCAATCTGATGGTAATGCCGGAGCTTTGCAGAATGCAGAGTCCACTTCATTGCCATTGCTCTCAGGTCCGCCCTGATTCTGAGTGGTATCAACTAATAAGGGTCCAATCTATGGGTCAAATAGAACTAAACTGTGTAGTTATACTAAACTGAATTGCTTGAAATGGGACTCTATTGACATTTAAACTCCTTACTTCATTGAAACTGAGTACATATGTTAAACTGAATTGTTTAAAATCATCATCATCATGTCGTGCCGCTAGCACGGATATCCCTGACCCACTCTAGCCACTTATTCCTATCGTTCATTGCCTCTGGCAGGTCTTCAGGGCTACATCCCGTATCCCCACATAGCTGCTGTATGTATGTTCGAGCTGGTCGTCCTGCTTTTGCTCGGCCATATGAGGGGGTCCATAGGAGTACCTCGGTTATGAGCTCGTCCCTGCTTCTCCAGCAGTGTCCTGCGTGTCTGGACCATCTAACTTGGATAGTTTTCTTGATGGGAGGTAGGTGGCCGTATAGTCGGTGCTTCGTGGAGTGTTGCCTCCAGGACCTGTTCAATATTGCTCGCAGCATTCTTATGTAATTGCCGTCTAGCTTCTTCTTCAGCCGTTTTGTTAGCGTCTAAGTAGTGCATCCATATAGCAGTATCGACACGACCACTGCTTGGAAGAAACTGCGTTTCTGTTTTAACATTCAAACTGCGTACTTATGCTAAACTGAATTGTTTGAAATATAACTTCTTTATATGATAATCTGAATAGTTAGAAATAGAACTGTTTTTCTCATTGAAACTGTACTTATGCTAAAAGAAATTGTTGCAAATAGAACTGCTTTGACATTTAACTGTGCATAAACAAAAATCAATACTTATACTAAACTGTATTGTTTTGAAATGAAACTGCTGCAATAAACTGAATAGCTTGAAATAGAAATGTTTTTGAAAGAACTATTTATTTTTATAGAAATAGATTTGGCATTTAAAAAATTACAAACGCTGATATGCCATAAAAAAACAAACAAACAATGGGCAAAGATTAATAAGTGAGAAATCATTTCGAAAGACCGATTCCCACTTGATCACCAAATTTAAACGGTGATCAGCCTGATTAAAACTTAGGTGGGAAAACACTTTGAAACAACATGCAAGATAATTAATATAATACCAACTAAACAAATACCAGTGATAATGCCCTGTTAAAAGCACGAATTGTTTTCAGTTGCCAAAGTTAAGTAGTTATCAACCTGTACACGACTTAGATGGGTGACCACTTAGTAAAAATAGATGCTGTCAGCAAATTAAGACCTGCGTTCCAGAATAATGATAATGTCACGCTGAAAGCAATATCAGACTGTTCATAACTTAGGTGGGTGGCGACTTGAAAAGAATCAGGATAGAAAGAACCGTGTGATCTGTTAAAGCCAAAACTCGGCATACGTGCCCGGACCCATATTTGGGTCCGTGAAACTGCTTGGCTCATCCGGCTCACATTGCTCCAAGTGAGCCGATGAGCAGCATAGTCCAGCAGGGTTCGAGTCTCGGTTTGTTCCCGACCACCCCTTCCCTTTATCCTTACTGTAATTGGCCTTCGGGCTTTTGACCTTGTGTCAATCCTGTCTGGTGGGAGGCAGCGACAAATAAACAGACTTAGTAAAGATTAGTCAATAAAACATCACTCAGATTTCTGTACAATAACCAAAGTTAAGCAATGATCAGCCATCTCATATTTTAGGTAGGTGACTGCCTAACAACAGCATATACAGTAAGAATCCTTTAACCAGCGTATCAAACTAAGCAATTTTAGATAAGATAATGTCACGATAAAACCCTCATGCCCACCCGATAACTCTAGTTAAGGAATGTGCAAAATTTTCAAAATTTAGATGGGTGGCCACTTTGTAACAGCAGGTACTATTAGCAACTAAAACCCTACGTGTTTGACTAAATAAAATTTAATAAATAAAAAATCATACTGACAGCACCACACCCAGTCTTCCCAAGTCGGCTGGGGCGGAAGAATACACCGACTGCACCTCTGCAGAGAGGTAACACCCCTCCAACGAGTGTCCTACATATGACTCTAAACAGTATAATGGTGAGGTTCCAGAGATGCTGAGGCTTTGGGAAATGCAGAGCACCCTTTCCTTGCCATTGCTCCCAGGTCCACTCTGGCCCGAAATGGTAGCACCTGATAGGGTCCTATCTATGGGTCAAAAAGAACTAACTGCATACTTTGGCTAAATTGAATTGTTTGAATGAGAACTGTTTGACTAAACTGAAAACTTGAAATATAAATGTTTTTTGACAATTAAACTATATACTTACGCCAAACTGAATTGTTTGAAATGGAACTGTTTTAGATATTGAAACTCTACTTACGCTAAACTGAATTGTTTAATGTAGAACTGTTTTGACATTTAACTGTGTGTACACAAAATGTATACTTATACTAAACAGAATTAGCTCAATTAAAACTGTTTGAATGAACTGAATAGATTGAAATAGAAATGTTTTTGGCAATTAAACTGTATACTCATGATAAACTGAATTGTATGAAACAGAACTGATTATTTGTATAAAAATGAATTTGATATTAAATAACCTACAAAGGTTGATATGGCATAAAATCCAACCAACCAACCAACCACTCTCAGTCCAATCATTGAAGTTGAGCAATGGTTAGCCCTCCAAGAAATTAGATGGGTGACTAATTTGTAACTGGAAGTACAATAAACAACGATAATACTTGTGTGTCAGACTAAGCAGTGCAATAATAAATAACAATATAGAGAACATTTTCAAAATAAGTTAATTTAAATTCATTAATAAAACATGGCATATTGATATTCTATTCCCAACAGAATTATTCCGATATTCTATTGCCCAGTTAGCTGGGGCTGTAGAATACACTGACTGCACCTCTTCAGAGGGGTAAGACCCCCCAACTAGTGTCCTGGGTATAACACTAAACAATCTGATGATGAGGTTCCAGCAGTGCTGGAGCTTTGGGGAATGCGGAGTACCCCTTTATGGCCCGGAGTGGTAGCACCTGATAGGGTCCTATCTATGGGTTAAATAGAACTAACAGCATACTAATGCTTAACTGAATTGTTTGAGTAAACTGAATAGCTTGAAAAAGAAATGTTTTTGACATTTAAACCGTACTTACATTTAAACTGCGTGCTTATGCTTAACTGAATTATTTGAAATAAAACCGTTTTTCAACATTAAAACTGTATTTACACTTAACTGAATTGTAACATATAACTGTTTGAATAGTTTGAAATAGAAATGTTTTTAACCATTAAACTGTGTACTTATGCTAAACTGAATTGTTTTAAAAAGAACAGATAATTTACATAAAAATGGATTTGGCGTTAGATAACCTATAAAGGTTGATATGCAATAAAACCCAATAAACCAACCAACCAACATGGCTTATTGACATTGATAAAAATAAATACATGCCTTTTCTGTATTTGTCCCATTCATTGAACTCGAACCTCTTGTCCATATATTTGACGCCGGCAGCAGCGAACATCATACGAAGGATCTCGGCACGTCCACGGCCATTGAAGTAGTATAGAGTGTAGTTAGGCATGGTGATATCTTTAGGTAGCTTAAGGTCGATATTAAGCAGAGAGATAGAGAAATAAAATCAGTGGGGATCTCCTTGGTCCTGGAAATCTATCTGCGAAGTTAACCCCCAGGTTTGACGTTTATATACCAAAACTATGACTCACAGTCCACTTAATTTTTTTTTTCAGCACGCATACTAGTTGGCAAAGAATCAGTAATCTTAGACAAATAGATATAATGCAGTTCCTTTTGTGCTATAGGTCATACAGAAGTACATGCTCAAAATTACATACTAATTACTTGTTTTTATTTTGTGCAGACAGTGTAAAAGTCTTTTGTGTTTGATTTAACCCGGTGCAAAACGACAGTTGTCTTTGCAATGAGGTCGAGAAATTCCGTAAACAACTCGTCCTGTTTGGCTTTAGTGATATCATATTATACGAGGGTGAGTCAAAAGTTTTGCAATATTTTGCAAAAGTGTGGAATGGTTTGGCAGTGCCGGATGGTTTTGCTGAAATCGTAATGGTGAAGAACCATACGCGAACAGAGACAGATTTTTTTATGAATCTAATGCAGTATAAGTTTCAAGGTCCCTAACCCAAGAAGGGCCCAGAAGTTCTTCTTCTCAACATCCCTTTAAAAGTTTTGATCTGCTGTTCCAAGAAGGAATTTAAGAAAATAATATCAATAATATAGTTTTGATGAAAAAGGAGGTGTCCTCGTGGTGTAATGCTTAAAGTGCTGGATTTTGGAATCGTAGGAAACGAGTTCGATCTCCAATCGCACTATTACGTTCACTTTCGGACAAATACACTTGTGAAAGGCATGAACACCTTTCATCCTCCCTAGGTATAGGTTAAATGCATTAAATAACCCATGAAACCCATATATATATATGTGTGTGTGTGTAAATATAATTCTCTTAATATGCTCTCAGATTTACGGATATCTGAAAGTACGTGAGCATCGTGATCTTGGTAAAGGAATGTCATCCTTTACAATATATATATATATATATATATATATATGCCATTAAACAGAAAAACCAAACCGATTCAATATAAAATAATCGATAAAAAGGTTATTAAATGCGAACTTTATCTTAACAATTATGAGCTGAAGCTGGATAATTATAATATTTGTGCTATTAACCTCATTTTTATAGATATAATCACAACGTTTCGGCCGATATATCCTTCGGCCTTCTTCAGATGTTTCACCTAGAACTTGAGAGTCCACACTGAATCTCGAACTGAACCCTTTATTTAAATTACAGGAGTAGATTTCTTCCAGTTCTGTCAACCATGATCGGGCAAAAGTGTTACGTTATTGTACATTTTTCTTGTTAGTCTTTCCTGTTGTTGGGATTGAACCTGCAACATTTAGATAATTTCACTCAGAAGCACCTTCTCACCAAATGCCTTCTCAACTGCTCCATGAGTCCTTGCCGGATAATGCATTAGGGATTTTTGGGACTAATAAACCTAATGTCTCCATTACGTATCACAACTCTCTGGGAGGCCCTGGGCTGGGGCACACTCTGGTCGGGTGTGTCCTGGCTCCAGTTGTAGTCGCTCGAGGTGCGCCTTCACCAGCATTCTTGAATCTCAGGGGGCCATCCTCCCAGGTTCTAACACTCCTTTGATGGACAAGGTTTTGGAGCAACCAGACGTGTCTGGGATACGGCCCTGTGCCCGGACCCACCAAAAAAAAGGCCTTGTGCCACACTCGTCCGGTTGGTTGAATCTCAGGGGGCCATCCCCCCAGGCTCTAACACTCCTTTGATGGACTAGGTTTTGGGTGTGTCCTGGCTCCAGTGGTAATCGCTCGAGATGCGCCTTCACCAGCATTCTTGAATCTCAGGGGGCCGTCCCCCAGGCTCTAACACTCCTTTGATGGACTAGGTTTTGGGTGTTTCCTGGCTCCAGTGGTAGTCGCTCGAGATGCGCCTTCACCAGCATTCTTGAATCTCAAGGGGCCGTCCTCTCAGGCTCTAACCCTCCTTTGATGGACAAGGTTTTGTTGCAACCAGACGTGTCTGGGGTACGGCCCTGTTCCCGGACCCTCAAAAAAGGCATTGTGCTACACTCGTCCGGTTGGTGGGACATACGATAAATACTGTCTCAATTATGTTTTTTTTCCTTAGGTTTATCAGTCCTAAAAATTCGCTGTGAATTGCTCGAGGACACGTGACCCAGTGGATAAGGCATTTGATAGGAAGGTGACGCTGAGTAAAATTATCTAGAGCAACCGTCGTACCTAACAACATAAATGACGAATAAGAAATCCTTCCTATAACTTAACACTTTAACCCAATCCTAGTTAACAGAATTAGAATAGTCTATTCTTGTGGTTCAAAAAAAGGGTTCCGTTCGAAATTCTGTTCGATTTGGCTTGGTTTGGTTGGGTTTTATGGCATATCAACCTTTGTAGATTATTTAACGCCAAATCCATTTTTATGTAAATAATCAGTTCCATTTCAAACAAATCAGTTTAGCATGAGTACACAGTTTGATAGTCAAAAACATTTCTATTTCAAACTATTCAAGCAGTCATATATAACAATTCAGTTTAGTATAAGTATAGTTTCAATGTCAAAAAACAGTTCTATTTCAAATAATTCAGATTAGCATAAGCACGCAGTTTAAATGTAAGCACAGTTTAATTGGCAAAAACATTTCTATTTCAAGCTATTCAGTTTAGTCAAACAATTCAGTTTAGCATAAATATGCCGTTAGTTCTATTCAACTCATAGATAGGGCCCTATCAGGTGCTACCACGCCGGGCCAGAATAGACCTGGGAGCGAAGTCAATAAAGAGTTACTCTGCATTCCCCAAAGCTCCAGCATCACTGGAACCTCACCATCAGATGGTTTAGTTTCATATCTAGGACACTCGCTGGAGGGGTCTTATCTCTCTGCAGAGGTGCAGTCGGTGTATCCTTCAGCCCTAGCCGACTGGGCAAAAAGTCTGTTCGAGATGAAATACCTAAAAATCGCCGATGGACATATCAGCCAAAACGTTGTGATTATATCAATAAAAGTGCGATCAATAGTTTGAATATTATAAGTAATAATATTTACCATAACAGTTCAAGGTTCAGTATCATTGAATGTACAGCTATTAGACTCTTTGTGTGCTTATCACCGGTTTTAGTAATATGGCTTCGTGCACGGCCTCGGAATTTACAATTTTAGACCTACCTGACGTTATCTGATCGTTCAGGTTCTTGAAACCCAAGACAGAATTTATTGAACTATCTGTTAACTTTTCTCAACAGCGGCTTTACTTTTCACACAATAAATGGTTTTAATTACTTCCACTGCTTTACGTCTTAATTCAAAACCCGCAAAGCACAAATTCCCACAAAAAGGCAACGTCTTACGTTCATCTATACAGTCTCAAAGTGCACACCGAGGGAAGTAATGCATAACAGGTCAGCACACCAACTACCGCTATACTACCAACCACATTGGGTAGCAACCACGGCCTCAACTGTGTTGGTGACGTGATCGACTGGCTGCAAACTAGCACGTATGAAAACAAAGTAAAACGTTTGACTTACCCAAGTAATCCATCCAATGTTTGTCAATCCGTATCTCTAAGAATTCGCCATTTTGATTTGATTTGATTTCTTTGTTTAATAACATATCAACCTTCTTGGGTTATTTAATACCAAATACATCCTTCATCCATTGCTAGAGGGGTAAGGAGGTTCATTCCCCAAGGGAATTTGGTTTGGTTTGGTTTAGTGGCATATCAACCATTGAGGGTCATTTAATTCAATGCGAAATCCGTATTTCCCCAACACCTCCGCTCAGGCAGGATATGACACAAGGTCAATATTTAAGCGGAGTTTAACAGGTTTGAATTCAGAGTATTCCTTCTCCTGGACTAGTTGTCTCACCAAGTCTGAGGAACAGTCTGCCCTACAACTTACCTATAGCAGGAGGGAGAATTATTGGATTCATACCTTTCCCAAGTGTAATAGTGTCATGTGTAATCCTGTCAGTCTCGTCCAAGATTTGAACTCGTGTCGTCGTGTCCATTTCCTACGACGATAACATTACACCACAGGCACCTCCATAATGTCAAATCCTGTTTACACACACACACACACACACACACACACACATATATATATATATATATATATATATACGAGGATCATTAGATAAGTTTCCAGACTTTTTTCGTATGGGCACTTTTATTGATAGTACACACATGAAACTCAAGTCCCTTTCGAATTAATCTCCTCCGGCTGCAACGCACTTGTACCGTTCCAACAACTTCTGGAAGGCCCCATGGTAGTCCTTTTGTGTGAGCGTGTCAATGACCTTCGTCACAGCCTCTTTCTTCTCCCCAATTGTCTCATAACGACAGCCTCTGAGCTTAGGGAATAACCAAAAGTCACTGGGAGCAAGGTCTGCACAATAGGGAGGCTGAGCAACTGTCATGATGCCCATCACGGTCAAATAGTCTGTGACAAGGATTGGGTTGTCGACTGGTGCATTGTCGTGGTGGAAATGCTACTGAGCCGATTTGAAAAGTGATGGCCTCTTCCCAAGGAATCTCTTGCTGAACTCCCTTGAAACCTCAACATAGTAACCCTAACCCTAACCCTTAGGCCAATCAAGTCTGGTGTACTGACTTTCTTACTCCTCTCACACCGCTCATCATCCCTCACAGACACCCTGTCTTCCTTGAATCTCTTATGCCACTCAAAAACTGATGCTCGATTCATACAAGATGTTCCAAAATCAGTCTGAAGCATTCCATACGTTTCCGTGGCATTTTTTCCAAGTTTAAAAGAGAATTTTATTGCATATCGTTTTTCTAAAGTGACCTCACGTCCAGATTGCATTTTTGAAATTCACCAGCAGTGACAATCAGTCTTTAGTAGGGTGTATTCCAATTCCTGCAGTAGCTGCTCATTTGAAGCTGAAATTATAAAAATTTGTCCGCCATCTCATAAGATGTACAGCAATCATCATCATCATATCGCGCTGGTAGCACGGATATCCCTGACACTCTCACGCCACTTCTCCCTATCGTTCATCGCCCTAGGTATCCTCACATAGCTGCTGAATGTACGTTCGAGCTGGTCGTCCTGCTTTTGCGCGGCCATGTGTGGGGATCCATAAGAGTACATCTCTTATGAGTTCATCTCTGCTTCTCCAGCAGTGTCCTGCATGTCTGGTTCGTCTAACTTGAATAGTTTTCGTGATAGGAGGCAGGTGGCCGTACAGTTGGTGTCTTGTGGGGTGTTGCTGCCAGGACTTGTTCAGGATTGCACGCAGCATTCTGGTGTAATTGCCATCAAGCTTCTTCTCCAGTCGTTTTGTTAGCGTCCATGTAGTGCATCCATATAGCAGTATCGATGTGACCGCTGCCTGGAAGAAACTGCGTTTCATTTTATCGGTTAGGTCTGATTTCCATATAATCGATAGCCTATTGATAGCTGTCCATGCTTTCGATAACCTCGTTTCGATGTCCTTTTCGGTTGATTCGACGCTGCATCCTAGGTACGTGATGTCTGCACAAAAAAAGTCTGGAACCTTTTTGAAGGCACCACGTATATATATATATATATATATAATTTGTCAACTCTTTTTATAGATAACATTCGTAAGTGAAACTGAGTATTTATTTTGCACTTGTATCCGGTTATGTTTAACGAAATCAGAACAGGTGACACCCGCGGATTCAATAAAGGACGTCGTTCAAAGGTCAGTGTAGGTCCCGATTTCGATTCAAGAAAACCCAACACTGTTAATGCGGCCTGATGACAACAACGATGATGATGATGATTTATATAAAATGTTCATTAATCTGTACGGATTTTCGAGAGTCTCTCTATTACGGCCAGGTATCGAGCCTTTATCATATTTACCAACCTCTCCGCTCGGGCAGGATATGACACAAGGTCTATTTTTTAAGCGGAGTTTAACAGGTTTGAATTCACAGTTTTCCTTCTCCTAGACAAGTTGCCTCACCAAGGCTGAAGAACCTAGTCTATCCTACTATTTACCCATAGCTGGAGGGAGAATAATTGGATTCATACCTTTCCCAAGAGTATTAGTGCTATGTGAAATGCAATCAGTCTCGGCTAGGATTTAAACTCGTGTCACTGTGTCCATTTCCTACGACGATAACCATTACACCACGGGCACCTCGGTATCGAGCCGTTAATATTTACAATTAATTTAGGAAGTTCTTTTTTTTCATATGGTTATATGATATAAAGTATTCCTATCTAATATATCTTATTTACAAAAAGATCAGTTTCTCTTTTACCCAATGATTAGATCATTACAGGTACTCCTACCATCGATCAAAGTGGACCTGGGAGTAATGACAATGAACCGGTATTCTAAGACCCTCTGAAGTGAAGCCTCGATATCAGACACAACTTAGTGTCACATAGGGATACTTTGTTTTATATCGGGATTCTTACTGTTCACTAGCAGATACAGTTGGTGTAAACTAAGCTCTGCTAGTGTTAACGGTGAAGTAACTAAAAAAGTAAATTAACGACGAAGATAAATATAAGCACGAACGATTATCCTAAACTTCAACAAGCATAATTTTGAAAAATTCATATGTAACATTTTTCAACGAGCTCTGTTTCGTTTATCAATCAAGAATATCAAGATTATTTCAAGTATTGCTATTGTTTGCTTAGTGTTAAATGCTTTCAAGTATTACTATTGTTTGAATACAGCTAGATTATTTCAAGTATTGCTATTGTTTGCTTAGTGTTAAATGCTTTCAAGTATTGCTATTGTTTGAATACAGCTAGATTATTTCAAGTATTGCTATTGTCTGCTTAGTGTTAAATGCTATCAAATATTGCTATTGTTGAGTGTTGATATTTATAAAATCACTGTGTGTCTGGCGTTGAGGTTATTGTTCTAGAACATTGAGTTATGTGGATTATCCGTTCAATGTCATTATTCCCAGGATCCCTCTGACCGGGAGTGGTAATATCTTTTAGGGTGCCATCTATAAGTCATATAAATATACATGAAAATTACTAGTATTAGATAGGAATACTTGATGCAAAATAACTGCGTACGGATTATTAACTTTTTGGAGCAAACAAATTATTATTATTATTATTATTTAATAGAAATATTTATGTCGGCAAAGTAAAGAAAAGTAAAATTGGCGACCGTAGTCGAGGGCGACCAGAAGGCTTCCGTTTCAATAGCTACTACGTCGAGGTGAATGGGGGCGCTACTTCTTTCTCAGGATTCCTCCTCTTTACCCTTTATACGTACCTTATATTGCTGAGTGTTAAGCAAGTAGATATCAAGTACCATTTTTAAAGTCTTTGGTATGAAGCAACCTTGGATTGAACCTAAATCTCCTGGACCATTAGTAAATGCCTAAAATCCTCTTAATAAACAAACTATTTGTATTAAGAAAAGTTATTTGAAGTTACAATTGTTTAAATATGATGATCGTTAGTTGTAAAATATTCGTGTATGATATGAAATCTTAATACCAAATATAACTGCAAATTATTTATATAAAGAATAGTTAATTTATATAAAGAATAGTTAATTTATATAAAGAATAGTTAATTTATATAAAGAATAGTTAATTTATATAAAGAATAGTTACCTCAGTGTAGTAGCTATTGAAAAGGGTGCCTTCTGGTCGCCCTCGACTAAGGTCGCCAAATTACTTACTAATTATTCAATTTGATATTAATTTTTTGTTTTCACACATTTAAATAGTTTCAAGTATAATAAATGATTACATAGTTCTATTTGATCCATAGATTAGACTGTCAAAGCTACAACAAATCCAGATTAGAGTGGATATGTGATTAATGGAAATAGATGGTGCTTCTCATTTCCAATGAGACTTACTATACGATGATTTGGTGTCTGTTGTAGAGTAACTAGGACTCCTTCAGCACATTACCAGATGGACTGGCAACTCAACACTTCAAGCTATTTGAATGTAGCAAAGAGAACAATTAATGTTTGACAACAATACTTTGGACCATTTAATTATGAGCTAAAACGAGCTCAGATTCGTTTAAAAATGTTACCTACAAAGTAAAAGTAAAGTTGTCTCCCTTTAGTCGAGGGCGACCAGAAGGCCCCCTTTTCAATAGCTACTACACCGATGTGAAGGGGAGGGCGCTACTCCTTTCCCTGGATTGCTCCACTTTCCCCTTGATACGTAGCCTATATTGCTGAGTGTTAAGCAAGTAGGTATCAAGTACCATTTTAAAGTCTTTGGTATGACGTGACCTGGGATTGAACCAGGACTTCCGTACCATTGACGAAAACTCTACCTACTGAGAACAAACTCTTCTTTAAAAAAAAATATAATCTATGTATAAATAAGATTTGGCATTAAATAACCATCAATGGTTGACATGCCATTGAACACAATAAGCTAAGCTTACTTAAATAGTTATCATAAGCGTATGAGTGGGCATAAATCATAAGTTAGAAATACGTAAGCTAAAGAACAAATGTGTTATAATAAAAAAGGTGACATCACCACACAGGACGGAACCCCTCTGAAACTAGTAGACAAATTCACTTACCAAGGAAGCAGCGTCTCATCAACGGAAAAGGACATCGACACACGGCTGTCGAAGGCATGGACAGCTATCGATAGGCTATCGATCATATGGAAATCAGACCTAACCGATAAAATGAAACGTATTTTCTTCCAGGCAGCTGTCGTATCGATACTGCTGTATGGATGCACTACATGGACGCTAACAAAACGGCTGGAGAAGAAGCTAAACGGCAATTACACAAGAATGCTGCGAGCAATCTTGAATAAATCCTGGTGGCAACACCCCACAAGACACCAACTATACTGCCACTTGCCTCCCATCACGAAAACTATCCAAGTTAGACGAACCAGACATGCAGGACACTGCTGGAGAAGCAGAGACGAGCTCATAAGTGATGTACTCCTATGGACCCCCACATATGGCCGGGCAAAAGCAGGAACATACATTCTGCAGCTATGTGATGATACGGGATGTAGCCCGGGAGACCTGCCAGAGGTGATGAACGATAGGGAGAAGTGGCGAGAGAGGGTCAGGGATATCCGTGCTAGTGGCACGACATGATGATGATGATGACTGGATATCATATAACTGTGCAAACAATTGATCATAGACAAAGAAAAAGTGATTTTTATCATTAAGGGTTTTCGGACTATTGTCTCACATAGCGTTTTATAGGCGTTGGTTCCCTAAGCTTCTAAGGAGACAATCATCTGGGGGTTGCAGGTTCAATTCTGACTGCAGGCGAGTAACAATCAGGAATACTTAACACTTGTACCTGGTTATGGCTAACAGAATCAGAACAGTTGACCGATTCAATAAAGGACGTAGTTCGAAGTTCCGTGAAGGGTGCCGAGTTTGACAAACACCTGAAGAAGGCCGGAGGACATATCAACCGAAACGTTGTGGAAATAACAAAAAAGATGAAGACAATAGTCCGTAAACCCTTAATGATAAACGTCATCAAGTTTCGTTTCAGAAATTTAAGCAACTAAAGAAAAAGTGATACTAAAAAAAAAAATTAGAACGGTGGATTGAAAATATAGTTATGTTAACAAATATTTACAGACGAATCATTTCTCCGCAGTAAATAACCCATAAGGTGTTGAATTGCCGTTAAACAAATAAATTAAAGCTAATATAAAAAGTTTATCTTACGATCAAAAATTTACAAATGAATTAATTTTCGGCATTAGATAACCCATAGGATTTGATATAATAAATAACATTTTAGGATTAAGTATTTTAGGATTAAGTATCCCATAGGTCGCTGAAATGCCGTTAAACAAATTAAACCTAAAGATTATCTTTAAGTGGTAATTTACTAAGCTTTTTGCTTAGATGTGGCACAAGATTATCTTTAAGTGGATTAATGTGATATCTGCATAAGGATATCTAATGTATTTTATAATTGCAAACTAAATCTGTAAGTATCGATTAATTAATAATTTTCTCATCATTTGCCGTTGTTATTTACGAAGGTTTTTTTAGTTTGACTTACAGTCTTCTAACTGTAGCTGCTATTATTAAAACTTACACATCTGCTTTTTTATACTAATTTAGGTAGGCGTTAAATAAGAACCAAGGGTTGACTTGCCTTAAAACACAACCAAACCCAACTACTTCACATATCTCACTCTTTATCATATGTGTATTCATTGATGAAAAAAATCAGACTATTAGTCGTATGGGAGATTAACCATATAAATAGTAAAAATCTCGCCTCTGTATCATTTTTGGTCTTCTGTACATCTTTCCATTTTGAGTCCTTGAGTTTAAGACCCCTTCTCTACGGTAAGCGCCTCTGCATCAATTTGGTTGACGTTATTTTGAAAAAAAAAGACGAAACTCTGCTGTTACCATGTTAATTTAAACTGCATATTTGCAGGCTATTTAACAAACTTAGTAATGTAATTCTCAAACGACACAATGTAATTTAGAACTTGGTGCACCGAGCTTTTCTGTTGACTTGTTACGAAAACTTTTCCACGTCTATTTCTTATCACGTGACACATTTAATTATTCTACAGTTTTTGAAGAGATAATTGAGCCACTTCATTTAGTCTGACAATGACTGACAAAAATTGACTACCATAGCGCAACGGTTCGTAGTGGACTTAAGTGTCTGTTTCGTGGACATTTGGACTGAACATTACAAATGTGTCAAAAAATTGTATAAAGCATTCAACGGGCACATGTTTATGGATGGCAATTTAGCTAGGAATTTTTTATGGTCACAAAATAGCCAGATGATTCCTATATTTACTTGCATTTTTATACCCGTACAAGTGCAAAAAAGCAAAAAAAACTTTATCTAAAACCAGACGTTGAAGTCGTATTGGTTCATTAATTTATGTATAAGATGTTATTATATATTGTTGATATTGTATTAAAATTATTACAATATGAATGAAAACACGAGGCAAAAAAGACTATGGAGGAGTATTCATATATATATATA
Organism: Sepioteuthis lessoniana; assembly: GCA_963585895.1. NCBI lineage: Eukaryota > Metazoa > Mollusca > Cephalopoda > Myopsida > Loliginidae > Sepioteuthis > Sepioteuthis lessoniana. Next base: position 12,965,207 of record OY757942.1, read on the forward strand.
TATATGGAATGTAAAAAGCAAGCATAAATTTATACAAGTTGCAGCAGCAGATTGAGACTCAAGAAAAATCATGCATCCTACAAACTGAAAACAAATGACTGAAAAAATAGAAAAAAGCAAGTTGTTATCAGTGTAGACATATCCTATTTGCCAACCCCTCCGCTCGGGCAGGATATGACACAAGGTCAATTTTTAAGCGGAGTTTAACAGGTTTGAATTCACAGTTTTCCTTCTCCTAGACTAGTTGCCTAACCAAGGCTGAAGAACCTAGTCTGTCCTACGATTGACCCATAGCTGGAGGGAGAATAATTGGATTCATACCTTTCCCAAGGGTATTAGTGCTATGTGAAATGCAATCAGTCTCGTTCAGGATTTGAACTCGTGCCACCGTGTTCATTTCCTACGACGATAACAATTACACCACGGGCACCTCCACTACACCACGGGCACCTCCACTATCAATGTAGACATATAAATATATCTCTTGCCCAGTCGGTGTGGGCTGTAGAATACACCTACTGCAGCTCTGGAGAGGGGTAAGTCTCCCCCCTCCAATGAGTGTCCTTTATATGACACTAAACAATTTGATGGTGAGGTTCCAGTGATGCTGGAGCTTTGGGGAATGCAGAATACCCTTTCTTTGCCATTACTCCCAGGTCTACTCAGGCCCGGCGTGGTAGCACCTGATAGGGCCCTATCTATGGGTTAAATAGATGTAACTGCATACTTATTCTTAACTGAATTGTTTGAATTAGAGTTGTTTGGATAAACTGAATAGCTTGAAACAGAAATGTTTTTGACAATTAAACGGTACTTGCATTCAAACTGCGTGCTTATGCTAAACTGAATTGTTTGAAATGGAACTGTTTTTGACACTGAAACTCTACTTACACTAAACTGAATTGTTTAATATAGAACTGTTTTGACATTTAACTGTGTGTAAACAAAATCTGTACTTATACTAAACTGAATTCGCTGAATTAGAATTATTTGAATAAACGTAATAGCTTGAAATAGAAATGTTTTTCATAATTAAACTGTGTACTATTGCTTAACTGAATTGTTTGGAATAGAACTGATTATTTGTTTAACATTGGATTTGGCGTTAAATAACCTACAAAGGTTGATATGCCATAAAACCCAAACAACCAACTAACTTAATATGTCTCTTCTGACATTTACCACCTGATTAACTCTATATTTATTCATCGCCATATGGACAGAATTATATATATATATATATATATATATCAGTTTTTGAGCGCATATTTTTCTCATGCGTCAGAGTATCACGTACACTTCCATCTTAACACGTGACTTTGCACCACACAAGTATTACTGATGATTGGGCTCACCACTTGAAACTTATGTATTTACCAAACCTCATTGCCGCAATGTTTAAGCGGAGAACCGCTTGTTTGAATTTAAAATTTTCCTTCTCATTGATTGGTTGTCTAAACAAAGCTAAAAACCCTAGTCTGCCATACCATTTATGCATAGTTTAATATTCATATCTTTTCCAAGGACATTAGCAGGACAAGAATTTGAAACCGCTTCGGTGATTCCGTTTCTTAAGGTAGTAAGTCTAATGATAAGTGTGCATCTTAAGAAAACTTGACGAAACGGACTTCTAAGATAGATGGATAAATAGATAGATAGTGTACTTAGTTTTGGCCTGCTGCATATTAAAACCACATATTGAAATCTGGCTAGCAAGCTCGGCTAGCAAACCTACACGAGTGAGTTCGAGTCTCATTGGGTGCCCCTTTCATATGGCCTTGTGCCACATCTAAGCAAAAAGTTTAGTAAATTTCCAAATATTTTAAGAGATTTTAAGAGATAGGGAAGTAGCCAGAAAATAAGATCCTCCAAGCACCAATCAGAGATGGCAGATGTATCAAGGGACAGGTTTTGAGGAATGGATTTGGCTTGGCTTATTTATCAGCCTTTATGGGTAATCAAATGTCAAAACCAACTTTGTCGAAGAACAGTAGTGGATCTATTTAACCCGTGGCTTTGCAGGATAAAAGAATTTATGCCTTTTCCGAGGGTATTAGTCTGAATGTGACCATAATAGCGCTTCTGAAGTTCGAACCCGCTTACCAAAATATCGTAGTCCAGCGCCTGTGCCCCAACAGCATGAGAACGACCCTTTAAGGAAATGGAAATAAATTGTCTCTTAAGACGCATGTGAATTGAAAACTGAGAGAAATACTAATCTATTTTATTTGTATATATATATATATATATATATATTTCGAGTTCAATTCGCGCCTGAAGACAACTTAATTTAATTCCAAACATATGAGGTGCATACGATCAGTTTCGAGACGTTTTCGTATGGGCATTTAAAATTGTCGGAGACTCTTGAAAATTCACTATATTATTGCTGTCCTATTTAC
>OY757942.1:12972608-13130224 GCA_963585895.1 Sepioteuthis lessoniana
GAGTTTTCCTTCTCCTAGACTAGTTCCGCCATTTTTATACTCACATTTCGATCTACTTCGGGTGTTTCATGTTGAACACAGGAGTCTAAACAGAATCTCTAACTGAAACGGAGGAGGATAGATCGAAGTACATTAACTATGACTGGTGATAAGAGTTAAGCTATTGTAAATATTCCTCATTATTCTTACATATTGTTGGAAATGAATCAGCAACCTCAGATGCACTTTCCAACCAAATGCCTTACCCACTGCACCATGTGTCCCGCCGGACAATTCAGAGTGAATTTTAGGGACTTATACACCTTATGTATCCATCAATCTATGCTCTACTTCCAATTACGTTTTTTTACCTTACCTCATACCGCGATTTTTTAATAACCGAGATTTTTGATTAATGATTCCCAAATCGTATTCATCTCTATCCTTAGTCTGCTTAATAGGTCACTGTAGCCCAACACAAGCGCTACTTACTTTAAGATGTTCTATTCTGTAGTGTTCGTCCTTATCAATTATTTTATCTTCATTCTACAAGAGCAGATGATTTCCATTTTATTCCCATATTTAGTCTGCCAAATCCAACTTTTTGACCTCTCTCCTTTAGCCTTGCTGTAAGTGGGCGGCAGGTCTTGCTTTATATTCTCTCCATAGGATGGCGTACATACAATTCTTGGTCATGTATTCGGTTGGGAGCTTCCCTCGGCAGAGATAAAGATTATTCAAGAGACAGAGAGAGGATAAAAGAAATGGGAAGAGATATAAAAGAGGGAAAGTCAATGCAAGAAGGAAAGAGAGAGAGAGAGAGAGAGAGAGAGAGGTGGGGAGAAAGAAAGGAAACTCGAAAAAGAAATGGATAGAAAAGATGGACAGACTTTGCAAGAGAGAAAAACAAAGAGCCAAAAGAGAGAGAGAGAGAAAGAGAGAGAGAGAGAGAGAGAGAGAGACTGTAAAAGGGGAAAGAAATCAACAGTGAGAGAGAGAGAGAGAGAGAGAGAGAAAGAGACAGATAGAGGAAACACGAACTAGGAAAGGATAGTGAAGATAGAAAGACTGTACAAGGGTAAGAAAGAAAGGAACAGTGTGAGAGAGAGAGAGATAGAGAGAGAGAGAGAGAGAGAGAAAGGGGAAGAGAGAGATATATCTCAGAAAGAGAACGCAAAATGGGAAAGGATAATAAAGATGAAAATACTGTGCAAGAGAGAGAGAGAGAGACAGACAGACAGACAGACAGACAGAAACAGAGGAAACAAGAGTGAGAGACAGAGAGAGAGTGCGACAGAGAGACAGACCGAGTGGAAAGACAAAATGGGAAAGGATAAAAAAAATGAAAAGACAAGAGAGGGAAAGAAACAGTGAGAGAGAGAGAGAGAGAGCGAGAAAAGAAACTCGAAATAAGAAAAAGGATAGAAAAGATTAAAAAAACCTGAGCAACGGAGAGAAAGAAAGAAAAACAAAATGAAAGAGAGAGAGATACAGAGAGAGAGGAATTAAGGAATAGGAAGGGAGAAAAGAAAAGAGAAATATTATGCCAGAGAGAGAGAGAGAGAGAGAGGTGGAGGAGACGGAGACGAAATAGGTAGACTCTTTTTTCAAAAAGAGTCTACCTATTTCGTCTCCGTCTGTCTCGTGAGCTGAGAGCCACGAAGAGGGCGATTCCCTTTTTTTACCACTGAAAGTAAAACGATGACGTAAGAGAAATTCTGAGCCATTAAAAAAAATTATTCTATTTTATCTTCTTATTTTATTACTTGGTTTATTTATTTCCATTTCCATATTTTATTATTTGTCGTAATTCTGCCGAGAAATACGGTAATTTTAATTATTTCTCTCTAATAAAATTTTAAAAAAAGATAGAATATTCAAGCCGAATTTAGTCCAACTATGACAAAAGTTACTTTCTTTTTTTCTTTTTTCTTTTTTTTTTCCTTTTTTTTACTTTATGGACAGAGATAATTTTGGCATCAATTAAATCAGAAAAAGATGGCATATTCTAAATATATACAACATTTGTTGGGTTTCTTTGCTTTGTGGTTTAATGACTCCCCCCCAAAAAACATTATTATTATTATTATTATTTACTCCTTTTCATATCAGCGTTAGCTGATGGTTTTTCACTGGAGTTTGAGTGACAGCAAGTCTCCTCAAGTCTCCAGGACTCGTTTCAGGATTCTGGCCGTTCTCAGCAATACTGTCATTTGGATAGTCTCTACCCGTCCGCCTATTTCCAAGTCCTCCAGGCATTTTAATAATCATTTAGTCATTGTGCCAAAAGCACCAATCACTATTGGCACAATCGTCACTTTCATGTTCCATAGCTTTTACAATTCTCTAGCAAGGTCGACGTACTTATCCTTCTTTGCAAAATCTATTGTTAATATTATTGATCACACATTAAATCTTTTCAAATCAGCGTTAGCCAATGGTTTTTCACTGTAGTTTGAGTGACAGTAAGTCTCCTCAAGTCTCCAGGACTCGTCTCAGGATTCTGACAGCAATACTGTCATCTAGATAGTCTCTACCCGTCCGCCAACTTCCAAGTCCTCCAGGCATTTCAATAATCCTTAAGTTATTGTGCCAAAAGCACCAGTCACAATCGGTACAATCGTCACTTTCATGTTCCACAGCTTTTTGAATTCTCTACTAAGGTCGAGGTATTATTATTATTATTATTATTATTATTTACTCCTTTAGAGTTTTTCACATCAGTGTTAGCTGATGGTTTTTCACTGGAGTTTGAGTGACAGCAAATCTCCTCAAGTCTCCAGGAATCCTCAGAGTATTCTGGCCGTTATCACTTATGTTGTCATTTGGATGGTCTCCACTCGTCCGTCAACCTCCATGTCCTCCATTCCCTTTAATAATCTTTTAGTTATTGCACCAAAAGCACCAATCACAATTGGTACAATTGTCTCCTTCATGTCCCACATTTTTTTAAATTTTCTAGCAAGGTCTAGGTATTTATCTTTCTTTTCACATTTTTTCAGTTTTATTCTATGGTCAGCCGAGACAGCAAAGTCCACAATTTTGCAAATTCTCTTTTTTTGTTGTTGCTTATTATAAGGTCTAGTCTTCTAGCCGAGATTGGGTGATCCGTCTGTACGTCAAAGTCCCATAGGAATGTATGTGTCATTTTCTAGGACATATGCTGTATTGTACATATACCATTTGTTCGCATGGTCAAATTTAAATTTCTTGCGCATCTCCCAGTGGATCACTTTGCTCACTCATTCGTGTTTAGTTTTATACTCCTTCTGTGCTAATTTGCTGCATTCGCTTATACGTCATTGATGGTTTCATCTCTATCACCGCATAGTCTACATTTGCTATTTTGTTGTGTCTTATCTATTGTTATTTCGATATGATTGGTTCATATGGCTTTATTTTGTGCTGCTATTAGGAGAGATTCTGTTTCTCTCTTAAAGTTTCCTTTACTTAACCACGTCCAGGTTTTGTCGTGTGGGATGTTGTTTATTAGTTATTTAAAACGCCCAAAGAGTTGTTTTTCTTCCCATTTTTGTTTCCTAGTTACTGTCATTCTGTTGTCCACCGTGTTGTCAGTGTTATTTCTGATGGCTGTGATCAGTCCTCCTTCCTGTTTTCCAGTGTAGCCTTCGAGCCGTTGTATGCGTCAACGCTGTCTTCGATGCTGGCAAGTCCTCTTCATCCCTCTATTCTTGATACATATAGTCTATCAACGTCGTCTATGGGATGTAAATCCTTATGCATGGTCATTAGTTTTTTTGTTCTTTGGTCCATTTGTTTAAGTTCATCTCTCTAGTCCACTTCAGAAAGAGTCCCGAATATCTAACGAGGGTTACAGCCCAGGTATTTATTCTTTTGATAAGGTTTCTTCAAGAGAGTTTTGTCTCGAGTAGTTTTTTACTTCTGCAATATTTTTTTTAAATTTTGTCTGTCATTTCCACTTGTTTGATGGAGTATCATATATTAAAATGATGCTGGTCTTCTGTGGATCACACCTCTTCTTCTCAACATAGTCACTGTTTCTCTTAATAGCAATGTTCCTCCTTCAAATGACAGTACGCATCCATGCCTCGTAAAATTCTGTTGATTGTCTTTTGAGCCACTTCACCCCAGCAGTTTTCGCTTCCTCGTCATTGGAATAATGTTTGCTTCTCAAACCCTCTTTCATGAGGCCAAACGTTATATACTCATATGCAGATTCATACAAAATCAACGACGACAGAATAAACGACGAGCGACACAGTTCTTTTAGAAAAATACCCCTGTCTCTTCATTTGAAAGGTTTGTGTGTGAGAGAGAGTTAGAGACCGAGCAGAACTGCAACATATTAACCCTCACTCTATTGGCCACAAACGCTTTTCTTTCCCGTTCTCCTGGGCTGCTCGACCGGGGGCCTGGGTACCCACTCTGCTGGGTGCTGGCTTTCTCTACCACATCTTGACACCAACTTATCTGGTCTCCAAACTAACTGACTTCCTGTCTTCACCGAGTTATATAATAGTTCAACTCCCCCTTCTTCTTGTGGGCGTCACAATTACACTCATTCAACCCATCAACGGTCAAGGTTAACATTTTGATATTCCTCGACCGGATGCACCTGTTATTCACATAGGTGCATTTCTTATTTTGACAGCCCGGTCGTGTCGTAGGCAATATACAACCCGAAGAGACGATCGTCTGAATGCACTAAACGTGGTGGGTATAGAGGATGCGGTAAAGTTGTCCACCCGAACAATGCGGTTGTTTCCCTTGTCCTGATGATTGTGCGTGGTCAAGCCTTATCATTCAGAAGGAGGACATTATCAGTCTCATCAGTGAGTATTTTTTACTCGTGATCGGAAATGAGATTCCGTATTAAATACCTTACACAACTCATCTAAAATTACTTTTTAAATATATTTTTTAAAGAAGTTATATTACAGCTACTGTTTTCTTAATATAAGAAACTATTTCATATTTTATTAATTGTAGTGAACGTGTAACAAAACAGAAAAAGGCGAAATATGTTCCATCGTGATCCGAAGTGAACGTTTCTTGCCTGAAGATGTCCAATAAGGAAAGATCTCCTTGCCTTCGACACCCGGATTTATGAGGAAGCATATCTTGCATCGCCGAGAGCCGAGTCACGTATGCAAATTTCGATTCCTTTCGACACATGCATAAATAGCGGGTTTACGAGGTGGGGTTATGCGGTTTTTTTTTCTCCGTTGGCTTCACGCTTTAGAGACAGAATGTAATGTTGATAGCGAAAGTAGTGAGAAATCATTGGTTAGGGTGTTTTTGTGGAAAGCGTTCTCAAAAAAAATTAGGACCCGTATTCGAATTTGAGGTACCCGTGATGTAATGGTTATCGTCGTAGGAAATGCACACGGCGACACGAGTTCAAATCCTGGACGAGACTGATTGCATTTCACATCGCACTAATACCCTAGGGAAAGGTATGAATCCAATTATTCTCCCTCCAGCTATGGGTAAATAGTAGAGCAGACTAGGTTCTTCAGCCTTGGTGAGGCAACTAGTCTAGGAGAAGGAAAACTCTGAATTCAAACCGCTTAAAAATTGACCTTGTGTCATATCCTACCCGATCGGAGGGATTGGTAAAAAAAGGAGGTGCCCATGGTGAAATGGTTATCGTCGTTGGAAATGGACACGGCGACACGTTCAAATCCTGGACGAGACTGATTGCATTTCACATCGCACTAATACCCTAGGGAAAGGTATGAATCCAATTATTCTCCCTCCAGCTATGGGTAAATAGTAGAGCAGACTAGGTTCTTCAGCCTTGGTGAGGCAACTAGTCTAGGAGAAGGAAAACTCTGAATTCAAACCGCTTAAAAATTGACCTTGTGTCATATCCTGCCTGAGCAGAGGGGTTGGTAAATATAGTATTCGAATTCCTTCGAATTCCTCACCGTCTCTTTCATGTTCCATAGTTTTTTTAGTTCTCGCGCAAGGCCCAGATACTTATCTTTCTTTTCGCCTAATTGTAATTTCATTCGGGATAGCAAAGCCTACGATTTGGCATGTTCTTTTTCTTTTTTTTTAATCATAACGAGGTCTGGTCGTCTGGCCGAGATTAGATGATCTGTTTTTATCTCAAATTCCAAGAGGAGCCTGTGCATTTTATTCTCTCTTCCTTCGAAATCCCCAACATAAATTTCTATAACGATTTGCATATTGCATTGATAAAACTTTTATTTGATGATAAGTATTTTGGTATTTTTTAATGTATTTCATCGGGTCCCATATCCTTACTAACATCCAACTTGGATGATAATCTTTTTATTTCTTTAGCTCTTATCATTGTACTCTCCATATGTTATATAATGGCGGAGGGATTTCGTTTTATATATCTTGCCTTTGGTTTTAGTTAGGCTGAGAACCTTTCGGCTCAGTGCATGGGTTAGTTAGGTGCAAAGATGAGCGCAGGTGTTCACGCGCAAACGCGGAGCGGACGTGTCATTCAGATATGCCACAATAAAAATCCCAGATAGAGGATGAGACCAGGGATTTGAGTGACGTCACGCAACGGAAGCATGGGCTGAGATTTGAGAAATGTCAGTTAGTTGAGATTGTTACTTGGGCGAAGCCAGACGAATTTGTGCGCTATGGGCGTCGCACGTGTTGGAGGGGGCGGGCAGATGGAAAAGTCAGTATAGAAAGATGCTATCTCTCTCCTTATGTCAAAAAACCTTTTAACTCAAAGGTTATAAAAAGTTTCGTACCTGAACTAAGAAGTCGTAAGTGTTTTTCGTGTTTCGAGATTCCTATGTTCTATGTATATATGTTATGAACATTCTATGTACATTTCACATATTCATGTATGGTTATGTTACACATATAACAATTTTTATTAGTGGGCAAAACTCCTTAAAAAATGCACTGGTAGAAGAAATATTACTAGTATACAAGCTTTTTAACTGGTATGCTCGTTAATTCTGCTGTCTTATCGTTCTTTACAGTACAAACGTTTTTGTGAAATTCAATTTGTGATTTTTTTTGTTTGAATTCTGGTTCACAATTGCATTTAATATTTTAAACAATTTTATTTTCATGTTTCAATTTTGCATATTTGTTTTGCTTACTTAAAAGCATTTTAATAGCTTTCCATATTTGTAATAATTTCAGGTTTTCTCCAAGTTTTACCTTTTTGCTTTTCATTTACGAGATAGCCGATTACTGCCCCAAGGTAATTTTACTAATGGATCTCCTTCCGTAGTAAATTTCGTAGCTTAATGAATATTTTTCCTTATTGATTTTATCTCTCCGTTAATTTCCCCCCCAACTTCATTAACATCAAATATATCAGAAATATATTTCCAATCAATATTATCTCCCTTTTCTGACACTACCTCTTCTGAATGCTGAGAACAGTTTCTCGGTCTTTTGACTATATATTCAAATTCTAGTTTTACTTTCAGTTTTATCTTTCAGTATATGCGTGATTAATTTATATAACAGAACTAAAAATATTCCTCTGTTAGGCATTCATTATTTGAAAAAAAAAAAAAAAAGATCCATTGTAGCTTTATCCCATCTGGCCCAGTCGGCTAGAGCTGCAGAATACACCGACGGCATCTCTGTAGAAGTCTTACCGACTCCCACAACGAGTGTTCTGGATATGAAAATAAACAATCTGATGGTAAGGCTCCTGCAATGCTGATGCTTTATGGAATGCGGAGTACTCCTTTTTACCATCGCTTTCAGGTCCACTCTAGTCTATCTATCGGTTAAATAGAACTAAATTGTTGTTATGCTAAACTGAACTGTTTGAAATAGAACTGTTTTTACATTTAAACTGTGTACTTTTCCTAAACTGAATTGTTTAAGATGGAAATTTATATATATATATATATAAATATGAGGTTTAGACGATAAGTCTCCAGACTTTTTTCTTATGTTTATTTAAAATTGTCGTAGACTCTTGAACATTCACTGTTTTGCTATACATCTTATGAGATGACTGACCAATTTTTTGTGATTTCAGGTTCAATGAACAGCTATTGCAGGAATTTGAATACACCCTACTAAAGCCTGATTGTCACAGCAAGTGAATATTAAAAATGCAATCTGGACGTGAGGACTCTTTAGAAGAACGATATGCAATAAAATTCTGTTTTGAACTTGGAAAAAATGCCACAGAAATGTATGGAATGCTTCAGACTGCTTTTCGCCGATCTTGCATGAATCGAGCATCAGTTTTTGAGTGGCATAAGAGATTCAAGGAAGCCAGGGAGTCTGTGAGGGATGATGAGAGGTATGGGAGGAGTAAGGAAGTCAATACACCAGAGTTGATAAGCCAAAGGGTTAGGGTTAGGGTTACTATATTGAGATTTTAAGGGAGTTTAGGAAGAGAGTCCGTCGGAAGAGGCCAGCACACTTCAAATCGGGTCAGTAGCATTTCTACCAGGACAATGCACCAGTCCACAACTCCATCCTTGTCACAGACTATTTGACTAAGATGGGCAGCAAGACAGTTCCTCAGCCTCCCTAACGTCAAGACCTTGCTCGTGTTACTTTTAGTTGTTCCCTAAGCTCAGAGGCTGTCCTTATGAGAGAATTGAGGAGATGAAAGAAGCTGTGACGAAGGTCTTTGACATGCTCACAGAAGAGGACTTCCATGGGGCCTTTCAGGAGTTGTTGGAACGGTACAATAAGTACATTGCAGCCTAAGGAGATTACTTCGAAGGGGATTAGAGTTTCATGTGTGTACTATCAATGAAGGTGCCCATACGAAAAAAGTCTGGACACTTTTCGTCTGCACCTCGAATAAACCGGAGTCGGGAATAATTCCGTCAGGACAACCTAATTATTCAACTACGAATATTTAAATATCCTGGTAAAAAGATCAATGTGATTGTCATCACAGAGCAACAATTCCTTTAAGAAAAATTTTCACCGGATTTTATTTTTCTTAAATGTATATAAAGTAAAATCGGCGACTATAGTCGAAGGTGACCCGAAGGCTCCCTTTTCGATAGCTACTACACTGAGGTGTAGGGGAGGGCGCACTCCTTTCCCTGGATTGTTCCACTTTACCCTTGATCCGTACTTTATAATCCTTAGAAAGGAGGCATCAAGTACCATTTTTTCAAGTCTTTGGTATGACTCGACCTGTGATTGAACCCTGATCTTCTGGGCCATTCGCGAACACTCAAACCGATAGGCCAATTCCCGGTTATGCCATAAAACCAAACCAAACCTTTATCTTACGTGTTACATGAACAGCTCTTTTGTCAAATCAAATCATTTATCATGTTTTCTAAAATCTTGACTCATTGTATATACAAAAAACACAATCAGACTATTTATCTCGTTTATATTATGCAAACAGAAACCTCTAACCATAATAATACTTTCAGATATCCCCACTAAGTCCCTTAGTCAATTTTTCTAGTGGTTTATGGTATTAGGAGGTTTGTATATATATATATATATATATAATATAAAAATTCGTATTTAGAATTGTGTTATATAGCCATACGTATACATATGCAAACACAGGCAAATACAATACAGGCGGACTCTATGGATCAGGCACGAACTGTTTATTAACTTCCTGACTTCGGTTCTTCGACACGAGGAGAGAGACACAATTCTTACTATGTTGACCATACTATCTGACCCTTACCAATGAGCGGCTCATTTTGTGGTGTTTAAGATCTCTGTCTGTAGACACCCGAAAATCTTAACCGCCACCGAAACGGTAAATATGGTTAACTTGGAAATGGGATTATACGTCGATTTTTTGACCATAGCCAGGGTTGCCACTATTATCATATATAACAACCCCTCCGCTCGGGCAGGATATGACACAAGGTTAATTTTTAAGCCGAGTTTAACAGGTTTGAATTCAGAGTTTTCCTTCTCTTAGACTAGTTGCCTCACCAAGGCTGAAGAACCTAGTCTGCCCTACAATTTACCCATAGCTGGAAGGGGAATAATTGGATTCATACTTTTCCCAAGGTTATAAGTACCATGCGAAATGCAATCAGTCTCGTCCATGATTTGAACTCGTGTCGCCGTGTCCACTATTATTAACATTATCATTTAAGGTACCACATTTCTTTTAATTCTTCGTATTTACTTATTTTAGAATATTCTTAACTGACCTTAAATCATCTCTTCGCTCTGATATATCTTTTAGAAGGCATGGTCTCTTTCATAGTTCTCAACCTCTATATGTAGTCTTCGGTTCTTTTTTTGTCAATTCGGATATTACCCAGTCGGCTTGGGCTGCAGAATACACCGACTGAATCTCTACAGAAGGCTAAGACTCCCCCAATGAGTGTCTATATGGCCCAGTAAGCTGGGGCTGTAGAATACACTGACTGCATCTCTGCAGAGTGTTAAGACTTCCCCAATAAGTGACCTGTGACCCAGAATAAACCGACTGCATCTCTATATAAAGATAAGACTCTCCCAACGAGTGACTTATGATGCAGTCAGCTGGGACGGTAGAATATACCAACTGCATCTCTGCAGAAGGGTAAGACTTCCACAATGAGTGTCCTGTGGCCAAGTCTGCTGGGGCTGTAGAATACACAAGTTGCATCTCTGCCGAGAGGTAAGACTGCCTCAATAAGTGTCCTGTGGCGCAGCCAGCTGGGGTTGTCGAATACACAGACTGTATCTCTTCAAAAGAGCAAGACTCACCCAACGAGTGTACTGGATTTAACTGGTGATGTTCCAGTAAATCTGGAGCTTTGGGGAATGCGGAGCACCTCTTCATTGCTATTACTTCCAGGTCCTCTCTGACCCCGAGAGGTAGCATCTGATAGGGTCCTATGTATGGGTTGAATAGGACTAAACCGTGGTTTCGAAAGTTTATTCTTCTTAACATTTAAACTGTGTATTTATACGAAACTGAATTGTTTAAAATAGAATTGTTTTGACATCTAAACTCCGTACTGAATTATCTGAAATAAAACTGTTTTTACATTCAGTTCTGTTTATTGCCCAGTCGGCTGGGGCTGGAGAATACACTAACTGCTTCTCTGCTGAGCAGTAAGATACCCCCTCCAACGAGTGTCTTGGATATTATACAAAACAATCAGATTGTGAGGTTCCAGTGATGCAGGAGCTTTGGGGGAATGCGGGGTACCATTTCATTGGCGGGTCCATTCTGGCTGGGAGTGGTGGTACCTAATAGGACCCTATCTATGAGTCATATAGAACTAAACTGCGTACTGTTTGTATATTTAAACTGCATACTTATACTAAACTGAAATGTTTGAAATGAAACTGTTTTTGCTTGCTAAACTGAATTGTTTGAAATCGAACTAATTATTTGTATGAAAATGAATTTGGCATTAAATAACCAACAAAGTTTGATATGCCATAAAACCTGAACAACCAACCAACCAACAAATCCAGATAGAAAAATCTCTGAGAATTGTAATTTTGGGCATCTGTTAAGGGTTTTTATATCATTTTTCAGATTTTAATATTCCACAGTATTTTAATATTTTCTGAATATTATAATCCTCTCTGACTTTCTTTCTCTCATATCAAAGTTAAGGTTGGGTAACCGGACACGAAGTGGTCAATCGATTCAGTTTTTTTTTGTTGGCACACTCAACATATTCTGTTTTTTAATATTATAAGATGGTTTCCATCTGATAGGCTCTAATCCTGTGTTGCTATTATTAACCCCTCTGTCTCCACTTTGAGTCCAGCACTTTTCAGTCATTACTACATCTATATAAGTATTTCTAATTCTTTACGTGCATCGTCCATGCAGATGTTTTATTTATTGACTTTCTCCTTGTTTTTTTTTTCTTTTTTTGGTTAGATCAAATTGATTAGCAATTTTATTTATCTAAATTTCTGAGATGAAGTTTGATAATAATTATTACTGAGAATATTCAGACTATTGACTTCAATTCAACTTTATTGTTACAATCACAACATATCGGCCGATATATCCTTCCGCATTATAAAAGTGTTTCATCTTGAAATTGGGAGTTCACATATAATCGCGAATTGAACCCTTTATTTAAACTACAGGGATAGACTGTTCCAATTCTGTTAACCAGGATGAAACCCTAACAGATACTACACTCAGTGTTAAAGTGGAACTGGTAGTGATTATATTTACCCAACCCATCCGCTCGGGCAGGATATGACACAAGGTCAATGATTTTAAACGGAGTTTAACAGGTTTGAATTCAGAGTTTTCCTTCTCCTACACAAGTTGTCTCACCAAGGCTGAAGAACCTAGCCTGCCCTTCTATTTACTCATAGCTGGAGGGAGAATAATTGAATTCATAACTTTCCCAAGGGTATTAGTGTTATGTGAAATGCAATCAGTCTCGTCCAGGATTTGAACATGTGTCGCCGTGTCCATTCCCCTATGATGATAACTGGTAGTAATGGTACACTCCACTCACTAGAGCTGCTGAAGTGGCGCCTCGTATTTAATTACTGTTTAGAGTCATCCTTATGACATTCATTTTCCTTGGGGTGGCTCCTAACCCTCTGCATGGGAAACAGTCGGCATATTCTAAGCTCATCCAAGTAACAAGCACGTATGTCTGAGATTATTGGCTAATAATATCTATCTTAAAATATTATTTATTGAATATTTTTCCATTCACAAAAGGAAATGAATTCGAACGGTCCAGACATCTTAGATTAAATCAACCAGTTACTTATTTTTTAAAAGCTGCAATTAAATCGTTCATTTTGCTTTTAGCAGTCATATGAATGGGTATTTTCCAATCGGACAATCTTTACTCAGAAAATACAAAAGACCCAGTCGATTTATGTAAAAAAAATCATACTTCCACGATGACAACTTATTATTTCAAAGATTTAATGAACTTAATTTCTAATACATTGTCAAAACTAGCAGTTCACAGCCCTAATAGGCACGGGTTTTCAGAGACCTTTATTAATGTTCAGGATAATTATTGGTTATTAGTACTTACCGATTTTGAAAATAGTTTGTCAGATGGTCATTTATTAAAAATATGGACGTATTAAAGTTGAGGATAATTATTAGCAAGCTGTATAACCAATTATACACACGACAAGCAAGACGGTCATTATTACGAATAGTGGACGTAGTGTCATGTTTCTTAATGCTTGGTAGAGTTGAGTTTCTTTGTTTAATGGCATATCAACCTTTGCAGGTTATATAATGCCAAAGATATTCTCCTAGAAGAACAGTAGTGGTACTATATAAACCATAACTGGGAGAATAAGGGGAGACATACATTTCCCAAGGGTATTTGCCCAAAAGTGAACTTAATATTGTTACATAGCCATATACACGAATATGGCTATGTGCGAAATAAACATATAATGTTCATAACGATAGAACATATAAAGAACATTGGAATCTCGAAATTCGAAAACACGTAACGACTTGTTGTTCAGGTACAAAACCTTTTTATTAACTTTGAGTTAAAGGTTTCGACGTAAGGAGGAGAGACACAATCTTCTATGCTGTCTTATTCATTTGGCCCCCAACTCGAGTAGCCCCCGTCTCGAGCGCCCTCACATAGGGTGCAAGTTCGCCTCGCGTCTGCGAGCTGCAAAAGTCGATCCTTCTCGTTTGTCGTCAAGTACTCACCTCTCTAACTTTTTTTCAAATGTCCACAAACCTCTGCGCGCTTCCGGTGCGTGACGTCACTCGCACTCCGTCACCCGTTTCGTCTCGGAGTATTATGACATCTGAGTGACACCTCCATCCGCCCCTGCGCGCCTGCTTTAACACCTGCCTCAATGTTGCACCCAACTAACCCATGTGCTGAGCCGAAAGGTTCTCAGCCTAAC
Source organism: Sepioteuthis lessoniana (assembly GCA_963585895.1). NCBI lineage: Eukaryota > Metazoa > Mollusca > Cephalopoda > Myopsida > Loliginidae > Sepioteuthis > Sepioteuthis lessoniana. The sequence continues at coordinate 12,986,370 of OY757942.1, forward strand.
TAAATTCAAAGGCATGAACCGAAATCCCTCGGCTATTATATAACAATAGCGCGACTGGAGTACGAACTCGCTTACAACGAGTCCGCAGTCCATCACTTTAACCACTACGCCACTGCTTGGTAGAGTATTTGTATTTAAACGCGTAAACTAACAGAATTTACCCTCGATACATACCACTTTATACCGGACATTGGCCTAGGGGTTAAAGTATTCGCCAATGGCCCGGGAGACTCAAAAAATGGTACTTGATGCCTCCTTGCTTAACACTCAGCATTATAAGGTACGGATCAAGGGTAAAGTAGAGCAATCCAGGGAAGGAGTAGCGCCCTCCCCTACACATTGGTGTAGTAGCTATCGAAAAGGGAGCCTTCAGGTTACCCTCGACTATGGTCGCCAACTTTACTTTACCACTTGAAAGATGGTCATAATTAAAAAAAAAATATGTAGAATTGATTTTATTAAAGTTTGGGATAATTCTTCGTAAGCAGTCATTGCCCATATATCATACGGGTTGTAAGGCAACCATTATTAAAAATAAAGTATGTAGAGAATATTTCATTAAAGTTTAGGATAATTATTCATGAGCAGTACTAACCTATATTACTTTCGTATTGTACGATGGTCATTAGTCTAAAATAAAGGAGATATTCGTTTTTATTAAAGTTTAAAAGCAGTATTTACTGATATTACATTCAGGCTGTAACATGGCTATTATCTGTGTCTGAAGCCTATGGACTGCCAAACCGCTGGAAATAGAAAGCTGTAATTTGCTACAAATGACCACTTTTCGATCTATAATATTCTTATCATATCATGAATTTATATCTGAACCAAAATTGAGGTAAAAATGACCGATGTATCAATTATTGTGGGTTGTTTTTTTTTCTATTGTAATATTACGGACGGGCGCTGTCGTCAATCAGTGAAGGTGTCACGAGACTAGCGCGTGCGGTCAGAATGACCTGCAAAGTTAGACGTGATTTTAAAATAATCACAGGTGAACTATCAGGTGTTTCACTGGTGATATCAAACATTCGGGGATCTTCGATTTGTCCTCCAAAATCTCTATATAAGAAAACAAGTCAAGAGATTTGGGGAGAGTTGAAGGCAGCTTTCAAAACAGGCGAGTCAAAGGTCCCGAGGCCACGACGCGTCATACCCAGTCTGCTATGACAGGCGTGTGTCAATAGCCAGCTCTCACCCACACCCCGTCACCACCAAGAGGAAGGGAGATGGACGTAACTAAAATGAACTTTTCGAGTGGCAGCGATCATAGCCATAAGTGAATAATAAACGACTGCTATATTTTCTTCCCTTACCTTCGAGTTTGAGTATTTCTTTTTCTGCGGACTTCTTTCTTTACAGCACAACGCGTTGGTCCTATGTTAATCTATGATAGCAGTTTTCTCCCGTTTCAGAAAACATCACTAAATTGTTTTACTATTGAATCCATTTCTCAACAACAACGTTTTTATTCAATTTTTGTAAATACTTGATTGAAACCTAATTTTATGCGATTCCTCAAGACAAATATTACGTTCCTGGAATAGCTTTAAATAGAGTATAATTTGTGATTTCTAAAAAAAGACACCTTTTGGCAGGCTGATCATTAGGAAATATTGAAAATTTATATAAAGTCATGTTAAGTTGAAAAAAAAGAAAGTTGATATCGGGAAAAACATGAACACGCTAGAATTTTAAAGTATTACGAGGATCATTAAATAGGTTTCCAGACTTTTTTCGTATGGGCACTTTTATTGATAGTGCACACATGAAACTCTAGTCCCCTTCGAAGTAATCTTCTCCGGCTGCAATGTACTTGTTGTACCGTTCCAACAACTTCTGGAAGGCCCCATGGAAGACCTCTTGTGAGAGCATGTCAATGACCTTCGTCACAGCCTCTTTCATCTCCTCAATATTCTCATAACGACAGCCTCTGAACTTAGGGAATAACCAAAAGACATAGGTAGAAAGGTCTGGACTATAAGGACGGTGAGGAAATGTCTTGATGCCCATCTTGGTATTTCAGAATAGTATACTATAACAACTATTAATCATTAATCACAATGCTTTCATTATTATATTAATTGGTTGTATCTATTTTGAAACAGTTTTAAATGACTTTGTCTCCAAATAAGTAGAGACGCAAAATATTTTTCCTGTCTTGTCTGAAGCATTGTGATTAATGATTAATAGTTGTTATAGTATACTATTCTGAGATCTGAAGAAAAAAGAATACAGCATTATTACTAGTAGAGTTATTAGCAGTCCTATGGGTCCCGTATATACTGAGACACCCTAAATATGCTTATACTGTTTGAACAGAAATAATGGTTGGTTGGTTTTTATGGCATATCAACCTTTGCAGGTTATTTAACGCCAAATCCAGGTAGGAGGACGAGTGGAGACTATCCAAACTACAGCATTATAGAAAACAGCCAGAATACTGAGAAGTGTCCTGGAGACTTGAGGACGAGTGCTGTCACTCAAATTCCAGCGGAAAACCATTTGTTAAAACTGATGTGAAAAACTCTCAAAGAGTAAATAATAATAATAATAATAATAAAGACTACACGTGAGTGGATGGGGAAGGTGATTCCCTGGGAATTGTGCAAAAAGTTGAAGTTTGACAATACAAATGATATATGAACACGAAAAATCTGTCGTAGAGAACGAGAAGCATAAAGTTCTCTGAGATTTTGAGATACAGATAGATGATATAATCTAGGCTAACGAGAAGATCTCGCGATAATTAATAAAAAAGAAAAACTTGCCGAACAGTGGACTTTGCAGTCCTGGCAGACCACAAAATAAAATTAAAAGAAAGAGAAAATAGGGATAAGTAGCTAGACAAGAAAATGTCGGTGATACCAATTGTAATTGGTGCACTCAGAACAATCCCCATAGGATTAGGAAATGGACTGGAAGTTTTGAAAATAGGAGGACAAGAGGATATTAAGATCGGTCAGAATACTAAGAAGAGTCCGGGAGACTTGAGGAGATTTACGGTCACTCAAAATCCATAAAAGACCATCAGCCAACGCTGGTGTGAAAAACTCTGAAATAATAATAATAAAAATGCTTTACAAATGAAAAAAGTTCTATAGGGGTTTATTTGTGTCCTGTGTGCAAATAGTGTCTATTAGATAAGAATCCTTGATAAATATAATTACTAACGCTAAATAGCAATACTTGAAAGCATACAACTGTGTGCAAACAAATGATTTATATTAAAAAAGATTATCAGTGTTTGATAGCTTTACTGGAAACCAGTTTACTATATTACAACAAATGAGTTCTTACTCGTTTAAAATTAAAATTACCTACAAACTATTCAATTAGAAGTCACACTCTCTCTCTCTCTCTCTCTCTCTCTCACACACACACACATACACAAACAAACACGTGAATATTGTTATTATATCAGCTTTCAGAACATGCAATATTTTTGGAATTTCTTTTCTCAGCAATAATTCAATATTATATAAATCGGTTGCATTTATTTTGAGACAGTTTTAAATGATTTTGACACCAATAAGTAGTGACGCAAGATATTTTTCCCTTCTTGTCCAAGGCATTGTGACCAAGGATTAATCCTATTTACAACCCCTCCGCCCGGACAGGATATGACACAAGGTCAACTTTTAAGCGGAGTTTAATTGGTTTGAATTCAGAGTTTTCCTTCTCCTAGACTAGTTGCCTCAAAGGCTGAAGAACCCAGTCTGTCCTATTATTTACCCATAGCTGGAGGGAGAATTATTGGATTCATACCTTTCCCAAGGGTATTAGTGCTATGTGAAATGCACTGGATTCATACCTTTCCCAAGGGTATTAATGCTATGTGAAATGGTTTGAACTCGTGTCGTCGTGTCCATTTCCTACGACGATAACCATTACACCACGGGCACCTCCAAGGATTAATAATTAGTATAGTATACTATTTTCAAATCTGAAAGAAAAAATAAAACAAATTTTTCTTGGCGAGTTATATATATATATATATTGATGCATATTTGATTGAATATAATAGACATTCTTGTCTTCATTGCAAGCAAAAATTACAGATTCTTGAGGCTCTATATATTAATAAAATACAACCCAAACTTAATACAATTATTTTCGAAACCAGCGCAAATGTACCTGAATGTCTTTAGCTACTGACGCTATCTATAAAAACAAATTTGAAAAGTAAACGCTACACACTACAACAGTACAAACGCTCATTCTTACAAAGTGATAATGTACATACAAAGGTCGCATCACTTTTTTAACACATCCTCCCCTAATGATTGTCCAAAGTTGAGCAGAAAGTACTCGGGAAATAACCAATTATGGAAGGTTTATCAACCAATTCCCGCCGAATATCATAAGATCAATACGGCAATTCGAAAACATTAACGAAAAAATATGTAGACAAAATTGTTTATTATGTTCAATCTAATATACATCAATGAAGAAATGCTGCCAATATATATATATATATATATATATATATATATATTATTCGGTCCAGTTAAACCAGAGTTAGGAGTAATTCCTTCAGGACAAGAAAATCATTCAAAAACTGAACATTTAAATTTTCCTGATAGAGCTCAATGTAATTAGTATTATAGAACAATAATTTCTTTAAGAAAAACCAAAGACCGGTTGAAAAGTAACTGGTCTTTGGTTTATATATATATATATAATGTTATGAAGTGAGGAAAAATATATATGGTCATTTTTTAATGCAGGTGCCTATGGTGTAATGGTTATCGTCGTAGGAAATGGACATGGCTACACGTGTTCAAACCCTGGATGGTTACTGATTGCATTTCACATAGCACTAATACTCTTGGGAAAGGTATGAATCTAATTATTCTCCCTCCAGCTATGGGTAAATAGTAGGACAGACTAGGTTCTTCAGTCTTGGTGAAGCAACCAGTCTAGAAGGAAAACTCTGAATTCAAACCTGTTAAACTCCGCTTAAAAATTGACCTTGTGTCATATCCTGCACGAGCGGAGAGGTTGGGTAAATATATATATGGTCATTTTTTTTAAGTAAATGTTTGCCGAACTATATTCATAATCGTTAATAAATTTTATGAAGATATTCAAGAACAGTCATTTGTTATTAAATAGTTTATACGTATCGTCTGTGGTAGTTTCAATTTACAACTAGCTAATAACGTTCATCACAAATTTAAAAATGAAAGTGACTATATATGCTCCCCACCGAGGATTGAGAACTAACAAAAGAATTAACATCTACCACTCGTGTAATGTAAAGCTCCTTTATTGAATTGAGGACGCCGGTCTCCGTTAGCGTGAAAGTAAACAAAAGAAAACTTAATACATATACGTTAAAACTCCATCGTTCACGTTGAGACTGCTGATGGTTGTCAGGTTATGTTATCCGGGTGATGTTAAGTTGGCCGGGTTTCAATCCCAGCTTAACACATCTTTCGCGTCTAGCCACACTGTTGAGTTGTGATTCTACGAAACAGTCTCTCTGTGAAGGACAATATATATATATATATATATATATATATCATCATCATCATCATATCGTGCCGCAAGCACAGATATCCCTGACCCTCTCTCGCCACTTCTCGCTATGGTTCATCGTTTCTGGTAGGTCCTCAGGGCTACATCCCGTATCCACACATAGCTGCAGTATGTAGGTTCGAGCTGGTCGTCCTGCTTTTAATCGTCTATATGAGAGTGTTCATAGGTGTACATCCCTTATGAGCTCGTCCCTGCTTCTCCAGCAGTGTCCTGCATGTCTAGATCGTCTAAGTTTGATAGTTTTCGTGATGGGAGGTAGGTGGCCGTACAGTTGGGGCTTTGTGGGATGTTGCCTCCAGGACTTGTTCAAAATTGCTCCCAGCATTCTTGTGTAGTAGCTGTCTAGCTTTTTTCCGGCCGTTTAATTAGCGCCTATGTAGTTATATATATATATATATATATATATATATATATATATATATATATATATATAACAAGATTTAGCATAAATTACCTACAAGGGGTTGACATGCAAAAACCACCGACCAACCATGTAGACCATTTGCAGGTTTTCTGGTTGGTGCATTATAAATACCTCTTACTGAATGTTATATTGAACGTCTACCGATATATATAATATATATATATATATATATATAATATATAAAAAATCTGGCTCAATCGCAGTCAATAAAAGACTGTGAAGTTAAATCAGATTTTCAGTCTTGATTTCTTCTCTTGTTTATTCTGAACAGTGACTCAAGGACTCGATTAAATGTTCGTACAAGTCAACTGTTAATGACACGGTAGGCGTGCATCGTATAATTTCTTGCTGTTTCTCAGGGTTAGGGATAGGGTTAGTTTTAATTACAGGCGTAAATGTTGAACGATTGCTTCGAATACGACAACTGCACACCCTGCTGAGTGGTAAGACTACCCCCGGCCAAGAATAAAAAAGACTGTACGACATTATACTGCATTCAGTGATAAGGTACCAGATCTAGAAGACTAGAAAGCACGTATTTCACTCCGTGGTCCCACCCTCTTGGCTGGAGCTGTATAATACACCGAATACACCACATCAGAGGGATAAGACACCCTAAATTATTACTCTGGATATAAGAATAAAATGCATTATTTTTTTCTTTTGAGAGTTTTTCACACCAAAATTAGCTAATGGTTTTTCACTGGAGTCTGAGTGAAAGCAAGTCACCTCAAGTGTCCGGGACTCTTCTTAGTATCCCGACCGATCTTAACAATGTTGTACTTTGGATAGTCTCCACTCGTCCTCTTATTTCCATGTCTTTCAATTGTTGTACCAATCCTTTGGTGATTGTCGCAAGCGCGCCAATTACAATTAGTGTCACTGTCAATTTGATGTTCCATAGTTTTTTTCGGTTCTCTAGCAAGGTCCAGATACTTACATCTCTTTTCGCTTACTTTCTGTTACCTTTTGATCACACGGAACCACGAAGTCAATTATTTGACCGTTTATTTATCTATTTTACTATCATTAGTTCTGATGGTCTGTCCGAAATTAGATGACCTGCTTCTATCTCAAAATCTAAGAGAATTTTGTATGGCTTATTTTCTCAGACGGATTTTGTGTTGTTCATATACCATTTGTTAGTATGGTCATATTTAAGCTTCTTGCGCAATTCCCGGTGGATCACCTTGCCCACTCAGTCGTGTCTAGTCTTATATTATTTATGTACTAATTTACAACATTCCCTCATCTGATTGATCGTTTCGACTCTATTTCCACATAATCTATATCTGCTATTTTGTTGTATTTTGTCTCTTCTTGCTTTGTCCTTATGGCGTTGTTTGGTGCCGCTAGCAGAAAGGATTCAGTTTTTCTCTGAAGGCTTCCCTTTCTTAGCCATGTCCAAATTTTCTCGTGTAAGATCTCGCTTGTTTGTCGCTTGAAATATCCACACAGTTGTTTTTCTCCCAATTTTTGTTTTCTGGTCATTTTTGTTCTGTTGATGCTTGTTTTGTATGGTATTGGTTCCTTTGTTTAATGGCATATAAACCTTTCTAGGTTTTTAATGCCAAAGTCATCCTTCTGGAAGAACAGTAGTGGTATTATTTAACCCATAAATGGAAGGATAAGGGGTTTCATACTTTTCCAAGGGAATTTGTCCAAAAGTGAACGTAATAGCCCAACAGGAGTTCAAAATCATTGACAACGATTCTGCAGTCCGTTGCTTTAACCATTTACGCCACGGGGGCACCCCCGTCGATGCTTGTGTTTTCTGTATTGCCTCTAGTCGTTGTAATCAGATTTCCTCTGTGGGGTCTCCTCGTGGTGTAATGGTTAAAGTGATGGACTGCGGGATCGTAGTAAACGAGTTCGTACTCCAGTCGCGCTATTACGTTCACTTTCCGGCAAATACTCTTGAGAAAGGTATGAACCCCCTTATCCTTCCTGCTTTGGGTTAAATAGTACCACTACATTTCTTCAAGGAGAATGGCTTTGGAATTAAATAACCTGCAAAGGTTTATATACCATTAAACAAAGAAACCAATCAAACATCTTGTCGTTGTGTCATTGGATTAATCCTATCTTTAATGTGTAGGAGAAGTGTGAATGAATGTATTTATGCTCCCTGACTATTTTATGTTAATTTTTAGGATATGAAAATAAGGGTTTAGTATTTAGGCGTTTAAAGGTTTAATGTATTCCCCACAAGTTTAATTTTGGGGTTTGAATAAAAGTTTGGTGTTTTAGAATTAAGGTTGAATAAGCACATGGATAAAACAAATGAATGAATAAAGCATATGCAACACATGAGTAAAAGATATGAAACAAATAATGGTTGTAAAACGGCGTGGACAAAATGAACATTTAAAACAAGGCGACGAACAAAAACAAATTTATACACTATAATAACAAAACTTACATTAATACATAAAAATATTACTAACTCTGCTAACAAAATAATAGTGTGTGTATATGTGTGAGCTCGTGTGTGTGTGTGTAACACAACGAAGCTACAAAAGGAATTGCAAGTTTAAAATGTCCTTTTTCTATGGTTAGAAACAGGCAGTATCTTAGAGACGGGAAAGCGTCTCATAGTCCTTGTATATGAATGTCTGCGAGGCCCATTCATGGTGTTGCTGCTGCGGAGAAATTTGGTCAAAGAGAAAGAGGGTGTTTGAAGACGGCGTATTTATAGAAAATACGCGTCTTGTAAGTGGCTCAAAAACGCAGGACTTGAATTTACGCGCGCCGACGTAGTTGTAAGCATATCACGTGGTCCTCCTGGCCAATGGTTTCCCGAGACTGAATATTGAGCGTCCGCCATCTTTGTGGGAACAATTGGCATACCGCCCAAAATAATTTATAGGAGTGTAAAGTCCTATAAATGCAAGAAAGGACTCTTTTTCATTCTTTTCTTGACACATACAATCTGTTTACGTTATCTCTGGGCTGTGAGGCTTTAAGTGGATGATAATTATCATTATTTGATTTTCAGCTTTCCTTTTGGTTTTTGACAATCGTTCATCTAGTCATTAGCTTAGACCCGAATGAGGGAAATTAGTGATTATATGTATTCTATGTGTTTAGGTTTTTTGCAGCATCTTTTGGGTAGTATTTTCCAGTCACATCGAACGCATTTTTCTAAAGAGATAAGCAGTTCCGTAAAGTGCAAGTTTATCTAAACCATTAACCAATGTGTTTATGTCTCTTCTTCATAATCATACCCAGTGCTCCAATTGTTACTGGCACGGTGGTTTTCTAAAGGGTCCACGTTTTCTCACTTTTGTTTTCATGGTTTGTGGTTTCGTTTGGTTTTATGGCATATCAAACATTGTAGGTTATTTAATGCTAAATCCTCTTTAAACATGTGTATTAAATATATTGGATTTGGTTTGGTTGGGTTTTGTCGTATATCAACCATTGTAGGCTATTTAATTCCAAATTCTATTTATTCATAAACATTAAATATATTTGATTTCGTTTGGTAGGTTTTTATGGCATATCAACCATTGAGGGTTATTTTACGCTAAATCGTCTTTATTCATATACATCAAATATATATGATTTGGTTTGGGCGGTTTTATGCTATATCAACCATTGTTGTTTATTTAATGCCAAAACGTATTTATCTCTGGGATATATTAAATATATTTGTTTTCATTTGGTTTTATGGCAGTCATTTGTTTACACACACTTAAATTATCCAACAGCTCTATTTCAAACAATTTTCTTTAGTATGTCATCCGATAACAGTTTAAATATCAAACAGTTCTATTTGAACAGTACTGGTTGCACCTGATAGAATCCTATCAGGTGCAACCAGTACGAGCCAGAGAAGACCGGGGAATGATGGCAATGAAAGGGTACTCTACACTCCCAAAAGCTCAGGAATTACTGGATTTTAACCACAGATTGTTAATGCCATATACTGGACACTGGTTGGGACTGGGAGTCTTATGTAATATAATGGCCGAGGGATTTCGGTTTATGTCTTTGGGTTTAGTTAGGCTGAGAACCTTTCGGCTCAGCACACGGGTTACTTAGGTGCAACATTAACACAGGTGTTCACGCGCGTGCAGGCAGAGCAGACGTTTCACACAGAGATGTCACAATAGCCCACATTGGAACCGGGGTTACGGAGTGCGGAAGAGCGCAGAGGATTTGGGGAGATGTTTTAAAAAGTCAGTGAGTTGAGATGAGACCTGCTTCGGGGAAAGACGGTTGGCTTTCGCTTGCTCGCGGAGACCTTTTTGGCGGGTGCCAACGTGTTAGTGGGGGGTGGGGGCAGATGAAAAAGCCAGAATAGAAAGATTGTGCCTCTCTCTCCTTATGTCGAAGAACCTTTAAACTCAAAGATAATTTAAAAAGTTTCGTACCTGTACAAAGAAGTCGTTACGTGTTTTTCGTGTTTCGAGATTCCTATGTTCTATCTTTACGGACATTCGATGTACGTTTCACACATAGCCATATCATGGCTATGGTACACTTACCCCTCAGCAGAGATGCAGTCGGTGTATTCTACAACCCCAACCGACTGGGCTATCCTGATCTTCGTATTTATAGATTTTATTATATTCTTTCACCGATATGTTGTCTTTTGGCAGTGACATAATATGTTTATTTTTCTTTCATAGTTACTGTGCTTCGAACGTCGATCAATAAAATCAGAGAGAACGGCTTCGAGCTGACAAAGAAAAGAAGGTACCCCGCAAAAACAACTACCGACGCCGATTACGCCGATGATATACCTTTACTAGCAAATACACCCAAACAAGCTGAAAAACTACAGCATAGTTTGGAACGAGCCGCCGCAGTCACTGGCCTCCATGTCAATGCACACAAAACTTAATATATGTGCTTTAATCAAGCAGGCGACATTACCACACTAGAGGAACCTCTCTGAAACTGGTTGACAAATTCACCTACATAGGCAGCAGTGTCTCATCAACTGAAAAAGACATTGACACAAGGCATGGACAGCTATCAATAAGCTATCGGTCTTATGGAAATCAGACCTGATCGATAAAATGAAACGCAGTTTTTTCCAGGCAGCAGTCGTGTCGATAGTGCTGCATGGATGCACCACATGGATGCTAAAAAACGGCTCAAAAAGAAGCTAGACGGTAACTACACAAGGATGTTGAGAGCAATATTAAACAAGTCCTGGCGGCAACACCCCACAAAGCACCAACAATACGGCCACCTGCGTCCCATCACAAAAATGATCTAAGTTAGACGAACCAGGCACGCAGGACACAGCTGGAGGAGCAGACGCGAGCTCATAAGTGATGTACTCCTATGGAACCCCACTTATGGCCGAGCAAAAGCAGGATGACCAGCTCGAAAATACATACAACAGCTATGTAAAGATACGGGATGTAGTCCAGATGACCTGCCGGAGGCGATGAACGATAGGGAAAATTGGCGAGAGAGGGTCAGGGATATCCGTGCGGGATATCCCTGCGGGTGGCACGACACGATGATGATGATGATGATGATGATTATATCTGTTCTATTGCTTTTTATTTTTCTGTAATTTGGTGGTGTTTATACCAATTTTCCCAATCCACTCGGAGGTTTCCTTGTGGTGTAATGGTTAAAGTCCTGGACTGCAGAATCGTAGTAAGCGAGTTCGAACTCCAGTCACGCTATTACGTTCACTTTCGGACAAATACCCTTGGGAAATGTATGAACTCTATCCTCATGGTTTTGGGTTTGATAGTGCCACTCCTGTTCTTATAGAGGGATAGTTTTGGCATTAAATAACCCACGAAGGTTGATATGCCTTTAAACAAAGAAACTAAACCAAACTCAATCCAAAAATCCATAGTATTTACATATTTTCCCATTAATGTAATTTCCTGTTTTATCTTCAGCTCTCAATCCATTCGATATTGCTGGTGAAATTAAGTTGCACGTGATTTATAACTTGATGGTAATTTCAAACAATGAGAGAGAGAGAGAGAGAGAGATGGCTTCAAATCAAATCGACTGACCTTCCAAACTCTTTGTCCTTTTTTGATTCATTATATATCAGACCCAGACATCTGACGTGTTAATGATCACTATAAATGATACCACTGAATGCTAAAAATGTCTAATTCGACATGACCTTTGAAAAATCTTATCTAAACATTTCCTGTAGACATTAACAATGATTAGAGCTCATCTGGTAAAGGTATAGGTTTTTTTTTCCTCCTAAAACTTGTTCCTCAGAAATAATTGCAAACCGATTTTCTGAATATCCCAAACAATTTTCTTCTTTGATTTCATTAGTAAAATTAAGTAATGTTGGCAACCGTAGTCGAGGGTGACCCGAGGGATTCCTTTTCGATAGCTACTACACCGAGGTGTAGGAGAGGGCGCAATTCCTTTCCCTCGATTGCTTCACTTTACCCTTGAAACGTACCTTATATTGCTTAGTGTTAAGCAAGGAGGTATCAAGTACCATTTTTAAAGTCCTTTGGATGACTCGACTTGGGAGTGAACCTAGGTCTCCCGGACCATTGGCGAACACTCTACCCATTAGACCAATGAGCCGGCAAAGCCATAAAAAGTCAGTTCTTTTAATCTTATTCGTATATTTTACAGTCCATGAACATGTCTTTCTTATTATTCTTTCGGGGTTAGGATTGGGCAACTGTATACGACGAGGATCATCAAATAAGTTTTCAGACTTTTTTTCGTATGAGCACTTTTATTGATAGTACACACATGAAACTGTAGACCCTTTTGAAGTAATTTCCTCCGGCTGCAATGCACTTTGCCGTTCCAACAACCTCTGAAAGGCTCCATGGAAGTCCTCTTGTGTGAGTGTGTCAATAACCTTCGTCACAGCCTCTTTTATCTCCTCAGTTGTCTCATAACGACAGCCTCTGAGCTTAGGGAATAACCAAAAGTCACAGGGAGCAAGGTCTGGGCTATAGGGAGGGTGAGGAACCGTCTTGATGCCCATCTTGGTCAAATAGTCTGTGACAAGGATGGAGTTTGGGACTGGTGCATTGTCCTGCTGGAAATGCCACTGACCCGATTTGAAGAGTGCTGGCCTCTTCCGACGATCTCTTTCTGAACTCCCTTAAAACCTCAACATAGTAACCCTAACTGTAACTCTAACCGTTTGGTCAAGCAACCCTGTTGTATTGACATCCTTACTCCCCCCACACCTATCATCATCTCTCACAGACTCCCTGCCTTTCATGCCACTCAAAAACTGATGCTCGATTCATGCAAGATGGTCTAAAAGCAATCTGAAGCATTCCATACGTTTCTGTGGCATTTTTTCCAAGTTTAAAACAGAATTTTATTGCATATCGTTCTTCTAAAGTGTCAGATTGCACTTTTGAAATTCACCAGCTGTGACAATCAGACTTTAGTCGGGTGTATTCCAATTGCTGCTGTAGCTGTTCATTGAACCTGAAATTATAAAAATTGGTCAATCATCTCATAAGACGTATAGCAATAACATGCTAAATGTTCAAGAGTCTACGCCAATTTTAAATGTCTGCAGAAAAAAGTCTGGAAACTTATTGAAGGAACCACGTAAGTTGTCAACTAATTCAGCTTTTTGTTTGCTCAATGTGTATATTGTTTAATTGGTTTAACATAACGTTTGCCGGATCGTTTCTCTTTCGTAGGTTCTGGTCCTTTGCTTCCATAATCAATCCCCCTGTTTCCACTTTGAGTTCAGCACTTTACAGCCATTGATTAGTTTTAACTATATCTATATCAATTTTGCTTATTCTTTGAGCGTATCGTCCATGTAGATGTTTTGTTTTAATTGGTTTAGTTCATCTGTTTATATTTTTATCGTTTTCTTTTTGTTACCTCAGTTGTTTCATCTTTTAAATCTCTTTTTTCCGTTAGGTGATCGAGTTTATTTGCAAATTTATTACCTTCTGAACAAAACATTTTTTTTTGCTTCTAAAGTGAGTTGATTAACTGTTGAAAGCACACTGTTACTACGTCTAAATATTTCTTTAATCCTATAGTATTTTTTATTATCATTATTTTATTTGCAAGATTTTCATTCAAGTTATAGCGTTGTTTTGTGCTACTTTCAGAAGAGATTCTGTTTCTCTTTTAAGGTTTCCTTTTTGTAACCATGTCCAAGTTTTCACGTGTGAGATTTCGCTATTTTGCTACCTGAAATCTCCATAAAGTTGTTTTTCTTCCCATTTTTGTTTTCTGTTTTGTTTTGTTTTTTGTTTTCTGCTGACTTTTGTGTTGTCTGTATTGTTTCTAGTCAATGTAAACAGTCTTCCTCCGCGCTTTTTAATGTAGCCTTATACCGATGGGGTTAACATTATTATTAGATTTTTAGGTTTACGGTTTAAGTTGGTTTTGCTAGTATTACTTTAGTTGCGTTGGTATTTCGTTGGTAGTTATCCCCTCGCTAAATGTTGATGGAAAATAAAGGTGGGGGAGAAGAACGAAGACGTTGTTAGGTTTTGAAGGAAGGTTTTAATGGCAGCACGAAGTAAAGGGTTTTACGCTGGTTTGCTGCGAGCCTCGTAGTAGAGAAAGAAGGTAGGAAGTTGTTAGAGTGTATCATCTAATTCGTTTTTAACTAGAATCCCTTGGTCTAGAAGAATAGACCCGAGGGATCCATAAACTAGATGGCTCTCCTCATGATGGTTGATGAGGCTACAACTATTCGGGAACAGACGAATTGAAGTCCGTTCCCTTTGAGGGTTTCTGACCAAGAGACAGATTCTCTTGCTTTTTTCAATTTTTGGTGCTGCTAGGAAATATGGTTCGGACTGAATCAGACAAGTCATCCTTATTGGGTGAAAATGTTTGGCGACTCTAACGGTCAAATTAAATTTCGCGCCAAACAAAAATTCAATTTTCTTTCTGCTACAGTCTTCTAGTCGTTGTATAGATTAATGAATTCCATGTTCAAGGCTAGCACGTCCTCTTCCTTATTTTCTTGACACATATAGTCAGTATGCATCATCTCTGGGATGTAAGGCTCTATGCATCGTAATGAGTTTTCTTGTTCTCTGGTCCATTTGTTGTAGTTAGTCTCTGGTCGACTTAAGGAATGGTCCCGAGTATCTTTCGAGGGAGATAGCCAAGGTGTTTATCTCTTTGATGAAATTTCAGCTATGTAGTTTGCTTTCCAGTAGCTTTCTCGTTCCCCTGAAGGATTCTTTCATATCCACTGGTTTGATTGTGTCCGCTTCAATCTTTCTCAAGTATTTGCAACTTTTCCTTCTTCCGAGCGTTCTAATTTTTCGTTGACCTGGTAGTTCTATTCCTTCCTTCATTTGTCGTTTTCAGCTTTTCCTTATTAACGCATCACATTTTCCTATGTCAAATTCCATCTATCCCTATATCGTTACTTACCGCCTGTATTAGGGTTTCCAATTCTTTTTTTATTTTTGGCCAACTGACGCCGTCCATTTAAATTCAGTGGTTGAATATCAATTTTATCTCTCCATGAGAGTTTTTCAAATTAGCGTTAGCTAGTGGTCTTTCACAGTAGTTTGACTGACAGCATGTCTCCTCAAGCCTCCAGCACTCTTCTCAGTATTCTGGTCAATCTCAATAATGCAGTATATTATTATTAATATTATTATTATTATTATTATTATTTATTCTATTGGATTTTTTCAACTCAGCATTAGCTGATGGTTTTTCACTAGAGTTTGAGTTGCAGCAAGTCTCCTCAAGTCTCCAGGACTATTCTTAGTATTCTGACCAATCTCAATAAAGCAGTATATTATTATTAATATTATTATCATATTTACTCGATGACAGTTTTTCATACTAGCGTTAGCTGGTGCTCTTTCACTGGAGTTTGAGTGTTAGCAAGCCGTTTCAAGTCTCCAGGACTTTTCTCAGTATTCTGATTATTTATCATACGTCCCACCAAAGCACGAATATGGCACAAGGCTGTTTTTAAGGTAGGTCCGGTCGCAGGGCCGAAGCCCCCACGCGTCCGGCTAAGCCAAAAATACATTCGACCCCGTCGGCATTCCCCTTTTTGGGGCACCCCAGGCGCCAGGTAGTAAACCTACACCCCGAAGGGGGTAAAAGTCTGGGGGGATGGCCCCGCTGAGCCCGGAGGAAATCGCCAGTGCCGAGGCACACCCGGCAGAACCACCCAGAGATAAAACGGCCTACCGAATGTAACCCAACAACTGGCTGATCTCAATGATGCAATAGTTTGGATGGTCTTCACTTGTCCTATTATTTCCAAGTCCTCCAGTCCTTGTATGAATCCTTTACTAACTATATCAAGAGCACGATTGCCCAATCGACTGGGGCCGTAGAATACACGGCTGCACCTCTGCAGAGGGGTAAGACCCCTCAACGAGTGTCCTGGATATATGACACTAAGCAGTCTGATGGTAAGGTCCCAGTAATGCTGGAGCCTTGGGGAATACGGAGCACCCCTTCATTGCCATTGCTCCCAGGTCCACTCTGGCCTGGAGTGGTAGCACCTGATAGGGCCCAATCTATGGGTTAAAAAGAACTAACGGCATACTTATGCTAAACTGAATTGTTCGATTAAACCGAATAGCTTAAAATAGAAATGTTTTTGACAATTAATCCGTATTTAATTTAAACTGCGTGCTTATGATAAACTGATTTTTTTCGATAAGAACTGTTTTTGATATTGAAACTGTATTTACACTAAACTGAATTGTTTAACATAGAACTGTCCTGACATGTAACTGTGTGTAAACACAATCTGTACTTATACTAATCTGAATTAGCTGAATTAGAACTGCTTGACGAAACTGAATAGCTCGAAATAGAAATGTTTTTCACAATTAAACTGTAAGTAAAGTAAAGTTGGCGACCATAGTCGAGGGTAACCCGAAGGCTCCCTTTTCGATAGCTACTACAACAATGTGTAGGGGAGGGCGCTACTCCTTCCCTGGATTGCTCTACTTTACCCTTGATCCGTACCTTATAATGCTGAGTGTTAAGAAAGGAGGCATCAAGTACCATTTTTTGAGTCTTTGGTATGACTCGACCTGGGATTGAACCCAAGTCTCCCGGGCCATTGGCGAACACTCTAACCCCTAGGCCAATGTCCGGTTAAACAATTAAACTGTACTTACATTTAAACCGCGTGATTATGCTAAACTGAATTATTTGAAATTGAATTGTTTTTGACTTTGAAACAGTGATTGCGCTAAACTGAACTGCTTGAATAGTTTGAAATAGAAATATTTTTGACAATTGAACTGTGTACTTATGCTAAACTGAATTGTTTGAAATAGAACTGATTATTTGTCTAAAAATTGATTTGGCGTAAAATAACCTGCAAAGGTTGATATGCCATAAAAATCCAACCAACCAACCAACCAATCAAGAGCACGAATTACAATTCGTATAAACGATAATTTCATATTCCCCAGTTTTTTTAATACCCTAGCAAGGTCGATGTAAGTACCCTTCTTATCAATTTCTTTTAATTTTACTCTGCTGATAATGCTGAGTGTTAAGCAACGCGGCATCAAGTATCATTTTATTGTTTTTGGCATGATTCGACCTGGTATTGAACCCTGGTCTCCAAGACCATTGGCGAACTCTCTACCATATTTGATAATTTGCTTGATTTTGGTTCTTTGATTACTTTCATAAAAACCTTTATATGCTATTAAATGCCTAAAAAAAAGGAAAAGCCGAAGAACTATTAGAACTATTGTGAAGATGAGGGTGGGGTCATATTTCCCTAAGAGTATTAGGCTAAAAGAAGGAAATAGCTCGAATTGGACGCTAACAAAACGACTGGAGAAAAAGCTGACGGCAATTACACAAGAATGCTGCGAGCAATATTGAACAAGTCCTGGAGGCAAAAATCCACAAGGCACCAACTATACGGCCACCAACTTCCCATCACGAAAACTATCAAAATTAGACGAACCAGACACGCAGGACACTGCTGGAGGAGCAGGGACGAGCTCATAAGTGATGGTTTCATATGGACCCCATCATATGGCAGAGCAAAAGCGGGACGACCAGCTCGAACATACATACAGCAGCTATTTGAGGATACGAGATGTAGCCCTGAAGACCTGCAAAAGGTGATGAATGATTGGGAGAAGTGGCCAGAGAGGATCAGGGATATCCGTGCTGGCGGCATGACATGATGATGATGTTGATGATATCTCGACCTCAGATACAGTTAAACCCGTGAGCCTCTAACTCCCCGAAAACTCTAACAGACGGATAAATTGGTCGGTAGATATGCGCACACTTAGATAGATAGATAGATAGATAGATATACATGAAAAGACCGAGATAGATAGATAGATAGATAGATATATAGATATGGGCAGATTTAGATAGATAGATAGATATGAAAAGGCCGAGATAGATAGATAGATAGATAGATAGATAGATATGAAGAGACCGAGATAGATAGATAGATAGATAGATAGATAGATAGATAGATAGATAGATTGATTTGAGCAGAGATAGATAGATAGATAGATAGATAGATAGATAGATATGAAAAGAGCGAGAATGATAGATAGATAGATAGATAGATAGAAACAGATTTAGATAGATAGATAGATAGATAGAAACAGATTTAGATAGATAGATAGATAGATAGATAGATACTGGCTAACTGAAACAGATAGATAGAATCATTGACATCGTGAAAATCAAGAAATCACTTTTCTCATAATTTATTCGTAGAACTTGTCTTTTTGACAATCTGCCAGGGTTTATTTCTTGTCAATTTCAATCAAATAACTGGCTAATATCCAACGATTTACCATCAGAATTTATTTAGCCCTGTAAAAGTTTCGGCTCCGCCAAAGAATTTTCATAAAAGACATTTGTCTTTCATTTCAAGTAGACATTTGAATTTGATAATTTCAGTTTGGCTCGCTAAAATCTGTATAACGATAATCGGGCCTAAATGATCTCATGAAAAGAATTTTATTTTGAGATATCTGTTGCTGATTTTTTTTATGAAAGCTTCGGTTGTTTTTTTAATGCTGCCAACTTAGTCAACATTGGTGAATGGAATTTAGATAATTTTGTATTGTTAATTAGCGAATGAAAGGGATCTTTAAATAACGAAGTCTCGTACTTTTTACGGACTGTTGGTGCCCGGTCAGTTTTAAAGTTATTATTTATAAAACAAAACAAACAAAAAAAATGAACGTTAAACAGGAATAGAATAAGTCTGATTCACAGTCTTATTTAAATGTTGGAAAAAAATATAAAATCTGAAAGTACCTATTTGTGTCAGTAGATTATACATTTTAGAAACAGTCTCGGTTTTTTGATTTCTACAGACGTGAAATGCAATTAACTTTTTCTGGAGCCAAATAAAGGAATACAACTAAGGAATGTGGTTCTGGCACAAAATCTAAGCTATTCAAACCAATTCTTCAATGAAATTTTAAATTCTTCAGTACTAACGTTTTACTTTGGCATCCAATTTGATTTTTTCTATCGGTCCAAGTGAAAGAGAACAGTTTAATTTGTTTGCATATTTGTTTTATGCCATATATAAATTTTGTGGGCTACTTAGACGTAGATCCTGTTTATTTATTGGCCGAATGGGTATAGTGTTCGCTATAGGTCCGGAAGACCGGGGTTCAATCACAGATCGAGTCATACCAAAGATGCAAAAATGGTACTTGATGCCTCCATGCTTACCACTCAGCATTTTAAAGTAAGGATCAAGGGTAAATCGTAGCAATTCTTGAAATGGAGCCGTGCCCTTCCCAACACCTCAGTGTAGTAGCTATTGAAAAGGGAGCCTTCACGTTACCCTCGACAAAAGTCGCCAACTTTACTTTTCAGCTTTATATATATATATATATATATATATATATATATATATATATATATTTCCTTTAAGAAAAACAACGAAACCGGTCACATAGGATTATAAATTTATTTCAATCCTGTTACGCATTTTTGAACTTTTCAAAAACACGAAAAAAGTAACAGGACTTCTTCAAAAATTGAATAGACACATGGTAGGGGGGAAGGGATAGTGTGAGGGAGTCGAAGAGGTGGGAGGGAGTCGAAGAGGGGTCAGGAGTTACCTCTTCACTAAGCCCCCTTCTGTTTTAAATTTAACTTTCGGTTAGCAATGTAGTAAGTATTGTTTTTTTTATAAAAGGTTTTTTAAAATTTATATTTAGACCTAACTTAAAGATTTTTAATTTATTTACTATATTTTAACATTTCAAAAATATTTAGAAAGCATTAATTCGTTCCACTTTTTATGCATAGTACGTATGTATTATATTATTTTTCACAATTTTCTAACAATTTATTTTATTTATTCTCAAAAATTAGCTCTATTTTGTTACAGAAAAATTTGGTTAATTATTTATAGTTTAAATTTAGCCCTATGTCTACACCTAGCTATTAGTTCATTTCTCTTATTCAATAATTTTTTTGGCTCAGGAAAAAGCAAAATGTGGATTTTTTCTTCAAGACACAGGTTGCACCTACTATCGAAAGATTTTGGGGTATTAGATCTTTTCAATATGGACCATTGTATTTCCGGGGTTAACCCTTTAACATTTAATCCCCAATAACGTTTAGATAGAGCAGTTTGATTTTTTTGATGCTCATGGGAGAAGGAAAATTTATGATTTCCATACCTAATTTCAAAATTAGTAGCACTTCGAAAACTTACTTGGAAACCCACCAACAATAACACTTGAACCAATCACCAGAATAATTAGCAAACAATTAGACATTAAACTAGGACCGTTCACACAAGAAGAACTCGACTCGGTTCTCAGAAAAATTAAAAATAGGAAAGCTGCAGGGCTGGACGAAATTCCCCCGGAAGTATGGAAGACCAGACAATTCGACGACATACTGCTCCGCCACTGCAACGCAGTATACAATCAAAATCCGATAGATAGATGGATGAAGGGATGCATACTCCCCTTCCCTAAAAAGGGGGACCTCGGATTAGCCAAAAACTACCGAGGCATAACACTTACATCCATAGCTGCCAAAATCTACAATGCCCTACTACGAAACCGAATAGAACCCAAAATCGACAACATACTTAGAAAAAACCAAAATGGCTTCCGAAGAAATAGATCCACGACCTCACAAATATTAACCATCCGCAGAATCCTTGAAGGTGTGCGGGCAAAGAACCTACAAGCGACATTAATATTTGTCGACTTTACCAAGGCTTTCGATTCCATTCACAGAGGAAAGATGGAAGAAATCCTACTAGCGTACGGCATACCTAAAGAAACCATAGCAGCAATAACGATTCTCTATAGAAACACTAAAGTAAAAGTACGATCACCGGATGGAGACACAGAATACTTTGACATTGTAGCAGGAGTACTACAAGGGGACACGATGGCCCCGTACCTCTTTATCATTTGTCTAGACTACGTACTTAGAACATCGATTGACAAAATCAAAGAGAATGGCTTCGAACTGACGAAGAAAAGAAGCAGAAGGTACCCCGCAACAACAATTACCGACGCCGACTATGCCGATGACATAGCGATACTGGCAAATACACCTGACCAAGCCGAAGCACTTCTGCATAGTTTGGAACGAGCAGCAGTAAGCATAGGCCTCTATGTTAATGCACACAAAACGGAATATATGTGCTATAACCAAACGGGGGACATCTCCACTCTAGAAGGAACCCCTCTTAAACTAGTAGACAAATTCACGTACATAGGAAACAGCGTCGAATCAACCGAAAAGGACATCGAAACGAGGTTAACGAAAGCATGGACAGCTATCAATAGGCTATCGATTATATGGAAATCAGACCTAACCGATAAAATGAAACGCAGTTTCTTCCAGGCAGCGGTCACATCGATACTGCTATATGGATGCACTACATGGACGCTAACAAAACGGCTGGAGAAGAAGCTAGATGGCAATTACACAAGAATGCTGCGTGCAATCCTGAACAAGTCCTGGCAGCAACACCCCACAAGACACCAACTGTACGGCCACCTGCCCCCTATCACGAAAACTATTCAAGTTAGACGAACCAGACATGCAGGACACTGCTGGAGAAGCAGAGATGAACTCATAAGAGATGTACTCTTATGGATCCCCACACATGGCTGCGCAAAAGCAGGACGACCAGCACGAACGTACATTCAGCAGCTATGTGAGGATACGGGATGTTGTCCGGAAGACCTACCTAGGGCGATGAACGATAGGTAGGAGTGGCGAGAGAGGGTCAGGGATATCCGTGCTACCAGCGCCATATGATGATGATGATGATGATGATATATATATACAGTAGAATTCGTGCACTATATACATATATACATATATGTACACATCTTATATATATATATATATATATATATATATATATATATATATATATCGGTAGTTGAGCAGCATTTTGATTAAATAATGAAGGCACATTTTGTCAATAAAATTTTATTAAGATCCTTTCATGTTTCCTGCCAATTGTCTTCGTTTTTGGTTGGAATTGGTGGATGAATTTACCAAAATTATCCCGAGCGGTTTCGTGTTTTTTTTTCTTTATTGCATTTAATTTGTCTTTTTACAAGACTATAGCGATACTTCTGGGTGTCAGTATCGTGGTGAGCAGCAGGATATTTTAAAATATGTGTATTTGGGCTACAATCTTTTATTTAAACATGTTTGATTGAATAATAAAGACAGGTTTTGTCTCCATAATTTCATTAAGATCGTTTCAAGTTTCCTGATAAGTGTCTTGGTTTCAGATTGGAGTTGGTGGACAATTTTGGTAAATTCATCCATCAATTCCAATCTGAAACCAAAACACTTATCAGGAAACTTGAAAGGATCTTAATAGAATTATATTGAGAAAATGTGTCTTTATTATTTAATCAAACAAATGAGTAGCGCCCTTCCCTACACCTTGGTGTAGTAGCTACCGAAAAGGGAGCCTTCGGGTCACCCTCGACTATGGTCGCAAAGTTTACTTTTATATATATTGCCGGCGAATAGTTTGTAAGTGTCGTTATTTCTAAACGAGTTAGATCTCATTTGTTGCACTTTTAGGTTTTAAATATTCCTTGTTACCACCTAATCGATCATATGGAAATCAAACCTGACTGATAAAATGAACACAGTTTCTTCCAGGCAGCTGTTGTGTCGATATTGCTGTATAGATGAACCACTTGGACGCTAACAAAATGGCTGGAGAAGAAGCTGGACGGCAATTACACAAGAATGTTGCGAGCAACATTGAATAAGTCCTGGCGGCAACACCCCACAAAGCACCAACTATACGGCCACCTGCCTCCCATCACGAAAACTATCCAAGCTAGACAGACCAGACACGCAGGACACTGCTGGAGAAGCAGAGACGAGTTCATAAGTGATCATATTTACCAACCCATCCGCTCAGGCAGAATATGACACAAGGTCATTTTTTTAAGCGGAGTTAACAGGTTTGAATTCAGAGTTCTCCTTCTCCTAGACTAGTTGCCTCACCAAGGCTGAAGAACCTAGTCTGCCTACTATTTACCCATATCAGGAGGGAGAATTATTGGATTCATACCTTTCCCAAGGTTATAAGTGCAATGTGAAATGCAATCAGTCTCGTCGAGGATTTGAACGCATGTCGCCCCTGTCCAATTCCTATGACGATAACCATTACACCACGGCACCTTCTTACAAACCATTCCTGTAAGACAAACAAGACACGTTGGCACTTCTGGAGGAAGAGATGACGAACTTATACGTGAGTTTCTACAGCGGACTACTCCTTATGGACACACCAGTTTTAGCCGACGAGTAAAATAAATGAGCTTTGTGCGAACAATGGACATCGGATGGTAAGAGAAGGTCAAAGGGATATGTACTTTTTGAACGACTTAATGATTATAATACAAGAAAGGGGTTAGAAACCCCCAACGAGTGTCCTAGATATGGCACAAGACAATCTGCTGGTGAGACTTCAGGAATGTTGAAGATTTGAAGAATGCGAAGTACCCCTTTGCCATCGCTCCCAGGTCTTCTGCGGCCCGGAGTGGTAGTACCTGATAGGGTCCTATATGTAGGTCAAATAGAACTAAAGAGTATTCTTCTTCCAAACTGAATTAAGTGCCTTCTTATGCTAAACTGAATTGTTTGAAAATTGGTGAAATAGAACTACCTGCGTACTTATATTAAACTGAATTGTTTGAAATATAATTTTCTATATGTTTAAAAATGGATTTGGCATTATATCATCTCTAATGGTTGATATACCATAGAACCAAACCAAATAAACCTCATATAATCCATTATATATATATATATACTATATATATATATATATATATATATATATATATATATACGAAATAAAGATACAAAAAATGTTCTGTAAAAAATGAAAAATATTACTGATATATCCTAAATATTTTCTGTCGATATCAAAAATATAATCAATACGTCTGTAGAGAGTGACCTACTATTTCGAGGAGGTTATATATCTTTTAAAAAAAAGCCAGGATCAATATCAATGAAGATCTTGAATTTAGATGAATATGTTTGAAGATATATATTTTGGGGTTGATATCATTCGTGAAGAATATGTTTGAAGATCTATATTTTGGGTTGATATCATTCGTGAAGAATATGTTTGAAGATCTATATTTTGGGGTTGATATCATTCGTGATGAATATGTTTGAAAATATATATTTGGGGTTGATATCGTTGAAATTATATCATTCGTAATAGGAATTGTTTAAGAGGTACCACTTTTCGGAGATATATCACAATATTAGATAACCCATAAACGGTTGATATGCCTCAAATAAAAAAGCTAAAGAAAATCGAACCAAAATTGTCTTCATGCACGATGCCAGGACATTCTATGGGTTAAAGGGTTAACAACATGATTATTTCTGCAGTGAAAGCTTAGATTGAGGAAAAAAGGCGTTGTTTCCCTAATCTTCTAAGTGGCAATCATCTAGAGATTGCAAGTTCAATCCCGACTGCAGGCGTGTAACAATACCGGAATACTTAACACTTATACCCCGTTATGATAAACAGAATCAGAGCAAGCTACCCCCATGGATTATGTAAAGGATGTGGTTCGAAGTTCCATGTAGACTCTCGACTTTAACAGAAACACCCGAAGAAGGCCGGAGGACATATCGGCCGAAACGTCGTGAATATAGCGATAAATATGAAGACAGTAGTTTGAAAAACCTGAAGAATAATAATCATCAACAACATCTCAGAAAGTCAGACAACGAAAAAAGTGTTATTCCGTAATCTGGTTATGTTATGGTAGCTCAACAAATAAAGCGAATCTTTAGCAAGAAAATCCTGTCGGAGCCTACCCGTCTCCAGGTCTGGTTTTGAATTCTGAATTTTTCTTATTCTAGACTGGTTACCCAACCAAGGTTGAAGAACCGAGTCCGGCTAACACCTAGAGTTCGCCAATTTTTTATATGTAGGCATTTATCATTAGTTAGAAAATTCGGACTATTGATCGTATCTTTATTGTAAAAATCACAACGTTTTGGCCGATATGTCCTTCCCGTGTTTCATGTCAAACTCGGGAGTCAACACAATATCTATACTTGAGCCCTTTATTTGTGTCACATGGGAATACTGTTCCAATTCTGTTAACCACGACCGAGTAGAAGTATCAAGTTATACTCTGTTTCCGTCTTAACTGCTGTTGGGATTGAACCTACAACTTCCTGATAATTTCACTCCGCAGCACTTTTCCAGCTAAATGCCTTATCCAAAGCAGAGACGAGTTCATAAGTGATCATATTTACCAACCCATCCGCTCAGGCAGGATATGACACAAGGTCAATTTTTTAAGCGGAGTTTAACAGGTTTGAAGTCAGAGTTTTCCCTCTCCTAGACTAGTTGCCTCACCAAGGCTGAAGAACCTAGTCTGCCCTACTATTTACCCATATCTGGAGGGAGAATTACTGGATTCATACCTTTCCCAAGGGTATAAGTGCAATGTGAAATGCAATCAGTCTCGTCGAGGATTTGAACTCGTGTCGCCCTGTCCAATTCCTATGACGATAACCATTACACCACGGGCACCTTCTTACAAACCATTCCTGTAAGACAAACAAGACACGTTGGACACTTCTGGAGGAAGAGATGACGAACTTATATGTGAGTTTCTACAGCGACTACTCCTTATGGACACACCAGTTTTAGCCGACTAGTAAAATAAATGAGCTTTGTGCGGACAATGGACATCGGGATGGTAAGAGAAGGTCAAAGCGATATGTACTTTTTGAACGACTTAATGATTATAATACAAGAAAGGGGTTAGAAACCCCCAACGAGTGTCCTAGATATGGCACAAGACAATCGCTTAAAA
The DNA here is from genome assembly GCA_963585895.1 of Sepioteuthis lessoniana. NCBI lineage: Eukaryota > Metazoa > Mollusca > Cephalopoda > Myopsida > Loliginidae > Sepioteuthis > Sepioteuthis lessoniana. The sequence goes on from OY757942.1 coordinate 13,012,632, forward strand.
AAAATTGACCTTGTGTCATATCCTGCCTGAGCGGATGGGTTGGTAAATATGATCACTTATGAACTCGTCTCTGCTTTGGATAAGGCATTTAGCTGGAAAAGTGCGCCATGTGACCTTTTTGGAAATTCCAGATTAAATTTCTGGGACTTATATAAACCTACTGACTCCGATATGTTTTACTTTTATTATCGATTTTGTTTATTAGGTTATCAACTTTTGTGGGTTATTTAATGCCAAAGACATTTCCTAGAAGAACACTAATGGTACTATTTAACCTATAGCCGGGAGGATAAGGGGTTTCATACCTTTCCCAAGTGTATTTGCCCGAAAGTGAATGTAATAGCTCGACTGGAGTACGAACTCGCTTACTACGATTTCGTAGTCCATCATTACTCCACGACGACCCCCCTCTTTTTATCGAGTCTTCTTGATTAATGGTTTCCAAACTGTATTGATATCTATTCTGGGTCTGCTTAACAGGTCACTGTAGTCTAACATGTGGCTGCATCTTTGAGGTTAGTACTTGCTTATTTGCAGCGATTACATCTCTTGACATTGGCCTAGCGGTTAGATTGTTCGCCAATGGCCCGGAAGACCTGGGTTCAATCAATGGTACTTGATCCCTCCTTGCTTAATACTCAGCTTTATGAGGTACGGATCCAGGGTAAAGTGGAGCAATCCAGGGAAAGGAGTAGCGCCCTCCCCTACACATTGGTGTAGTAGCTATCGAAAAGGGAGCCTTCGGGTCATCCTCGACTAAAGGGAGACAACTTCACTTTACTTATATCTCATGACAGAAACGGTTCTAGTATCATGGGAATTGGTGCACGGACACGTCTGAAAACGTGCAACGTCGACTGATTCGAGAACTTATGGTGTACGGGTTCAAACCGGCCTTAACATCGAGGATGAATCAAAAAACACTTGTCATGCGAAAGATGAAGGTCTAGTTGATAACAATTTGGAATCAGAAGCCGTGCTCTTTATCATAAAGGAAATTCGATGTGTATTATGAGGCGAACATGGCATCTCAGAGTCCACCGCAACAAAAGCATCCTAAGCAGTTTGATTATACCTTTCGCATTTCTAAAATATTGAGAAACTTTTTCTTACCCAAGTATTTACCAATGGCTAGAAGGGGAATTGTTGAATTCATATACTTCACAGGAGTATTATCTGTATTTGAAATACAAACAGCCTCGTTGAAGATATGAAACTGTGTCATTATATGCTACTCCAACCTAGAAAATATTTTGCTAAAACAGAAGTAACACAAAAATATACATAGAAGAAGGCCGGAGGACATATAGGGCGAAACGTTGTGGAAATAACAATAAAGATGAAGACAATAGTCCGAAAAACCCTTAATGATAAAAATCATCAAGCTTCATCTCAAAAATTAGGACAACAAACACCTGAAGGAGGCCGGAGGATGCATTGACCGAAACGTTGTGGAAATAACAATAAAGATGAGGACAATAGTCCGAAAAACCCTTAATGATAAAAAAATAACACAAAATAGATTTTATTAAAAAACTTTTATATCAACATGAAGAGGTTTGAAGCAAAAAGGTTTGAGATCAAATTTGTTTTGTTTTTGTTTTTTTTTTTGTCTATTTTTTGTTTCGTTTAGCTTTTGTTTTGTTTTTTTGTTTTTTTTTATTCCTGTCTTAGATAAATTCGGTTTCTTCTTCTGTGATATTGAACTTTAATTTTGGGGCCCCTGATTCTACCAGTTAGTGTTGGAACGGCCTTTCAGGTAACCAGCGATCTTGGGGTGTGCAGCAACACGGTTCCTCAGGGCAATCAGTTTGGGGTAGTTGCTGAACATGGACTGGTTCTCCATGTAGGGGTTCTCCAAGCAGGAGTAACACATCATGTCACACCAAGATATCTGCGGGGAAAAGTTAAATTTAAATCAATAAAAAAATATCCTAAGAGCTAAGCTTCTGGTAATTCTAACTTTTAGAATTTTTAGCAGCTAAACTCAGCATTGGTTTAAATTGTATCTGTTTGTATTGACTAAAATAATTGTGTCGTTTACATTGACTTAAAGAGTAAAATTTACAGAATATTTGTAACAAATACTCAGACATTTTCACGTAAAAATGCAACAAACTTGCGACGAAAATAAGCTCACATGAAGAGAAAAAAATGAACACACACACACACACACACACACACACTCTCTCTCTCTCTCTCTCTCTCTCTCATATATATATATATATATATATTGACGAAATACCGATTTTTCTTACGAGCTATATCAACTCCGAGTTCTCATGCATGCACTCTCTGGAAGTTTGGATTCAAATCAGCATCTGATAAGAAACCTCATACGATATACAATCATCAGAAACATGGGAAGCTACATTGTCGCACAAGAAAATTTCAACCTACCTGGTCACCCATAAAGAACTGATTTCCACCATTGCGCATATCCAAAGTCCTCTCCATGAAGGGCATAACTCTGTTGAAGGTATTCATGTATCGCCATTGCAAATAATTCTGAAGAAATATGGAAACAACCTTGTAGATTTATATATATATATATATATATATATTAGGGAAAAGGGAAGTGAATATAACCGTAAGTACATATACAAATACAAAAAATACGGTGTTCACACAATGATTTTATTCAGAGTTGAATTATTTATAAATTTAGAAGATTTACTCTGATGATGGTTTTTATATAAAACCGAAACGTTAGTCAATAATTTGACTATAAATACAATCATCCTGAGCAGTTGGTTGGTTGGTAGAAAATATCAGCGCGGTGCATGACGTCATTCACATTCCCCAGTCACAATTTTCTATCTGGGATTTTTATTTTGACATATCTGAATGACACATCCTACCCGCGCGCACGTGAACACCTGCGCTCATGTTGCACCTAAATAACCCACGGGGGGTGTCCTCGTGGGGTAATGGTTATAGCGATGGACTGCAGAATCGTAGTACACGAGTTCGTACTCCAGTCGCGCTATTACGTTCACTTTCGGGCAAATACCCTTGGGAAAGGTATGAACCCCCTTATCCTCCCAGATATGGGTTAGATAGTACCACTACTGTTCTTCTCGGAGAATGGCTTCGGCATTAAATAACCTAAAAAGAGTTGATATGCCATTAAAGAAACAAAGAAAGAAAGAAAGAAAGTAAATAACCCATGTGCTAAGCGAAAGGTTCTCAGCCTAACTAAACCGAGAGGCAAGATATATAAAACGAAATCCCTCGGCCATTATATTACATTGCTATACATTACATAGAATTCAGTTAATCATTTTTTACACACAGTTAAATGATCAATGAGTTCTATTTAAACAATTCTAAGAAGCATAAATCATTTGTTGGCACACAGTTCAAATGTAAAACAGTTCTATTTGACCAATAAATACGAACTTCTCAGGTGCTACCTCTCTGGGCCAGAGTGAACCAGGGACCAATGAACCAGGGACCAGTGGCATTTAAGCAGTACTGTTGTATAGCCGTAACACAACTGCACGTATATATATATATATATATATATATATATGCAAATTTCATTAAACATAATAGACATTTTATGTCTACATATTTTCTTCTGGATCTGTTCGTTTTCCCGTATTACTTTTATCGTATTCTGGGGGAATTGATTTATGTATTGTCCATAGTTGTATGTATCCCTAGTACTTTCTGCCCGACTTTGGGCCATCATCAGGGGAGAATCTATTACAAAAGTGATGTAACTTTTGTTTTAGCATATTACTACTGTGTAAGGACGTCTTTGCCGTTGAATATTATGGCGTTTGCTTTTAAATGTAATTCTGTAAATAGTGCCACTAGCTAAAGACATTTAAGTACATTAGCACTGGTTTGAAAATTAATTCTATTAAATGTATTTAGCTACTGGCACTATATGGGTCACTGGGGGCCCAAAGCCCCCTGTCTGTTGCTAGCTCTCACGCTGGCATCTCATCTCCAACTGGAACTGAACCAAGCCGTTTGTAGCACCTGGTTATATAATTGTCTTACTACCACCTGCTTCCGCTGTTCCTCTGCTTATTTACACAGGTGCATCTCTTGATTGGCGGCTCGGTCGAGGGTCAATATATAACAGTAGTCCATATTCCAAAAATCTTCAGCATTACTGGAGCCTTACTATCAGATTGTTTAATGTCATATACAGGACACTCGTTGTCGGGGACTTAGACCGCTGCGGAGATGCTGTCAGTGTATTTAACAGCCCCGACCGACTGGAACGAACAGTAGTGTTACTATTTAACTCATATCTATTCCGTAAGGTAGTTTATAACTTTTTAAAGAGTATTAGTTCAAAAGTGAGAGTAGTAGCTTGACTAAAGTTCAAACTCTCTTACTACGATGTCACAGTTGATGTAACCCCATTAATCCATTATATTTACAAGTTCAAAAAATCACTTACGTCATAATTAGAAGATTCACCACTTCCCACGTCTTCACCCATGACTCCATTGTTGCCAAACTGAAACAAATTTCAAAAAAAAAAGTATTTCATTTAAATGTACGTAAGATTTATATGCAATTAGTTTTTTTAAGGCACATTCATTATTGATATTAGACAAGAATGCTAGTTTTAACCCATCTTTATAATCTTAACTTTTGTGTCAAAAAGATGGGTCGGTGCTCTCTTTAGTATTGCCAGTACTTCATTGCAAGTTTTACAAAATGTTATTATCGCTTTTTATCTTAACCATTTATACCAACCCCTCCGCTCGGGCAGGATATGACACAAGGGCATTTTTAAGCGGAGTTTAAGAGGTTTGAATTCAGAGTTTTCCTTCTCATAGACTAGTCGACCCTCCAAGGCTGAAGAACGTAGTCTGCCCGACTATTTACCCATAGCTGGAGGGAGAATTATTATTATTCCCAAGGGTATTTATGCGATGTGAAATGCATTCAGTCTCGTCTAGGATTAGAACTCGTGTCGCTGGGTCCATTTCCTACGACGATAACCATTACACTTTTTATCTTAACACTGTGGATCGATACTCGCTTGATTAATCCTCATATTTTGTCACTAGTTCAGTTCTATTTTATCATCGATGCCTTTTATTTAAAAACTTCTGGTCAATATATCTTTTGCAATTACCAACACACACACACACACATATATATACACATACATACATAGAGAGAAAGAGAGAGAGAGAGAGAGTTGGGGTCAAAGGTAAATTATAATCATTTTAAATTATTAATTTCGCACATGTGATTTACTTGTTTCTGGTTTTGTCCGCGGAACAGCAAGGTAGAGTCAATATTACGTTTTCTGTGGTTAAAGAATCAGAATGAATTAACACCTCCAAAAATATGGAAATAGTATTCTGTACTGTTTAGCGTTCACGTCAGAACTCCTATTTGAAGCTTTTAGTGTTTTGTCATCACCCTGGGGAAAGATTCCTTTTCATTTTGATGAAAACTATACACCCTGTCTACATCATTGTATTTGGGGTAGTCACCAGCGATGGTGAGCTTATGGCTCAATTAGTCTTCCCTCATGGCTTCAGACTCAACACAGAGGCCTATATGAGGTCCCAATATCGAGAAGGTGACGGCTGGAAAACCCTTTGTCTGGCGACAGGATTCTGCACGATATCACACAAGCAGAATGACCCAGTGTTGACAGTGAGAAAATTTCCATATCCTTATTACCCAGAAAGTAATCAGCTTGATCATTATCGGGAAGGTACGATTGAACTGGAGAACAACTAATATCCGTGCAACATCAAAGATTAACTGAAGGCAAAGATAACGGCAGCATTTAATTATTTAAACTAAAAGGGTGTCAGAAAGGATTGATAGAGGTTATAAAGTCATAAAGGAAAGTGGTTTAAATCAGTTTCGAATTCTTTGAATAAATTTAATTAATAAGATTTCAAGATATTTTCTTTAAAAAATGAGATGGTTAATTTCATTTTTGCTTTACTTGAACGATAATTTACACATAGCTCTCTCTCTCTCTCTCTCTCTCTCTCTCTCTCTCTCTCAACACATATTTATACATACAGGGTGGAACGATAAAATTGTCGCCCAAGAAAAGAAGAGATGTTTCCATTTCCGTTTAATGAGAACCGGTTTTCTTTTTTGTTGCAGACCATCTACTAGTTGGCCAGTTGTGTACAAATCCCAAGACCTATAGGAGCCTTCTTTCATGTCTGAAAGTGACACAATGTTCAACAAGCGAGATTGGAGATGTGCCGCTGTACAACGCATGCTCTCTACCGATTCATGTTATTACAACAGGACCATTGCCAGCACCCTCAAAATGCAAATCTGGATTGCTACGAATAATGGGGACGTGCCCAGGGTGATGAAAACAAAGTTTCCGGCTATGGTCTTCGGTATAGTTTCGAGAGAGGGCCATATCATGCCACCTCACATCCTCGAAGTCGGCTTGAAAGTCAACACCAAAGTGTACCTGGATGTACTGAAGAGTGTGGGGATCCCCTGGTTGTTCAGGTGGCCGGTAGCAGACCCTGGGTGTGGCACCAGGACTCGGCGCCGGTCAACAAGTCCAAAGAGACCCAGGCTTGGCTTCAGAAGGAGTGCTACGACTTTGTACCCTTCTCTCATTGGCACTCCTCCTCCTCCCACCTGAACCCACTGGACTACTTCGTTTGGTCATACGTCGAGAGCATCACCTACATGAACTCCCACAACACCAAAGCCTGCCTGATCGCCGCCATCCACCGAGTATTTACCGAGCTCCCGCCAGCACTTGTGGAAAAGGCATGCTCCCAGTTCCGGATCAGTTTCGAGGCGATGATTGAGGCAGAAGGCGGCAACATTGAATAGATGTCAGATCTACTACATAATCGAGGTAGCTGAATTGATTTTCTTAATCCTATTTACCTATTTACCAAACCCTCCGCTCGGGCAGGATATGACACAAGGTCAATTTTTAAGCGGAGTTTAACAGGTTTCAATTCAGAGTTTTCCTTCTCCTAGACTAGTTGCCTCAGCAAGGCTGAAGAACCTAGTCTGTCCTACTATTTACACATAGCTGGAGGGAGAATAATTGGATTCATACCTTTCCCAAGGGTATTAGTGCAATGTGAAATGCAATCAGTCTTGTCCAGGATTTGAACTCGTGTCGCCGTGATTTTCTTAATAAAAGTTTTAAAATAAAGCTGTTGTCTTGTTTTCTTTAGGACGATAATTTTAGCGTTTCACCCTGTATGGTCTCTGGTTACATCAAGACAAGAGGTTGAACACAAGTTGATCCCTTATTTTTCATCCTAAACTTGGGGATTTTACAATCATGACATCTATAATCTTGTTGAAAGAGGGATTAAGGTTCTAGGACACAATTGAGCTTATGTTAGTGAAGATTATTCCTATAAGAATATCTTTTTTTCATTTATGATATTCACTTTAAAATTTGAGATTGCAATCGTCCTATCTTGATTGTGCGTTAAAAGATGCAAACAGGAAATATATGAAATAACTGACTCACCCTGAAGTGTTTCATTTGATGCCCTATTCATATGGCCTCGTACCATATTTAAGCAAAAAAAAAAGTTCAGCAATTTACAACTCACCCTGAAGCGTCCGTTCTTCCAGTGGTAGTACCTCATGTAATCGTGCATGATTTCATAGAAGCAGTCAGCGATGTAGTCACACCTCATCATATCCATATTGTTTTTACCATAAAATCCTGTTGATCAGTAAATGGAAACTTAATTAGACAATAGAAAAAATAAAATCCTTGAATTGAAGAATATTATTTTTTATAGAAATATTTAGTAGAACTGTACTTACGTATACATTATACAATAATACCTAATAATATCCGTTTCAATCGTATAATGTTCTACTAAATATAAAAACAACCCTGGTATCTTGGTTTAGAAGAAAATTAACTTTTTAAAAGATTGTTAGTGGGGTTTTTTTTAGCGATACTGCAAATAATACCTAATGATATCCGTTTTAATCGTATAATGTTCTATAACAAATAAGAAAATCCTGATTTCTTTAGTTTTGAAAGAAACGAACTTTTTATTTATGAAATTGTTAGTATTGTACTGATTGATGGGCTAGATGATACTAAATAATATCTAATGATATCCGTTTTGATTGTGTAATGTTCCACAAGGAAGAAAAAAAATCCTATTATCTTTGGTTTTGAAGAAAATGAACATTTTATAAGAAAATTGTTTGTAGTGAACTTATTGATGGGCCACACAATAAATGATATCTAATAATATCCGTTTTGATTTTTTAAAATTGCGAAAATCATGATATCTTCTTAAGAAAAATCATGATATCTTCTTAAGAAAAAATGAATTTTTTCAAAAAATATTGATTGGGGTGTAGATAATTTTGGTCAATACTGCCCTAGCCCTAACCCTGCCATATCTGATTTATCCGTTAAACGAGAATTTTGAGAAAAGCAACTGATAAGTTCCTCACTATTATACGTGGGTTTTTTCACACCAAAATTAACTGATGGTCTTTCATTTAGGTCTAAGTGACAGCAAGTCTTTCAAGTTTCCAGAAATCTCGATATTCTAGCTGATCTTGACAATTCTGTAGTTTAAATGGCCACGGTTCATTCACTGATTTCCATTTCCCCTCTGATGCTAGAGAGTCCCCTTCTTCCTTTATTTCTTCATACATAGTGTCTGTCTTGGTCATCTCTCGGTATAAGGCCTTAAGAATTTTCATTAGCTTTCTTGTTATCTGGCATTAGTATTTACTCCTTTAGAGTTTTTCAGATCAGTGTTAGCTGATGGTTTTTCACAGGAGTTTGAATGACAGCAAGTCTCCTAAGTCTCCAGGACTCGTCTCAGGATTCTGGCCGTTCTTAGCAGTGCTGTCGTTTGGATAGTCTCTACCCGTCCGCCAACTTCTAAGTCCTCCAGGCCTTTTAATAATCCTTTAGTTACTGTGCCTAACACACCAATCACAATCGGTACAATCGTTACTTTCATGTTCCACAGCTTTTTCAGTTCTCTAACAAGGTCGAGGTACTTATCCTTCTTTTCACTTTCCTTCAGATTTATTCTGTGGTCCGCCGGGACAATAATGTCTATTATTATTATTATTATCATTATTATTATTATTATTATTATTCTTTAAGAGTTTTTCACACCAGCGTTAGATGATGAATTTTCTCTTGAGTCTGTGTGACAGCAAGTCTCTTCAAGTATCTAAGACTCTTCTCTTCTTAATTATGTTCCATTTGTTCTCCGATTTCTAAATCTTTCAGTCTCTTTACCAAATAAATTGCTTCTTTCTATTTTTCTTTGATAAATGCGTAAAGAAAAGTTGGAATCAAATTCAATATTTTCTCCCTTTTTACTATTTTAATATTGAGAGGTAGAGTTTATGAATCGAATCCTTTCTGAAGGTGTTAACAATTCATTGTCGAGATCTTCAACCATGGTGTAATATATTGACCTTGGACACAGCCGTCAATTAAGAAACAGGTGCATCCGGTCGAAGACATCAAGATGTAACCTTGACCGGTGGACGGGTTGAATTCGGTGCAGATGCGATGCCCACAAGAAGCAGGTGAATGTCAAACAATTATATAATCCGGTGCCACAGTTGGAGTCAGTTAATTGGAGTTCGAGTTGTAGTTCGAGGCAGTGAGAACCAGCTCCCAGCAGAAGGCTTGAGCCCTCAGGACTCCCGGTTGGGCAGCCCAGCAGAATGAGAAAGAAGTGCTGCTATAGTCAGAGGAACTTGGGGTCAATATGTTGCAGTCTGTTCAGTCTCCAACCCACCTCTCACACATAACCCTTTCGTAACCCTTTCGAATAAAGTGTGAGAGGTATATTTTTCTATAGAAGTGTGTTCGTTCGTCATTATTGTTGATTATGTTTCTACATCTATATGTATACGTATTGTTGTATCACGGCTATACAACAATGGTAGACCAGTAAGCTGAGACTATAGAATATACCAACTCCTCCTCTGAAGAGAGGTAAGACGCCTACACATACACCCAATAAATCTCCTTGATATGACAATAAATATCATCTAATAGTGAGGTTCCTGTTCCGGGGATTTAGAGAATGTGCAGTAACACTTCATTGCAATTACTTCTGGGTCCATTCTGACCTGGAGTGGTAGTACCTGTTAGAGTCTCATCAAGGATCAAGTAGAATTGTTCAATCTAGGGGTTGTTGTTGATATTAAATGGAATTATTTGTTGTGAATTGAATTCCTCTACATAAAAAAGAAAAACATATACAGAATTATTAGTGTTAGATTGTAGTATATTGACCTTCGACCCGGCCAAACATGCCATTCTAAAGACGGCGGATGTTCTATATTCCGTTGGCGTGGGTGACCTTGGCTGACAGTATGGGCAAATAATTGATGGCTGTTCCAAGAAAAGTGCATACTATGAGCCAATGGGCGTGCACTGTGTCATTCTAGACCTTGCAACAACTCCAACATCTATAATGACAATGATTGTCGTACATTTGTCCTTCTTTTCGTCTTGTTTGCTTTTTCTTTTTTTTATTTTAGCCATCACTAATGAAAAGTGACGTTCTAATTGATTTAACTTCAAGATCTGCAAAAGTAATTGACCTTCTTTCAATCAAACCACTGATACCATGTATCATGTGATTGGGTAAACATCATCACCTCAATCAACAGCATAAGAGATTGAGTGGGCGTTGAATTATTATATAACTCAGTGCACAGGAAATTAAAGGAGTTTTGGCGATCAGACGAGTTGGAGATAAGATGCGGTAGAGAAAACCAGCACCCAGAGAGGCTGCCCCCCCAGTTAAGCAACCCAGGAGAACAGGGAAAGAAACGTGGTTATGGCCAATAGAGTGGGAGTCAATATGTTGCAGTTCTGTTCAGTCTCCAACTCCCTCTTATACATAATCCTTTCAATAAAATGAGAGGTATATTTTTCTAAGAACTGTGTCGCTCGTTATTATTGTTGCGTTGTTATGGTTTCGCATGCATGTGTGTTTGTATAGTTGGTCATGGCTATACAGCAAGATTATAATACTTGAAAATGACTTAACTATAAGCAGACAATAAATAGCAACATCTCGAACTATTTAACTGTTACTGCTCTCGACTATAGAATATGCTAACTGCATCTTTGCAGATGGAGTATGACCCTTTTTAATGAGTGTCCTAGATATGACACTAAACTCTCAGATAAGGTTCTAGTCTGGGAGTTTTGGAGAATATGGAGTACTTTTTCATTGCCAATACTTTCAAGTCTACTCCCGCCCAGAGAAGAAGTACCTGTTAGAGCCCTATCTATGGGTCAAATAAAAGTATTTAATGATTTACTTGAAAACATCTAACTGTGTGCAAATAAATGATTAACATTAGATTGAATTATTATTAGATAACAAATCTTGAAATTATTTAACTGTATATGCATCGCTCAGTCGGCTGAGTGTGTACAACGTACCGATTGCATCTCTACAGAGGGGTACGACTCCTCCAACGAGTGTCCTGTATATGACGCTAAACAAATCGGATGGTTAGGCTCCAGTAATGCTTGAGCCTTAGGGAATGCTGAGTAACCCTTTATTGCCATTGCTACTACGTGCAATCAGGCCCGGATTTGTAACACCTTATGGGGTCCTATCTATGGGTCTAATAGAACTAAGCCGTGAACTTATGCTCAACTGAATTGTTTGAAATAGAACTGTTTTGACATTTAACTGTGTGTAAATAAATGACTAATGTTTAATTGAACTTTTAGTGATACTTAGTAATACTTGGAACCATTTAACTTTGTTGTCTAAACTGAGTAGTTTGAAATAGAACTATTTTTGACATTTAAACTGCGTACTGTTGTTGCAGGGTACCTTCGGAACCGATAAAATGAAACGCAGTTTCTTCCAGGCAGCGGTCACATCGATACTGCTATATGGTTGCACTACATGGACGCTAACAAAACGGCTGGAGAAGAAGCTAGACGGAAATTACACAAGAACGCTTCGTGCAATCTTGAACAAGTCCTTGCGGCAACACCCCACAAGACACCAACTGTGCGGCCACCTGCCCCCTATCACGAAAACTATTCAAGTTAGACGAACCAGACATGCAGGACACTGCTGGAGAAGCAGGGACGAACTCATAAGTGATGTACTCTTATGGACCCCCACACATGGCCATGCAAAAGCAGGACGACCAGCATGAACATACATTCAGCAGCTATGTGAGGATAAGGGATGTTGTCCTGAAGACCTACCTAGGGCGATGAACGATAGGGAGGAATGGCGAGAGAGGGTCAGGGATATCCGTGCTACCAGCGCGATATGATGATGATGAAACTGCATACTGATGCTAAACTGAGGTGTCTGAAATAAATGTGCCATAAAACCAAACAAAACTAAAGCCAGAACTAAACTATGTAAGTAAAACATTATCATACAAAAGACACATCTATTTCATGTCACTTTACTGAAGACATCATCATCATCATCATCATGTCGCGCTGGTAGCACGGATATCCCTGACCCTCTCTCGCCACTAGGCAGGTCTTCAGGACAACATCTCGTATCCTCACATAGCTGCCGAATGTATGTTCGTGCTGGTCGTCCTGCTTTTGCACGGCCATGTGTGGGGGTCCATGAGAGTACATCTCTTATGAGTTCGTCCCTGCTTCTCCAGCAGTGTCCTGCATGTCTGGTTCGTCTAACTTGAATAGTTTTCGTGATAGGAGGCAGTTGGTGTCTTGTTGGGTGTTGCCGCCAGGACTTGTTCAAAATTCCTCGCAGCATTGGAAATTCATTCACTGACCTTTTACTTTGAATTGATGGAAGCACCATTATCACAAAGAAAGATTTCACTTACCATATTCCCTAGCCAAGTATCTAGCAATAGCCATTGTCTCAGGCATCTTCATTCCACCGTCCATCTCCAAGACTGGAACACACATAGTGGGCATATCTGTAAAAAAAAAAAAAAAAAAAAAAAAAAAAAAAAAAAAAAAGAAAAGAAAATATACTCAGAGTATTCAGCAAATTCAATATCATTCAATCATTGTTTTCATAATTATTTGAATAGTTATCCCCCCTGTCTATGTTCCGTCATTTGATCACCTTAAGGTGTCTATGAGATGCCGATAATATTGTTATTGGCAGGGAAAAGCCCATCACTTAGTCTAATTCAAATTCGAATTGAAGACTTTTTCGTGAAGATTCTAAAAAATTTATTCCGTGGGGAACTTTGTACAATCAAAAACAAATATCATTTTGCATTATTTATTTCCAGAAACTCTACAGTTTTTAAATTATCTCAGAAAAAATAGGAACACATAACAGTCTAAACTACATAGCAATCTAAATTACAGGGCAAATATATCGTAGTCTAAACCACATAGAAGTCTACAAAAAGTACAATATTTAGTTTGATTTGGTTTCTATGTTTAATAGCACATCAACCTTCAGGGATTATTTAATGCCAACCCTATCCTTGGTGGTGTTGTCTTTATTTAATGGCATATCAACCATCCCTGCCTTTTATCTACCAATGCATTACATGGGAGAATTCGTGGAATTCATGTCTTTCCCAAGGATATCAGTCCGAAATATAATCGCGTGACTGGAGTTTGAACTCGCTTACTTCGAGACCGCAGATCAGGACGTTAGCCATTACACCGCAAATAAATAGTCGAATAAATTATCTTAAGAATATCTTCTATTTTTAATAACATTCCGTCTAACGAATAAAATTTAATCGTCATTCAAATTATGAACGATTTCGAAATAAGTAAAGCTATCACATGCAAATATTAGTTTTATTTACACACAATTTAATTGGTAACTGCTGACTTAGGAAAAAAAGGTAATTAAAAGATTCGCATAAAAATGAATAGTATAATATAGGAGTTATACAATTTAATTGGTGACTGCCAACTTAAGAACACAAGGTAACTTGAAGATTCTCGTCAAAATGAATATTACAATAAAGGAGTTATACAAGATAATTGATGATTCCCGACTTAAGAACGTAAGAGAGGGTGATTTACTAATAAAAAGTATTAGTGACTTGAACTTATGAACATGAATAAATTAAATATAGAAACATTAAGGGATTAATCGAATTATTATTATTAACCCGATTTAAGAATACAAACAAATAATCTCAAAATTATGACTAATATCACACCAAAGATTATTTGTAATCCACAAATTATCTGAAGAATGCACAGTTCTTGTTCAAAATTTTAATAGCATATCCGACTTGTCAACAAAAATAAATCTTCACACAATTTGTATTGAATATTTAAAAAAACTGGAAAAACAAAAAACAAAAGAAAAAACCAACAAAAAACGTCTGGACAAACAAAGAATTTCTGAAAATAATTTCGACATCTCAAAAGAATTCATAAAAAAGAAATTTCTGACAAAATCCACCCTCTTTTCTTTGTGACAGATAGAGAGACGTTTTCTCTCATAACAATCTCTGCTTCCATATTTTGCACAAGTCAGTACCCTAAAAAATCAAAACGTACGGATTTCGTTACTCACTTCACAACCCATATGAACATAGAAAATCTTCCTAACAAATCTAGAAAACTTAGCTAACTGTAAAAAAAATTTAAATAGTCACTTACAATTAAAAACAAAATATGACGAAATTTATATTGGTGTTAAAAAGTAATCAATCAAAACATCAAAGAAGCCCAAAATAATGTTAACTCACAAACGGTTTTTAGAAAAAAATGGATTCGGCAATATTCAAATATATCCAATCACTGACGCATATTTCACGTCACACAAGAACTTACATGAAAGTTCAATTTAATCATAAAAAATCCAAACTGAATTTCAGACTTTGCTTTCCAGAGTTATCATTGAAACACTTGAATCTTTTTGGACTCAACCGAGTTTCTAGGCAAACGAAACCAAAATCTTATGCTGCATTTTCAAAATAGATGTGTTACTTTATTCACCATTAATCTGGATTCGTTTTAGCCGAAAGAATTGCATGTTTCTGGCGGTATTGACGACAATTTGATTGCTGGTATATTTGATATAATCAAGACTGACCATAAACTATCCAGGTAGACGAACCACACATACAGGACACTGCAGTATTGACGACAATTTGATTGCTGGTATATTTGATATAATCAAGACTGACCATAAACTATCCAGGTAGACGAACCAGATATACAGGACACTGCAGTATTGACGACAATTTGATTGCTGGTATATTTGATATAATCAAGACTGACCATAAACTATCCAGGTAGACGAACCACACATACAGGACACTGCAGTATTGACGACAATTTGATTGCTGGTATATTTGATATAATCAAGACTGACCATAAACTATCCACGTAGACGAACCAGACAAACAGGACACTGCTATATTGACAACAATTTGATTGCTGGTATATTTGATATAATTAAAACTGACCATAAACTATCCACATAGACGAACCAGACATACAGAACACTGCTATATTGACAACAATTTGATTGCTGGTATATTTGATATAATTAAGACTGACCATAAACTATCCAGTTAGACAAACCAGACATACAGGACACTGCAGTATTGACGACAATTTGATGGCTGGTATATTTCATATTATTAAGACTGACCATAAACTGTCCAAGTTAGACGGACCAGACATGTAGGACACTGCTGAAGAAGCTGGGACGAGTCCATAAGTGAAGTACTCCTATGGACCCCCACATATGGCCTAACAAAAGCAGGATACCAGCTGGAACATACTTACAGCAGCTATGTGAGGATACGGGATGTAGCCCTGAAGACCTGCCAGAGGCGATGAAAGATAGGGAGAAGTGGCGAGAGAGGCTCAGGGATATCTGTGCTGGCGGCACGACATGATGATGATAATGATGATATTGAGAGAATACGAATCAGGCCATGCTCTTCACAGATTGGAAATCAAATCCCATGTTGTGTTTCCTAGTTCACAGCAGGTCAAGTCGAAATGCATGAGTCCGATATGATATGATAAAGAATGAACCAGGCAGAAACGAAAAAAATAAATTGAATATGTTGCTTAAAGACAAGAGGGGAATTTTTTGCGATAAATGCGATCATTTGTGGTATTCTCACTTTGGTTACGTAGTTTCCGTAACTAAAAACTCACTGTGACATTTCCAGGTCTCTTTATCTGTTCCGGTCTGATTAGCCCATCTGCATGTCAGCCTGTCTCTTTTCCCCATTCTCTTGTCCTCCCGTATTTCTTCTGTAGCTGTTTTCCTAACCCATCTCTGAATCTGTGATTTCTTTTGATCGTATCCCCTCTTCGTCTTTCTGTTATCCCTTCTAGAAGCGGACTGATTCTATTCTTCATCCAGGAGGGAACATTCCTATTTCTGGACACCTGTTCAACTCTGGGTGGACATAAACACACTGGTAGACAATCGGTCTCCAGGAAACCCTTAAGGTGTAACAGATTTTTTAAAGTCGTTGATTCACTTTCATCTGATATCTGCCTTTTATACTAACTGGGCTGAATTCGGTATTCACACACAAATATATCTCGGACCTTATATGAATACACACATACACATAAACATGCGTACAATTACACATAACTATGCTCAACTCACAACCTTACATATATATACGCATTTACTTACACTCATATATGTACTTACATTGAGTTAAGCCCATATATAGTGTTACAGTATAAGAAATGTTGGTAAAAGTAAAAATAAAATCAAAAAAGAAGACTCAAACCAGTCTATGACCAAAAAAATTTATCATCAAACAAAATAATTGAAAAAGAGCTTATTGTTTAAACAAATTTCATCAAAGAATACGAAAAAAAAAAAAGAAAAAATCATAGTGAGATTGATGCAAGGTTACATAGTAGATCCATATTATAAAGAGATGTGGGGGCTAATTACTGGGGAAGGAGAAATAAAAGAAAAAATAAGAAGAAAAAGTAAACAGAGAATCTACGGATTGGCAGCTGAGATGAGTGAGTCAGAACGAAGCACTTGTTGTAGGTAAGCCAGTCACGGGTAAATTACTAAGGTAATTAAAATGATTAGAAAAAAAATCGGAAGTCTCAAATCTTCTGCGCAAGTGTGGAACTAACGGAAACGGATATGTCCTCCTTCTAACATTTGGCGAAAGTAAGGGAACGATGCTGGTTTGAAAGTTAGTGGGGTGGGGGTCGTAAAGAGGTAAAGACAGTCAACGAAAGACTATATACGGCTATGTGAAGAAGGGCGACGGTTGTGACCTTCATTTTAGGGTGAGCCCCGAAAAGGGGTCTCACTTCAGACGCGTAGCTGTGAAGGCAAAAGACGTACGCTATAAATACAACGGAAAACAAGAAAGAATATTCAAGGTCAGTCCCTTTCTATCTCTCTCCTCACGACATGTTTTTTTTTCTTTGTCCAGTTTACACGGTTGACTCACCTTTCACACTCTCTTCTTCTCCCAATGACAACTCAAAAAGTTGAGTAGCGAATGAAATTTTGTGTTAGTGAACTTAGAGTTTTGTATGTTCGTCACAATTTTCCCGACCCAGGTTTCAATAAGGTCCGAAAACCACTTTAGACGTAGCGATACACGCATTAAACCGTTCACCATGTAGTGATACAACAGTACATTTTGTGTGTAACGGTACAATATCTAATTTGGTGCAGTAACATTACAACATTCTATTTGACACACCTAGTGGTTCAAATGTTTATTTGGAATCGGTATGGTTTAATGGTAGATAAATTTCACAGTTGGCTGGGGCTGTAGTATACACCGACTGCATCTCTATAGAGGTTACGACTCTCCCAATGAGTGTCCAGAAGTCCAGTCGACTTGGACTGTAGAATACACCAACTGTATCTCTGCAGATGGTTAATACCCACCAACAAGTGTCCTGGACATGACACTAAAAAATCTGAAAGTGAGATTCTAGTAATGCTGGAGCTTTAGGGGAATACGGAGTAATTCTTCATTGTCATTACTCCCAGGTCGAATCTGATCCGGAGTGGTAGCACTTGATAAGTTCCAATCTATAGGTCCAAAAAACTAAACTGAGAATTTATGCTAAACTGAATTGCTTGAAATAAAACTGTTTTTATGTATAAAAATGTATTTTACATTAAATAATCTATAATGGCTGATATGTTAGAAAACAAAACAAAACCAATCTAGTATCTTGCTAATCAAAAGGTTTGAAGATTATAAATCGTAATTCAAAACTTGAAGTCATCCGTGAGAGTAAGCTTTGAATCTGCGAAGACAAAAACTGCATTAACTTCAAAATACACCACCACCAGTTCAAGGGAACATCCCTATCTTCAAACACCTTTTGCCAGTTCAACAGAATCTTATTATCTTCAAAATAAACCCAGCCAGAACTTGAATAAGTTTTGTCAATATCACTCAATTAGTCTATCCTTGACTTTTGAAAATGTCATTTACAAAAACAGATAACCAACAAAAAATGTCAACAAATTTACAAAATACATAAGAGAGCTTACCATTCCTGTATTTGTCCCATTCGTTGAATTCGAACCTTTTGTCGGTATATTGGACGCCGGCAGCGGCCATCAACATACGACAGATCTCGGCGCGTCCACGGCCATTGAAGTAATACAAAGTGTAGTTAGGCATAGCGAATTCTAAATTCTGCAGTGCTGTGAGTGTAACAGATATTTCGATTCAGTCAACTTGAAGCGTCTTCTGAGGTAGATCAGCAGTTGTCTTCCTATTTATATATATATATATATATATATATATGATTCGCACTAAGTGACCAACAAATTAAATTACATTCAACAAACGGCAAATAATTGATGGCTGTTCCAAGAAAAGTGCATACTATGAGCCAATGGGCGTGCACTGTGTCATTCTAGACCTTGCAACAACTCCAACATCTATAATGACAATGATTGTCGTACATTTGTCCTTCTTTTCGTCTTGTTTGCTTTTTCTTTTTTTTATTTTAGCCATCACTAATGAAAAGTGACGTTCTAATTGATTTAACTTCAAGATCTGCAAAAGTAATTGACCTTCTTTCAATCAAACCACTGATACCATGTATCATGTGATTGGGTAAACATCATCACCTCAATCAACAGCAGCAACAATAAAACAAAACAAATTAAAGCAAGAGTCTTTATGGTGTTGTTGTCTACGTGCTAGATTTTGACATCGTGGTAAGCGAGTTCGAACTCTAGTCCAGTTATTAAGTTCAATTTCTGTCAAATACTCAAGAGAAAAATATGAACTAACATATCCCTCTTTCCAGATATGAGTTAAACAGTATCACTATTGTTCCTGTAATTAGCAAGCTCGACTAGCAAACCTACATGAGTGAGTTCGAATCTCATTAAGTGACCCACTCATTCGGCCTCGTGCCAAATCAAAGCAAAAAGCTTCGTAAAATTTGGCGCCTCTGGTGGTGTAATGGTTAGCAAGCTCGACTAGCAAACCTACACGAGTGAGTTCGAGTCTCATTGGGAGCCCCTTTCATATGGCCTTGTGCCACATCTAAGCAAAAAGCTTTGTAAATTACCACTACTGTTCCTCTACAAGGATTGCTTTGGCATTAAGTAACCCACGAATTTTGATATGCCATTAAACAAAGAAACAAAATCTAAACCGAACCAAACAATTTAAATACAACACCACCACCAATAAAAATAACTAGGAGTAGCAGTTAGGGTCTCATATTTTTTTCTTGAATTATTAGTTTTGGATAGGAATGCTTGAAACCATAGAACTGCAAATTATTTTATCAAATTGGAACATTTAATCCTAAAAAACCGTGCAAGCAAATGGTTATGATAAACAATTAATTTTGGCTTCTTTGTTTTACGACTGTTATTCAGCGTACCATATGTATGTCCCATTCCTCATGACACTATTATAAGGGGGGTTAATATGCTGATTAAGTCGGCGGTTACACAGTAAAGGCTGTCTGACTTGGGTGCCGTTGAAGCGAGGCATTCACGTCACATGGCCGCCCCGAGGGCTCTAACACTCCTTGGAGTGGCTAGGTTTATAACCTGGCGCCTGAGGCCCCCTTTTTTAGGAGAATGCTGAGAGGGCTCGAGTCATTTTTGGAGCCACCGGGCGTGTCTGGGCTATGGCTCCGCGCCCGGACCCACATTAAAAATTCTTGTGCCATACTCCCCCATTTGTTGGAGCGTGCGACAGATACATTAATATGCTCATTAAGTAGGACAGCGCAAGCAGTGGTTTACCTTCTCCACGCCGCTGGGGAGTATTGTATTTTGTTAATGTTAAAAAGATTTCCATTTCCTTTCCAACCTCCGTTTTGGTTATTTCTCATTTAGTAAGCTTCTGTTAGGTTACAACATGGCATATCAACCTTCCTTCGAGGCCGCAGTTCTGCACATTAACCCCTATACTAAAGGGAAACCCCATATAAACAGTTTAGCAAAAGCATAACACAAAACAATTGCAATTGAAAGCAGAATTTATAAACAGGAGGTGCCCGTGGTGTTAGGAGGTGCCCGTGGTGTAATGGTTATCCTCATAGGCAATGGACACGGTGACACGAGTTCAAACCCTGGACGAGATTGATTGCATTTCACATAGCACTAATACCCTTGGGAAAGGTATGAATCCAATTATTCTCCCTCCAGCTATGGGTAAATAGTAGAGCAGACTAGGTTCTTCAGCCTTGGTGGGGCAACTAGTCAAGGAGAAGGAAAACTCTGACTTCAAACCTGTTAAACTCCGCTTAAAAAATTGACCTTGTATCACATCCTGCCCGAGCGGAGGAGTTGGGTAAATATGATAAACAGGATTAAACATTTATAACATAATAAATTCGGCATTAAATAAACCATGACAATTTGTTATGATATTAAACGAAAACAAAAAAAAAATTTACTTTATCCTTTATCCATAATTAACTGTTGGCCCAGTTGGCTGAGGGTGCTGAATAAACAGACTGCATCACTGCAGAGGGGTAAGACTCCCCCAACAAGTGTCCTGATAATGACACTAAACAATCTGACGGTGAGGCTTCAATAATCCTGGAGCTTTGAGAAATGCAGATTACCCCTTCATTGCTATTACTCCCAGGTCCACTCTTGCGTGGAGTGGTAGCACCTTATAGAGTCCTATCTCTAGGTCAAATACAACTTAACTGTGTACTTATGCCCAACTGAATTGTTTGAAATAGAACTGTTTTAACATTTAAACAGTGTATAAACAAAAACTGTACTTATTCAAATCCGAATTGTTTGAAACTTTTATCAAAATAGCTTAATTCGGCGTTAAATGACCCGGAAATGGTTGATAAACCGCGAGACAAAACAACCACACAATAATTAACTGTGTGAAAATGTATACGTATTGTATAGAGATGTGAGAACTTCGCATATGGACTTGTCCTAGCTTCTCCACCAGAGTCTTGTTTGTCTCACTTAAATAGTTTGTGTTGTAGGTGACTCACCTATGACCAGAATAATGGACTTACCCAAAGAGAATATTAACCAAGAACTAAGCTGGTAGAGAGGAGAGCAGCAGTAGCAGCCGTAGTAAGCACCTTGCCTGTCTTCGTGTACGTTGAACCAAGGAAACCCTCCTCAGAGACTTTTGGATACAATTGTGTGGCTCCCATATCTCCGTGTTGAGTTATTTATTTATTGACCCTTAATAACCGGTCATATCAGTTTGTGAGATAGAAGATGGGTGGCCGTACAGCTGCTGTTTTGTGGGGTACTACTTCCAGTATTTGTTTAAGACAACAGGTAACATTCTTCTGTAGATCCTATCAGGCTTTTTTCTCGATGCTTTTTGTTTGCGTCCATGGGTTTCATCCATATAGCTCTAGGAACACAGCTTAGAAATTGTTCTATTTTATCGTTTACATCAGGTATCCATATAATCAATAACCCGTGGTGTAATTGTTATCATCGTAGGAAATGGACACGGCGACACGAGTTCAAATCCTGAACGAGACTGATTGCAGTTCACATAGCACTAATACCCTTGGGAAAGGTATGAATCCAATTATTCTCCCTCCAGCTATGGGTAAATAGTAGGACAGACTAGGTTCTTCAGCCTTGGTGAGGCAACTAGTCTAGGAGAAGGAAAACTCTGACTTCAAACCTGTTAAACTCCGCTTAAAAATTGACCTTGTGTCATATCCTACCCGAGCGGAGGGGTTGGTAAATAAATATATATATATATATATATATAATCGATAACCTGGACGTCCAAGCGTTAGTCGACCAGTAATGACTTACATCAGCTCTATGCATTATCAGAATACATCCAAAAAGAACCCACCATGATGATTAGGACAGATGGTGAGCGAGAGTCTAGAAATTCCATGCAGTCAGCGCGATTTCATGGTAATGAATCTGAGCGATATAAATAAGTAAAGTAGTCGAGGGTGACCAGAAAATTCCCTTTTCAATAGCAACTACACCAAGGTTTAGGCGAGGGTGCAACACCTTTAAACAAGGAGGTATCAAGTACCAATTTTAAAGTCTTTGGTATGACGCGACCTGGGATTGAACTTCCGGACAATTGGCGAACACTCTACAAACTAAACCAATAACCTGAAGAGTAAATTATTAGTATTTGAGGGAAATACTTTATATGGGAGTTTGGTTTGGTTTCTTCGGTGGCATATCAACTCTCATGGTTCATTTGATGCCAAAGCCATTATTGTAGATGTACATCAGTGATATTAATCCGCCATTAGAGGATAAGCGAATTCACACCTTTCAAAAAGGTATTAATCCAAAAGTGGACGTAAGAACGTGACTGGAGTTTGATCTTGATCTTGTTGATTGGTTGGTAAGTGTTATTTTAAGGCGTTCAACCCTTTTCGGGTCATTTAACGCGAAGTTATGACAACGGGACCATTTTCAGCACCCTCAAAATGCAAATCCGGACGGTTCAACGTGCGCAGGGTGATGAAAACAAAGTTTCCGGCTACGGTTATGGTCTTTGGTGTGGTTGCAAGTGAGGGCCACATCATGCCACTTCACATCTTCGAAGTCGGCTTGAAAGTCAACACCAAAGTGTACCTGGATGTGCTGAAGAGTGTGGTGATTCCCTGGTGCAATTAGGTGGCCGGTGGCAGACCCTGGGTGTGGCAGCAGGACTCGACGCCCGCCTGCAAGTCCAAAGAGACCCAGGCTTGGCTTCAGAAGGAGTGTTACGACTTTGTACCCTTCTCTCACTGGCCCCTCTCCCTCCCCGACCTGAACCTACTTGACTACTTCGTTTAGTCATACGCCGAGAACATCACCAACACGACCTCCCACAACATCAAAGCCAGCCTGATTGCTGCAATCCGCCGAGTATTCGCCGAGCTCCCGCCGGCGCTTGTGGAAAAGGCATGCTCCCAGTTCCAGATCCGTATCGAGGCGGTGATTGAGGTTGAAGGCGGATACATTGAATAGATGTCAGCTCTACTACATAATCAAGTTACCTGAATTGATTTTTTCAATAAAAGTTTTAAAATAAAGCTGTAGTGTTGTTTTCTTTAGGACGACAATTTTATCACTTCACCCTTTAGTAAGCGAGTTTGAACACTAGTTGAGCACTTACATTCAGTTTCGCGCTAATATCCTCGGGAAAAGGAATGAGACTTTTCAATCACCCACCGATGGATCAAATTGAACCACTGCCGTTCTTCTAGAAAGATGGATTTGGCATTAAATAACCCACGAAAGCTGATATACCATTTTAACAAAGAATCCAAACCAAACAGACAAAATGTGAAATCATGTCAGTTTTCTAGCGGCATTAAATGTGTGGACACTGGACGTCGTTTAGAGGACATAGCGATAACTGATAGGGAGGGACAGCAATGACAGAATTAAGAGAATCAGTGTTTTTTTTTTTTTCCTTTTTAGCGACCGGTTGCTGTACTAAGGATAATATTTGCCTAGTCTGACCGAGTATTTTCCCATAGCTGAGTTGGAACGGGATGGTTTGGTTTGGTTTGGTTTGGTTTGTTGGGTTTTATGGAATATCAACCTTTGTAGGTTATTTAACGCCAAATCGATTTTTATGTAAACAATTCAGTTTTGTATGAGTACTCAGTTTAATTGTCTAAAACATTTCTATTTCAAACTATTCGAGCAGTTATATATAACAATTCAGTTTCAATGTAAAAAAACAGTTCTATTTCAAATAATTCAGTATAGCATAAGCACGCAGTTGAAATGGAAGTACAGTTTAATTGTCAAAAACATTTCTATTTCAAGCTATTCAGTTTAATCAAACAATTCAGAGTTCTATTTAACCCATAGATAGGGCCCTATCAGGTGCTACTACGCTGGTCCAGAGTGGACCTGGGAGCAATGGCAATAAAGGGGTGCTCCGTATTCCCCAAAGTTCCAGCATTACTGGGACCTCACCATCAGAGAGTTTAGTGTCATATCTAGGACACTCATTGGGGGGAAGGGGATAAGATATATTCATATTTATCCCAAGAACATCAACGTAAAGTTAAACGTTAAAAGCCTCCTTCAGGGATTGAACAAGGTTCGCTAGTTCTATTTACTTCTGTCAAAAACCGCTCCCAATCAAGTGAAAATCGAGTTAGATATTAACAGCTTGCTGGATATGATTCCTGACCGTTTTACCAGGCAAGGTTAAATACTTTTGTTTGGAATTTGTAAATTATGAACTTTCTTAAAACGAACTTTTCTCGAACAAAGTAAGCCCCTGCGCAGAACAGCTTATTCGTTTCTACTGCAACCTTGAAGCAAACGAGTTCAAACATAGATCGCGCTATTACGTTCACTTGCAGACTAATCCTCATGAAAAATGCATGGACTTCTTATCCCACGCCTAGGTATGGATTAAAATGTATACCCCGTTGTTCTACAAGGATGGTTTCGGCTTTAAATCTCCGACTGAAGAAAAAAAAAAAACAACTAAATCATTTTCTTATAGAGGGGAGGTAACTCTGAAAAATTTGAGGTTAGAAAAAAATAACAAAAATAACCGATTTAATTTTAAAATATTCTGGCACTTACTATTTTTTAGAGAGGAGGTTTTTAATGAGAAAAACGTCACATTTGGGCATAATGGTCAGTGTTCGCCAATGATCCAGGAGACAAGGGTTCAATCCCAGGTCGAATTATACCAAAGACTCAAAAATGGTGCTTGATGTCTCCTTGCTTAACATTCAGCATTATAATGTACGGATCAAGATTAAATGGATTATCCAAGGAAAGGAGTAACACACTCACCTAGACCTCGGTGTAGTAGCTATTGAAAAGGGAACCTTCGTTTCGATTTCAACTACGTTCGGTTAACTTACACACACACGCACACACACATATATATATATATATATATATATATATGTGTGTGTGTGTGTGTGTGTGTGTGTGTAATGATAAAAATAATAAAAATAAATAAATGTTAGATATATATATCTAAATCATGGAATTTAGACTGCGACCCCTGGCTTTCATGGAGCTTTTTGCAAAAAACACACCATGAAACCAAGGGGTTGCAGTCTAATTTACATGAATTAAATATATTTATATCTAACATATATTTATTTATTATTATTATTATCATAAAATAGCTCTATCCTAGATATTGAACACTCTCCATATTATATTACAATTGGTGCGACACAAACCCACAAACTGATTTAGGGTCAACCAACCAATATATATATACGTGAGGTATGCTATAAGTTTCCAGACATTTTTCGTATGGGCATTTAAAATTGTCGTAGAATCTTGAAAATTCCCTATGTTATTGCTTTACATGTTATGAGATAACTGACTAATTTTTGTGATTCCAGGTTCAAATGAACAGCTACAGCAGGAATTGATAAACACCCTACTAAAACCTGATTGTCGCAGCTGGTTAATTTCAAAAATGCAATCTGGACGTGAGGACAGTTTAAAAGAACAATATGCAATAAAATTCGGTTTTAAACGTGGTAAAAAATACAACAGAAACGTATGGAATGCTTCAGACTGCTTTTCGACCATCTTGCATTAATCGAGCATCAGTTTTTGAGTGGCATAAGAGATTAAAGGAAGGCAGGGAGCCTGTGAGGGATGATGATAGGTGTGGGAGGAGTAAGTAAGTCAGTACACCACAGTTGATTGGCCAAAGGGTTAGGGTTAGGGTTTTAAGGGAGTTCAGGAGAACATTCGGTCGGAAGAGGCCAGCACTCTTCAAATCGGGTCAGTGACATCTCCACCAGGACAACATGTCAGTCCACAACTCCATCCTTGTCACAGACTATTTGACCAAGATGGGCATCAAGACAGTTCCTCAGCCTCCCTATAGTCCTGACCTTGCTCCCTGTGACTTTTGGTTATTCCCTAAGCTCAGAAGCTGTGGTTATGTGACAATTGAGGAGATGAAAGAAGCTGTGAGGAAGGTCTTTGACATGCTCACACAAGAGGACTTCAATGGGGCCTTCCAGAAGTTATTGAAACGGTACAACAGTTGCATTGCAGTTCGAGGAGATTACTTCGGAAGGGACTAGAGTGTCATGTGTGTACCATCAATAAAAGTGCCCGTATGAAAAAGTCTGGAAACTTATCGTATGCCCCACGAATATATATATATATATAGTAAATAAAGTTGGTGACCGTAATCGAGGGTGACCCGAAGTTCCTTTTCAATAACTACTTCTACGAAGTGTAAGGGATGGCTCTACTCCTTTCCGTGAATTGCTCCACTTTACCCTTGATCCGTACCTTATAATGCTGAGTGTTAAGCAAGGCGGCATCAAGTACCGTTTTATGAGTCTTTTGGTATGACTCGACCTAGGATTGAAGCCCAGTCTCACGGACCATTGACGAACACCCAACGGAATAAATCAAATATATATGTACTATTTATTCAAGCCATATTGGGGACATTTCACGAAGGTGAGAACATTTGTTGTCCAGTTTGTCAACATGTTTGCTGAACCGACTGGTAACAATTTGGATGATTTTTAAAAATTTTTAATTTGTTTTTTAATTTGATTTTTTATTTTCAAAAGATGAATTCGTAATCCTGAAGTTTTCTTTAACCCGAAAATCATCAAGTGAAGTAAACTTGGTTATATTTTTCCGAAGAAATTCCCTCGTCTTTTGTTAACCACCTATTTTATTTCGGACAACGTCATTCCAGGTTGGCTTACCAAAAGTATTCAGGTTTAATCTAGATAATAAACGATAGTTGTTTCTTTTTTTTTGTTGTTGTTTCTTTTCTTGTTTCCTTTCGTACATTCTTTTTTCCTTTATCATTTCTTTTTTCTTTCTTTCTTTTATTCATTTTTCTCGTATTTATTTCTTTCATTTTTCCTTACTTGTTTTACTTTTCTTTCTTTCTTTCTTTCTTTCTTTCTTTTATTTATTTATTTTTTTTTCTTTCTTTTTTATTTCCTTTACTTCTGTTCATACTTTTTTCCTCTGGTATTTTTCTTTCATTCATTTTTCTTGTATTTCTTTCTTTCATTCTTTCTTACTTTTTCTTTCTTTCAGTCTTTCTTTCTTTTTTTTTATTTGTTTCTTTCTATAATTTTCTTTCGTTTTTACTTCCTTAATTTCCGTTCGTACTTTCTTTTTTATTTGTTCTTTTTCTTTTTTTTTCTTTCATTCATTTTTCTTACGTGTCTTTCTTTCTTTCTTTCTTTCTTTCTTTCTTTCACTTTATTTCCGTTCGTTTTTTCTTTTTCTTCCTTTGTTCTTTTTCTTTCTTTCTTTCTTTCTTTCTTTCATTTTACTTGTATTTCTTTCTTTCATTTTTTCTTACTTGATTTTTCTTTCTTTCTTTCTTTCTTTCATTTTTCTTGTATTTCTTTCTTTCATTTTTTCTTACTTGATTTTTCTTTCTTTCTTTCTTTCTTTCTTTCTTTTCTATTTATATTCTTTCTTTCTTTTTTCGTTCTCTTTATTTCCGTTCGTACTTTCTTTTTTTCATTTTTTTCTTTCTTATTTTTATTAATTTTTCTTGTATTTCCCTCTCTCATTATTTCTTACTTGCTTTTCTCTCTCTCTCTCTCTCTCTCTCTCTCTCTCTCTCTTTCTTTCTTTCTTACTTGCTTGTCTCCTCTCTTCCGTTTTTCTTTTTTCTTTTTTTGTTCCTTTATTTATTCTCTCTCTTTTTCTTTATCTTTTTTTCGTATTTTCTTTCTTTCTTTTTATATTTTCCTTTTTTCCTTGTTTTATTCGTCTTTCATTAGCGTTCTTATTTCTTTCATTTGTTACTTTCTTTCTCTTTTTCTTGATTTTCTTTCTTGCTTCCTTTCGTTCTTTCTTTTTTTTTCTAATATTCTTTCTTTTTTATTTTCTTTCTTTCTTTCTTTCTTTATTACTTTAATTTTCCTTTACTCTTTCTTTATTCTTCTTTTTTCATTCACTGTTAATTCTTTCTTTCTTTCTTTCTTTCTGTTCGCTTTATGTTTTCTGTCTTTCTTTTTTCCTAATTCGTTCTTTTTTCCTAATTCTTTCTTTCTTTCTTTCTTTCTTTCTTTGCATTCAAGTTTTCATTCACTCTCTCTTTATTCATTTATTTCATCCTTTAATTTCTTTCTTTCTTTCGTTCTTTCTTTCTTTCTTTCTTTCTTTCTTATGTATTTATTCATTCAACTTCCCCTTTCTTTCTGGCTCTTTCTTTCTTTCTATCTTTCTTTCTATCTTTCTTTTTTTCTTTCTTTCTTTCCTCACATCCTACATATCTATCTTTCTTTCTTTGCATTTTTACTTTCACTAATTCATTTTTATTTTTACCTGAGAGCTTGACAAAGCTGTCTGTCAATTGATGTCCTGCCTTACCCAGTCGTGGATACCAATGACGGCATAATTCCTAACTCTTATCCTTTCTCGGAGCGTCAATACATTCCACTCCAATAACTATTTTTAAAATTCCAGCTCCTCGTGCCAAAACCATATTTACCCTATTTATGAATTTTTTTTTTTTTACCCTAAAACATTTTTCTACATACACATCCGACAATCTCCTGCTATTTTCTTAGCCACCAAATATTTGATAACAGCTTGATTTGATTAGGTGCTTTTTGAATAGCCTCAAACAAATACTTTTGTGAGATTAAATTATTCTAGCAATAAACTAACTCCACAGAATGGAAAGTGTATATTCATGGAAAAAGATCAGAACAAAAATGGTATTTTGCTTTTTTCAAAAGAATATATTGAATGACCCTTTTATAATTTTTGGTTCGCTTTTCTTTGGTTATGCTTTAAGGGTACATCAACCCCTTGCGCATTATTTAATATCAAATCCAGTTCATACATATCATCATCATCATCAAGTCGTGCTGGTAGCACGGATATCCCTGGCCCTCTCTCGCCACTTTTCCATATCGTTCATCGCCTCTGGCAGGTCTTCTGGCTGCATCCCGTATCCTCACATAGTTCCTGAATGTATGTTCGTTCTGGTCGTCCTGCTTTTGCTCGGCCATATGTGGGTGTCCATAAGAGTACATCACTAATGATTTCGTCCCTGCTTCTCCAGCAGTGTCCTGCATGTCTGGTTCGTCTAACTTGGATCGTTTTCGTGATAGAAGACAGGTGGCCGTACAGTTGGTGTCTTGTGGGGTGTTGCCTCCAGGACTTGTTCAAGATTGCTCGCAGCAAAAAAAGCTTGTGTAATTACCGTCCAGCTTCTTCTCCAGCCGTTTTGTTAGAGTCCATGTAGTGCATCCGTGTAGCAGTATCCCACAAAACAGAATTTGAACGGCCACCAATCACCATCTCTAAAAAGACGAAGAAGACATGCGGGACACTGCTGGAGAAGAAAAGACGAAGAAAAGACGAACCCATGCGTGACCTTCTCTAATGGACCCCTTCACACGAACGTACAAGTGTTGGACGACCAACAACAGCTCATTATGGACATAGGATGTACTACAAAACATGCTGGAAGTGATGGATAATGAAAAAATGGCGACAGAGAATCAGGGAAATCCGTGCTACGAGGATAACACGATGATCGTGGTATATATATATATATATATATATATATATATATATATATATATATATATTATAAGAGTGTTGATTGTCAAACAGAAATAAAATAATGTAGTGAAATATGAAGATGCACCTACGAATTCACATCCGCTTATAAAACGCGCTGCGTTTGCAAATTCACTTAAACTCATACAAACACGTATTATTACGCAACTATAACCTCCACACACACACACACACACACACACACACACACACACACACACAACCACATGTCAAAAAATCATATAAAACCAAAATGGTTTTTGACTGTATTTTTTCGATTTTCGATTCACTTCATTTTCTTAACTGCCTGATGATTGTTGTTTTGCAAAAAAACTCCATGAAACCCACGGGTCGCAGTCTAAATTTCATGAATTATATATATATATATATATTTATTATATATATATATATATATATATATATTTATGAGAAACATTTAATAAAATTCAGTCGATATATATATATATATATATATATATATATATAAGTCATGGTAATCTTTCGATGGCTGTGTTTTTATTCTCATCTATAGAAGTTACCCTAATAGATGAATAGCAATAGGTCCCCAATGGAACTATTTGATTCTGGCCTTTGTCCTTTTGGATTCGTACGCCCAGCACATGGTTCAGCATGTTGCTCACCCGTCAATGGGTTTGTCCACCTATATGTCTATGCTGTTTCCCATCGCTTTCGAAAAAAAATCCTGTCCCCTCCTGCCTGTATTAAGTTTGTAAAAGTCCACTGTTACTTTTTTTAATTTATCAGTGAGTCCTTATTTATGGTTCATTGCCTTCTTAGAAGCATTCTATTTTTACGCTTAATTAAGTTTTCAAACTGTAATAAATTCCAAAAGTATGAGCATTTTTTACCTACTTTCCCATGGTTCAACTGCTACTTGGAATTTCAGTAATAGACTTTTATGCATTTAAAGCACAGATAATAATATACAGCAGTGATTTTACAAAAAAAAAAAAGAATCTTTCGTGCATTTTGAAAGGAAAAATAGTAAAAGACAAAATAGCTAAACGTGAATTGACCACTGCCAAAGATAGACAGGATCTGTTTTGCTTTGAGCTGCTTTCTTCATTTTATGACAGTCCATCCATTCTACTGTCGTCTGGGGGTAATCAATCTTTCGTCTTTTATACAAATACACACTTGTTTTCTAGTGATTTATACGTGGTGTATTCAATAAGCTTCCAGACTTTTTTGTACAGGCATTTAAAATAGCCGTAGACTCTTGAAAATTCACTATGTTATTGCTATACATCTTATGAGATGACTGACTAATTTTTATGATTTTAGCTTCAAATGAACACCTACAGCAGCAATTGGAATACACCCGAGGAAAGCCTGATTGTTACAGCTGGTAAATTTCAAAAATGCAATCTGGACGTGAGGACACTTTAGAAGAATGATATGCAATAAAATTCGGTTTTAAACGTGAAAAAATGCCAGAGAAACGTATGGAATGCTTCAGACTGCTTTTGGAGCATCGTGCGTTAACCAAGCATCAGTTTGTGAGTGGCATAAGAGATTCAAGGAAGGCAGGGAGTCTGTGAGGGATGATGAGAGGTGTGGGAGGAGTAAGGAAGTCAATAGACCAGAGTTGATTGGCCAAACGGTTAGGGTTAGGGTTACTATGTTGAGGTTTTAAGGGAGTTCAGGAAGAGAGTCCGTCGGAAGAGGCCAGCACTCTTCAAATCGGGTCAGTGGCATTTCCAGCAGGACAATGCACCAGTCTACAACTCCATCCTTGTCACAGACTACTTAACCAAGATGGGCATCAAGACAGTTCTCAGCCTCCATATTGTCCAGACCTGTTCTGATTCCGTTAGCCATCACCGGGTACAAGTATTAAGAATTCCTGTATTGTTACCCGCTTGCAGCCAGGACAATCATCTGGAGGTTTCAGATTCAATCCTTACTGCAGGCGAGTAACAATACAGGGATACTTAACACTTGTACCCGGTTATGGCTGACAGAATCAGAACAGGCGACCCCTGAGGATTCAATAAAGGACGTAGTTCCGTAAAGCTTCACGAGTTCGACAAACACCTGAAGAAGGCCAGAGGACATATCAGCCGACACGTTGTGGAAATAACAATAAATATGAAGATAATAGTCCGAAAACCCTTAAATAACCTACTATGGTTGATTCGCCATCAAACCAAACTTTGACAGTTTTTTATCAAAATTATTTTATTCGGCATTAAATGACTCGAGAACGGTTGATATGCCGTAAAACAAAACAACCAAAAACCAATCTCTTCCGTTAATATGTTGTATTCACTCATTAAATCATTAACTCTCTGATGTTTTGTCACCACATAATTATTGTTATTAGTTGAAGTAGTAGTAGTTGTAGTAATTGAGGTTTCTCTTGAGTTGTAAGTAGAGTTTTTTTTACTGATGTGTGAAAACAATAATCTTCTCAGTTTTCCCGGCCTTATCAGCGTTTTCCCCTCCTACAAGTGCTTTATTATTTTTCTTATTGTTTTACTTCTTGCGAGTTATTCACATCAGCTCAGAACAATCCCCGAAGATTTAGTAAAGAGACAAGAAAACTTAGAAATCAGAGGACAACTAGAAATAAAAGACCATCAGCTACCGCTGGTGTGAAAAAAGCACAAAGAATAAAACAATAATGATGATAATGATAATAACAATATTGAATGTTTTAATCTTTTCAAAAATTTATTTAAACGCTGAAACCAGAAACTGTCTAGTCACTGAGAAGATACAAATTATCAGCTCAGAACTAAATGAAAATTTTACATAAAATTCACAAAAAGTCTCAAATAGATTTTTATAACTGGGATTTGAACTTTGACCCATAATCCGTCAATCACTCTAAGGTGAATTTTTGCTACATCCAGTACATTGGAAGAGTAAATCATTACATAACACATATTTTTATGAATACTTTATTTATAAAAGTATTTTGAAATCACAAGTATTTATCATGTTTTTGTAACGAAATTCACTGCAATATTTTTTTAACGATGAAAGAATTTTTCACAATCTCTTTTTTACCAGTTGGTGTTGGAACGGCTCTTCAAGTAAACCGAGATCTTGGGGTGGCCAGCAACACGAGTTCTCAAGGCCATAAGTTTGGGGTAGCTGCTGAACATAGACTGATTTTCCATATAGGGATTCTCCAGGCAACAGTAGCACATCATATCACACCAAAGCATCTGCAGAAAAATAAATATATTTCAGAATATACACACGCATATATATATATATATATATATAAAATTTCGTTGAACATAATAGACATTTTTTGTCTACATATTTTCTTGTTGATCATTTCATATTGCCGTATCGATTTTATTATATCCGGCGGGAATTGATTAATATATTTTCCATAATTGTTTAATTCCCACCGAATATGATAAAATCAATACGGCAATATGAAAGGATCAACAAGAAAATATGTTGACAAAAAATGTCTATTATGTTTCACGAAATTTGTATTAATGTAGAAATGCTGCCAATATATATATATATATATATATATATATATATATATATTACAACAGTGTAGGTTGTCACTAAATCACATTGGGGATATGTGTCGAACCAAGTGCAAAAAATTATGGAGAGTGCTCAATATCTAGGATAGAGCTATATATATATATATATATAAGACAATTTTAAAGAATAAGTGCTCGAACCTACGACAGCAGAGAAGTTACCTAGAAATATATTCATGAATGCTATAAATTCCTTCATTTAAATATCTGATCTGCTAAATCGCTCCATCAGATGATTGGGCATAAAATCTGAGCACATAGTGTTCTAATATTGATAATCTTATATATATATATATATATATGTGTGTGTGTGTGTGTGTGTGTGTGTGTGTGTGATAAATACATCAAGAACCAGAAACTATCTACCTAGGTTTCACCAAACGGATCATCAGTATAATTCTGACTGTAGAACCTTTGTCCAAACGATATATCATTAATTAAGCGGGCACCAGAAAGAGTAACATGTTAGCATAAAAATTAAACCCGCACGCTATTTACAAATTAAACAAGCTTGTTTCATGCCTGGAAGCAGTTAATAGTTCAGATCTCTAGCTGAGTAATTCAATTGGTTTATAGCAAAAATCTACATCTATTTTTTTTCCTCTGGAGGCAATAGCTATCATCAGCCTTATATTTACGGCATTCTAAAAAATCTATCACCCATTTTCATATATATATATATATATATATATAAATTCCTTTGAGTTTACCGTGTTTTGATCCCAGCGGCGGGAGGCTAATATGTCTAGCCACACTGATAAGTTCTGATAGAACGAAACAGAACTGTCTGTGGATGACTATATATATATATATATATACTCCCCTACCCCCGTAGGTTTGAGTTCTCCGGCGAATGAAGTAATCGTGTTGCCATTAGCGTTTATTGCAAGCCTCTTCATATATGAATTAAGGTCTCGGTAGCCGTTAAACGGATGTATGTAAACAATAGTAATTGTGATTCATAACCGTTTAAAATTTACTTCTATCCTACTAGCTCCTCGTGGTTGAAGGGTTAGAAGCTTGGATTGGCGTTTGAGTTAACCGGGTTTCGTTCCCAGCTACGGGAAGCTAATATATCTAGTCACACTGATGAGTTCTGATAGAACGAAGCAGATCTGTCTGTGGATTACTATATATATATATATATATATATACCAAATGGATTTGTAAACAAAATAATAATAAAGTAATCGTAAAAGCAAATTAAATAACAAGAACAAGCCAAAGCTTAATTATTTTGCATGGACAATATCTTTAAAACATTAGCTGGAATGAACTAGAAATTTTAAATATCAGCACTAACAACCAAAATACTAGATGTAGCTGCATAGAAAAATAGAGATGTACTTTGAAGGGAAATTGTTTGATTAGAAATGTTACCGTCAGAAATGTTACTGAATACAATACTTGCCAGTGGCGTGGAAAAGGTAAACAACTGCTAGTGGTGTACTACTTAATCAACATGTTCAGGTATTCATCGAGCACTCCTCGTACGCATAAGTATGGCACAAGGCATTTCTTATTGTGGAAAATCAGCATCGCCACCCTCTCACAGTAGTCTCTAACGCATTTATGAAAAATAGGATATACTTATTAATTTACGTTATATAACTGATCAAAGTGCAGCTTCTTCGTGTATACTTTTGCCCTACTCAAGACTTTCTAGAAACGAAACTGACTTAATGGCCCGTTTGTATACTGAACGAGAATAGAATTTGTACGATTTCAAGCTACGTGGTGTCTTCAATAAGTTTCCAGACATTTTTGTACAAGCATTTAAGATTATCGTAGACTCTTGAAAATTCAGTATGTTATGAGATGACGGACCAATTTTTATGATTTCAGCTTCAAATCAACAGCTAGAGCAGGAATAGGAATACACCCTACTAAAGCCCGATTGTCACAGCTGGGGAATTTCAAAAATGCAATCTGACACTTTAGATGAACGATATTCAATAAAATTGTGTTTTAAACTTGGAAAAAATGCCACAGAAACGTATGGAATGC
The DNA here is from genome assembly GCA_963585895.1 of Sepioteuthis lessoniana. Lineage (NCBI taxonomy): Eukaryota > Metazoa > Mollusca > Cephalopoda > Myopsida > Loliginidae > Sepioteuthis > Sepioteuthis lessoniana. The sequence continues at coordinate 13,048,096 of OY757942.1, forward strand.
CTCAGACTGCTTTTCGACCATCTTGTATGAATCGAGCATCAGTTGTTGAGTGACATAAGAGATTCAAGGAAGCCATCGAATCTGTGAGGGATGATGAGAGGTATGGGAGGAGTAAGGAAGTCAATAGACCAGAGTTGATTGGCCAAAGGGTTAGGGATAGGGTTACCATGTTGAGGTTTTAAGGGAGTTCAGGAAGAGATTTCATTGGAAGAAGCCAGCATTTCAAATCAGGTCTGTGGCATTTCCACCTGGACAATACACCTCTCCACAATTCCATCCTTATCACAGACTATTTGACAAAGATGGGCATCAACACAGTTCCTCACCGTCCCTATCGTCCAGACCTTGCTCCCTGTGACATTTGGTTATTCCCTAACCTCAGAGGCTGTCGTTATGAGACAATTTAGGAGATGAAAGATGCTGTGACGAAGGTCATTGACATGCTCACACAAGAGGACTTCGATGGGGCATTCCAGAAGTTGTTGGAACGTACAACAAGTGCATTGCAGCCTGTAGAGATTACTTAGAAGGGGAGTAGTGTTTTATGTGTGTACTACCAATAAAAGTGCCCATACTAAAAAAGTATGGAAACTTATTTAATGAACCTTGTATTACTATTATTTCTTACCTGGTCTCCCATGAAGAAATTGTTTCCGCTGTTACGCATATTGAGAGTTTTTTCCAAGAAGGGAAGTACCCTATTGCAAGTATTCATATATCTCCATCGCATGTAGTTCTGAAAAGTAAGAGAAAAGAATTATACCATACTAAGAGTGATCGAAAATATGTGATTTTATAAAATAACAAGGTTTGTTCAGTTGAGTAGGGTTCATTATTCAGTGGGTATAATGCTCTGGGAGAACGGGTATCAATCCCAGGTCGAGTCATACGAAAATGATACTTGATAACTCCTTGCTTAACACTCAGCATTATCATGTATGTATCAAGAGTAAAGTGGAGCAATCCAGAGAAACGAGTAGAGCTCTCCTCTACACTTTGGTGTAGTAGCTAACGAAAAGGTAGCCTTCGGGTCCTCATTGACTACAGTCACCAAATTTACTTAATATACTTGTAGGAAAATAAATTTTTATTCATTGGTCATTTTTGTCTTAGTGACTATGGCTTCATTCTTCAACACAACCTCATATACTGAAGAACAAAGGAGGATGGGAAAAATATTCTCTTTTCCGAAGGAAATTTACTTGGAACGAAATACAAACTGCCTTCACCAGGATTCGAACATCTGTTCACCTAGTCAATTTTCTACGAAGATAACGGTTTCGCTAGAATCGTTTCTTCGCAATGCATTTTTTTAATTTTAGAAGTTAAAATCAAGGGTTATGACTTGCAGAATAAATATAGGTTTTTACTTACATCATAATTAGAGGATGTCATATCACTGCCTCCCATGTCTGAGGACATCATACCATTGCTGCCAAACTTGAATTTTAAAAAAAAGGAGAGAAGGATTGAGTAATAAACACAGTGATTTAGATAGATAGATAGATAGATAGATATGAACAAAATCTGATAGATGCAATTAAAGAGAACGGGAGAGATTAGAACTGTCGAGGAGACTTACAATGCACCTTTCAGACACAAGTTCAATTGCTCAGCATTTAAAAAAACATTCATGCCCAACAACACAATTACGTAAAATTCTCACCTACAACACAACAATATTAGAACATAAAAATAATAAACAAAAACTACAGATTCTCGAAGCACTACATATTAGAAACATGCAACCGACAATTAATAGAATTAATTTTCAAACCAGTGCTAATGTACTTAAATGTCTTTAGCTACTGACACTAATTATAGAAACCCATTTAAAAGCAAACGCCATAATCTTCCAAAGGTGGAAAGGTTCAGATATGAAATAATTGACTCACCCTGAAGCGTCCGTTCTTCCAGTGGTAGTACCTCATGTAATCGTGCATGATTTCATAGAAGCAGTCAGCGATGTAGTCACACCTCATCATATCCATGGGACTCTTGGGGTAAAACCCTAAAAGATTGAAAGTTTTTCAGTTAATAAATATTTAGAATAATTTTAATCCGACTTTGATTATTTTTTCTAGGTACTTATCGAATATTGCAGAATAATCCGCCATTGTTCTTAGCATATATATATATATATATATATATATATACATAATGTTTGTTTTTGGTCCAAAGAAAGTATAAAGATATAAAACTGGAGTAAAGCAGACTAAGGTAAACACTCTAAGAAAAAGAGAGGATGACCTCTATATAAAACCCATAACCAAAGAAAAACATCCAAACTACGAACTAGAGTGTGTTAAAGTTTCATTGAGTACCCCATTAACAAGGCCTTGTGGCATATATGTTCCCTGGCGAAAGTAACAAGCAGGAAACATACACATATATAACATGTATGTAAGAACAAAATAAAAAAGTTCAAAAAAAGAATACAAAACTCTTCGTGACCCTACCTATTTAATATATATATATATATATATATATATATATATATATATATATATATATATATATATTGCAGGATGTTGAGATCTTTTTCTCGTTTTGTATTATAAAAGTGTTGGTTGTCACTAAATCACTTTGTGGGTATGTTTCGAACCAAGTACAATATAATATGAAGAGTTCTCGATACCTAGGATAGAGCTATTTTATAATAATAATAATACATAAACCTGTATTAGATATATACATTTAATTCATCATCATCATCATATCGTGCTGGCAGCACGGATATCCCTGACCCTCTCTCGCCACTCCTCCCTATCGTTCATCGCCCTAGGTAGGTCTTCCGGACAACAACCTTTATCCTCACATAGCTGCTGAATGTACGTTCGAGCTGGTCGCCCTGCTTTTGCGTGGCCATGTGTGGGGATCCATAAGAGTACATCTCTTATGAGTTCATCTCTGCTTCTCCAGCAGTGTCCTGCATGTCTGGTTCGTCTAACTTGGATAGTTTTCGTGATAGGGGGCAGGTGGCCGTACAGTTGGTGTCTTGTGGGGTGTTGCTGCCAGGACTTGTTCAGGATTGCACGCAGCATTCTTGTGTAATTGCCATGTAGTTTCTTCTCCAGCCGTTTTGTTAGCGTCCATGTAGTGCATCCATATAGCAGTATCAATGTGACCGCTGCCTGGAAGAAACTGCGTTTCATTTTATCGGTTTGGTCTGATTTCCATATAATCGATAGCCTATTGATAGCTGACCATGCTTTTGTTTTAATTCAATGAATAAAATATATATATCTAATATATATTTATTTTATATATATATATATATAAAGTGAAAAGTAAAATTGATAACCATACGCGAAGAAAACACAAAGGGTCCTTTTTTAATAGCTAAAACACCGAAATTTAGGGGAAGGCATGACTTGTTTCCTTTGACTGTCCCACTTTATCATTGATACATACCTTATAATGCTGAATGTTATGCCAGGAAGTATCAAGTATCATTTTTTTAATCTCTGGTTTTACTCAACCTGGGATTGAACACCGGTCACCCAGGCCCTTGGCAAACACTATATATATATAAGGGTCTTTCAAAAGTTCTCTGCCTCACACAGATTCTTTATTAATTGTACATCTTTCACCTTTTTGCGCCACCTTCATAAAACAAAATCCTATTTTTATAAAAATTAGTAGTCTGTTGCCACAAGAAAAATATCAGGTTAATGCCTTATTTTTTTCTAATAAGAACTTTTTGAACACTCGTAGTATATATATATATATATATATATATATATATATATATATATATTATCCTCTTGGCTTTTCGTCGACCATGCTGCTTCCCATGGCTTTTGGTTAAAAAAATTGTTCCTATGTTTTTGATTATAAGTTTTAACTAAGTTATAGTCCACTAATACTTTTTTTCATTTACTAGAGTACTTTTTAAGCATCCATTAGTCTATTTCACATTTAATTTAAAGGTTTTTTTGGGGGGTAGGGAGGGTTTGAGGGGTCTAATATGCTCAATAGTTTTTGCTTCTTTGACTAGGTTTAAAATTTTGATTTCGGTTTTACAGTTTAAATTGTTCTTCCTCGTAAGACACGCATACTATATGACTTTGATTTTACTAAGGGAATATTAAATAAAATCATACATGTATATTAAATGACAGTTTAGCTAAGTACAAAATATTACTCACCAATTTTGAACATGCCTTCGAATGGAACTGTTTACTCTTTCCTACATTATTTACCAATGGTCTCTTTAGTATAATTTTTCAGCTTTTAAAAGGATTTACATACATTTTGGCTCTTTCCTTTTTGTCGGACGTGGTGGGGGTTCAATTGTTCATTTGTTGCTACCCTATCCTTTTTTGCTTGTTTTTTTTTCTTTTTCTACTGAAATTTAGAGTCTGGCATGTGAGCTAAATAATTCGACCCTTTTTCTAAAAGGAATTCCAAGTTTCGATAGTGTTAGCTTTTTACAGGTTCTAAGTTTTAATTTCGGTTTTACAGTTTAAATTGTTCTTTCATTTAAGACACATATACTATACAGATCTGATTTTGCTATGGGAATATTAAATAAAATCACACATGTATTTTAAACGACAGTTTAGAAAAGTACAAAATATTACTCACCAGTTTTGAAGTTGCCTTCGAATGGAAATGTTTAATCTTTCCTACCTCATTTACGAATAGTCTCTTTAGTATACTTTTCAGCTTTTGAAAGGATTTACATACATTTGGCTGTTTCCTTTTTGCCGGACGTGGCGGGGGGTCAATTGTTCATTTGTTGCTACCCTACCCTTTTTTTGCTTGTTTTTTTTTTCTTCTTTTTCTACTGAAATTTAGAGTCTTGCATGTGAGCTGAATAATTCGACCCTTCTTCAAAAAGGAATTCCAAGTTTCGATAGTGTTAGCTTTTTACAGGTTCTAAGTTTTGATTTCGGTTTTACAGTTTAAATTGTTCTTTCATTTAAGACACATATACTATACAGATCTGATTTTGCTATGGGAATATTAAATAAAATCACACATGTATTTTAAACGACAGTTTAGAAAAGTACAAAATATTACTCACCAGTTTTGAAGTTGCTTTCGAATGGAACTGTTTACTCTTTCTACATTATTTTGTATGCTAAACTATGGCTCAAATAGAACTGTTTGTCATTTAAACTGAGTGGAAATAAATGATTTTGAATAATCAGAAATGGAACTGGTTGATCATTTTGATATGAGTAAACAATAGACTGATGTTTAATTGAATAGTTATTGATGCATAAGTATAATTCAGACAATTTAACTCTGTGCAAAAAATGAGTACAGATTCATTTAAATGTTGTATTGATTATATTGATTTTAGCCTCAAATTTTCTGCGGTTCCACTAGATATTTTGAAAATTATATTTTTAAAAATTACACTTATATTTTCAGACCAATATCTTCAGTAAACTAAACAAATACGAGGTGTTTACGATAAGTTTAAAGACATTTTTCGTATGGGCACTTTTATTGATAGTACACACATGAAACACTAGTCCCCTTCGAAGTAATCTCTACAGGCTGCAATGCACTTGTTGTACCATTCCAACAACTTCTGGAATGCCCCATCGAAGTCCTCTTGTGTGAGCATGTCAATGACCATCGTCACAGCCTCTTTCATCTCCTCAATTGTCTCATAATTACAGCCTCTAAGGTTAGGAAATAGCCAAAAGTCACAGGGAGCAAGGTCAGGACTATAGGGACGGTGAGGAACTGTGTTGATGCCCGTCTTGGTCAAATAGTCTGAGATAAGGATGAAGTTGTGGACAGGTGTATTGTCCAGGTGGAAATGCCACAGACCCGATTTGAAGAGTACTGGCTTCTTCGTAAGGAATCTCTTCCTGAACACCCTTAAAACCTCAACATAGTAACCCTAACCCTTTGGCCAATCAACTCCAGTGTTCTGACTTCCTTACTCCTCACACACCTCTCATCACCCCTCACAGACTCCCTGCCTTCCTTGAATCTCTTATGCCACTCAAAAACTGATACTCGATTCATACAAGATGGTCAAAAAACAGTCTGAAGCATTCCATACATTTCTATGGCATTTTTAAAAAGTTTAAAACAGAATTTTATTGCATATCGTTCTTCTAAACTGTACTCACGTCCAGATTGCATTTTTGAAATTCACCAGCTGTGACAATCTGGCTTTAGTAGGGTATATTCCAATTCTTGCTGTAGCTGTTACTTTGAAGTTGAAATCATAAAAATTGGTCAGTCATCTCATAAGATAACAATAACACAGTGAATTTTCAAGAGTCTACGACAATTTTAAATGACTGTACAAAAAAGTCTGGAAACTTATCGTATGCACCTCGTACGATTGAAAGAACTCATCTTATTTCATGATAAAGTATTAAAGAATGACAAATCAAAATGGATTTTAAATACATTTTTTTTCCTTTTAGGCGTTTAAGAAGTGTACACTTACCGAATTCGCGGGCCAAATATCTGGCAATGGCCATAGTCTCAGGCATTCTCATGCCACCGTCCATCTCCAAGACAGGGACACACATGCAGGGCATATCTGGAGTAAAAAAATAAAATTATTGTCTGAATATCTAAGATGAAGGAAAACAATTAATTGTTTGATGAGATGAGTATCATAATTTTCATTTGGTTGGGTTTTATGACATATCAACCATTGAAGGTTATTTAATGCCAAATCCTCTTTATACATATATATCAAATATATATGATTTGGTTTGGTTGGGTTTTATGGCATATCAACCATTGTAGGTTATTTAATGCCAAATCCTCTTTATACATATATATCAAATATATATGATTTGATTTGGTTGGGTTTTATGGCATATCAACCATTGTAGGTTATCTAATGCCAAATCCTCTTTATACATATATATCAAATATATATGATTTGATTTGGTTGGGTTTTATGGCATATCAACCATTGTAGGTTATTTAATGCCAAATCCTCTTTATACATATATATCAAATATATATGATTTGGTTTGGTTGGGTTTTATGGCATATCAACCATTGTAGGTTATTTAATGCCAAATCCTCTTTATACATATATATATCAAATATACATGATTTGGTTTGGTTGGGTTTTATGGCATATCAACCATTGTAGGTTATTTAATGCCAAATCCTCTTTATACATACATATCAAATATATATGATTTGATTTGGTTGAGTTTTATGACATATCAACCATTGTAGGTTATTTAATGCCAAATCCTCTTTATACATATATATCAAATATGTATGATTTGGTTTGGTTGGGTTTTATGGCATATCAACCATTGTAGGTTATTTAATGCCAAATCCTCTTTATACATATATATCAAATATATATGATTTGGTTTGGTTGGGTTTTATGGCATATCAACCATTGTAGGTTATTTAATGCCAAATCCTCTTTATACATATATATCAAATATATATGATTTGGTTTGGTTGGGTTTTATGGCATATCAACCATTGTAGGTTATTTCATGCCAAATCCTCTTTATACATATATATCAAATATATATGATTTGGTTTGGTTGGGTTTTATGGCATATCAACCATTGTAGGTTATTTCATGCCAAATCCTCTTTATACATATATATCAAATATATATGATTTGGTTTGGTTGGGTTTTATGGCATATCAACCATTGTAGGTTACTTAATGCCAAATCCTCTTTATACATATATATCAAATATATATGATTTGATTTGGTTGGGTTTTATGGCATATCAACCATTGTAGGTTATTTAATGCCAAATCCTCTTTATACATATTTATCAAATATATATGATTTTGTTTGGTTGGGTTTTATGGCATATCAACCATTGTAGGTTATTTAATGCCAAATCGTCTTTATACATATATATCAAATATATATGATTTGATTTGGTTGGTTTTTATGGCATATCAACCATTGTAGGTTATTTAATGCCAAATCCTCTTTATACATATTTATCAAATATATATGATTTTGTTTGGTTGGGTTTTATGGCATATCAACCATTGTAGGTTATTTAATGCCAAATCCTCTTTATACATATATATCAAATATATATGATTTGATTTGGTTTTGTTTTATGGAATCTTTGTTGGTTATATAATGCTTAATGCTCTTTATACATATATATTATATATATATGATTTTGTTTGGTTTGGTTTTATGGCATATCAATCATTATAGGCTATTTAATGCCAAATCCTGTTTATATATATATATATATATATATATATATATATATATATATATATTTATGATTCATAAACACATTTTGTAGTTAATATTATTAAATGACCCTAACCCCTTTTTTGCACTAAGGTGAATGGTTTCGAGTATTTCAATATAACAGTCAAAACCTAACTTAAGTCATTCGTTTGAACAGTTTTTTCTATTTGACCCATTGATAGGACCCTATCAGGTGCCACATCTCCGGGTCATAGTGAATCTGGGAACAATGGCAATGAAGGGATACTCTGCATTTCTCAAAGCTCCAGCATTACTGGAGCCTTAGCATTAGATTGTTTTTATCATATCTAGGACATTTGTTAGTGGTGGTGGGGGCGTTTCTCTTCTGAATTCATCGGTGAATATGCAATTATTAGATGAATCTTCAGATAATAAACGTTGAAAATAATGAGACTATCTGAATAATTAGACTTACCGAATTACTCTGCAGAGGAGAGTAAGTGATTAGCACATGATAAAAGAAAAAGTTCAGTCGGAGTTTTGAGAAATTTAAATCTAAACTTGTGGCTTTTGTGAGTAAAAAGATTAAAAAGAATCCGAAACATATCGCTGCCTTCATAAAATTTTAATGTCATTTAAAAAATCGTGGCTGACTTTAGATTTTTTTTTTTTTAACTTTCTTCCATTTTTATCATTAAGGGTTTTCGAACTATTGTTTTCATCTTTATTGTTTTTTCAACATTTTTTCAGCCGATATCTCCTCCGGCCTTCCTCAGGTGTTTGTCAAACTCGAGAACCTTCACGGAACTTCAAGCAATATCCTTTATTGAATCCACGAGGGTCACCTGTTCTGATTCCGTTAGCTATAACCGGTTGCAAGTGTTAAGTATTCCTGTATTGTTACTCGCCTTCAGTGAGGATTGAACCTGCAACCTTCAGATGATTGTCTCCTTAGAAGCTTAGGGAACTAACGCTTATAACCCTTACGCTTGGTGTCCAGCAATCCTGACAGCAGGAAAGTTAAATAATAGCAATACAGATGAAGACAATAGTCCAAAAACCTTTTATGATAAAAATATAAACTTAATGTTCTTACTTGACTATGATCACAACTATTTTGTATAATTTTTTTACCTTTGCTCATATTCAATTTTTTTATCCAACTTTTTTTAATTATCGGTTCCTATACTGTATTCATCCTGCAGTGAGGATTGAACCTGCAACCTTCAGATGATTGTCTCCTAAGAAGCTTAGGGAACCAACGCCTATAACCGTTACGCTCTGTGTTAAATAGAACTAAACAGCGTACTTTTGCTAAACTGATTTGTTCGAAATAGAAAAAAAATTGAATATGAGCACAGGTAAAAAAATCATACATAACAGTTGTAATCATAATCAAGTAAGAACATTAGGTTTATATGTCCCAAAAATTCACTCTAAACTATCCAGCAGGATACATAGCATACCTGAAGAAGGCCAGGGGTCATATCGGCCGAATCGTTGTAGAAATAACAATAAAGATGAAGACAATAGTCCGAAAACCCTTTATGATAAAAATCATCGAGCTTCATCTCAGAAATTTAGACAAACACCTGAAGAAAGCCGAAGGACATATCGGCCGAAACGTTGTGGAAATAACAATAAAAATGAAGACAATAGTCCGAAAACCTTTAATGATAAAAATCATCAAGCTTCATATCAGAAATTTAGACAACAAACACCTGAAGAAAGCCGGAGGATATATCAGCCGAAACGTTGTAGAAATAACCATAAAGATGAAGACAATAGTCCGAAAACCCTTAATGATAAAAATCATCGAGCTTCTTCTTTGAAATTTATACAACAAACACCTGAATAAAGCCGGGGGACATATCGGCCGAAACGTTGTAGAAATAACAATAAAGATGAAGACAATAGTCCGAAAAACCCTTAATGATAAAAATAATCGAGCCTCTTCACAGAAATTGAGACTACTAATAAACCTTCGTTAATTTCAGGAAATTCAGTAATTAACTCAGAAAGGACAAATAAACTAGATACGAAATCTCCCATACATTCGTAGTGTTGCAGCTTAGACCAACACCTCGTTGGTTTGCAAATGTTGTGGCTCTGTAATATTATTTATGAATTAGATGCACCCATAACAGCAATAAATCAAAATTAACCAATGTTTAACTAATTGTATTCGCCAGTCAGCATCTACTCTGTGAGATATACACATAACAATGGCGTCACTGACAGAAGACTAAAAATTCATAATCCCCACTCTGAAGATGACAAAACACTTCAAATTTCAAGTCTTAAACAATATTGTCAAAATGCGTCATGGAGCTAATTAAGGCATAATTAATTAATTAATCTTTTTCCATCCATTTATATGTATTTATATATTTTACTTTCTGTTTATTTTATAAAACAATATCATCATCATCATCATATCGCGCTGGTAGCACGGATATCACTGACCCTCTCTCGCCACTCCTCCCTATCGTTCATCGCCCTAGGTAGGTCTTCAGGACAACATCCTGTATCCTCACATAGCTGCTGAATGTACGTTCGAGCTGGTCGCCCTGCTTTTGCGCGGCCATGTGTGGGGATCCATAAGATTACATCTCTTATGAGTTCATCTCTGCTTCTCCAGCAGTGTCCTGCATGTCTGGTTCGTCTAACTTGAATAGTTTTCGTGATAGGGGGCAGGTGGCCGTACAGTTGGTGTCTTGTGGGGTGTTGCTGCCAGGACTTGTTCAGGATTGCACGCAGCATTCTTGTGTAATTGCCATCTAGTTTCTTCTCCAGCCGTTTGGTTAGCGTCCATGTAGTGCATCCATATAGCAGTATCGATGTGACTGCTGCCTGGAAGAAACTGCGTTTCATTTTATCGGTTAGGTCTGATTTCCATATAATCGATAGCCTATCGATAGCTGTCCATGCTTTCGTTAGCCTCGTTTCGATGTCTTTTTCGGTTGATTCGACGCTGCTTCCTAGGTACGTGAATTTGTCTACTAGTTTAAGTGGGGTTCCTTCTAGAGTGGAGATGTCCCCCATTTGGTTATAGCACATATATTCCGTTTTGTGTGCATTAACATAGAGGCCTATGCTTGCTGCTGCTCGTTCCAAACTATGCAGAAAAGTTTCGGCTTGGTCAGGTGTATTTGCCAGTATCGCTATGTCATCGGCGTAGTCAGCGTCGGTAATTGTTGTTGCGGGGTACCTTCTGCTTCTTTTCTTCGTCAGTTCGAAGCCATTCTCTTTGATTTTGTCAATCGATGTTCTAAGTACGTAGTCTAGACAAATGATAAAGAGGTACGGGGCCAGCGTGTCCCCTTGTAGTACTCCTAAAACAATATATATATATATATATATATTCTAACCTGTTCATATCTACATATTTATTTCAGTCTCCTAATATCTATCTATATCTCTATCCAAGCCCATTGAACGAAGTCTATTAAATACACCGACTGCATCACTGCAGAGGGATAAGAACCCTTCCTTCCCCAACGAGTGTCCTGGATATAACAACAAAAAATCTGATGATGTGGCTCCAGTAATGCTGGAACTATGAGAAATGCGGAGTACCCCTTCATTGCCCTTGATCTTAGGTCAACTCAGTCTCAGAGTGGTCGCATCTGATAGGGTCCAATGTATGGGTCAAATAGAACTGTTTGACATTTAACTGTATGCAAACAAACGACTCTTACTAGATTGAATTGTGAGAAATAGAAATATTTGATCATTTAACTGTGTGCAGACAAATGACTGATGTTTAATTGAATTATTAGTGATACATCATCATCATCTTGTCGTGCCATCAGCACGGATATCCCAGACCCTCTCTCCCCACTCCTCCCTATCGTTCTTCGCTTCCGGCAGGTCCCCAGGGCCACATCCCGTATCATCACAGAGCTGCTGTATGTAGGTTCGACTTGGCCGCCCTGCTTTTGCTCGGCCATGTGAAGGGGTCCATAGGAGTACATCACTTATGAGCTCGTGCCTACTTCTCCAGCAGTATACTGCATGTCTGGTTCTTTTAAAGTCCTGGAGGAAACACCCAACAAAGCAGCATCTGTACGGCCACCTACCACCCATCACGAAAACTTCCCAAGTTAGTGATACATAGCAATACTTTAAACAATTTAAATTTGTTGATTTATGCTAAATCTAGTTGTTAGAAATAGAACTGTTTAATCATTTAACTGTGTGTTTCAACAAAATGTGTTTACGAATCAAATATTCAATATATGGGTAAAAACTGGATTTGGCATTAAATAACGAAAAATGGTTGGTATTCCATAAACACATATTTACTACAGTTTCTGCATATCTATCTATCTATCTATCTATCTATCTATTCCATTTTCTTTATATCAATATATTCATCTGGCTATCATAATGTCATACTGACATGTAAATTTGTCTTTTTTTCATCATCGTCGACAATATTATAAATTAAACAAACTTTTATTGGCAAAAAAATTAAGGAAATCTTACCCTTCCTGTATTTGTCCCATTCGTTGAACTCGAACCTCTTGTCCATATATTTAACGTTAGCAGCGGCGAACATCATACGAAGGATCTCGGCACGTCCACGGCCATTGAAGTAGTACAGAGTGTAGTTAGGCATGGTGATATTTTCTATCGTTCTTCTGAAGACTTTACTGACCCCAGCAAGTTGTATTTGATTGCAACGGCGCGTCGAAAGCTGAAGACTATATAGCCAGTATCTGACGTATTTGCCTAACTTGCCGGGTTCCAATCCATGATTTTGATGGTCCTTAGTCCAAGGACACTTATTCACTATACGTAAACATTTGGCCCAAGAACAATTTCAATTATCTAAATTGTATTGTAACAGTACATTTATACGATTAAGCAGTTTTGATTCTCAATAAAGTGTAAATGCTTTTTTGACTGTAGTGTAAAACGCTCCCATTGTGGACGTTAAGTTGTAAGTTGTCTAATTCAGGGATAATTTTGAAGAAATTATCACTCGGTAGAAGTTCCTGTTTTCTTCTCTTTTTTTCTTTTTTTTTTAAATTATTGTTTCTGATTCAATAGGCCGGTTCTCTATTCTATTGAAAACAAAAGAATTCTTTTCGTGATGTTTTAAAGAATGACCTGCTAAGTTATTCCAGCCAAAAAAATTGCATTCTCATGAAACCGGCGACTTTCCTTCAGCTTTCTGAAAATACCAAAAACTTTTGAAAATATATATAAAAAAAAATTGTTTGGAAAAAAAAAGAATAATGAAAAGATAGACAGAAAAGATTTATGAAAATGCAAATTTTTTTTTGAAAATATATATATATATATATAATATATATACAAGAACATTATATAAACATGAAAAGTTTTGGGAAATTATATATAACATCAAAACGTGGGCACCTCTGGTGGTGTAACGGTTAGCAAGCTAGACTAGCAAACCTACACGAGTGAGTTCGAGTCTCACTGGGCGCCCCATTCATTCGGCCTTGTGCCATATCGAAGCAAAAAGCTTTGTAAATTACTATAACATCAAAAACGTGGGCACCTCTGGTGGTGTAACGGTTAGCAAGATAGTCTAGCAAACCTACACGAGTGAGTTCGAGTCTCACTGGGCGCCCCATTCATTCGGCCTTGTGCCACATCGAAGCAAAGAGCTTTGTAAATTACTGTAACATCAAAAACGTTGGGCACCTTTAGTGGTGTAACGGTAAGCAAGCTAGACTAGCAAACCTACACGAGTGAATTCGAGTCTCATTGGGCGCCCCATTCATTCGGCCTTGTGCCACATCGAAGCAAAGAGCTTCGTAAATTACTATAACATCAAAAACGTTGGGCACCTTTAGTGGTGTAACGGTAAGCAAGCTAAACTAGCAAACCTACACGAGTGAGTTCGAGTCTCATTGGGCGCCCCATTCATTCGGCTTTGTGCCAAATCGAAGCAAAGAGCTTCGTAAATTACTATAACTTCAAAAACGTTATTAAAACACAGATTTTATGCTTTGGTTTTATGGCATACCAACCATTGTAGGTTATTTAATGCCAAATCAATTTTTATACTTAAAAATAGTCCTATTTCAAACAATTAGGTTTACTATAACAATAGTCTTTTTGTTTACACACAGTTAAAGGTCAAAAAGCAAATCCATTTCAAACAATTCAGTTCAGGGTAAGTACACAGATTAGTTCTATTTAACTCATAGATAGGACCCTATCAGGTGCTATCAATCTGGACCTAGAAGCGGACCTATCACAGTGGACCTAGAAGCGAAGGCAATAAAAGGGTACCCCTCATTCCCGAAAGCGCCTACATTACTGAAGCCTCACCATCAGATTGCTTAGTGTCATATCCAGGAAATTCGGTGGGGGTGGAGTCTTAACCCCTATGCAAAAAAGCAGTCAGCGTATGCTTGCAGCCTCAAACCACTGAGCCCGACAAATTTCATGAAAATACATATAGATACAAAAGCTTTATGAAAATGCAAAATTATTATGAAAATTGGAGAGATAAAAAAAGACTTAAAGAAAACACCAGAAGTCTCATGAAAATAAAGATATGAAAGCTTGCAGAAAATACAAAAAGATTTAAGAAAATATTTACAAATATATACGTGGTACCTTCAATAATGTTCCAGACTTTTTTTTGTCGGGTATTTAAAATTGTCGTAGACTCTTGAAAATTCAGTATGTTATTGCTCCGATGATCTTATGAGATGACTGAACGACGATCTTGTGAGATGACTGAACAATGTTATGATTTCAGCTTCAAATGAACAGCTACAGCAGCAAATGGAAAGCCTACTAAAGCCTGATTGTCACAGCTGGAGAATTTCGAAAATGCAATCTGGACGTGAGGACACTTTAGAAGAACGATATGCAATAAAATTGTGTTTTAAACTTGGAAAAAAATGCCAAAGAAACGTATGGAATGCTTCAGACTGCTTTTAGACCATCTTGTATGATTTGAGCATGAGTTTTTGAGTGGCATAAGAGATTCAAGGAAGGCAGGGAGTCTGTGAGGGATTATGAAAGGTGTGGGAGAAGGAAGTTAATACACCAGTGTTGATTGGCCAAAGGGTTAGAGTTATGGTTAGGATTAGGGTTACTATGTTGCGGTTTTAAGGGACTTCAGTAAGAGATTCCTTGGGAAGAGGCCAGCACTCTTCAAATCGGGTCAGTGGCATTTCCACCAGGACAATACACCAGTCCACAACTCCATCCTTGTCACAGACTACTTGACCAAGATGGGCATCAAGACAGTTCCTCACCCTCCCAATAGTCTAGACCTTGCTCCCTGTGACATTTGGTTATTCCCTGAGCTCAGAGCCTGTCGTTATGAGACAATTGAGGATATGAAAAAGGCTTTGACGAAGGTCATTGACAGGCTCACACAAGAGGACTTCCATGGGGCCTTCCAGAGTTTGTTTGAACGGTACAACAGTTGCATTGCAACCGGAGGAGATAACTTCGAAGGGGACTAGAGTTTCATGTGTGTACTCTCAATAAAAGTGCTCATATGAAAAAAGTCAGGAAACTTATTTAATGATCGTCGTAAGCTTTATGAAAATACTTATTGAAGAAAAACCTTTATGAAAATACGTATAAATATTAGAGCTTCATAAAAATATAAAAAGCTTTCATGAAAATAAATATAAAGAAAAGCTTTAAAAGCTTTAAAACCTTTGTGAATTTTTTATTAGGGTAGCATGAAAGGTTTTGTAAATTGAAAATAGTGCTTCATAGCTGAAGGTTTGCTCTATCAAATGGCGCTATCATGTTCCCCCATCGTGTTTAAGCTACCGTGGGAATAAATAAATGTTTAAGATCTCTGTCGGTAGAGATCTGCAAGACTCCAACTACATGCCTCAACGGTAGAGAACTCAATTCTCTACGCCGCAATGACAGAGAACTCAACTCTCTGCCTGCAAGGTCCAATGTCAACTTTCAACTCTCTTTTTTCAAAATCCTCAAAATCTCTGGACCATTTATAAATAATCGAAATCAAAGTACATCTGGAGAGTAGTGGTTAAAGAGCTGGACTTAGACATCTTAGAAAACGAGTTCTCAACTCGATTTTTGCTATTACGTGGACTTTCGGACCAATAACCTTGGGAGAGATATGTATCCTCTGATCCCCCTACCTATGGGTTAAATAGTAATACTTCTCTTCTTCCATAAGGATGGTTTTGGCATTAGCTGAACCATGTTGATTGAAATGCCATTAAAAACAAAGGAACCAAACTATCTATAAATAAATATGATTACAATAAACCATTTACAAATTCATTAAATTTTCGCTTTAAATAACACATAAGCATTGTATGCCGTTAAATAAATAAATCAAATCAAACCAACAACAAATAGATATAATTTACAAATTAATCAACTTTGGCATTAAATAACCCATAAAGAGTTGATATCCCTTTAGACAAATAAATCAAATCAAAGAAATCCACTTTCCTTCCCTGTCAGATACAAATCTCGTACAAATCCACTCCGGGATTATAGAACCTTTTAGCGTTTCATTGATGGGCCAAATAGATTTGTTCGGGATATCTAAGATTATCGTGATCCCGAAATAAAGGACTGAGTCTAGAAATTTTAACGTTTGAACAAATCATGCAGTGTTTACTTTTCTAAAACATTTTTTTGGAATTTCATCTTGTCTCCCCGATCAATAGAGCTCAAAACACGCTTCACCTGACCAGCACTTTCCACAAAACATTGCTATAAAACAAGTAGAACCAGCACTTTCCACAAAACATTGCCATAAAACAAGTAGAACCGGTGAAAGATGGAGTACACAAATATTTTCAGGATAACAAAGGCATCTGGGCTGTGAAAAAACTAGTGACCTTTTTATCTGCGTAGCATGCAAGGTTTTGTAAATCAAAAATAGTGCTTTATAGCTGAAGGTTTGCTCTATCAAACTGCGTTATCATGTTCCCTCATCGTGTTTAAGCTACCGTGGAAATAAATAAATGTTTAAGATCTATGTCGGTAGAGATCTACTAGACTTCAACTACATGCCTCAACGGTTGAGAACTCAATTCTCTATGCCCAAAATGGCAGAGAACACAACTGTCTGCCTGCATGGTCCAATTTCAACTTTCAACTCTCTTTTTTCAAAATCCTCAAATTCTCAGGACCATCTCTTCCGGGCATGACGTCATCCACACTCCAGCTCCATTTCCTGTCTGGAGGTTTATTATGACAATGGTGATTGTCAAATTCTTTGCACGCGAGCGTAAAACTGTACCTAATGATTATAGTTTAAACTCTTAACCCGAATAGTTCAAAGCTCAACCAAACTGAATAATAAAATATAATTAAAGAAAAATGATTTATATAAAAAAAAATAAATCCTTACATATATAACATATAGTAAAAAAAAGTATCAAGACTGAATTTAAAACTTAACTATAGAAATATGCACCACGGTACAACTTATATGATAAAAAGATTGAACGTGCTTTTTTTTTTTTGTAATGGTTACCCTAATAAGAAATGGACACTGTGACCCTGTTAAACCCTCTATACAACCCATATATATTTGTATATATAGACCAAATGGTCAATATTTCAACCCATTTTTTTCCATATATGTTTGTTGCACAGCCGTAATACATATACAGCTATACACATATATATGCTTGCCCAGTCAGCTGGGGCAGTAAAATACACCGACTGCTTCTCTTCAGAGGGGTAAAACCCCACAACGAGTGTCCTGCACATGACACTAAACAATCTGATGGTGAGATTCCAGCATTGCTGGAGCTTTGCAGAATACGGAGTACCCCTTCATTGCCATCGCTTCCTGGTCCACTTTGGCCCGGAGTGGTAGCACCTGATAGGGCCCTATCTATGGGTTAAATAGAACTAACAGTATACTTATGCTAAATTGAATTGTTTGAGTAAACTCTGTAGCTTAAAATAGAAATGTTTTTGATAATTAGACCATACTTACATGTAAACTGCGTGCTTATGCTTAACAGAATTATTTGAAATAGAACTGTTTTTTCGACATTAAAACTGTATTTACACTTAACTGAATTGTTACATATAACTGCTTGAATAGTTTGAAATAGAAATGTTTTTGACCATTTAAACTGTGTACTTATGCTAAACTGGATTGTTTTAAATAGAACTGATTATTTACATAAAAATGGATTTGGCGTTAAATAACCTACAAAAGTTGATATGCCATAAAACCCAACAAACCAACAAACCAACTAATCTACCCATTTTTATGGTTTCAAATACTGCTAGTAAGCATTAGTAATTAAAACAACGAAAGTGGTTTCAAGTTTAGTCACTAAGCAAAACTTCTATTTGACACAATGAGAGGTACAACTACAGAAGGTCACAGGGGACCAAGGGGTAATACATGTTCCCAAAAGTTCCAGGAGTGGAGACTCACCATCAAATGCACATTAGGGCCATACCCAGGTTACGATTTTAAATATTGCTATCAACAAGTAATAATTCTGTTCAACATTTTTCATTTTGTGCTTACTGTATCAAGTTTCAAGTATTTCTATCTCAGCTGTAGAACTCGGGGTCCACGCAGAATAACAAACTGAAACTTTTATTTAAAAACAGGAGTAGAATGTTTCAATTCTATTGACCATGACCGGGTACAAGTGTTAAGTTTTGTAAGTATTCCTTGTTAGTTTTACCTCTTGTTGGAATTGAACCTGGAACCTTCAGATGATTTCACTTTCCAACTAAACGCCTTATCAACGGATCCATATGCCCTTGCCAGACACATGGTGCAGATTGTGGTTCAAACAAAGGGTTCAGTTCGAGATACTGTGAGGACTCCCAAATTCAACATGAAAGACTTTAAGAAGGCCGAAGGACATATCGGCCGAAACGTTGTTATTATAACAATAAAGATGAGGTCAGTATTCCGAATATTCTAAGTAATAATTGTTAATCATTTGTTCGGACGTAAGTAATTTCTTAAAATTATTGCTGTTTAACACTAATAATTTAATAGGATATTAATTAGTTGTCGAAATTTCTGACACGAAGCTTGATGATTTTTATCATTAAGGGTTTTCGGACTATTGTCTTCATTGTTATTTCCACAACGTTTCGGCCGATATGTCCTCCGGCCTCCCTCGGGTGTTTCTCGAACTCGGGAACCTTCAAGGAACTTCGAACTACGTCCTTTATTGAATCCACGGGGGTCGCCTGTTCTGATTCTGTTAGCCATAACCGGGTACAAGTGTTAAGTATTCCCGTATTGTTACTCGCCTGCAGTGAGGATTGAACCTGCAACCTTCAGATGATTGTCTCCTTAGAAGCTTAGAGAACTAATGTCTATAACCCTTACGCTATGCGTCCAGCCATCCTGACCGCAGGCAAGTTAAATTATAGCAATAAAAATGAAGACAATAGTCCAAAAACCTTTCATGATAAAAATATAAACTTAATGTTCTTACTTGACTATGATCACAACTATTATAT
Source organism: Sepioteuthis lessoniana (assembly GCA_963585895.1). Taxonomy (NCBI): domain Eukaryota; kingdom Metazoa; phylum Mollusca; class Cephalopoda; order Myopsida; family Loliginidae; genus Sepioteuthis; species Sepioteuthis lessoniana. The sequence continues at coordinate 13,067,714 of OY757942.1, forward strand.
ATAATTTTTTACCTCTGCTCATATTCAATTTTTTTATCTAACTTTTTTAATTTATCTAACTTTTTTTAATAATCGATTCCTATACTGTATTCATCTCTATACTTGGTCTACTTTCCTGGCCTTTTTGGCTGGGCCACCTGGCATTCGTGTCGGATGGGGTATCGAAACCAATGGCAGAATCGAGACCGAAAGGCCCCCAACTTCGGTTGGGCCACCCTTGGGTGGGCGAGCTGCTTTTTTTGTCCCCTATGCACCCCTTGTATAGCACTAGACTTCACGGTCTAGTTCGAGCTATATTCTGACATACGTGCCCGGATCTAGATTTAGGTCCGTGATACTGCTTGACTCTTTAGACCCACATTGCACTCAGTGAGTCAATGACTAGCAGGGTTCGAGTCTCGGCTCGTTCTCGACCTCCCCCCTTTATCCCCACTTTAATCGGCCTTCGGGCTTTTGACCTTGTGTCAAGTCCTGTCTGGTGGGAGGCAGCAACAAATATCTATACTTGGTCTACTCAGCAGGTCATTGTAGTCGACCATATGTGCTGATTCCTTAAGCCATCTAATCTTCCAATATTCAGCTCTGTCAATTATTTCAACTTCATCCTATAAGGGCACATGCTTTCCCTTTTCCTTCCATATATGGTTCGCCATATCCGACTTTTCCATCTCGAGTTCGATAAATACCTGAAGAAGACCGGAGGACATAACGGCCAAAACGTTGTGGAAATAACAATAAAGATGAAGACGATTGTCCGAAAACCCTTAATGATAAAAATAGATATTAATTATTTGTTTGAGGACTTAAATTTTAAGAATTGATATGTGGCATTTGTAATTCTATTCATCAAGTAATCGTATCTAATACAAATAACCCACACACAGTGGTCTGGTTTCAAATAACCAAGAACAATAATCGCTGGTAAAAGTTTGAACTGTAATATTTAATCTCGGCATGATAGTCTAACTGGTGCCACCACTCCGGGTCAGAGGGGAACACGGTAATTATAATAAAAGGATACTCCACATTCCTAAGGCTTCCAGAAGGCAGAGGGGTAAAACTCCCCCAACGATGTCTTGGATATGACTCTAAACAAATCTGATGGTGATGTTCCAGTAATGTTGGACCGTTGGGAAATGCGGTATACACTTTCGTTGCTATCGCTCCCAGGCCAGATGTGGCCCGGAGTGATAGCACCTGTTAGGTCCATCTCTGTGGGTCAAATAGAACTAAATTGCGAACTTATGCTGATCTGAATTACTTGAAATGGAAGTGTTTTGACATTTAAACTGCGTACTTCATTTAAACTGCGTACTTATGCTTAACTGAATTGTTTTAAATGTAACTGTTTTTGTATGTTAACCTGAAATATTTGAAATAGAACTGTTTTTGACGTTGAAACTGTACTTACGCTAAACTGAATTGTTTGAAATAGAAATGTTTTGGCATTTAACTGTTTGCAAACTAAAACTAAACTTATACTGAACTGAATTGTCTGAAATAGAATTGTTTATTAGGAGTTGACATTAAATAACCTACAAATGTTGATATGTCATGACCCCCTCCACGCCAAAAAACAATCAAACAAAAAAGTTAATATGCTAGTAAATAACAATTTCGTGGGTGTGTCTATCATATTTACCCAACCCCTCCGCTCGGGCAGGATATGACACAAGGTCAATTTTTTAAGCGGAGTTCAACAGGTTTGAATTCAGTTTTCCTTCTCCTAGACTAGTTGCCTCACCAAGGCTGAAGAACCTAGTCTGCCCTACTATTTACTCATAGCTGGAGGGAGAATAATGGGATTCATACCTTTCCCAAGGGTATTAGTGCAATGTGAACTGCAATCAGTCTCGTCCAGGATTTGAACTCGTGTCGCCGTGTCATTTCCTACAATGATAACCATTTCACCACGGGCACCTCCTCATTGGTGGGTCTATGTTTGCACTTTGCGCCGTTATTTAATCAACCGAATATTAGATATAACGGTTATGATCATGAAATATTACCAACTTTTTAAATAGAAACATCGATGCCATCAAGGATAGTAGTTGTAACTACTATCCTTGATGGCATCGATGTTTCTATTTTAAAAGTTGGTAATATTTCATGAACCCAACAGGTTCACGCGTCGTCTAGGATAAACCTCAAGAGATTATTTCTTTGTTTTACGTCAGTTCAGGTAGCTAAGGAAAACGGTATTTGAAAACCTTTGCTTTGTTTGGAACCCATTGAGGTTCAATATCAATAAATATAGTTTGTTTTTAATGGCATATCAAACTTTTTGAGTTACATAATACCGAATCCATCCTTCTATAAGAGCAGTATATATATATATATATATATATATTAAAATATCCAGTCAGTGTCCAAGGACAGGAGGTGTGGATTATTGAGAACCACTAAAACACCAGTCCCTAAATAATCGCAAGGCCAATGATAAAGATGTATTAGAAACTAATAGAGATCAGCCCAATAACAGATATCAACGAGACAGGGAAAGATAAAGATAGATTAGGGCCAGATGAACGTAGAATATTAATCCAAAAATTAGGGCCTGTGATTCTGGAGTGGTTAATTCCCCTTGAACATTTTTAGGGTAAATTAAAAAACACTCGACGACTATATAAAATGTCTCCACCTTATCTGGTTTAACTATCTCGGTCCTAATTGAAACAAGAGGAATATATAGGATGGCAACATCTGAGTTAATTAACAGACATATTAGGAATAAATGTAAATCATATATGAGATAGCCATAAACTAAACAATCTTAGTCTGTTTACAAAATCGCACCTGCTAAGAAGAAGAAACCACTACAAGAACGCAAAATTAGAAGGGATTGACCAGTTGATTAATTCCACTCCTGTTTCTTACTCGTTCTAACACATAACATTTTGACCCCCTCTGCCCACGCCTATGAATGAAATAATTTGTAATATGATTTCCACTTTTATACTTATTTTGATTTTGATTTTTTTAGTGTTTATTTATTACTTTTATTTTTATTTTCTAATTTTTATTTTACTTTTTTATTTTTATTTTTTAATTCCTTTATTTTATCTTCTGAATACGAACTGTAACTACACTTTCGCTGCTCTGCGACGAGAGAGAAGCATGTAAATAGTCATCTGACGAGACGGAGAGTATAGTAATATTCTCCGCCGAAATAAATTTATTATGACGACTTAACCGAGTTTGAGTCTCCATCAAATTGTACTATATATATATATATATATATATATACATCCATTTACCTGTGCGTAAAAACATGAGAACATTTGTAAAACATTAAGAATTATGTTAATTATATCTATATGTGTACAGGATTTGGCAATAACTCACCAACAAGGTTGGCATGCCATAAAACCAAGTCAACTCACTAACCGACTCTTTATTGGTTTATTCAATTCTGAAATTTGATCAATTTATAAATTATTACAAGGACAGGAAGGAGTTACCCGTTGCGTAATGGCTAAAATGGTGGAATACATCTTCGAAGTAGGTGTGTTCGAGTTCCACTCACGTTAAATTTCGAAGTATTACTCTCAAGAGTAGAACGAAACCTTTATCATCATAGTTATCATTGCTGCAGTTATTTTTCAATGATTGATTTGGTATTAAATAACCCACAAAGGTTGACATGCTATAAAACAAAGAAACCAAACCTAATAACTATGTATTCAATGTTCCATGGCATTATTTTTATGGCGTATCAATCGTTGGAGGTTATTCGATACCCGATCCCGTTTATATATATATATGATTATATAGATATTTTACAGATAACATTTTTAAACCAGCCTGAGCCCATTTTTCTAAACACAGGTAAATGGTTTTAAGTATTGTTTTGTAAAAGAACAATTTAATTCAAGAGTCTGCTAAGTCGGCTGGAGCTGTAGAATACACCGACTGCACCTATGCAGAAGATTAAGACCCACTCCTTGGTTGTCTTGATTATGACACTAAACAATCTGATGGTGAGTTTCCAGTGATAATGGAGCTTTCGAGAATGCAGAGTACCCTTTCATTGCCATTGCTCCCAGGTCCACTCTGGCCCGGCGTGGTAGCATCTGATAGGGCCCTATCTATGGGTTAAATAGAACTAAACTGTGTACTTATGCTAAGCTGAATTGTTTGAAATAGAACTGTTTTAGACATTGAAACTCTATTTAAGCTAAACTGAATTGGTTGAAATATAACTGTCTTGACATTTATTTTGACATGTAAACTGCGTACTTTAGTTAAATTAAATTGTTTAAAATAGAACTGCTTTGATATTTATCTGTGAGAACAATGTGCATATTTATACTAAACTGGATTGGTTGAATTTGAACTGTTTGACTACATTGAATGCTTTCAAATAGAAATGTGTTTGACTATTAAACTGTAAACTCATACTAAACTGAATTATTTAAAGTAAAACTGATTATTTGTATCAAAATAAATTTTGGCATTAAATAACCTACAAATTTTGATATGCCATAAAAGCCAACCAACTCAATTTAACATTCATTGGATTACACTCAATAAAATGATATTAAATATTTTAATTTCTAAGAGAGTTACATCTTATCATGTCTTGTACACAAGTACTGCTATTCTTTGTACACGGTTACCTATTTTCAATTATTGCCATCTTAACATCATTCTATTTAATATTAATCATTTTTTTGCATATGATGAAGTCTTGACAAGTTATTTTTTTACACTGATTATTTTATTAAAGAATGTTCATTCATTTGCCAACAGTTAAAAGGTTTTAGAGATTGCTATAAGTATTTATTTGTATACCATGAAGTCGTTAGAAGTATTGCTTTTTCAGTCTAAATATTCAATGGAAGAATATTCATTCATTTGCCAACAGTTAAAAGGTTTTAGAGATTGCTATAAGTATTTATTTGTATTCGATGAAGTCGTTAGAAGTATTGCTTTTTCAGTCTAAATATTCAATTGAAGAATATTCATTCATTTGCCAACAGTTAAAAGGTTTTAGAGATTGCTATAAGTATTTATTTGTATTCGATGAAGTCGTTAGAAGTATTGCTTTTTCAGTCTAAATATTCAATTAAAGAATGTTCATTCATTTGCCAACAGTTAAAAGGTTTTAGAGATTGCTATAAGTATTTATTTGTATACGATGAAGTCGTTAGAAGTATTGCTTTTTCAGTCTAAATATTCAATTGAAGAATGTTCATTCATTTGCCAACAGTTAAAAGGTTTTAGAGATTGCTATAAGTATTTATTTGTATACGATGAAGTCGTTAGAAGTATTGCTTTTTCAGTCTAAATATTCAATTGAAGAATATTCATTCATTTGTACACAGTTAAAAGGTTTCAAGTATTGGTATAATCATCTCGTTGCACACATTGAAGTCGTAACAAGTAAAGCTTTTTTACACTAATTATTCTATTGAAGATCATTCCTTTATTTGCACATAGTTAAAAGGCTCTAACAAATGATATAAGCATTTATTTTCATACAGTGATGTCGATACAAGTGTTGCTTTTTTACACTAGCATAGTGGGCAAAGAATAATCTTTGCCCAGTGAGCTTGGGCTGTAGAATACATCGACTGCACCTCTGCAGAGGGGTAAGACACCTACCACAACGAGTGTCCTAGATATGACACCAAACAATCTGATAGTGAGGTTCCAGTGATACTGGGCCTTTGAGAATATGAACTACTCCTTTATTTCCATTGCTACCAAATCCATTTTTAGCACAAAATGGTAGAACCTGATAGGGCCCTATCTATGGGTTAAATTGAACTAAACTACATACTTATGATAAACTGAATTGTTTGTAAACTGCTTACTTATGTAAAATAAATTGCTTGAAATAGAACTGTTTGACTTACCTGAATTGCTTGAAATAGAAATAAATTTGACAATTAAACTGTGTACTTAAATCTTAATTGATACTTATGCTGAACTGAATTGTTTGAAATGGAACTGTTTTTGACATATAACAGTGTGTAAACAAAATCTATACTTATACAGAACTGAATTGTTTGAATTAAAATTGTTTGACAAAACCGAATAGCTTGAAATAGAAATGTTTTGACAATTAAACTGTGTACTCATACTGAACTGAATAGCTTGAAATAGAACTGATTATTCGTATAAAAAGAGATTTGGCATTAAATAACCTACAAGTGTTGATATGCCATAAAACCCAAACAACCAAACAAAACTAATTATTCTATTAAACTCTAATGTTTAATTAAGTATTTTTTTTCAATGCCAATAATTTTTAAATAGATCTATTTGACTCATAGATGGGACCATGAAAAGGTCAGAATGACCCTTGAAGTATTGGCAATGAAGTATTGATTCCATACTCTCTATAGCTTTAGGACTGGAATCTTACTACTAGATATATAGGGGAGGATCTTATACTTCTGCAGAGTATGCCGATGACCTATCCTAAACCCACCAACTGAATGCCCAGTGAGATTCGAACTTGTTACATATTGACCTTTGAGAGGGCGATTAGGGTGGATTTCACAAACAGGGCGTGTATCTTTGTCTTAACGTTAACAAGGGACAGCGGAAATTGCGTGGGAAGAATTGCGTATGTGGTCACCAGAAAAAAACAAAACAAAAACCGTGTAGGTGTCAGAAGAATATTCACTGACGGAAGTTTTCAACCCCAGAAATTAGTTGGAGTTGGCAGCCAACAGAGTAGTTTGTCAGTGTTCTGGGAGCTAGCACAGCGGCCCCCAGGTTGAGAACCATCTCCGTATTAGTCTCTCGTGAAAGAATCACAACGAAACAAAGCTTCCCAGTGATGTATCTCCACCTGGTGTAAATCTGAAGATATGGTGTACATCATAGCAGTCTCCTCTCTCTCTCTCTCTCTCTCTCTCTCTCTCTCTCTCTCTCTCACGCACAGCCATCCCAACTTTCGTGAATAAAAAGAGAGTTTATATTCTATACATAAGAGTTATTGCCTCCTTTTATATAAAAAAAAATCCGGATATATAACACATTTAGAATAATCAGCTTGCCTAGCAAGTTATCCACAACTCCTCGCCCTAAGCGCGTCATAATGGACAATACTGAAAGCAAATTTCTTTAAAACGGACTGTCGAAAAGCGGTGTATTCACGAAGCATTGATTAGGCAGGTGGAATAGATTATTTTGCACTTAACTTCCAAATAAAGAAGAAAACAAACCAGTGTTTGAAAAAAAAAAAAGCCTTTAAATTGCATTGTTATTTTAAGTTGGAAATACGGTCTTTAAAGTCGTTCATCTCGTCTAATATCTTCAATAGTTGCCTTTCACCCTTCAGGCCAAAGCGCAGATAGTTTAATTTGTCGTTGCGCAGCGTTTGCCGGGCCGAGTAATTTTGTTTAATGACAAACACGCCACCATTTTATGCTGATGCTAATGCATTTAAAAGATTACTTTGAGAGCAAAGATATCATGTGGCTGACTTTTGACCAATCACTGCGTGACACATTCTGATCAGGTTCGCTATTTAAGTAGCTTTTTTGTGTCTCGGTTTTTGTAGTTCCAGAGATAACTATCCCCAGGTTATCTAGGCCTTTGCACTGCCTCGTGCCGCTGCACCAGCTTTTAATCAGACTGTCTGGCATTCGTGCCGGACGGGGCCGAATATCACTGTCAGATTCGAGGCCGAATGACCCCCAGCTTTGGCTGGGCCACCTTCGGGTAGGCGATCTGCATTGAAAGCACAACATAGCACTTGATTTTCGGGTCTGGTTCAAGTAAATGAGCAAGCATATATGCTGGACTCGCGTTACATTTAGTGACTCCAAGTCCAGCAGGGTCTCCTGGCTAATATTGCACCCAGTGAGCCGATGACAAGCATAGTCCAACAGGGTTTGAGTTTCGGCTCGAACCCGACCTCCTCTTTCCTTAACCCCCACTATAAAAAGACTTTCAGGTAACTGACCTTATGTCAAGTCCTCTCTGATGGGAGGCAGTGACAAATAAACCAGCAAAGTCCAACCGGGCACAAGTCTCGGCTATTGCCCGACCTCCGCTTTCAAAAAAAAAAAAAAAAAAACACTATAAAAAAGACCTAGTGTCAAATGCTGTCTTTTGGGAGGCAGTGATAAATATACTCCCCTAGGTTATCTGCAGTTGGTCATTTTGAACTTATTTCTTATATATTTATTTATTCATGACCTTGTGCCAGAGAAGGCTAGAGTTTATTTATTTCAGTATGTCAATACTCTTTTATTTTTCTTATTTGGTTTTCAGCTTCACACTTGCCCAGTCGGCTGCAGCAGTAGAATACACCGACTCCTCCTCTGAAGAAGGGTACTATTTACCAACCCCTTCGCTCGGTTAGGATATGACACAAGGTCAATTTTTAAGCGGAGTTTAACAGGTTTTGAATTCAGAGTTTTCCTTCTCCTAGACTAGTTGCCTCACCAAGGCTGAAGAACCTAGTCCGTCCTACTATTTACCCATAGCTGGAGGGAGAATAAGGGGGTTCATACCTTTCCCAAGGGTATTTGCCCGAAAGTGAACGTAATAGCGCGACTGGAGTACGAACTCACGTACTACGATTCCGTAGTTCATCGCTTTAACCATTACACCACGAGGACACTCTGAAGAAGGGTAAGACCTCCACCCACCCAATGAGTGTCCTAGTTATGATATTAAACGATCTGATGATGAGGCTCCTGTGATGCTCGAACTTTTGGGAATACGGAGCACCCCTTCATTGCCATTGCTCCTAGGTTCACTCTGGCCTGGAATGGTAGCACCTGATAGGGCCCTATCTATGAGTTAAATAGAACTAACGGCATGTTTATGCTAAACTGAATTGTTTGAATTAAAACTGTTTGACTAAACTGAATAGCTTGAAATAGAAATGTTTCTGACAATTAAACTATGTACTTACATTTAAACTGCATGCTTATCCTAAATCGAATCGTTTGAAATGGTACTGTTTTTGATAGTGAAACGGTACTTACACTAAAGTGAATTTTTATATATAGAACTGTTTTGACATTTAACTGTGTGTAAATAAATTATGAGCTAATACTAAACAGAATTAGCTCCAGAAGAGGACACCTGCTCTTATTTGCATTCCAAAATGCTGGGGTATTAATAAATTTGGTAGATAATCTTGGTAATTCACGTAAATTTGGAATTCTTCAAGAAGATCAGTAGGCTGGTTGGTTGGGTTTTATGACATATCAACCTATGGTGGCTATTTAATGCCAAATTTATTTTTATACAAATAATCAGTTCTAGTTCAAACAATTCAGTTTAGCATGATCACAGTTTCATTATCAAAAACACTTCTATTTCAAACTATTCAGTTTAGTCAAACAGTTCTAATTCTACATCAGAAGAACATCAAATGCTTATCATGAAATAAAAAAGTAAATCAAAATAATAAATCGTGCGTAGATTAATATTGATTATATAACTGTTCAAATAGCAAATGTGTCACATTAAAAGATAAAATGGAACATTTAAAATGTGAAAGCATTTTGTGATTTGAGACCGGCTCATTGGCCAATTTTGGTCGAGTGTTCACTAATGCTCCGGGAGACCTGGGTTCAATCCCAGATCGAGTCATACCAAAAACATTTAAAATGGTACTTGATACCTCCTTGCTTAACACTCAGCAATGTAAGGTATGTATCAAGGCTAGAGTGGATCAATCCAGAGAAAGGAATAGCGCCCACCCCTATACTTCGGTGTAGTAGCTATTGAAAAAGGAGCCTTCTGGTCGCCCTCGACTATGGTCGCTAACTTTATTTTGTGATTTGCTGGAAGCATAGCACAATTTTATTTTTTTGTACTGAATTAATTTAGAGGCCTATTGCAATGCAAGATAATAATCATTTAAGTCTAATTAATTTCAAAATAAAGCATCGTCAAAGATCTTTTTTTAAGAAATGATCAGACATCGTGTTAATTCATTTAAAAAAGTCTCTGACGGTGAAGTCTTATTTTGAAATTAATAAAACTCAAATAATCTATATTTTTCATTGCAATAAACCTCTAAATTAATACAATTTGAAATATAGTTATTTCTATTAAAGATTTATATATAAATCAATTTTTTGTTTTAAATAACACATTAAAAATTGATATATCATCAAATATGAAGATAAAGCCGATTCAAGCCAAATACAAATAGATACAAACACAATTAAACATTTTCAAGAAAACCTAATGTTGGTAATAGATAACCCATGAAGAGATGATATGCCGTTGAATAAATAAACCAAACTAAACCAAACAAAACACAAATAGTAATGAAAACAATTAAACATTTGCAAATTATCCAAATTGAGGTTAAAGTAAACCCACAGGAAGTTGATATGCCGTTAAACAAATAAAATACACGCACACACGTATATATATATATATGTATATAAATACACACAGACATACACACACACACACACACACACACACACACACACATATATATATATATATATATATATATATAATTTCATCGAATATAATGTTCTTGGGAAATAAATAATTTGGTAAGATTCATCAACCACTTCCCACCGAATATCATAAAATCAATACGGCAATACGAAAGGATCAACAAGAAAATATGTCGAAAAAAAATATCTATTATGTTCAATGAAATATGTATTAATGAAAAAATGCTGCCAAAACATACACACACACACACACACACACACACACACAGATATATATATATATATATATATATATATATATATATATATATATATTGAGGTGTCGGTTCTTGAAATTTCAAGAGTTTGTCACGTAATCTCTTGCGGCGAAAGATTTTTTTTCAGTTTTCTGCCCACGTAAATAATTTTAATAAATCACCATTTTCTTTGAGATGGAGAGAAGTCTCTGCATTTTATCAAAGTCCTTATCGAGCCCCAAACCTTTCAGTAGAATGCTCCTAATTATCAAGAATTCAAATCCCAAATGTCTCCTCCGTTTGCATGTCTCCAAACCCATTATCAACAACCTTTATTTCACTTTCTCATCACGTTTCAAATGAAAATTAGCTTTTTGACCCCTTCTAGTCTGTCAAAACACCCACGACTTCGCTCCTGCTGACAGCAAAGATTGGATGTTGGTGGTGGGGAAGCCATTACATAACACTCCTCACTCATCTTTGAATTTATATTCTTATCATTTTAACTGCTGCTATTCAATTATCGGTTGGTTGATTAAATTCATTTGCATGTCAACAAGTCTAGGGTTATATTATGCCTTACGGTGAAGAAATAGCGTTCATTGTACATTTATAATTATATTTTTTGCGTTATTATTTATTGAGTCTTTGCAAATAATTATATGATATTAAATATTCTTCATACTAATGGCCCCTCTACACTGGGGCCGCAGAATACACCGATTGCCTCTCTGCAGAGACTCCTTAAACGAATATCCTTATTATGACACTAAACAATTTAATGTTGAGATTTCAGTTATGCTGGAGCTTTGGGGAATGCAGAGTATCCCTTTATAGCCACTGCTTCTATGTTCTCTCTGGCCCGGAGGGGTAAAGCAAGATGGGGTCCGATCTAGGTGTTAAGTAGAACTAAACTGTATAATTACGCTAAACTAAATCGTTTGAAATAGAGATGTTTATATATATATATATATATATATATATATATATATATATATATAAGATAAAACAAAACCGGTCACCTTAGGCTTATAAATTTATTTGCATCCTGTTATATGTTTTTTTGATTAAATAATTAAAAAACGAAAAAATTAACAGGACTTCTTCAGATCTAATGGATAATATAAATCAGAATAGACACAGGAAAGAAGGGTGGGAAGGGGATAGATATTATTTTAAAAATTAAATTTCATTAAATCTTGAATTTAATTTGATATAATTATTTCTGAATCATTACGTAAAGTTATTGAATAAAGTTTATTTTATCTAAATTAGTATTTAATCTGGAGTTTTAGGTCGAAATGAAATTAGAATTTTTGAAAAATGAAAAAATTAGAAAAATTAATTTACTCTAACTCCAACTGGTAATAAAATTTTAAAAAAACCGGAAGTGGGCTAAATAAGAAGATAACTCTTCATCCCTCTTCTATCCCCTTCCCACTCTTCTTTCCTGTGTCTATTCTGATTTATTTATCCATTAGATCTGAAGAAGTCCTGTTAATATTTTTTTTTCATGTTTTTTGATTTTATAAAAAAAAACACATTGCAGGATGGAAATAATTTTATAATCTTAATGTGACCGGTTTTGTTTTTCTTAAAAAATTATTGCTCTGTAATGTCAGTTACATTGAGCTCTTTACTAGGAAAATTTAAAGGTTCACTGTTGAATGTTTTTTTGTCCTGTTGGAATTACTCCCAACTCCGGTTTAACTGGACCGAATAATACTAATATATATATATATATATATATATATATATATATATATATATATATATATATACCAATTGATTTGTCATTAAATAAGCTACAATGGTTGATATACCATGAAACCAAACCGTACCAAAAAAACATAATACTAATTATTTGATCACTGTTATTCATTACCCGTACTCTCACGTTCATTCTTATTCAGGGTGATTGGTATCTTTTCTGGTAATGTTTAAGGTTTTTATCAAGCGTGTTTTCTTTTGCAGTCATGAAAAAAAACATCTTCGCCAACGGCACACAGCGAATTAGCCATTTTCAGTTAATGTAAGGTATTTTCCTATTGGATGCTTGTTGACCAGTTGATGTAAAGAAACATCGTTAAGATGCCTCACGTTTTTCTTTTTTTTTATTGCAGACCATCTACTTGTTGGTTAGTTGTGTACAAATCCCAAGAGCATCGCTTCTATCATGTCTGAAAGTGACACAATGTTCAACGAGCGAGATCGGAGATGCGCCGCTGTACAACTCATGCACTCTACCGATCCAAGTTATGACAGCCAGAACCCTAGCTGGATGGCCACGAATAACAGGGACGTGCCCAGGGTGATGAAAACAAAGTTTCCGACTACGGTTATGGTCTTTAGTGTGGTTTCAAGCGAGGGCCACATCATGCCACCTCACATCTTCGAAGTCGGCTCGAAAGTCAACACCAAAGTGTACCTAGATGTGCTGAGGCGTGCAGTGTTCCCTGGTGCAATCAGGTGGTCGGTGGCAGACCCTCGGTGTGGCAGCAGGACTCACACAGGCCCAAAAGTACAAAGAGACCCAGGCTTGGCTTCAGAAGGAATGCTACGACTTTGTACCCTTCTCACACTGGCCCCACTCCTCCCCTGACCTGAACCCGCTGCACTACTTCGTTTGGTCATACGTTGAGAACATCACTAACATGACCTCCCACAACAACAAAGCCAGCCTGATCGCCGCCATCCACCGAGTATTCGCCGAGCTCCCGCCGGTGCTTGCAGAAAAAGCATACTCCCAGTTCCGGATCCGTATCGAGGTGGTGATTGAGGCTGAAGGCGGCTACATTGAATAGATGTCAGCTCTACTACAAAATCAAGTTAGCTGAGTTGATTTTTTCAATAAAAGTTTTAAAAGAAAGCTGTAGTGTTGTTTTCTTTAGAACGACAATTTTATCGTTTCACCCTGTAGATGTTAGCTCTACTACATAATCAATTTAGCTCAATTGATTTTTTCGATAAAAGTTTTAAAATAAAGCTTGAGTGTTGTTTTCTTTAGGACGATCATTTTATCGTTCCACCCTGTAGATGTCAGCTCTACTACATAATCAAGTTAGCTGAATTGATTTTTTCAATAAAAGTTTTAAAATAAAGCTGTAGTGTTATTTTCTTTAGGACGACCATTTTATCGTTCCACCCAGTACCAATACCATAAAACTGCGTTCAAGCAACTGATTAACATTCAAAATAATTATTATTGTTGGATGACAATTAGTTAAACCATTTGATAAAATAGGAACTATGAATAGCGATACCTGAAACCATTTAACTGTGTAAACACACCTGAAGTCTAAATCGTTTAAAACTAAATTTATTATCAAACTGTTCAATTTATGATTATATATATATATATATATATATATATAGGGTATCTCAATATAGATACAACACAAAAATATGATAATGATTTATTACTGAGACAAGTGCAATGGCTTTCATTTGGAATACGTCCTGTATAAAATGCATACTAGAGGCTAGGAACATCAAGTTAACGCTGTTTTTTTAATTGTTATTATATGAGCATCCAAGACCTGCAATCTATTTTTGAGTTTAGTGTCTGAGTAATAAATCATTATCATATTAATGGGTTGCATCTATTTGGAGACAGATTTCAATGATTTTGTCTCCAAATTTGTAGTGACACATAATATTTATCCTCTTTTGTCCAAGGCATTGTGATCGAGGATTAATAGTTGTTATAGTACACTATTTTCAAATCTAAAACAAAAAAAGAACACAGCATTATTATTGGTGGAGTTATAAACAGTCATCTGGGTCCAATGTATAATGAGACAGCCTTATATATATATATATATATATATATATATATATATATATTTAATTTATTTCCATCCTGTTATGCGTTTTTGAAAAATCAAAAAACACGAAAGAAAATGTGTGTGTGTGTGTGTGTGTGTGTGTGTGTGTGTACTGGATTCTGTAATCACTACCCATCAAGTGTTTATATGCCATTAAATTTAATAATTAGAGAGGAATACTTGAAACAATTTAACTGTATGCAAGCTAATAAGAGATGGCTTAATTGAAAGAAAAGGTTACTAAAAATTATTGGTTTACAAATCATATTTATGCATATATATATATATATATATATGTGTGTGTGTGTGTGTGTGTGTGTGTGTGTGTGTGTGTGTGTATAAAACTTAGTCTACATAATCAAGAGTATCAATTGTAAAGAAGCATACATAGGATCTATTCAAGCTCTTAATACGAAAATATTACCACAAAAGCAATATTAGATTGCCAGAAAACAGAAAACTAAATGTGTTTAAACACCTATATGAATGTAGTAACCGAAACAATGCCCATATACCAGACTAAAATCTGCACACAACTTCAAATAGAGTAAAGACTTCACAGAAAAATCAAGCCCACACTGTATTGAACATAAACTAACATACACACAGAGAGAGAAACAAACACCGCGCATATATATATATGTGTGTGTCTGTGTGTGTGTGTATTATTCGGTCCAGTTTAACCAGAATTGGGAGTAATTCCTTCAGGACAAGAAAATCATTCAGGAGCTGAACATTTAAATTTTCCTGGTGGAGAGCTCAATGTAATTTTTTTACAGAGCAATATTTCTTTAAGAAAAAAACAAAATTTATAATCCTAAATTAACCGGTCTTTGTTTTTTTCTTAAAGATATATATATATATATATATATATATATATGTATGTATATGTAGAATATTCACACACACACAAAACACACACACACATATATATATATATATATATATATTTATATTTAGAGAGAGAGACTTTTTCAGTACAGAAAAAAGTAAAAAGTTGTTGTCAATTAAAGTTTCAACCACATAACTTCAAAAGAAAAATATCTTTGAAAAACCAAGACCACACTGAATAGAACATAAAAATCGCATTCACGTACAAACAGAAACAAACACACACACAAACATACACACACACTCACGCACTCACGGACAGTAAAATGTATTAAGTAGCTGTCAGTTGAATTTTAAACCATTTTAACACCCAGAAAAAACAACCAAAAAACTCTATGGATTTTCAACTATCCACAATCTGAGATACACAGAGACACACAGAGACACAAAGGAGAACAACAACAGCTACAAAAATTCATAGCATATCTAATATCGAAAACTAATTGGTGAAAAAAGGTGTCCCCAAAACGGAGAATACAAAACGCACTCTTAAAAAGAGAAGAAGAAGAGAAAAAGAAAAGAAGAGAAAGAGAGAGTCAAACCCTACAAAGCGTCGACCACTAAACTAAAAGAAACTACCACACCATCAAAACATTGACCGCTATATACACACACATAGACAGAAACAACCACACACACAAACGTGTAGAGAGAGACACACACACGCACAGTAAAAGGTATAAAGTAATTATCAGATGAATTTTAAACCATTTTAATACCCAGAAAAAACAACCAAACACCGTAAAAATTATAAAAAAGTTTACTGAAGAAAGCCAAAAAACGGAATACACGTGTAAGAACTAAATTAATAATTTTTACAAGAATAGAAATTTCTTTGTGAGCTTATTCCCTTTAAAAATACACACACACACGCACACACACACACACACACACATATATATATATATATATATATAGATATAGATATTGTTATGGCCCTGGAAGGGGTCACAAAGAGAACACAACACCACGGTTAATAATAGGGTAATCATTTTTTAGAAATGAAACCAAAATCTTAGAATAATTATGCAATGAATTTTATGTCAATGAAGATTTTTGCAAAACGTTTTTTTTTCAGAAAAACTTAATGATTGGTTTATGCAACGATTTACTGGCAAAACATGGCGTCCTTTTATTAAAAATCTTATTTTTTTTATATTTCTTTCAGTTTGGTGACAATGGAATGATGTGCTCTGACAGTGGAAACAACAGTGGCAACATGGACTCTAACTACGATGTAAGTACAGGAATATGTAACTCCTCTAAATGTTTACAGGTTTTTGTCAGTCAAATTAAGTGGATGATGGGAGAATTATAATTGATTCAAAAGATTACCGTTAAACAAGGAGTAATTGTAATGAATGGGTACCACACCCTTCCTGAACCCGCAGAAGTGGAACCTCACTATCCGATGCACTTTAATGTCATACCCTGGATACCTCTTCTAGTACGGTCTTATTTCCTGTTATGGCCCTGGAAGGGGTCACAAAGAGAACAGAACACCACGGTTATAGTACACATATATATTTACAAGAACAAAGGATGGTTACAAGAACATAGGACGGTAAGCTAGTTCGCAAAACCGCTCGGGGGCAAGGTTAGCTTCCGGATCTAGACTGACTTCGTGTTGCTGCGTCTTCCGGTATTATGGAGAGTGGTTGAGTCCATTAGTAGGTGATTCCGCCACAACATATATATATTGTCATCCAGACAGACTCTTTCGTTGTATCACAACTCTTCAGTGTGGCTAGACACGTTGGACGCTTGAAGCTGGGAACAAAACCCGCCCAACTTTGCGTTAGACTTAGTGTCATACCGATCTGCCAGAAACACGATTTGGGAGTAAACATTCTCCGAAGGTTAATGTGCCATAAAACCCAACAACTATTCTGTTACAGAGTAGACCTGGGAGTGATGGCAATATAGGGGCATTCCGCGTAACCTAAATCTCCAGCATTACTGGAGTCTCACACTCTGATTGTCATAAACAGGACATTCAGTGGCGGGGTCTTACTACTCTGTAGAAAAGCGATCGGAGTATTCTGTAGCCCCAGGTGACTGGGCCACAAAATCTATGCTAATATCGTATTAAACAGAAAAAATATGTGAGAAATATGGCCGATGGAGAAAAATGTATTGGAGACTATATAAAAATAATTTTTCCTTGCAGACATTCTTTCTGTTTATATAGAGAGGCTCTCCCGGACAAAATATGGATTGTCTACAGTGGTTTAAGATGGAATGAAAAGTTTTATGGAAAAAGTCAATATCAAACTTATTGTTCTGCAGTGGAACATATCCCTATGAAAATACGAAACTTAAACGTTTGCCCAATTGATAATCTTGTCCAACATAGGGTATTTCAATTGTATGATGAATAAATCTTTGCGTCTATCTATTGCTATGATCAAATGTTGTACCCCAAAACATACGAGGGGCATACGATACGTTTCTAGACTTTTTTTCGTATGGGCAGCTTTATTGATAGTACACACATGAAACTCTTGTTCCCTTCGAAGTAATCTCCGCTGGCTGCAATACACGTGTTGTACTATCCCAACAACTTCTGGAAGGCCCCATGGAAGTCCTCTTGTGTGAGTGTGTCAATGACCTTCGTCACAGCCTCTTTCATCTCCTCAATTGTTTCATAACGACAGCCTCTAAGCTTAGGGAATAACCAAAGGTCACAGGGAGCAAGGTCTGGACTACAGGGAGGCTGAGGAACTGTGTTGATGCCAATATTGGTCAAATTGTCTGTGACAAGGATGGAGTTGTGGACTGGTGTATTGTCCTGGTGGAAATGCCACTAACCCAATGTGAAATGTAGTGGCCTCCTTCGACGGAATCTCTTCCTGAACACCCTTTAAATCTCAACATAGTAACCCTAACCCTAACCCTTTGGCCAATCAACTCTGGTTTATTGACTTTCTTACTCTTCCCACACCTCTCATCATCCCTCACAGACTTCCTGGCTTCTTTTAATACCACTTAAAAACTGATGCAGTGTGATGCATTCCATCCGTTTTTGTGGCATTTTTTCCAAGTTTAAAACAGAATTTTATAGCATATCGTTCTTCTAAAGTGTCCTCACGTCCAGATGGCATTTTTAAAATTCACCAGCTGTAACAATCAGGCTTTTAACAATCAGAATTTTCAAATATAAAAAAGTCTGGAAACTTATTGACGGCACCTCTTATATATATTATTAGGGTGTATTCAAATTCCTGCTGTAGCTGTTCATTTAAACCTGAAATCATAAAGACTGGTCAGTCATCTCATAAGATGTATAGCAATAACATAGTGAACTTTCAAAAGTCTACAACAATTTTAAATGCCTGTACAAAAAAGTCTGGAAACTTATTGAAGGCACCACGTATCTTCAAATAAAATCTCTTGTGAATAAAATATGAATAAAACAAATGTATGAATAATGGAAGAGACCA
The DNA here is from genome assembly GCA_963585895.1 of Sepioteuthis lessoniana. Classification (NCBI taxonomy): domain Eukaryota; kingdom Metazoa; phylum Mollusca; class Cephalopoda; order Myopsida; family Loliginidae; genus Sepioteuthis; species Sepioteuthis lessoniana. The sequence goes on from OY757942.1 coordinate 13,086,511, forward strand.
AAGAAGGAAATTACACACGAAATTGACCTGAATATGCCTTAGAAGAAACTGAAAATAAAAATAAATTTCTTTTAATAGAAAAGGAATAATCCCATAGGAATAAAAACATCTAAGTAAAAATTGATAATACACAGGAGTCGTTTAGTTTCTGTGGTGACAGAGATTAAGCCGTTAGTCTAATAGTAAGTGAATACAGCAAACTCGGATCAAATGGTTGCCCAGACGGCTGAAGCGGTAGAATAAACCGATTGCTTCTCTGCTAAGGGGTAGGCGCCCCCTCAACAACGAGTGTCCTAGATATGACACTAAAAAATATGATAATAAGGTTTCCGTAATGCTGAAGCTTTGGAGAATGAATAGTACCCCATCAGTGTCATCGTTTCAAGGTCCACTCTGGTCTGGAGTTGTAGTACCCGATAGGTCCTATCTATAGGTTAAATAGAAGTAAACTGTCTACATATGCCAAACTGAATTGTTTGCAAAAGAACTGTTGTTGACACTGAAACGGTCTACTTTTGATAAACTTAAATGTTTGAAATAGAGCTGGTTTTGACGTTCAAACTGTGTATTTATGATAATATGAATTGTTTGAAATGAAACTGTTTTTGATGCTAAACTGAGTTGTTTGAAATAGAACTGTTTATATGTATAAAAATGGATTTGGCATTAAATAACCTACAATGGTTGATATGCCATAAATCCAAACCAGATCAAAGCAAATGTAAACAAGAAAAGGGACGACTGGTTGGGGATGGGGATATTCGCGGAACCTGCAAGTGAATGAAATTTTATTTAATTGTTATATTGTCATCTACAGCATCACAACGACACAATATTTAAGACGTAGTGACAAAGACGCAGTAAGAAACGACGCAGGAAGACTACTTTAACAAATATATACCTCTCGCTTTATTGCAAGGGTTCGAAAAGGTTGGGTGGGGGTTTACTGTGAGAGGGAGCTGGAGACCGAACATAAACTGTAATATCTTGACCCCACTGTTATGACTGTCACGTTGTGTCTCTCTTGTTCTTCTGATGCTCAACCGGAGCCCTGGGGTCCACTCTGCTGGGTGATCTGCTACATCTTATCAGCAACTTCTCAGGTCCCCAAACTCCATCGGGCTTCCCGAGGGCCCTCCTCGGCAAGGTGTGGCTTTCCCTACCACGTCTCTTCTCCACTGGAACTCTACTGGCAACTCCAACTCCACTGGCTCGTTGAACTCAACTGAATTATATAATCGTTCGACGCCCACTCGATCTTTGAAATCGAATGTTTAACCATCATCAAGCAATGCTTGAGTTTTGGGGAATGTGGAGTACCCCTTCATTGCCAACGCTCCCAGGTCCAGTCTGGCCCGGAGTGGTAGCACCTGATAGGGTCCTATCTATGGGTTAAATAGAACTAACAGCATACTTATGCTTAACTGAATTGTTTGAGTAAACTGAATAGCTTGAAATAGAAATGGTTTTGACAATTAAACCGTATTTACATTTAAACTGCGTGCTCATGCTTATCTGAATTATTTGAAATGGAACCGTTTTTAGACATTAAAACTGTATTTACACTTAACTGAATCTTTTCATATAACTGCTTGAATAGTTTGAAATGGAAATATTTTTGACAATTAAACTGAGTACTTATGCTAAACTGAATTGTTTTAAATAGAACAGATTATTTCCCTAAAAATGGATTTGGCGTTAAATAACCTATAAAGGTTGAAATGCCATAACACCCAACAAACCAACAAACCAAACCAAATATTCTCTCTCCAGCAATAGGTTAAGTGGCAAAGCAGAATTGGCTTTTTAACTTTGATATAGGAACTAATCTAGGAAAAGGAAAGTTTTAAACTCAAATCTGTTAAGCAACAATTAAAACTGACACGGTGTCTCATCCAGTTCGTAGTGGAGAGATAGACAGATAGATAGATAGTGATGGCGAGTAATAGAATGACAGATATAAAGAAAGAACATTATTTATTATAAAACAGAGTTTGAAATTACTTTACAAGAAGAATGCACCTGAATTTAATTCCTTTTAAAAATTACTAAAAATAAATTTTGCAATAAAAACGTATCGGAAATTATTCATTATGATAATGCATTAGAAATAATCTTTACTGAGAAAAATGCACTGGAAATAGAAATGTATTTGAAGATAATTTTTACAATGAAAATTAATTGGAAAATAGTTTACTATAAAATCGAATCAGAAATTATTTTTATTATAAAGATACACCGGAAATGGTTTTACTATAGAAATGCATTGGACATGGCTTTTCAATATAAATCCTTTGGAAATGGCATTACTTAGAATATATTTGATTGTAAAAATGCATTTTAAATGATTGTCTACTAAAAATGCATTAGATATGTTGTTTTTTTTATTACCAAAATGCATTTAAAATTATTTTTTCAAAAAAATGCATTGCAAATGATTTTGACAATAAAATACTTTAGACATGATTTTTATTATTAAAAATGCCTGAAAAATAGGTTTTACAGCAAAAATACGTTAAAAACGTTGTACACGTTATATATATATATATATATATATATATATATATATATGTGTGTGTGTGTGTGTGTATATATATATATATATATATATATATATATATATATATATATATATATATATATATATGTAGTGCCTTCAATTAGTTTCCAGATTTTTTTGTACAGGAATCTAAAATTGTCGTAGACTCTTGAAAATTCAGTATGTTATTGCTATACATCTTATGAGATGACTGACTAATTTCTATGATTTCACGTTCAAATCAACAGCTGCAGCAGCAACTGGAATACATCCAACTAAAGCCTGATTGTCACAGCTGGTGAATTTCAAAAATGCAGTCTGGACGTGAGGACACTTTAGAAAAATGATATGCAATAAAATTATGTTTTAAACTTGGGATAAATGCCACAAAAACGTATGGAATTCTTCACACTGCTATTGGAGCATCTTGCATGAATCGAGCATCAGTTTTTGAGTGGCATAAGAGATTCAAGGAAGGCAGGGAGTCTGTGAGGGACGATGAGAGGTGTGAGAGGAGTAACGAAGTCAATACACCAGAGTTGATTGGCCTAAGGGTTGGGGTTAGGGTTACTATGTTGAGGTTTTAACGGAGTTCAGGAGAGATTCCGTCGGAAGAGGCCAACACTCATCAAATCGGGTGAGTGGCATTTCCACCAGCACAGTGCACTAGTCCTCAATTCCATCATTGTCCCAGACTATTTGACCAAGATGGGCATCAAACAGCTCCTCAGCCTCCATCTAGTCCAGACCTTCCTCCCTGTGACTTTTGCTTATTCCCTAAGCTCAGGGGCTATCATTATGAGACAATTGAGGAGATGAAAGAGGCTCTGACGAAGGTCATTGAAACGCTCACACAAGAGGACTTCCATGGGTACTTCCAGAAGTTGTTTGAACGGTACAACAAATGCATTGCAGCCGGAGGAGATTACTTCGAAGGGGACTCGAATTTCATGAGTGCACTATCAATAAAAGTGCCCGTACGAAAAAAGTCTGGAAACTTATTTATTGATTTTCGTATATATATCGGAAACGATTTTACTAAAAATTGCATTTTTTAATAAAAATCCCTTGAGAATGATTTTACAATAAAAATGAATGAGAAATGATTTCATTACAAAAATAAATTGAATTTTTTTTTCTATAAATATACATTGGAAATCATCTTTACTATGAAAATATATTGGGAATGCTTTTTACTATAAAAATGCAAAGGGAGTGGTTTTTACTCTAAAAATGCATTGGAAAGGATTTTTACTAAAAAAATGCATTGGAAGTGATTTTTACACTAGAATTTATTTAAATTTCTATTATAATAAAAAAAAAGTAGCCATAAAGCTTAGATAACTTTACAAGTCTTCTTTAGGGGATAAACAAACATTTTCATAAGAATTGATAAGAAAAAAGGAACTGAATATTTAGATAGATTTCTCTAAATTTCTGAGATGAAGCTTGATAGATTTGTATTCACTGTTTCCCTTCTTTCTTTTTGAATAGCGTTTCTTTCCCAGATCAACTCTTCAACAAATTTCAGATACTTGAACATCGAACATTTGAACATTTTTATAGCTGTTCCATCAACCCCCCACCCCCAAAAAACAGACGTGATTAATTCTTAGGGTGTTTAAACGCAATTTATTTCATTTCAACCAACTCAATGATCAAATGAGTCTAGACTATTTCTGAATGAGTAGGATAATTTAAATGGACATGGGACTGCAGTTCAAGCAACAGAAACAGTTTTTTTTTTATACAACTTGCCGCTATAAAAATAAACCCCAAACCATTTATTATCAGTTTCTCTTTGCACTTTTGAATTAGTTTATCAGCTTAGAATGATATGATAGCCTGTTATACGAAAATAGAAGATGGGTAGCCTTGGGTTGGGCACTTGTTGGCCTGACTCAACAACATTTAATCTTGTCACTGAATCATTAGTTTTGGTATAAAATGGGCAAAAATTCGGCTCTCACATCCAGAAAACACTTGCTCTCTGACGACTCCAGCATTTCCAATTTGATAGACTCAAGTTAAAAGTTATCTCGCTATGCCTAACTACACCCTGTACTACTTCAATGGCCGCGGACGTGCCGAGATCCTTCGTATGATGTTCGCCGCTGCTGGCGTTCAATACAACGACAAAAGGTTCGAATTCAACGAATGGGACAAATACAGGAATGGTAAGTAAATTGTGGCTTTTAATTTTGATAATCGAGCAGATTTAAGACTGATTTTGATTCGTTATTTCATTCGGAAGTTTTATCGAGTGGCTATGCTACCTTCTACCAAACATGACTAATTTTGGTAAAATTTTACTTCAAGCTTTCCTTTCTCATTTCCTTAAAAAACAAATAAAATATATTACACCATTTTTCAGTATGGATTTCTCCCCATTCTATAATCTGCGATTCTGGTTTTGGACACCCTTTTTCTCAAGCAGATTTTACATTTTCTTAAATAGATCAATATAACCATTTTGTTGAAAAATTGAAGAATACACCTGATGAAAATAGTTCCATCTACTAAACATGACTAAATATGGTAAAATATGGGATGCCATGGATCAAGGAACAAATAATTTTCTGGGTTTGTTACTTAAGTGACATTGCAAGATTGAAGACAATAGTTCGATACAAGAGTTGCGTTCAAGGAGGCGTCGGTGGTGTTATGGATAACGTCGAGTTTAAGCTCTGAACAATATTATTTACATTTCACAAAGGGCAATTACCATGGTGTAACGCATGAATCCAGTTATTCTCCTTCCTGCTATGGGTAAATAAAAGGACAGATTTGGCTCTTCAGCCGTGTTATGGTTTAGGAGAAAAAAATTCTAAATTCAAACGTGTTAAACCCTTAGAATTTGCCTTGCGTTGCATTCTGCTTTAATGGATGGGGGGGGGGTTAATATATTCAAGAGTGGTGCTTTTACAACCTGTTTGTCTCAGTTCTTTTATGATTCCCCGGTAAATATACATTAACGCAGAAGGATTTTTGTAAACAACATGAAATGGTAAAGTTCGGAGGTGCCCGTGGTGTAATGGTTATCGTCGTAGGAAATGGACACGAGTTCAAATCCTGGACGATTCTGATTAAATTTCCCATAGTACTAATACCCTTGGGAAAGGTATGAATCCAATAATTCTCCCTCCAGCTATGGGTAAATAGTAGGACAGACTGGGTTTTTTGGCCTTGGTGAGGCAACTAGTCTAGGAAAGGAAAACTCTAAATTCAAAACTGTTAAACTCCGCTTAAAAATTGACCTTGTATCATATGCTACCCGAGCGGAGGGGTTGGTAAACAGGATCAAATGGGAAAGTTTCTTGTCTAGAATAAAGACTGCAAAGATGTAATCAATCTGAATAGAATACATTGTTAGAACATCAAAATTCCAAATCTTGCCAATGTAGGTCTTATATTGAGTGGATTTCAAAGTTTGTCGCTGGACCTCGACGGTTGGGACAAACGATAGTCTCACAAACCCGCTTTTCTATGGATCGTTCTAACCAAAAAAAAAAAAAAAGAACTGTTGGCGTTACTCATTTTTAGTCAATGTAAAAAAGAGTTGTACTTTGCGCTCTTCTCAAGGGGTGGGAGCAGTTTTATTGAAGCCACAGATGGTTTGATTTTTCTCTTTGCGCCTTCAAGTCTGTTTCACATGTGAAATTAAAGGACATTAGTGTTCTAATTTAGAAAATATGGCAGCCTCATTATTTAGTAATGAAAACATTTGCTAGATTTTATGGCCGAATCAATAAATCTCACAACTGCTCCGAGTATCTGCGGTATCCCCGATGGCATAGTGGTTAAAGTGCAGGACAGTTACATCTTAATAAGCAAGTTCAAACTCTAGTCTTACTATTACGTTCACTTTCGGGCTAATGCCCTTGGAAAGGCATAAACCCCAAACCCCTTGTCATCCCAGCTATGGATTAAAAAGTACCACTACTGTTCTTCTACAAGAATCGCTTTGACTTTAAACAATCCATGAATGTTGATTTGCCATTTAACAAAGAAATTAAACGAAACTGAATATCTGCTCGAGGCTCCAAAGGTATCATCCACTATCGAAAGCATTTCGGTGGCAATTAAGGCGCTGATGGAGGGAACTTCTTCGTAAATATCAAAGGAAAGAAGATGTTCCATTTCAAACCCATGAGTAAAGGTTTGCTGAGCTCGCATGTCATATACAGACTGGACCAAAAAGTCAAATGTAATCGAAGACAGTTTATCAAAAATCTAAACATGTGATCTTTTTTTCCGCAGGAGATTTGGTGGCTTGTTTTTAAGGCCCAAACAACCTGCTGATCCGTATCTTCTCAATACCAGCACGCACCACTCCCAGTAAAAAAAAAAAAAAAAAATGTTGTCCCTTCCTCTCCTTAGCCTTGTTGATCCAGCAGCCTGGAGAGTGATCCAAGTGTAGTCACCGACGTCTACCGTACCGGTAAATGTCTAAAGTGTAATTTAGACCCTTGAATATTGAATGTTGCTTTTTCTAGGTCTCCGGAGTCCCTTTACTGCATGAGTTAACATTTATTTCAAATTACAACATCATTTAGAATTATATGGAGGGAAACTCATTTTGAAGTCTTCCTGAATTATTTCAATACGACACTGTAGTTAGAGGATGCCTCGGGTAATGTAATGTTTACCAAGCTAAACAAGTAAACCTTCACGAGTGAGTTCGAGTCTGATTGGTTGCTCCATTTATACGGCCTTGCGCCATATCTAAGCAAACAGATTTGCACAATGTTTAAAGTATTCGCCAATGAGGCCAGGGTTTAATCACAGGTCGAGTCATACCAAAGACTTAAAAAAATGGTACTTGCTGCCGCCTTTCTTAACACTCAGCATTATAAGGTACGCGTCAAGGGTAAAGTGGAGCAATCCTGGGAATGGAGTTGGGCCCTCCCTTACACCTTGGTGTAGTAGCTATTGAAAAGGGAACCTTCGTGTCACCCTCGACTACGGTCGCCAACTTTACTCAAAATTCAACCGGAAATTCATGTGACATAATGTGTTTAAATTCAATATGTATAATATAATGTTATTTTTGTTGTAAATATACCAAAATATTTATTGTTTGAAAATAAATTATAGAAATACGTTAATATTTTCCAGATATGCCCTGTATGTGTGTCCCTGTCTTGGAGATGGACGGTGGCATGAGAATGCCTGAGACTATGGCCATTGCTAGGTATTTGGCTCGCGAATACGGTAAGTATGCAATTCTCAAAAACTCACAGAACCGAATGCTTCAAAATGAATTATATTAAATTACATTAATCTAAAACTATTATCTCTATTTCATAGGGTTTGTTAGATGGCCATTATTGAAAATAAAGAACAAAGAAACAATTCTATTAAAGATTATGATGATTAACTGCAAACACTTAGAGTCTTTACCAGTAGCCCGGGAGACCTGGGTTCAATCCCAGATCGAGTCATACCAAAGACTCAAAAATTGTACTTAATGCCTCCTTGCTTAACACAGCATTATAAGGTACGGATCAAGGGTAAAGTGGAGTCATCTATGGAAAAGAGTAGCACCCTCCACTACACATTGGTGTAGTAGCTATCGATAAGGGAGCCTTTGGGTAACTCTCGATGACAACTTATATTCATGTTCTAAGATGTTCATTATCAAAACTGAAGAATATAGAATCGTTTTTTTTTAAGATTACGACTGCACAGTGGGCTGAGGCTGTAGAATACACCTACTGCATCTTTGCAGAAGAGTAAGACCGCCACCCCAACATGTGTTCTAAGCGAGATAGCAAGGATACAGTCCTCGAGCTTTAGGCAATGCGGAGTATCCCTTCATTGTCATTGTTCCCAGTGCCACTCTTTTGATCCGTAAATAGGATCTTATCAGGGGTTACTCTGATAAGATCCTATCATCTGATGTACATCCATTTAACTGTGTGCGAACAAATGACTAATAGTTAATAGAATTATTCATATTGAATAGAAATAGGATCTTATCAGGGGTTACCCTATCTACTCATATGCCTGTTTTTAGGGAGTACTTTAGCGTGAATAAAAAAGGAAAATAGCCCAGTCCAGGATTCGAACTCGACTCGGCTGATTTTCCACAAAGTGCGGTGTAAGGTTACAGCTCTGCATAAAAACTTTAAAGACACATAATAATATAAACAGTTTTGACGGGAGGTACGAGGTACCTTCAATAAGCTTCCAGACTTTTTTGTACAGGAATCTAAAATTGTCGCTGACTCTTGAAAATTCACTACGTTATTGCTATACATCTTATGAGATGACTGAATAATTTTTTATGATTTCAGGTTAAAATTAACAGCTGCTACAGGAATTGGAATACACCCCACTAAACCCCAATTTGTCACTGCTGGTAAATTTCAAAAATGCAATCTGGAGGTAAAGACACTTTAGAAGAACCATATGCAATAAAATTCAGTATTAAATTTAGAAAAAATGCCAGAGAAACGGATGGAATGCTTCAGACTGCTTTTCGACCATCTTGCATGAATCGAGCATCAGTTTTTGAGTGGGATAAGAGATTCAAGGAAGCCTGGAAGTCTGTGAGGGATGATGAGAAGTGTGGGAAGAGTAAGGAAGTCAATAGACCAGGGTTGATTGGCCAAAGGGTTAGGGTTAGGGTTACTATGTTGAGGTTTTAAGGGAGTTCAGGAAGAGATTCCTTGGGAAGAGGCCAACACTCTTCAAATCGGGTCAGTGGCATTGTCACCAGGACAATGCACCAGTCCACAAGTCCACCCTTGTCACAGACTATTTGACAAATATGGGCATCAAGACAGCTCCTCAGCCTCCCTACAATCCAGATCTTGCTCAGAGGCTGTAGTCATGAGACAATTGAGAAGATGAAAAAGGCTGTGAGGAAGGTCATTGACCCGCTCACACAAGAGGACTTCCATGGGGTCTTCCCGAAGTTGATTAAACGGTACAAAATTGCATTGTAGCCGGAGGATATTATTTCGAAGGGGACTAGATTTTCATGTGTGCACCATGTATAAAAGTGCCCATACGAAAAAAGTCTGGAAACTTATTTAATGATCCCTATATCAGCAATTTAATCATCTAAACAGTTCTTTTATTTTAAAATCTAAATTGTAACTGCAATGTTATTCAAAGCATTTATACGTAGATCCAACTTGAACATTTTCAATAAAATCTCATTCTTATTTTAATCATAAGGTTTCTACCCCAAGAGCAACATGGACATGATGAGGTGTGACTACATCGCTGACTGCTTCTACGAAATCATGCACGATTACATGAGGTACTACCACTGGAAAAACGGACGCTTCAGGGTGAGTCAATAATTTTGAATCTGATCAATATTTCATGTCAACAGCTTTTAAGTCTTTATCTCCCGTAATGAATCAGAAGAAAAAGGCTACAATGAAAATGATCCTTTATACTTAAAGGCAATGTTTGATATCATATCTTTTTTCAGACTAATCAACTTTTTCTGACTTAGTTTTTCAACTCAATATCTACTGAAACAAAACGAGAAAGATGTCATATTAATATCAAAAGCTCATTTGAAGACTAAGCGCGAAGACATTAACAGATACGAAGGGAAAGTACTTAGTAAATAATGAATGCTTCTTTTAAATCAGCCGCAGTTTGATGAAGTATCACCTCTAAAAGAACAGACACTTCAGGAGGAGTCAGTTATTTTGAATTGGATTAATATTCATCTCAACATCTTTCAATATCCCCGTGAATGAATTAATTAAAAAAAGCTACAGGTAAAGTGACTCTTAATTCTAAAAGTCAATATTTGATGTCAAGTGTTATTTCAGATCTGAGCAAATTTGATGACTATCAATTCACTATTTATGAAAACAGAATTACAAAGATTTTGTATTAATACTTAAATTCTTTGGATGAATATTAAGATTCGATGACATTATCAAATACGAGTGCCAAATACTAACTAAATAATGACTGCTTCTTTTAAATCATCACTATTGCATGAAGTATTACGGGCAATTCAGTGTGAGTCAATTATTTTGATTTGGATCAAAATTCACCTTCACATCTTTTAATGTATCTGAGAAGGAATAAATTTTTAAAAAGGTGACAGTTAACATGACCCTTAGTTCTAAAAGTCAATATTTGATATCAGTTGTTACTTAAAATCTAAGCAATATTTTATGACCGTCTTTCAACTCTCTATTTATAGAAACATAATGACAATGACTTTGTATTAATATTTAAATTCATTGGACGAACGCTAAGACTCGAAGACATTATCTGATACGCAAGCCAATTGCAAAGTAAATGATCACCGCTTCTTTTAAATAAGCCACTATTTCATTTGGAACTATATTGGAAGAATGAGAGCTTCAGGTTTAGCAGTTATTTCGAATTGGATGAGTGTTCCTTTCAACATCTTTCAATCTATAGAGAATGAATTAATTTTTTAAAAAAGACCGCAGTTAATATGACCCTTAATACTAGAAGTCATTTTTTTTTTGTAATCAGGTGTTATTTCAGATCTGAGCAATATTTTATGACTGTCTTTCAACTATTTTTGAAACGGAATAACAAAGATTTTGTATTCATATTAAGATTCATTGGATGAATATTAAGACTTGAGGACATTATCAAATACGAGTGTCAAGTTCTAAATAAAAAATGACTGCCACTTTTAAATAAGCCACTTTTGAATAAGTTACAACTACTGGAAGAACGGACGCTTTAGGGTTAGTAGTTAATTTCGAATCTGATCAATATTTCATCTTAACATCTTTCAAGATATTATCTCCGAGAAAGAATTAATTTATAAGGATAGTGTAAAAATAATCCCTGACACTAAAAGAAAATAGATGCCAAGTTTTTCTTAAGCTCTGATGATTTGATGATTTTGTCAATCGACTTTTTATATAATGAAACAAAATAACAAAGATGTCATACTAATATCAAAAAGTCATTTGACGACTATAAAGACTTGAAGATGTTTACTAATACAACTGTTAAGATCTTTGTCAAGAATATCTGCTTCTATGAAATCATGCAAGATTACATAAGATATTACTACTGAAAGAACGGACGCTTCAGGGGAAGTCAATTGTTTCGAATCTACACACTTTCATACCTACATCTTTCAACACTGCCGAAAGAATTTATTGATTTTAAAAGACAGTAAATTAAACTGATTATTAACACTGAAATATTATATTCAAGATGAGTATTGAATGATTTCAAAGTAATTACTGTTTATATATAATCAGAAATGACTATTTGCGGCACTAATAAATATATGTATATGCATCTTTCTGTCTATCTATCTGACCAGACATTTCAACCTCATTATATCCTTCTCTCTATCTGTCTCAGTCGAGTGGTCTCATTTCTCCCTATCTATCTATCTATCTATCTATCTATCTATCTATCCAGACATTTTAACCTCATTAGATCCATCTCTCTATCTGTCCGAGTCGTTGTCTCATTTCTCTCTATTTCCCCCCTCTCTCTCTCTCTCTCTCTCTCTCTCTCTATCTATCTATCTATCTATCAATATGACCAGACATTTCAACCTCATCATATCCTTCACTCTGTCTCAGTCTAGTCGTCTCATTTCTCCCTATCTATCTATCTATCTATCTATCTATCTATCTATCTATCTCATTTCATCTATCTATCTATCTCACTCTCTCTGTCAAATTATATCTTGCTTTGCGAGATGTCGAATATTCTTAACATTTTTGCTTCTTTCAACAAAGTAACTTAAATGTCCTAAATTCATTTAAAATTTAATTCAAACATTGATAATAATACAATTGTGATTTTGTTCGCACTCACCTTATCTTTATAATTGCCCAAGGAAAGTATATATTACATGCTAATCCTTTCTTTTAACAGTTCGGAAGCAACGGAACGATGGGCTCTGATATGGGAAACAACGGCGATATGTCCAATTATGATGTAAGTACATTTTTTTTCTCTACTCATATTTCTGATGTGTCAGTGGGGCTTAGAATACATTGACTTTAACCCATAAAGAGGGATAAGACCCCCCCTTACTAGCCAGTGTCCAGGATATGACCCTAAACTGCGTGTGATGGTAAACTTTAGTTCGAGAGATCTGAGGAGTGTTGAATAGTAAAAAGTAAAAGTAAAGTTATCTCCCTTTAGTCGAGGGTGACCCGAAGGCTCCCTTTTCGATAGCTACTACACCAATGTGTAGGGAAGGGCGCTACTCCTTTCCCTGGATTGCTTCAGTTTACCCAGGATCATTTCCTTATAATGCTAAGTGTTAAGCAAGGTAGCATAAAGTACCATTTTTTGAGTCTTTGGTATGACTCGACCTAGGATAGGACCCAGGTCTCCCGGGCCATTGGCGAACACTCTAGCCATTACCCCTACATAACTATGACTCTTATGGCTAAGGCTGTAGAATACACCGACTGCATCTCTCCAGAAGGGTAAGACTCCCCCAACGAGTGTTCTGGATATGAAATTAAATAATCTGATGGTGAGACTCCGGTAATGCTGGAGCTTTAGGGAATGTAAAGTACCCCTTCATTGCTTTCGTTCTCAGGTCTACTCAGGCCTGGATTGGTTGCAGCAGATAGGATCCTATGTATAGGGCAAATAGAACTAAACTGTGTACTCATGCTAAACGGAATTGTTTGAAATAGAACTGTTCTTGACATTTGAACTGTGTACTTCTTTTAAGAAAGTACATAAAATGTATACCTAAATGTACAATTAACGCATATCCTTTAAATCAAAGAATAAAATATGCCTTGACCAAACAATTTTCGTGTAAAGGCCAGTTATCCAATAATTCTTTATGGAGATCAAATTTGATAATAACGTTTCTTTCACATTCCTGCTTGGTTTGTGATTCACTCAATCCATTTTACAGACTCAAAACTACATCACTAGAAACTTACAGGCGCGTAGCGGTTATTGTCTATGGAAATGGCTTCGGCCACACATTGTTTGAATCCCTCTTGAGATTGTTTGCGTTTCATTTCACACTTATGCCCTTTGGAAAAGCCTGCATAGATCTCATCGTGCCCACCCATTCGTGGAGTATATAATCACTCACGGCTCTAAGAGGAGGAAACCTATGAAGTTCAACCAGCTGTACACCGTTTAAAATTGGCCTTTCATCGCCGTATATCCGTAGCTAGGTTACGTAAATACATGCATCTTATAAAACTTGTTTTTTATGGACAAAACTTTTAACTTTATTTGTGAGCACTAAGTAGCATTCTGTAATGAATACATGCATCTTCTAAAACTTGTCTTTTATGAAAGAAACCTTTAACTGTTAGGCTGCTTTATTTGTGATCAGAACTTCGATTGATAAAATCAGAGAAAACGGCTTCGAGCTGAAAAAGAAAAGAAACAGAAGGTACCCCGCAAAAAACAATTACCGACGCCGACTACGCCGATGACATAGCGTTACTGGCGAATACACCGAACCAAGCCGAAACACTACTGGATAGTTTGGAATGAGCCACCGCAAGCAGTGGCCACCATGTCAATGCACACAAAACTGAATATATGTGCTATAATCAAACAGGTGACATTTCCACACTAGACGGAACCTTCTGAAACTGGTAGACAATTTCACCTACCTAGGAAGCAGCGTCTCATCAACCGAAAAAGACATCAACACACGGCTAACGAATGCATGGACAGCTATCGATAGGCTTTCGATCATATGGAAATCAGACCTGACCGATAAAATGAAACGCAGTTTCTTCCAGGCAGCGGTCGTGTTGATACTGCTATATGGACGCTAAATAAACGGCTGGAGAAAAAGCTAGACGGCAATTACACAAGAATGTTGCGAGCAATATTGAACAAGTCCTGGCCGCAACACCCCACAAGGCACCTACAATACGGCCAACTGCCTCCCATCACGAAAACTATCCAAGCTAGACGAACCAGACATGCAGAACACTGCTGGAGAAGCGGGGACGAGCTCATAAGTGATGTACTCCTATGGACCTCCGCATATGGCCAAGCAAAAGCGGGACGACCAACTCGAACATACATACAGCAGCTATGTGAGGATACAGGATGTTGCCCTGAAGACCTACCAGAGGCGATGAACGGTAGGAAGAAGTAGCGAGAGAGGGTCAGGGATATCCATGCTAGCGGCATGACATGATGATGATGAAGATTTGTAATCACTAAGTTGCGTTCTGTTCTCTAGTTTTTTGTTTTTTTTTCTAAACTTTTCTTCTAACGATTTTAGAAATTATTTCGAAGAAACAAAAATAATCGATTTTCTTAGGACATGATATTTTTTAATTCTCATTAATCTAGCAGAAATCAAAATTAAAACTTGGACATAGAAAAATGAAATACACTAAACATCATTATGAAAAGAAACCGATAATCCTAAGGTGTTTCCAAACTTTTGAAGATATTCAACTTATACAGATTCATAGCAGAGCTTTTTAATTTTTTTGAATTAAACTTTCAAATATTGAACTTTTATAGAAGATATTATTAAAACTATAAATTTCCACAGTCTGTCCATCTCACTGTAACATACCCATAATATACGGATGTGTGAAATAGACATAGCGAATCCAAAACACACGACATTCACGAAATTGGTTCAGGTACGAAACTTTTATTCACCTTTTTGAGCTTAAAGGTTTTTCGACATAAGGAGAGAGAGAAAGAGAGAGAGAGAATCTTTCAATGCTGACTGCTTTTACATCTGCCCCAAACCACGTGAAGCACCCCATCTACAAACTACTGGTCTAGCCTCGGCGGGCCCCAAAAGTCAAACTTCCAGTTCGGACGCAGGAACTCAACTCTGCTGCTTTTTCTCAAATCCCCAAAATCCTCAACCCACGCTTCCGGTGCACGACGTCATTCACACCTCTTGGAGTCATTTTATATCTGGGGTTTTATTTTGACATCTGTGAATGACGCATCCTTCCCGCACGCACGTGAACATCTGCGCTCATGTTTGCACCTAACTAACTCATGCACTGAGCCGAAAGGTTCTCATCCTAACTAAACCGAAAGGCAAGATATACAAAACGAAATCCCTCCGCAATTATATTACACCACGAGTAAGAACATAAAAAATATAATAAACAGCCAGAGAGATGTGTTAAACCAACCAATGTATTTCACAAGGTTCTTCATAAGGCAAAAAGGCTTTTGACCAATCATCATCCTCATGTCCATGCCTCCAACGCAAATCTCCCTGATCCTCTCCCACTCCTCTTTTCTATCGTCCATTGCTCCCGGTAGGTCTTCAAGGCTATATCCTGTATCAGCATAGAACTGTTATAGATAGGTTTTAGCTGGTCGTTTGCCTTTGCTCGTCCATGTGAAGGGGTCCACAGGAATATGTCGCTTATGAGTTCGTCCCTACTTCTCCAGTATTGTCCAGCATGTCTGGTTCGTCTTTGATAGTTTTCTTGATGAGTGGTAAGTGGTCGTACAGCTACTACTTTGTGGGGTGCTGCCTCCAGGGCACACAGCATTCTTGTGTAGTTGCCGTCAATTTTTTTTCTCCATACGTTTACTTAGCGTCCATGTAGAGCATCCATACAGCAGTATCGACACGACCGCTGCTTGGAAAACCTGCTTTTCATTTTATAGGTCAGGTCTGACTTCTATGTGACCGATAGCATATCGATGGCTGTCCATGCCTTTGCTAGTCGGGTGTTGATGTCTGTCTCGGTTGATGAGACACTGCTTCATAGGTAGGTTGTCAACTAGTTTCAGAGAACTATCATTTAGTGTGGAGATGTCACCTGTTTGATTAAAGCACATGTATTCCGCCTTGTGTGCGTTGACATGGAGGCCAATGCCTACATCTACTCATTCCAGACTATGTAGCAGGGTTTCGAATTAGGCGGGTGTATTTGCCAGAAGGGATATGTTGTCGGGGTATTCCGTGTCTGAAATTCTTTGTGCGAGGTATCTTCTGCTTCTTACCAAATTTATGAAGTGAATAGCGCGTGCAGGAAGGTGGCAATGGGGATGGTTGTTTTACGTGTAATGTCGTTGCCTAACCCAGCACCAACGACTTCAGTGACCGGCAACGTCTGACAGAATCGACTGGAGAGACTTGACTAAAAAAGAATCAATAAGAGACAGTTGGTTCTGTAACAGCTAAGATTTATCTTATAATTTGAAGGTAGTCGAAATTCTCCCATCCCATCGGGTTTAGCAGGCAACGATTCTTAAATGAACATTTTTCCTCTTTCAACGAAAAATAACGCTTTATAATCCATCATACCGTTTAGAAGTCGGTGATACTCAAAAGTTTTTTGGGCGGGTTTATTGATGTCTGTTTTTCCTTCTTGTTGTTTGAGAACAAATGGCAAACTCTTCGTCTCCACAGACTTCCTTTAAGAACCCTCGAAATCTCCTTTCTGAAAGAAATGCATATAGAGACCAATGAACGTCCACGGCGCGTTGTGTACTAATGAAGGAACCATAATGAAGCCAGAAAGAGACCATTTCACATTTATTTATAAAGATATAACTCTCACTTCTTCATTACCCTAAAGGGTCGTAATTGGCTGCAAGTATGAGAAAGAGAAAGAGACAGAGACAGAGACGAAAGGCTGCTATGATTGATCACATCTTTTTTAAAACTACCTGTTGAGTCCGTATTCAGGGCCCCACTTAGCCCTTCTTCTGCTTCTCTACCAGGGTAGCAGCCCCCTTTGTGTACACGCTGACTACTCTCCGAATCTGACCGAATCTCTTCAGACTGACCGCATGTTTGTTGGTATCTGAGTGTATATAATTTTCACAATGCCTACACACGCGTTTCCGTTCTGGTTCCGGCTCTCAACCCACAAAATCTACTTCGGCTATTTTCTTCTTTTCACAGGTGGAACACCCTGTTACAGAATCCACGATAACTGGTTGTCAAAGTCCAATATGTAATAGGTGTATCGAGTAACCGATACCCGATCCAGGGTTGACATGCTACTGGAAAATGTGTCAAAGCAGGCCAAATCCATAGAAGTGACTTGACGTTTCAAGAAACTATCCAATAATATAGTTTGGTTTAATTTGATTTTTAATGGGGTATCAATCTTCGTAGATTATTTAATTCCAAAGCCATCCTTCAAGAAGAATAGTAGTGGCACTATTTAACCCAGAGCTTGGAGGATATGGTGTGGGGGTCATAGCTTTCCCAAGAGTATTTGTCCAAAGTGAACGTAATGGCGCGACTGGAGTTCGAACTTACTCACTACGAGTCTGCCGTCCATTGCTTTAACCATAACACCACGAGGACACACCACTATCCAATAATGAAGAAATGCCCGTGGTGTAATGGTTATCGTCGTTGGAAATGGACAAGGCGACACGAGTTCAAATCCTGGACGAGACTGATTGCATTTCACATAGCACTAATAACCTTGGGAAAGGTATGAATCCAATTATTCTCCCTCCAGCTATTGGTAAATAGTAGGGCAGACTAGGTCCTTCAGCCTTGGTAAGGCAACTAGTCTAAGAGAAGGAAAACTCTGAATTCAAACCTGTTAAACTCGGCTTAAAAAATAGACCTTGTGTCATATCCTGCCCGAACGGAGGGGTTGGTAAATATGTATAAGATAATGATGAATATTGTTTTTTTTTTTAATTAGGTTTTATGTCAATTGATATTGTGTTGTTTTTTTAAAAACTTTTCTAGAATTACCTTCAGTGGAGATACATGAACACCTTCAACAGAGTAATGCCCTTCATGGAAAGAAGCTTAGAAATGCGTAACAATGGAAACAACTTCTTCATGGGAGACCAGGTAAGTTTTTATTCGTATCGACGAAGGCCTAATTATATTCACTTATAAAAGAATGTAGGTATTTTAAATATATATCGTATGTTTTCTTGCTTGCTACTTTTGGTACATATCACCTTCTTTAACAAGGTGGAGTTCTCATAGTGTGGTGGCTAACGTGTTGCACAAAGACCTTCTATGACTATATTTTGTTCTCTCTCTCTATCTACACACATATATATATATATATATATATATAGAGAGAGAGAGAGAGAGAGAGAGCGTAAGTATGTAAATGGTTAATTAAACACCGATCTAGAAGTTGATAAATATTATTTCTTTACATTTACGAGGTGCATACGATAAGTTTCTAGAATTTTTTCGAATGGGCATTTAAAATTATCGTAGACTCTTGAAAATTCACTATGTTATTGCTATACATCTTATGAGATGACTGACCAATTTTTCAAATGAACAGCTACATCAGGAATTGGAATACACCCTACTAAAGCCTGATTGTCACAGCTGGTGAATTTCAAGAATGCAATCTGACACTTTAGAAGAACGATATGCAATAAAATTCTGTTTTAAACTTGGAAAAAATCCCACAGAAGCGTATGGAATGCTTCAGACTACTTTTGGACCATCTTGCATGAATCGAGCATCAGTTTTTGAGTGGCATAGGAGATTCGAGGAAGGCAAGGAGTCTGTAAGGGATGATGATAAGTGTGAAAAGAGTAAGGAAGTCAATACACCAGAGTTGATTGGCCAAACGGTTAGGATTAGGGTTACTATGTTGAGGTTTTAAGGGAGTTCGGGAAGAGATTCCTTGGGAAGAGGCCAGCACTTTTCAAATCGGGTCAGTGGCATTTCCACCAGTACAATACACCAGTCCACAACTCCATCCTTGTCACACACTATTTGAGCAAGATGGGCATCAAAACAGTTCCTCAGCCTCCCTATTGTCCAGATCTTGCTGCCAGTGACTTTTGGTTATTCCCTAAGCTCAAAGGCTGTCATTATGAGACAACTGAGTAGATGAACGAGGCTATGACGAAGGTCATTGACAAGCTCACACATGAGGACTTCCATTGGGCCTTCCAGACGTTGTTGGAACGGTACAGCAAGTGCACTGCAACCGGAGGAGATTACTTCGAAGGAGACTAGAGTTTCATGTGTGTACTATCAATAGAAGTGCCTATTCGAAAAAAAGTCTGGAAACTTATCGTATGCACCTCGTAGAGAAAAGTTTGCTGAAAACTAGAAGTTACAAAGTTTTTTCTTGTAAGAAAAGATAATATTAGTCAAAACGTAAATGTTTTAAGAGAAAGTAAAATTTCAAGCATGAAATGTAGCAGTTTGTGTATGTAGAACATTATTATGGGCGTACAATTCTATGATAGAGAGAAAATATATTGATGTGTTATTATGTATGTGGCAGCAGCTGAAATTTTCATCAGCTGTGGAAAGATTGTATAACAGTATGAATATCTAGATAAACAATATTTTCATCCAATTTCGAATAATTAAGCCATGTTGAAATTAAATAATAATTCCGATGATATCTTAAAAATATTTTCGTGCTTCTGACTTTTTTGACGTTATAAAGTCACTTTTCAACAAAGGGCAGACAACTGCAGAGTATGGTCTAATAAAGTGTAAAACCTAATAATACCAGTTTTGATCGTATCTCTGGACTAACGGAACGCTTTCAGAAATAAAATGCCCTTTTACATTCTAGGAGGAAAACAGATTTCTTAAATTGATTTGAGTTTTGATCTTTCAAATTTTTCACTGCAAGTCAATTCTAGTCAGCAAATCTCAAAGGAATTTTAAAGCAATCGCGTTGGCGCCGATTGGTCAGTTAATGCAAAAATACAAGTATTAAAAATACAGCTTCCTAAGTCTATTCGTTGCACAGAAAATAACCCAGCTTTTTCCGCATATCTATCTATCTATCTATGTGTGTGTGTGTAAGTACATAAAAGTAAGTAATGTTATATACTCATATGCAGATGCATGCATAAATCATGATGACACAATAATAAAAACGAGCGACACAGTTCTTTTAGAAAAATATACCTCTCACTTTATTTGAGAGGGTTGTGTGTGAGAGGGAGTTGGAGACCGAACAGAACTGCAACATATTAACCCCCACTCTATTGGCCCTAACCGCGTTTCTTTCCCGTTCTCCTGTGCTGCTCAACTGGAGGCCTGCGGGCCCACTCCGCTGTATGCTGGCTTTCTCTATTACATCTTGTCACCAACGGGTCTGGTCTCTAAACTAATTGACTTCCTCTCTTCCCTGAGTAATATAATAGTTCAACGCTCCTTCTTCTTGTGGGCATCACAATTGCACTCTATCAACCCATCCACGGTCAAGGTTATAAATCTGATATTCCTCGACCGGATGCACCTGTTATTTACATAGGTGCATTTCCTATTTTGACAGCCCAGCTGGGTCGTAAGTCAATATACAACATAGTGACCCGAAGGCTCTCTTTTCATTAGCAGCTACACCTAGATTTAGAGAAGATCACCGCTCCTTTCTCTGGATTGCTCCATTTTACCCTTGATCCGTTCCTAATGATGCTAAATGTGAAGCAAGGAACCATCAAGTACCATTTTTTTTTAGTTTTTGGTATGACACGACCTGGGATTGAACCCTGGTCTCCCGGACCATTGATGAACACTCTACCCTTTTGGCATGGCCCGGTAACTTACATATATATATAGATAGATAGAGAGAGAGAGAGAAAGATAGAGATGGAGAGGGAGAGAATCATAATTCGCCCTGCCAAATTATTGGGTCAAAAACCCATGATGTTATCCGGTTTTTGACGTAAACTGAGCGTAATGCCTAAAAAAGCGTAAAATGAGAACAAACTCCGTAAAACTAGCGTAAATAACTCGCCGAATAATATAACCATCGTTAAACATTAAATAACTATAAAAACACATTTCAGTCATATTTCTCAAAGAATAATGAGTACATTTGATAAAATTGTCCCTTACTTTGCGATTTTACAATGTAAATATTTTATTGTACAGTGTAAGCATTTTCAAAGTATTTTATTGTAAATTGAAGTATTTTCAACTCTCTTAAGTGTTAAACAAGTACTGTTTTAGTTGTGAGAAAAGGTGGAAAGTGCCTGGGAGTTTATTATGTTTTTTTCTAGAAACACTGACTTCTCTTAACTTTGCAGTCAAATGGCAATTGCCTGGAGTTAAGCGAGTCCATTATATTTTTGTCACTCCTGGAACTGCGTTTCGAAGAATTCAGTTCTTTAATTTCTAATTGATATTTGAAATTTTGGCAGTTTGATTGGTTTGTATTTAAGATACTTTATCGCATGGTCTGCTTCCTACTACGTCCGCTTTAACTAACTCAACAACTCTGTTTTTACTTCTTCTTTTTTTTTGTTTTCCTATGGCAATGTTATATTGTCATAAAATACCCTCGTGTTCTTGTATATCAATAAACTGCAACCGGTGGTCAGACTCTCATTCAAAAGATTTAGGAAATACGGCGTCACGTCTTTGTTACCATTATTCTCAGGTCCACTCTGGCTCGGAGTGGTTGTACCTGTCAGGATCCCATTTATAGGTCAAATAGGTTTGTGTGAAACGATTATGGATTAAATCCTTTGCCTCTTAAAACATTGAAAATTGTTCCGTATTAAATAATCCAAAGAAGCGTTAAAAGTAAAAGCAAAGTTGGCGACCGTAGTCGAGAGTGACCCGAAGGTTACATTCTCATAAGCTACTACACGAAGGTGTAGTAGCTAATACTGTAGGTGTAGTAGCTAGTAGTAGCTAATACTAATAGGTGTAATAGTAACTACTATTTTCACTGTTTTGCTCCACGTAACCCTTGATCAGTATCTTATAATGCCAAGTGTCATTAAGTAATATTTTTGAGTCTCTGGAATGACGGGACCTTGAATTGAACCCCAGTGTCCCGGACTATTGACGAACGTTCTACCCGTTAAGCCAAGTGTAGGCATTATATAAGACAAACCGACCAGCCAACCAACTATTTTTAACCTCCAGGAGGAATTTGTGATGAAATATAAATTATTAATATAAAAGATATTCTTTGATGTTTTTCTATATTTGCTTAAAAAAATCAGTGATATGGAATTACCGTATTTTATTTACATTTTTCGGACTACTGTCACCACGTTTAGCAAAAGGTTAGTTAAAATATCGAACTTAACCATTTATTTCGCTTACCAGGGAAGACTGTTCATATTTAACGGCTACCAGCTGTTAATTACCCTTCTGAAAGTTCTCCACTGCCTTCACCGGCTATTGAACTCACACTCTTTGGGTACGTCACAGGATCTACCCAACGACTTAATCCACTGTACCATGTGACCTTGAGGACATCTGTGTCTGAAGTTCTGGGTTTTATAAACCTAATGTCTTCAGCAACCATTTTTTACCAGTGCTCATATTGCTCATTCCAGCCACCTGAAGAAGTCTGGAGCGTACAACGGCCGAAACGTTGTGATAAACAAGGCAACAAAGACGAGGACAATTTTCCAAAAAATGCAAATAGTGTACATAATACCTCATCTCAAAAATATAGACAGATCACCGTATTTATATGGGTAACACGAGGGGAAAACAAAAATAAAATTTATTTGATTAAATTTTTCATATAAAGCTTGATAATTATTCTCACTTAGAATATTCGGACTATTGACCTCATCTTTATAGTTATAATCACAAAGTTTTGACCGATATGTCGTTCGGCCTTCTTCGGGTGTTACATATTGCACTCTGGAGTCCAAAGAGAATCTCGAACTGACCCCTTTATTTGAATCACAGGAGTAGACTGTTCCAATTCTGTTATTCATGACCGGGTACAAGTGTTAAGTTATAGTAAGTATTTATTATTAGTCTTGCCTATTGTTGGGATTGAACCAGGAACCTCCAAATGATTTCACTCAGAAGCATCTTCCGAAAAAACAAACACCTTATCCACTGCACCAGGCTGAAAAATACATTCTACATCCGGATGTTGAGAGGAAAACTGTAATGAAATTCATCATCATCATGTCGTGCCGCTAGCACGGATATCCCTGACCCTCTCTCGCCACTTCTCCCTATCGTTCGTAACCTCTGGCAGGTCTCCTTGACTATATACCGTATCCTCATATAGCTGCTGTATGTATGTTCGAGCTGGTTGTCCTGCTTTTGCCCGGCCATATGTGGGGGTCCATAGGAGTACATCACTTATGAGCTCGTCCCCGCTTCTCCAGCAGTGTCCTGCATGTCTGGTTCGTCTAGCTTGGATAGTTTTCGTGATGGGAGGTAGGTGGCCGTACAGTTGGTGTCTTGTGGCGTGTTACCACCAGGACTGGTTCAATATTGCTCTCAACATTCTTGTGTAATTGCCGTCTAGCTTCTTCTCCAGCCATTTTGTTAGCGTCCAAGTAGTGCATCCATACATCAGTATCGATACGGCAGCTGCCTGGAAGAAACTGCGTTTCATTTTATCGGTCAGGTCTGATTTCCATATGATCGATAGCCTATCGATAGCTGACCATGCCTTCGTTAGCCGCGTGTCGATGTCCTTTTCTGTTGATGATACGCTGCTTCCTAGGTAGATGAATTTGTCTACTAGTTTCAGAAAGGTTCCGTCTAGTGTGGTGAAGTCGCCTGTTTGATTATAGCACATATATTCAGTTTTGTGTGCATTGACATGGAGGCCAATGCCTGCGGCGGCTCGTTCCAAACTATGCAGTAGTGTTTCAGCTTGGTTGGGTGTATTTGTCTGTATTGCTATGTCATCGGCGTAGTCGGCGTAGGTAATTGTTTTTGCTGGGTACCTTCTGCTTCTTTTCTTTGTCAGCTCGGAATACACCTTACTAAACGTTTTTAAAAAGCTCTAGAAAGGAAGGGAAAAATGGTCAACTCACATGATTTTGACATTGATTTCTTCGATATTATCGCTATTGTATTTCAAGGAGATACATTGTCACCAAACAAGTTGGCTACGTGCGCCCATCGTCAATAGATTTAATGAAAAAAAAATGGTTTCTCATGAAAAAAAAGACAAGAAATAAACTTTAACGAAGTGCTTAGATTAAAAGCTAGATAAGGAACAACTTTCAGATACTAGGTTCGGTTTTTAAGAAATCCTGGAAGCAATATCCCCAAAACAGCATTTGTACGGCCACTAGCCTTCTATCTCACAAACCATACAAGTAAACTTAGCAAAAACCCTGGGCAATGCTGTAAAAATAAAGACAAACTCATTAGCAACATTTTCTTATGGACTACTCCACATGGACGCACCGGTATTGGGCAACCAAGAACTTACATAAGCTATCTCTGGATATCCATGCATTCTAGATGACCTGTAAAGAACACTGGTCGATATATTTTAATATCATCTAGTTTTATTTGATGATGTCCTATGTACCACAGTTGCATGGATATCCTTATCATTTTCATATTTCCTTTCTCTCTCTCACACACACACACATACACGCACACACACACACACACACACACACACACACACACACACACTCTCTCTCTCTCTATATATATATATAATTATATATATATATATATATATATATCGCACACACACATACACACACACACACACACAGAGCTGATAAATGTAAGTCTCTGCTGCTCAATTAAAACTGGTGTGTCCATGCGTGGGAGTGCACGAGATAGCGTTATAAACAAATTGTTTCCTGCTTCTCCAGCAGTGTCTATCATAGCTTGTTCTCCTCACCTTTGATGTTTTGTGAGATGGGAGGCAAGAGGCCGTAAATCTACAGCTTTGTGAAGTGCTGATACCACGATTTAAAAGAACAGCGCATAGTATTCTTGTGTCGTTCCAATCTCTTTTTTTTTTTTTGGAAGCGTTCCATTAAAGTCTAGAGATACGATGAAAGCAGATATTATTAGGTGTCATTTATTAGACCAAACTCTGCAGTTGTCAGATCTCAAAACGTTCCATTGTTGAAGGCTGACGTCATAACGTCACATTAGTCAGAAGCACGGAAGAGATCACAAGAATCATAATCATTTTACTTGTCACGTGAGGTAAAGAGACTAAATAAACTCTAATAAATAGTTTTTGAGCAAAATTTGGGGCAGAAAAATAAAATCTACTTCCGGCTGGTGAGAAGAGACCTTTGATAATAGCTTAATAATGCGATGGTCTTTCCAAAATTTAAGTAAAATATTGCCTAAGATGTTTGCAATAAAAGCACTGTTTCTAAGTCAGCATGATCTTCTTCACTGACAACTGCACCTAAAATTTTTTTTTACCGGAAAGTCAGTGGGTTTCCTCGATCTGTCTTTTTCACTCAGGCTCCTCGTCGCAAACCAATATTCAACCGGTTTGAAGTGATATTTTTTTTTATCAAACAAGCTTCTCCGTACACACCACACAATACTCTTTAAATTTCACGTAGGTTTAACTTTTTAGCCACGAAACATTTGATGATATCTCACTGTTTAAGCCTGGTACATTTTGCTTGATTTGCCGCCATTTTGAATAGCCTTCGAACAAATAACATTTGCTAAACCAAATGCAAATAATGCGGTGTTTACATTTAAGCAAAAAGCAAAAAAATCATTTATTTCACTTTTTTCAAAGATTTTGCCTTTTACTTATGAAATGATTCTCCCCGTAAAAAAAATACAAGGTGATTAAAAATGATTCCCTATTGTAAAATAAACTAAAATTTATTACTAGTAAAAATTATCATTCATAAATGAATTATGAGAATATCAAAAGAGGAAATTACTTTTTAATCACCTTGTATACGTTAATATATGTACATACAAGGGTCATTAAACAAGGTTCTAGACTTTTTCGTATGGACACTCTTATTGATAGTACTCACATGAAACTTAAGCCCCCTTCGAAGTAATCTCCGGCTGCAATGCACTTGTACCTTTCCAACAATTTCTGGAAATCCCCATTGAAGTCTTCTTGTGTGAGCGTGTAAATGACCTTCGTCACAGTCTCTTTCATCTCCTCAGTTGTTTCATAACGACAGCCTGTGAGCTTAGGGAATAACAAAAAGTCATAGGCAGCAAGGTCTGGACTATAGGGAGGATGAGGAACTGTCTTGATGCCCATCTTGCTCAAATAGTGTGTGATAAGGATGGAGTTGTGGACTGGTATATTGTCCTGGTGGAAATGCCACTGACCCGATTTGAAGAGTGCTGGCCTCTTCCGACGGTATCTCTTCCTGAACTCCCTTAAAACCTCAACATAGTAACCCTAACCCTAACCCTTTGGCCAATCAACTCTGGTGTATTGACTTCCTTACTCCTTCCACATCTCTCATCATCCATCACAGACTCCCTGCCTTCCTTGAATCTCTTATGCCACTCAAAAACTGATGCTTGATTCATGCAAGATGCTCCAAAAACAGTGTAAAGCATCCCATACGCTTCTGTGGGATTTTTTCCAAGTTTAAAACAGAATTTTATTGTATATCGTTCTTTTAAAGTGTCCTCACGTCCAGACTGCATTTTTGAAATTCACCAGCTGTAACAATCAGGCTTTAGAGGGGTGTGTTCCAATTGCTGCTGTAGGTGTTCATTTAAACGTGAAATCATAAAAGTTGGTCAGTCATCTCATAAGATGTATAGCAATAACATAGTGAATTTTCAAGAGTCTACACCGATTTTAAATGCCCATACAAAAACAGTTTGGAAACTTATTGAATATACTACGTATATTGAAAATATGTGTATTTTGGCTGCATTTCATCATCAATGCATATTTCCGTAAACAATATAAATATGTTTTTATTACATATTTTTGTATATGTCCTTTCCAGTTGTCGAATTGGTTGATGAAACTCTTATAACTAATTGTTACCTGGCATACATACCTGGCATTTGCTGGGCCATCTGGCATTCGTACCGGATGGGGTATTGAAATCATCGGCAGGCCCTCGACTTCGGCTCGGCTACCTTCGGGTGGGCGAGCTGTAACATTGACACCTTTTTCCCCCTTGTATAGCACTGAACCTTGCTGTCCAGTTTAAGCTCTAATCAGGCATACGTGCCTGGACCCAAATTTGAGTCCATGACCAGCTAGGCTTATCAGGCCAACATTGCGCAAAGTGGGTCGATGACCAGCATAGTACAGCAGGGTTCAAGCCTCGGCTCGTGCCCGACCCTCCACTCCCCTAAATCCCCACTATAATCGACCTTCGAGTCATTGACCTTGTGTCGAGTCCTCTCTGGTTGGAGGCAGCGACAAATAACTCCTATAACTAATTGTTACCCTAGTACTTTCTTTCCGGTCTTGTACCATTATCAGAGGTGTGTATATTGCAAAATCGATGTGACCTTTGCATGTACATTGCAACTTTTTCACATTGCTTTTGCAATATATGATGTCCCAAGATTGGGCCGAAAGTACTTGGGAAGCAATTAGTTATAGGAATTCCATAAACCAATTCCTGCAGGACACTGTAAAGTCAGTCGCCAACTGGAAAGGACATATATAGAAATATGGAGACAAAACATGTCTTTATTGTTCAAGGAAATATATTCATCTGTATATTTTAATATTCTGTATTTCCCTGTAGATGATGTGGTGTGATATGATGTGCTACTGCTGCCTAGAGAACCCCTACATGGAGAACCAGTCTATGTTCAGCAATTACCCTAAAATGATGGCCCTCAGGACTCGTGTTGCAGGTCACCCCAAGATCTCTGGTTACCTCAAGAGCCGTTCAAACACCAACTGGTAAATATGGTCGGAATTTTGAAAGGATTCATACTGGATGTGTTGATTGAGCAAGTTCTTTTCGCTCGGTTGATATTGCATATACAAAGAAGTGTAAAGCATATTATTGATCTCGATTTAACATTTAAACCTGAAATAAATTCATACAAATAAAATTTGTTAATCTTTTCTTTTTAATAATTTACCAACAAAGGATTGATTAATTGAGTTTGTCAAATTAGATGTAAAAATTCAGTGTCTACTCAAATGTGCAAATTCAGTGCATATATATATATATATATATATATATATATATAATGATAATTATGATTAATGAATATATATTAGATTTATATATTTAATGTCATGGAATTTAGTCTACAACCCCTGGGTTTAACAAAATTTTGTTAATTGCCTGATAATTGTTGACATTAAATATATAAATCCAATATATATTTATTTATTAGTAATAAAATAGCTCTATCCTAGATATTGAGTATGCTCCATATTATATTGCACTTGGTTCGCCACAAACCCACGAAGTGATTTAGTGACAACCAACATTGGTATTACATAGGAGGATCATTAAATAAGTTTCCAGACTTTATTCGTATGGGCACTTTTATTGATAGTACACAAATGAAACTCTAGTCCCCTTCGAAGTAATCTCCACCACCAGCAATGCATTTGTTGTACTGTTCAATCAACTTCTGGAAGGCCCCATGGAATTCCTCTTGTGTGAGAGTGTCAATGACCTTCGTCACGGCCTCTTTCATCTTCTCAATTGTCTCATAACGACAGCCTCTGAGCTTAGGGAATAACAAAAAGTCACAGGCAGCAAGGTCTGGACTATAAGGACGGTGTGGAACTGTCTTGATGCCCATCTTGGTCAAATAGTCTGGAACAACGATGAAGTTGTGGACTGATGCATTGTCCTGGTGGAAATGCCACTGACCCGATTTGAAGAGTGCTGGCCTCTTCCCTGGGAATCTCTTCCTGAACTCCCTTGAAACCTCAACATAGTAACCCTAACCCAAACCCTAACCGTTTGGCCAATCAACTCTGGTGTATTGACTTCCTTACTCCTCCCACACCTCTCATCCTCCCTCAGATACTCCCTGCCTTCCTTGAATCTCTCATGCCACTCAAAAACCGATGCTCGATTCATGCAAGATGCTCCAAAAGCAGTGTGAAGCATTCCATACGCTTCTGTGGCATTTTTTGCAAGTTTAAAACAGAATTTTATTGCATATCGTTCTTCCTCACGTCCAGATTATATTTTTGAAGTTCACCAGCTGTAACAAGCAGGCTTTAGTCGGGTGTATTCCAATTCATGCAGCAGCTGTTCCTTTGAACCTGATACAATAAAAAATTGTTCAGTCATCTCATAAGATGTATAGCAATAACATAGTGAATTTTAAAGGTCTACGACAATTTTAAATGCCTATACAAAAAAAAAAAACGGCTGGAAACTTATTGAATGCACCATGAATATATATATATATATATATATATATATATATACATATATATATATATATATATATATATGTATATATATATAAGTAAGTAAAGTTGGCGACCATAGTCGAGGGTAACCCGAGGGCTCCCTTTTCGATAGCTACTACAGCAATGTGTAGGGGAGGGCGCTACTCCTTCCCTGGATTGCTCCACTTTACCCTTGATCCGTACCTTATAATGCTGAGTGTTAAGCAAGGAGGCATCAAGTACCATTTTTTGAGTCTTGATATATATATATACATTCTATTGTACATTCTCTTAAAAAAACAATAATCGGTCACATTAAAATAATAAGTTATTTTCATCCTGTTAAAAGCATTGAAATAAATCAATGCTCTAAAAATATTACCAGGACTTCTTCATATCAAACAAAAAATGTTTTTTGAAGAGAAAAGTATTTGCTTTGTTGATTTTATTTATCTAAATTTCTTTACCAGGAATTTTTTTTTGGCCAAGTCAGCTGGGGCTTCTCTGCAGAGGGGTAAGACCCCCAACAAGTGTCCTGGATATGACACTAAACAAATCTGATGGTGAGGTTCCAGTAATGCTGTGATTTGGGGAATGCGGGGTACCCCTTTATTGCCATCGCTCCTAGATCCAATCTAGCTCGGCGTGATAGCACCTGATAGGGCCCTATCTATGGGTTAAATAGAACTAACGGTTAAACTGAATAGTTTGAAATAGAAATATTTTTAATTATTAATCTTTACTTACATATAAACTGCGTGCTTATGCTAAAGTGAATTATTTGAAATGGAAACGTTTTTTGACATTGAAACTGTACTTACACTAAACAGATTTGTTTGATATTGAACTGTTATAATATTTAAACATAATCTGTACTTATACTAAACTGAATTAGCTGAATTAGAACTACTTGATTAAACTGAATAGCTTGAAAAAGAAATGTTTTTCACTATTAAACTGTAATTACACTTAAACTGGGTGCCTATCCTAAACTGAATTGTTTGAAATAGAACTATTTTCATAAAAATGGATTTGGCGTTGAATAAACTACAAAGGTTGATATGTCAAAAACCCAAAGAACCAAACCAAACCAGGATTTTTAAAAATGTAATATTTTATTTTTGAATATTTTCTTTGTCCTGGTTGGAATTATACCCTACTCCGAATTTACTCGATTGTATAATATATATATATATATATATTTGCAGCATTTCTTCGTTAATACAAATTTGATTTAACATAATAGACATTTTATATCTACATATTTTCTTCTGGATCCGTTCGTATTGCCGTATTGCTTTTATCATATTCGGCTGGAATTGATCTATGTATTGTCCATAGTTGTATGTATCCCTAGCACTTTTTGCCCGACTTTGGGCCATCATCAGGGGAGGATCTATTACATAACTAGTGTAACTTTTGTTTTTGTATATTACTACAATGTAAGAGCGTCTTTACCGTTGAAGATTATGGCGTTTGCTTTTAAATATGTTTCTATAAATAATGTCAGTAGCTTAAGACGTTTAAGTACATTAGCACTGGTTTGAAAATTAATTCTATTAAATGGTGGTTGCATGTTTCTAATATGTAGTGCTTCGAGAATGTGCAGTTTTTGTTTATTATTTTGATGTTCTAATATTGTTGTGTTGTTGGTGAGAATTTTCCGTAATTGTGTTGTTGGGCATGAATGTTTTTTTTAAATGCTGAGCTATTGAACTTGTATCAGAAAGGTGGATTGTAAGTCTCCTCG
Source organism: Sepioteuthis lessoniana (assembly GCA_963585895.1). Taxonomy (NCBI): domain Eukaryota; kingdom Metazoa; phylum Mollusca; class Cephalopoda; order Myopsida; family Loliginidae; genus Sepioteuthis; species Sepioteuthis lessoniana. Next base: position 13,117,757 of record OY757942.1, read on the forward strand.
AAAGGGTAGTTGAGGTTAAACCAACATATATATTATTATTATTATCAAAGATACAATCTCCTAAAGGATATTTAAATTTATTTATAACGTTGTTTTTTGGCAAAACTCCAATCGAGGGAGAGAAATTATTTCTAATGACTAGGTTGGAGGATTTAAACTTATTAAAATATATAATAACTTATTATATATTATAATGAGTTTTCCACCGAAAACATTAAAAGCAATACGGGAATTCGAACGGATCCAGAAGAAAATATATAGACAGAAAATGCCTATTATGTTCAATGAAATTTGTATATTTATATACGTATATATATATATATATATATATATATATATATATATATTTTATAAGGTTTAAAATGTATATATATATAGAGAGAGAAAGAGAGAGAGAGAGAGAGAGAGAGATTGAGCGAATAAATTTACTTCACAGACTTTTGTCTTTTTGTCTTCAGTGACTGACTGTTTCATGTATTGTGAAGACACAATCATCAAAGATAAGTTTGTAGATCACGTGTTTTTACGCAAATCATTTCTTCTTGTTCAGTGTTCTTTACTGAAAATAGTATTATACGATGGTATCTTAAACTAAAAGCACTGATTCAACGGATATAAAAGTTCAAACAAAACAAAGCAAAAATTCTAATTGCTTTTATCTAATAAGCTTCCTGGAAGAAAACGTCCAAATAAAGACAAGAATCTCGCCAAACAGAAACGTTCTCTTTCGTTGAAGAATGTGTCTACTTAAAAAACAAACAAACGAGGCCAAACTAATTATACCCTCTTGCCAATGTCTTTTGCACAGGTTCCAAAAGAAACGCTTCCAGCTTTTGACGACTCACTTTCAAGGATTATCTCCCTTGCCAAAATCGTTTTTATTCATCTCAACCTACCTTTCATGAAAATTTGAAATGCATGCAGAAAATATCAAAACTTTTAAAGAATCTATTAGTATTAATATTAGTAAGAAAAAATATGATTAAAAAAAATATCGTTTATTATTAATCATTATCTTGATATTCCAGTCATATTTTCATATTCCCATAAAATTTACAATTACCATAACTGAATTTAGGATTTATTATCGATAATGTGTGCACTAAGTGCTCATGTGAATTTCCAAAAAATGATTTCTTATTCAGTGGGTTCACGTAGAATGTTTTCGGTTAAATGAAAGCTTCTCATCATCTTGCTAACAAGTCGTAGAATAGGCTGACTATGTCTCCAGCGGATGGATAATTCACCGACAAAGACATGTTCGTTGGTGTTTTATGGTCTATGGTCCCATATGGGTTATTAAATGCCAAATTATATATATATATATATATATATATATATATATATATATATATATATATGTGTGTGTGTGTGTGTGTGTGAGTGTATAAAAGGTGTAATGGGTATCGAACTATTACCCCTCAAGCTATGGGTAAATAGTAGGGCAAATTGAGCTTTTTAGCTCTGTTAGAAAACGAAACCGAATTCAAACTTGAAAACCTGTTAAACTCCGTTTTGAAATTGACCTTGTGTCACATCCTACTCGTACGAAGGAGTTAATATATATATATATAAGGATTTTAACGGAAATAAACTTGGGGTAAATTCATTTTCAAAAGAGTTGTTAGAATTACTTTTTTTGCATGCAGTTAAATGGTTTGAAGCATTCTAAAATAATAATTCTATTTTATATCAATAGTTTGTTTGCACTTAGTTAAATGGTTTCAAGTATTCCTATCTAACACTAATAATTCTATTCAATATTAATAGTTTGTTTCACATAGTTGAATGTTTTCAAGTATACTAATTGATGCTTAATTGTTTTTTTTTAATATTAATCATTTGTTTGCACTCGGTTAAATGGATTTAAATATAACTTACTCTAATAATTTAATTTGATATTAATCACTTCTTAGTAATTAGTTAAATAGTTTTAATATTGTGATTTAACATTAGTAATTCTATTTATTAAGTTTGCAAACATTTTTTCTGGACACACGGGTCCACATCAATAATTTTCTCAAACACTTAAACTGGGTACCTATCCTAAATTGAATTGTTTGAAATAGAACTATTTTAATAAAGATGGATTTGGCGTTAAATAACCAACAAAGGTTAATATGCTATAAAACCCAATAAACCTAACCAAACCAAACTAAACCAGACCAGGATTTTTTTAATTTAATCTTCTATTTTTGAATATTTTATTTGTCTAAATTGGAATTATTCCCTACTCCGGATTTACTGGATTGAATAATATCTTTTACTTATATATATATATATATATATATATATATAGTCATCCAGTGACAGATCTGTTTCGTTCTATCAGAACTCATCAGTGTGGCTAGACATACTTGCTTCCCATAATTGGGATCGAAACCCAATTGACTCAAACGCCAATCCGAGAATCTACCCTTCAGCCACGAGAAACCAGTAACAGAGAAGTAAATTTTTAAACGGTTATGAATCACAATTGCTATTGTTTACATACATCCGTTTGACGGCTACCGGGAGCTCAATTCATATATGAAGAGCCTTGCAATAAACGCTAATGGCAACACGATTACTTCATTCGCTAGGGAACTCAACCCTACAGGGGTAGGGGAGTATATATGTATAGTCATCTAGAGACAGATCTGTTTCGTTCTATCAGAACTCATCAGTGTGGCTAAACATACTAGCCTCCCGTAGCTGGGATCGAAACCCAGTTGACTCAAACGCCAATCCGAGATTATATATATATATATATAATGATGGAACAGATAAATTTAATCCATTGGTAGGATCCTCATAAATCCGGGAGTTATCGCCATGAAATTAGTACTCCACATACGCCCAAGATCCAGAACTGGACTTTTACTATCAGACACAGGTTAGTGTTTTATCCAAGATATTCATAGGGAGTGGTTCTGGGCCCCCTCAGTGGGTTCAGCCGGCGTATTCTAAAACCCCAACCGAGAAGGTAGACCCAAAAAGACATGCTGCTAGCATGACAATAACCTACTTCTGGTGGTGATTCATTCGTTCTGGATTGTTGAGGGTGCTGAGTACAACTTCTGTGCCAGCATCTCCGAGCCCAATTGATCCAGAGTTAGGTTCCCATGTATAAGTCGAGTAGATCCATTCGAAAATTGGTATCGGATAAGAATACGTGATACTCTATAACTGTGCAAAAACCGTTTATGATTAAATATATTGGTTTGATTTCGTTCTTTTAAGTATATATTAACCTTCTTGTACTGTTAAACGTCAAAGCTATCCTTGTTGGACTGGAACAGTACGGTTTAAACCATAGCAATAGTTTCCCAATGTTGCCCATTCGGCTTCAGGAGTAAAATAGTTAAAACGATTAACTACGGAATCTTGGTAAGCGAGTTCGTTCTCCAGTCGCGCGATAACGTTCAATTTCGGACAAATTTCCTGGAGAAAGTTATGAGCCCTCTTTTCCTCAATGGGTTAAATAGTAATACAACTGTTCTTCTCGAAGGATGGGTTTGGCCTTAAGTGACTTACAAAGGTTGATATGCCATTAATTAAAAAATCCATACCCCTCAACAAAACAGATTTCCCATAATCTTGCTTAACTGTTGAAAGTCCGCGTTTATCATTTATTCTTTCTCTAGGCTTTCTTCTCTCATACACTCTCTTTTTACAACCAAAAAGTTTAAATTTTGACCCATCTGTCCAGAAAAAAATGTTTGCCACTCTTGCAATGTCCAGTTCTTATAGTTTTTTGCTTTACCTATTATACTGTTTATCATATTCACCACCAACTCCGCTTGGTCAGGATATGACACAAGGTCAATTTTTAAGCGAAGTTTAACAGGTTTGAATTCAGAGTTTCCTTTTCCTAGACTAGTTGACACACCAAGGCTGAAGAAAGCAGTCCGCCCTACTATTTATCCATAACTGGAGGGAGAATAATTGGATTCATATCTTTCCTAAAGGTATTAGTGCTATGTGAAATGCAATTCTTCTCGTGCAGGATTTGAACTCGTGTCACCGTGTCCATTTCTTACGACGATAACCATTACACCACGGGCACCTCTTTCGGTTTATTCTCCTTCGGTAACAGGGATTTCCTGATGGCTATCCCCACCATCCGAGACCTGCTGACCTAAGTTCGCAGCTGAGAGTGACACTGGTTACTGTTCAGAGAATTAATTTCAGCTGTAAATTTTATCATTTTTACTTCTACGTCCTTTGCTCTTAATAAGCAACAGCAGTTGCTCCTTTAAATGCCCCAACTCTTTTTCTGTTAACATGCACGTCAATTCCTAAGATAACAGCCTTTGCTGCAAATATTGGATTCTATGTCTAGAAATTTTCGATTTTTTTGGCAATTGGTCTTTTAGTGTAGCCTTCTTTGAATAACATTTCAGTCCAAGTTTTAACCTTAATATAACGAGGAGGAACTAAATAGAACGTACGTGACGTAATCTTAACGACCCGGATGTTCAAAGAAGTATTCCATATTTTGCTTCCACACTGTTTTAGATAGATTTAGTTGAAGCGATAAAACTGTGGGTAAAATATTCGTATTTGATAAATATATTTGTTTACATGGATAAATAACATCATACAATAATTTTGCTTTTTCTTGTTGCTGAGTATTTATCATCTATTAAGTAAATGGAAATGACACATTTTGTAACATATTGACCTTCGACCCTGCCGTCAATCGGGAAACAGGTGCATCCGGTCGAAGATATCACCTTGAGATGTGAACGGGTTGAATTTGGTGCACAAAAAGGAGGTGGGTGTCAAGCAATTATATAACGCGGTGCCACAGACAGTTCGAGTTAGATGGATCAGTTGCTGTTGAGTTCGAGTTGCAGTTCGAGGCAGTGAGAACCAGTTCCCAGCAGAGGTCTGGGCCCTCAGGACCCCCCAGTTGAGCAGCCCAGCAGAATGAGAAAAGAAGTGCTGCTATAGTCAGTGGAACTTGGGGTCAATATGGTGCAGTCTGTTCAGTCTGCAACTCACCTCTCACACACATCCCTTTCGCTACCCTTTCGAATAAATTGTGAGAGGTATATTTTTCTAAAGAAGTGTGTTCGTTTGTCATTATTGTTGTTTCTGCATGTATATGTATACGTATAGTCGTATCTCGGCTACACGACAATTTTTTTGTTTTCTGGAAAATTCCACGTTGATTTGATGCTGAGTAGTTAATCTTTTAAGTGTTACTAAATTGTTTAGTTTTGTATAATTTCCGTGCAAGCTTTTGTTTATATATTGTTTTACCGATTTGTTTTTTGTTTCTTTTCATTTTCTAAATGTTTACTGTATTGGTAATAAAAAAAAATAATGCATACTATCCAGTAGAAAATGTTTTTTCACGTGTGATATCCAGGGTAGAAAAGGAAATTTTGAAGTGAATAATGGCCATTTTCTATACTTTTACAACATATGCAATCAAGAATTAATACGTACTATCCAGGAACAAATTTGTCAAACGTTTTGTTATACGGGACATTAAAGTAAAATTTGAAGGAAGTAATGGCCATTTTTTTACACTTTTACAATATATGCAATCAAGAATTAATACGTACTATCCAAAACATCCACGGTAGAAAAGCCAAATTTTAAGTAAATAATGACCATTTTCTATACTTTTACAACATATTCAAAAAAGAATTAATACGAACTATAAAGGAAGAAAATTTGTCTAACATAGTGCTATTCGGGACAGAAAAGCAAAATTTTAAGAAAATAATGGCCATTTTCTATACTTTTACCACATAAGCAATAAAAAAATAACACATCCAATCAGAAAACAAATCATTGATTTATTGATACTTGTACAAAACAAGCGATTTAGTCACAACACATATTACCTAGAAACAAAATTTGTCCCTTGGTAGCACTATATTGATCAGAAAAGAAAGGTTTGAATGGAATAATGGCAATTTTCTATATTTTTACAAATACAGCAATTAAGAAATAACATATTCTCTCCTGGAACAAATTATATGATACATAGTGTTATTAAGTTCACTTTTGGACAAATACTCTTAGGAAAGCCATGAACCCCCTTATCCTCCCAGCTATGGGTTAAATAGTAGCGTTGCTGCTCTTCTAGAAGGATGGCTTTGGTATTAAATAACCCACCTAGGTTTATATGCCATTAAAACTAATAAACTAAACCATAGTGTTATTATTGCAGACAAATAAAAAAAAGTTCGTTCAAAAAATACCTCCTTACCATTAAATTTTGACAATAAAAATAGTTAGACTTACAATCAAACATTCACATGCATGTTAAGTTCCGTCATTAAATAACCCGCCAGAATTTGATGTGCCGTTAAATAACCAAAACTAACCAATAAAAAAAGAGACATATGTGATTATATTCAAAAATTAAATAATGAAGGAAAATCTAGCATTAAATAACCCATTATATTGGCATATAGTGGCATATAAAGGAACATCCGGTTTAATCATACTTCAAATTTAACAGGGAAAAAATTACAGCTAGAATAATACATGTCAAAACATTCAAACACACACACATACACACACGCACACACACACACACACACATATATATATATATATTTATAGAGAGAGAGAGAGAGAGAAGTATTATTTGGTCCAGTTAAACAGGAGTTGGGAGTAATTCAATCAGGACAAGAAAACTATTCAAGAGTGAACATTTAAATTTTCCTGGTAAAGAGCTCAATGTAACAGACATTACATATAACAGGATGGAAATAAATTTATAATCTTAATGTGACCGGTTTGTTGTTTTTCTTAATGATATATATATATATATATATAAATTATGTTTAGACATACCTAATTTTAGTAAATCAATTTTTATTATATATATATATATATATGTATATATATATATATATATATATATATATGCGTGTGTGTTTGTGTTTGTGTGTGTGTGAGAAAAATTGATTCACTAAAATTAGATATTTAGACATATCTAATTTTAGAAAATCAATTTTTATCATAGCAGGGGGGCATCAAGTACCATTTTTTAAGTCTTTGGTATGACTCGACCTGGGATTGAACCCTGGTCTTCCGGACCATTGGCACATGTATAAAAAACAAACAAAACATGATAATTTGATCAGCAATTGTGTCATAGTATGAAAACAATAAAGCACTTTTGATAATGATATTTTACAAAACAACCTTTACACAATCCTATACCATAATAGAGCTTCCTAATGATGTTTCTATAGATTAACATTGAAATAGTTTATGACCCAACAATAGGAAAATTCCATACATTGAGCTACTACAAAAACTATAAAAATATTGCTCTGCTTGTATACTGTTGGTAATAAAACTGTTGCTCTACCTGTATACTGTTGGGACAAAACTGTTGCTCTGCTTGCAAAAGGGTTAAGATAGAAATGCACAAACTTCCTTGAAAACCATCCTGTATTTTTTAAAAATCTCTATTAAATGTAAAAATATGAATTTTTTTTCTTTTTAAAGAATGAAGTTTAATATAACAAATTTTAAAACTTAACTTATTAATACTTTAAATCAAAATTTCAATTTCACTGGGCAGATGTATTTATCTTTTAATGAACGGTTTAGAATTTAAAAATTGAAATATTTTTAAAGGATTCTTGGAGATTATATATAATTTGCTCCAGAGAATGTATAAGTTTTGCCAACCACCTTTGTTGTATACACTTACACAACCCTCTGCTCTGAACAAGATGTAGTTAAAGGTAAAATATTTTAAGCCGAATACAGCTGAGTTGAAATCAATTTTCCTTTTCTTAGACTAGTTGCCTTACCAATGCTAAAGAACACAGTCTGCCCTACTATTTACCTATAGCTGGAGAATAGAAGCTATGGATTTATGTATGCTTTTTCTAAGGTTATTAGTGCAAAGTGAAATGCAAACATCTTTGTCTAGGATTTGAACTTGGGTTGCCAATTTCATTTTTTACAATATAACCATTTCACTTAGTTGTATGGGGGTTATAAGCTTGACTTTTTAAAGTTGATTTGCTTTAAGTTTGGCTTGTTCTTTTTTTGTTCGTTTGAAAGCATATCAGCCTTCTTGGGTTATTCAATGCCAAAGCCTTATCTAGCAGTGGATAAGGTGGAGGATTCATACCTTTTCCACAAGTATTGGTCTGAAAGTGAACATAATAGTGTTACTGGAATTTGAACTTTCTTACTATGATATTGCAATCCATTATGTTAGCTAAATAAGGTTTGGCTTCAGGTTACCTTTACAGTGATTTTAACCTGGATAATAGACTTCATTTATTTCTTTACTAATTGATTACAATGAAAATCAATATTTTGTACAAAATATATTATGATCATATAATAACTGTCTTATAAATATTTAGGTGTATTTATATAATGTGTATTTTTCTGGTATAAAGAAAAGTACTATTTTATTACAACTATTAATCTTTGAGAATTATTTCTGCTTCTTTATTTGTAGTGTATGTATTTAAAAAGTATGATTATAAATGTGTTCACAAGTTTCTCAACAGGAAAATACACTGTGAAAAATGAAAGATTATACTATGCAAAGATTACTATCTGAATTTATAAAACAAGTTAAACTTGAAACTATCATGTGATCTTGCTCAGTTGGCAGTGCAATGAAATTGAACTCGGGTAATTTGGGATCATCAGAATCTTAATGAAAATGCACCTTTCCATCCTTCATGTTTTGTGCAGTTATATAAAATTAACATTGAAAGGGATAAATCATAAATAAAACCAAAGAAACTGCTACTGGGCAGCTGAAGTGATTCCAAAAGATAAACTTTATAGACTGTTTGGAAAAGTGTGTGAAGTCCTAAAGAGAATACTTAGAAAAGGACTTCAGATACTATTTGTCATTAATGACTACTTTCATGACAAACTTTGTATACATTTTATAAATTACTCGTTATTTACTAATACCATAATCATGTGTATAAGATGCACTATTTTTCCAGTCCAAAATTTTGGGATGCATATTATGAGAACTATATAATTAACTTTTTTTTTCTGATTATATGACTCACGATATTTGTGATGGGATGACTGAAAATAAATTGCATCTATAATCCAAACTAATGTGTTATCCACTGTTACAGAGAAATATCCACTGGAATGTATGTTTGTTTATAATTTTGTTTTTCCTAATTTGAGATTATTTTTGATGCAAGCTTGTTGCATTTTTATGTGAACATATCCTTGTGTTTGCTCTAAATACTGGGTAAATTTCGTATTTTAAGATAATGTAAATTATATAAGTCTTTATTTTTAATCAATATGAACTAATGAAAAATTGAACAGATGCTAAATCTAAGTTAGATTTAGCTACTACAAATTCTAAAAAGTTGATCCATATTATAAACACTAATTTTTTTTCCAGAATTTCTTAGGAGTGTGTGTTATACATGAGTAAATGTTATATACTAATAATTATGGTATAAAGTTATACTTTTTGTATATCTTGGTAAACGGAAATATAGCACTTTAGTTCACAAATTCAGTTAAAAGTAAGCAGAGTTTTATAATTTAATTTTCTCTTTTTTTTTCTTACCAGGGGACACATCAACAATTATCAGTCTTCAACCAGCTCTTAGATTTAATGGTGGAGGACATTTGAACCATAGTATATTCTGGGAAGTGCTTAGTCCACATGGAGGTGGTGAACCTGAAGGAGAATTAATGGAAGCCATTATAAAAGATTTTGGATCTTTTGAAAAAATGAAAAACAGTTTGGTAAACAGTTCAGTAGCTGTACAGGGTTCTGGATGGGGCTGGCTTGGATATGATGCAACTGCAAAACAATTGAAGATAGTAACCTGTGCAAATCAAGATCCTTTAAAAGCCACTACAGGTAAACAATTTCTTTTACTTATATATATATATATATATATATATATATATACACACACATACACACACAGGGTGTTTTGAAAAAATTGATATTTCATAATTTAATAACTTAACCAATTCTCATCCAAAAGCTCTCAAATTTTTGTTGCATGTGTAGAAATAACTCTGTTTAATGTTTTTTTCTTTTATGGTATAGAAATGCTATCCCTTTGGTAAAAAAGGCGTTTAAACATAGAATTTTCAGTTGTTTCTACTCTTGCTATTAAAATCTAAGACCGTTTCAATGAGAACTGGTCAAGTTATGAAATAATATCAATTTTTTTCTGAAACATTCTGTATTTTTTTTTTTTTTTTTTTTTTTTTTTTTTTTTGAAACACCCTGTATATATGAGGTCTGTTGTGAATGTATCCAGCCTTTTCAATTTCTCAAGAACTGGTTGGGGGGAGGGTATCCTCGTGGTGTAATGGTTAAAGCAATGGACTGTGGAATTGTAGTAAGCGAGTTCGAACTCCAGTTGCACTATTATGTTCACTTTCGGACAAATACTCTTGGAAAAGGTATGAACCCTCTTATCCTCCCAGCTATGGATTAAAATAGTACCAGTACTGTTCATCTATAAGGATAGCTTTGGCATTAAATAACCCAAGAAGGTTGATATGCCATTAAACAACAAAAACAAACAAGAACTGGTTGTGTAGCCTTGATGCAACTTAGCAACCTACCAGAGAAGATCTTAATTTACACTCTTATGGGATTACTCAATCGGCTCTGAGGTACCATTGAATAAAATCCATGACTGTAAGTAGATTCATGTCTTATACAAGGGTTGTTTTTGTTTTTGGCCAAAGATTGTATTACCCAGATCTGTCAGCCTCTTCTCCCTACAGTTCAGATTTGGCTCCCTGTGACTTCTAGATTTGTCCAAAGCTAAAATTGCTGTCAACACACAGTGAATGACATTAAGGAGATTGCAATGAAACAGATGAAGATTATCTTGAAAGAACACATAGTTTTAAAAGTGAAAAGGACACTGGGATGAATGTTTGAAGTACCAAGTGTACTAAAGCATAACTGCCCTTATTTCAGTAATACTAAGTGGCTGGATATTTTCTGGACATATTGTATGTGTATGTATTAGGTGATTGGTTTGGTTTTATATTATATCAACCATTGTAGGTTATTTCATGCCAAATCTGGTTTGTTCATATATATTAGATATGCATAATTTGTAAACATAAGTCAACAAACTTAGATCGTTCCAAGTATTGCTATGTATGACTAACAATTCAACATCAGTTATTTGTTTACATACAGTTGAATGATCAATCAGTTCTATTTCAAACAATTCAATTTAATATAAGTCATTTGTTTGCACACAGTTTAAATGTCAAACAGTCCTATTTGACCCATTGATAGGACCTTTTCAGGTGCTACCATTCTGAGTCAGAGTGGACCTGTGAGCAATGAGAATGAAGGGGTCCTATTTACCAACCTCTCTGCTCAGGCAGGATATGACACAAGGTCAATTTTTTAAGCGGAGTTTAACAGGTTTCAATTCAGAGTTTTCCTTCTAGACTAGTTGCCTCACCAAGGCTGAAGAACCCAGTCTGTCCTACTATTTACCCATAACTGGAGGGAGAATAATTGGATTCATACCTTTCCCAAGGGTATTAGTGCTATGTGAAATGCAATCATTCTCGTTCAGGATTTGAACTCGTGTCGCCGTGTCCATTTCCTACGACTATAACCATTACACCACGGGCACCTCCAATATGAGAATGAGGGGGTACTCAACATTCCCCAAAGCTCCAGCATTACTGGAGCCTCACTATCAGATTGTTTAGTGTCATAAACAAGACACTCATTGGAGGGAGAGGGCCTTACCCCTCTGCAGAGATGCAGCCAGTGTATTTTACAGTTCCAGCCAACTGGGGTTACTTGGGTGAGTCAAAAGTTTTGCAATATTTTAGTAATGTGAGGCCTTATTTGGCAGCTCTGGATGCTTTTGCTGAGGTCAGGAAAGTTATGAACTACCTTGGACTGTGAGATGCTGAGCTTGCCTGATACTCTCCAAGTGTTACTTGCTGGATTTGCCTTTTTGACTTGGAACATGGCCTTTGTCTGACGTAGGATCCAGCCCTGGCCGATACATCTAGCTTAGCCTAGGAATTTTCACCGAAATCACATGGCCCCCTTTGTTGAATCTGAAGTAACTGTCACCATTCGCCATGTTGTGAATTTTTGATCTAAATAGTGGTGTTGTAGTCTCCTCAGATTGTTTCAAACATGGGAATCGATCTAATTTTGGCTGGAATCTGTGCTGAAGAAAAATCGCTGTTTATGGAGAAAATAGTTCCTGTTGTGATTCACAAAAACACAAAAAAAAAGAAAAGCAACACTTTCGATTTTTGTATAATACAACTTTCTCAAAGCTATTGTCTTTATCTTGAAGAATTTACATAAATGCGTAGAATACAAAAGGAAAAAGTCACACAAAACTTATCCACTTGTTTGATAAGTGACAGAGAGATTACAAAGAGGGTGTAAGGGAGGCAATTAATGATTCTTGGTTACTTTTAAAAGTTTATCTCGGCTTTTGTTGACATAATGATGCAGACCTACACGAG
>OY757942.1:13130424-13255424 GCA_963585895.1 Sepioteuthis lessoniana
TTTTACATTTTCCTGTTCATGATGACATTCAACAATATAAACACAACAATATATAAAAGTGTTCGCCAATGGTCCGGGAGACCTGGGTTCAATCCCAGGTCGCGTCATACCAAAGACTTTAAAAATGGTACTTGATACCTCCTTGCTTAACACTCAGCGATATAAGGTACGTATCAAGGGTAAATTGAACCAATCCAGGGAAAGAAGGAACGCCCTCCCCGACACCTCGATGTATTAGCTATCGAAAAAGGATCCTTCTAGTCGACCTCGACTATGGTCGCCAACTTTATTTTATATATAAAAGAGTATTTGATTCTAAAACCTATAAAAAACTATAAAATGTGTGATTTTAAGAATAATCTTGTTTTACTTTGTTTAATGGCATATCAAACACCATAGGTTATTTAATACCAAGCCATTTTTGTAAAGGGACAAAGTTACATATATATGATTGTGTTTATGGCAATTTCCCCTTCAGGATATTTAATGCGAAATCATCTATATAATTTGTAACCAAAGTTTTAATTGTAAATTTTTATTACCATGACCAGAAAATCCAGCAAACACTTTGCGTGACATACGGAACTGCTGAACAGCAGATTCGACCTTAGGTCTAATCATCTATGTATACCGTGATCTCTCCCACTCGAGATCGAACCAACGACCACAGAATGCAGTGCCGAAACTCTAACATTAAGGTTCTAATCCACATGACACCCAAGCGAAGCTAGATTAACGTTTATTCGCACACAGCTAAATGCTCCCAAATATTCTCATCAAATAATTCAATTTAATATTAATTTTTTTGTTTACACACGATTGAAGAGTTTTAATCATAGTTCAATCTATGATCGCTTGAACCAATAGATGGGATTCTGACAGGTATTACCGCTCCCGACTAAAGTTGACCTGAGAGTAATAATAATGAATAGGTAATCTGAAGAAGACCAGAGGTGAAATTAGGCCGAAACGTAGTGAAAGAAGAAACAACACAAAAAAACATTCAAAGATGAGGACAAAAAGTTCGCAATAAATAAAAATTAATTCTCAGATTAAGAAGCCTCATTTCAAAATGATTCCAATTAAAGACAATTACAATGAATAGGTAGTTGGTTTCACCAAATTCCAAGACAGGAGCCTCTCCAATAGATGGTATAGTGTTATACCCAGGACACTCGTTTGGCAGGTTTTACTCCTCTGTTGTGATACAATCAGTATATGCTACATCCCTAAACAGAGTGGATATATATATATATATATATATATATATATATATGTCATGCCACCAGCACGGATATCCCTGACCATATCTCGCCATTCCTTGCTATCGTTCATCGCTTCAGGCTGGTCCTAAGGGTTACATCCCGTATCCTCACCGAGCTTCTGTATGTAGGTTCAAGATGTTTGCCTTACTTTTGTTCGGCCACATGTGGGGGTCCATAGGAGAACATCACTTATGAGCTCGTCCCTTCTTCTCCAGCTGTGTCTTGCATGCCTGGTTCGTCTAACTTTCATAGTTTTCGTGATGGGAGGTAGGTGATCGCACCCTACGCTTGAGGAGGGGTTTGTAGATATATATTTTTACAACAAATAGATATGAGATAATAGGAAAAATGGATAACTTTTCAATCATTCCGTATATATATATATATATATAGTATTATTCGGTCCAGTTAAACCAGAGTTGGGAGTAATTCCTTCAGGACAAGAAAATCATTCAGGAGCTGAACATTTAAATTTTCCTGGTGAAGAGCTCAATGTAATTTTTTTACAGAGCAATATTTCTTTAAGAAAAAAACCAAAGACCGGTTAATTTAGGATTATAAATTTATTTCCATCCTGTTTTTCAGTTTTTGGTGTGAACCAAAAACATGAAGAAAAATATAACAGGACTTCTTCAGATCCAATGGATAAATAAAACAGAATAGACAAGTGGGGTGGAGGGGGAGGTATTCAAACCATAAATTTACCTTCTCCCACGAACACCTAAAACACCATACGGCACTATCGAAACAATTCTGGTGTTTGAAAAACAAAGGGTTAACCCATGAGATAGAATGGTCTATTTTGAAAAAATCAAATACTCCAAATAGTTTTAACAGTAGATGAAATTTGTGTTTAGAAGAGAAAATACATATTTTAACACATAAATGGCCTGATCAGTTATTAAATAAGAGAAGTGAATTAATAGCTAGATGTAAACATAAGACTAAATTTAAACTATAGACTAAAAAAATTTTAAAAACATAGAAATAAATAGTGAAACCAGACAAAAAACGTATCCAATATACACACTAGGAAAAAATAAGTAGCTAAATAAATGGTATCGAAATTAATATAAGCATTAATATTTCTCTTAAAAGTTAATTATCGAACTTAACATGAAAAGAAAATAAATTAAACAAATAAAAAAGTAAAATTACCGTAATTAAAACTGAGGAAGAAATTTGAAAATAAAATAAATAGTTAAATAAAAAACGGAAATTCAATAAAAAGAGGAGGTAACTCCTTAATCTCTCCCCCCTCCCCCTCCACACCACGTGTCTATTCTGTTTTATTTATCCATTGGATCTGAAGAAGTCCTGTTATATTTTTCTTCGTGTTTTTGGTTCACACCAGAAACTGAAAAACAGGATGGAAATAAATTTATAATCCTAAATTAACCGGTCTTTGTTTTTTTCTTTAAAGATATATATATATATATATATATATAAGGTATTCGTCAATCCAGTAAATTCAGAGTAGGGAACAATTCCGTCAGGAAAAATAAATTATTCAATTTTCGAATATCTAAATAGTCCTGGTAAAGAGCCCAATATAAATAAATTCACGGAGCAAATAATATTATTTCAAGAAAAAAACAATATTTGGTCACATTAGGATAATAAAAATATTTCCATCCTGTTTAGAGCATTGATATAAATCAAAGACTCTAAAATAATTTTTAACAGGGCTTCATCAGAACCACTAGCAAAAAGGTTTTCCTATTGGATCTGATGAAGTCCTGTTGAAAATTATTTTAGAGTCTTTGATTCATATCAATGCTCTTAATAGGATGGAAACAAATTCATTATCCTAATATAACCGAAGACTGTTTGTTTCTTGAAATAATAATATATATATATATATATACGAGGTGCATACGATAAGTTTCCAGACTTTTTTTGTATGGGTATTTAAAATTGTTGTAGACTCTTGAAAGTTCCGTAGGCTATTGCTATATATCTTATGAGTTGACTGATCAATTATTATGATTTCAGGTTCAAATTAACTGCTACAGCAGGAATTGGAATACACCCTACTAAAACCTGATTGTCACAGCTGGTGAATTTCAAAAATGTATTCTGACACTTCAGAAGAACGATATGCAATAAAATTCTGCCTTAAACTTGGAAAAGGTGCCGCAGAAACGTATGGAATGCGTCAGGCTGCTTTTCGACCATCTTGCATGAATCGAGCATCAGCTTTTGAGTGGCATAAGAGATTCAAGGAAGTCAGGGAGTCGGTGAGCGATGATGAGAGGTGTGGGAGGAGTAAGGAAGTCGATACACAAGAGTTGATTGGCCAAAGGGTTAGGATTAGGGTTACTATGTTGTTGAGGTTTTAAGGGAGTTCAGCAAGAGATTCCCTCGGAAGAGGCAAGCACGGTTCAAATCGGGTCAGTGGCATTTCCACCAAGACAATACACCAGTCCACAGCTCCATCCTTGTCATAGACTATTTGACCAAGATGAGCATCAAGACAGTTTCTCACCCTCCCTATCGTACAGACATTGCTCCCTGTGACTTTTGGTTATTCCCTAAGCTGAGAGGATGTCGTTAGGAGACAATTGAGGAGATTAAAAAGGCTGTGACTAAGGTCAGTGACACGCTCACACAAGGGGACTTCCATGGGGCATTCCAGAAGTTGTTAGAACGGTACAACAAGTGAATTGAAGCCGGGGGAGATTACTTCGAAGGGGACTAGAGTTTCATGAGTGTACTATCAATAAAAGTGCCCATATGAAAATAGTCTATTGACTTATCGTATTCACCTCATTATCACATTATGAACACCCGGAACTATTGCTCGTAAATGTGAGTAATAATTTTATTATTGCCAATAATTATGAGCACATTATTGCATCAAAGCCACCCATCATTATTGTCAAAGACCATTATGACCATAATTCTTTCTTTTATTATAATAATTGCAAAAGCAAACCAAAACTTAACATCATTTTTATTACCAGCCTATAAATTATATACCACGTACCCTTTGACGTCACAATCATTATATTAGTCGTCTGAATTTTTTAGACGAAGCGTGATAATTTTTATCGTTCAGGATTTTCAGACTGTTGTCTTCGCCGTTATTGCTATATTCATAACGTTTCGGTCGATATGTCATCCGGCTTTGTTCAGGTGTTTGTCGAACTTCGGAGTCTACACGGAACTTCGAACCATGTCCTTTATATAATCCACGAGGGTCGCTTGTTCTGGTTCCGTTAACCATAACAGGGTAAAAGTGCTAAGTATTCCTATATTGTTACTTGCCTGCTGTCGGGATTGAACCTGCAACCTCCAGATGATTGTCCAGATGAAGCCCATTTCATACTTTCACCGAAAAAACTTTTAGCTATTATAAACTTAGGTAGAATCAAGAGAAAAAGAAATCATTCCGATTGTAACAATCCATTTCTCATCCCCTCCTAACCCACCCTTCCCTTCTTAAACTCTTTACCTTCATCTCACCCCTTCTTAACTACTGACAGTTGAAATATCTGTATATATGCAAAGATTTAAACGACTGGAGAAGAAGCTAGACGGCAATTACACAAGAATGTTGCGAGCAATATTGAATAAGTCCTGGAAGCAACACCCCAAAAGGCACCAACTATACGGCCACCTGCCTGCCATCACGAAAACTATCCAAGCTAGACGAAACAGACATGCAGGACACTGCTGGAGAAGCAGGGACGAACCCATAAGGGATGTACTCCTATGGACCCCTGCATATGGCCTAGCAAAAGCAGGACGACCAGCTCGAACATACATACAGCAGCTATGTCAGGATAAGGGATGTAGCCCTGAAGACCTGCCAGAGGCGATGAATGATAGGGAGAAGTGAAGAGAGAGGGTCAGGGATACCCGTGCAAGCTGCACGACATGATGATGATGATGATATACGAACCGGCCTATTGGCCTATTGCCAATGGCCCCGGGAGACCAAGCTTCTACCCAGGTCGAGTCATATCATATTAAAGGCTCAACAAATGGTACTTGATGCCGCTTTGCTTAACAATCAGCATTATTAGGTACGTGGTGTAATGGTTATCGTCGTAGGAAATGGACACGGCAACACGAGTTCAAATCCTGGACGAGACTGAGTGCATTTCACATAACACTAATACCCTTGGGAAAGGTATGTATCCAATTATTCTCCCTCCAGCTATGGGTAAATAGTAGGACAGACTAGGTTCTTCAGCCTTGGTGAGGCAACTAGTCTAGGAGAAGGAAAACTCTGAATTCAAACCTGTTAAACTCCGCTTAAAAATTGACCTTGTGTCATATCCTGCCCGAGCGGAGGGGTTGGTAAATAGGATTATTAGGTACGTAAAGTGAAGCAATCCAAAGAAAGGAGCTGCACCCTTCCTCAGTGTTGTTGCTATTAAAAAAGGGTACCTTCGAGTCACCCTTGACTAAGGTCGCAAACTTTACTTATTTAAGCAAATATACGAATATGCACGCACTAGCAACAGCACATGCACAAATATACTAACATTCAAAATTACAAAAACCTTAGGCCCACATACAGACAAATAACCCCCATCACTTTTCGAATAAAAGATTAACCATATCAATCGGCTTTTTTTTTTTTTTTTGAAAACCTTCACTCTGTCAAACGAATGCTGGAAAGCATGAATCCCAACGTCATAGACACTCCTATGTAATGAAGGAATAAATAACCCTACAAAGGTTTTTGGTTTTTAATCAAGAAAGTGCTCAAATACTGATCAGCAGAGCAAGATAATATAAAAAAAAACTGTTATCTCATTTCCAAAGAAAAAGTAATGTGAAAAACTGTCAGATAGTCTTTTCACAAATTAACTTTTTAAAAATGAAGTTGACATGAGGAGGTGAGATAAGATTTTATTTTAGGTTATATAAATAAATTTATGCAAGGACTGCTGTGTGAATACTAATGTTGTTTGGTTGGTTGGTTTTTTGTAGTCTATGGCATATCAACCTTTGTAGGTTATTTAATGCCAAATCCATTTTTATACAAATAATCAGTTCTATTTCAAACAATTCCGTTTATCATGAGTACACAGTTTGATAGTCAAAAATCATTTCTATTTCAAGCTATTTAGTTTAGTCAAACAGTTCTAATTCAAACAATTCAGTTTAGCGTAAGTGGATTTTAATGTCAAAAACAGTTCTATTTCAAACAATTCATTTGGCCTGTTGGTTGGTTGTTTGGTTGGTTGGAGTTTTTTTTCATATCAAACTTTGTAGGTTATATAATGCCGAAGCCATTTTTATACAAATAATCAGATCTATTTCAAATAATTTAGTTTAGTATACAAAACAGTTTCATTTCAATCAATTCAGTTTAGCATAAGAACACAGTTTAAATGTAAGTAAATAGTTTCATGGTCAAAAACATTTTTTTATTTCAAGTTATTCAGTTTAGTCAAACAATTTTTCTTCAAACAATTCAGTTTGAACGAAACAACGTAAGAATAGTTTTTGTCCACACAGTTAAATGTCAAAATCGTGCTATTTCAATCAATTCAGTTTAGCATAAGTAGGCAGAGTAAATATCGAAACAGTTCCATTTCAAGCAATTCTGTTTAGCATAAGTACGCAGTTTAGTTCTATTTGACACATAGATATGGTCCTATTAGTTGCTACCACTCTGGGCCAGAGTGGACCTGTGAGCGATGGCAATGAAGGGGTTCTCCACATTCCCCAAAGCTCCATCATAACTGGAACATCATCATCAGATTGTTTAGAGTCATATCTAGGACACTCGTTGGTGGTGGGGTAAGACCCCACCACAGAGATGTAGTCGGTGTATTCTACAGCCCAAGTAATAGTAATGTTGCTTCCAACATCAGCTGAGGGATCAGGTTTTAGGCATGGTTTCGGACCGAAGTATCATTCCCACTAACCCTGGAAACCACCAATCTTTGTTATCATCACTTTATTGGAATGTCAAAGTCATGTCGATGTGGTTAGGACCATATTTACATTTTTTTTGTTTGTTTGTTTGCTTGTTTTGTTGTTTAATGGCATATCAACCTTTGTTGGCTATTTAATTCCAAATCAATTCTTCTCGAAGAACAGTAGTGGTATTATTTAAACCATGGATAGGAAGATAAGGCGGCTCATACTTTTCCCAAGGGTATTGGGTCGAAACGGAATAGCGCGACTGAACTTCGAATATGTTTTCTACGATTCCGCAGTCCAACGCTCTAACCATTGCACCCCATGCATATTCTTACATGTATGAAAATCTGATCACGCCAATAAAACAGAATGAGATTATTTCCAAGTTGTAGCTGTGTCAGTAATAATGTATGAAGGCACCACCTGAACGGTAACAGAGTGAAACGCTGTCAAAATAAGTTATTACGAACAAGGAGGAAATAATATATATACACACAGAAAGGGATATCTGTTAAATAAATAAATCAGCGTCCATATTTAAAAATATGTCACGTGACTGTTTAATATAATTCTGTAGAACAAAATAGAATCTTCAGAAAGTAACTTAATTAGAAGGAGAAAGAATGAAGTTACCCCTTTCTGTGTATATATAATATTACCTCCTTGTTTTGTATTTTATTAAGCATCCATTGGTGATTTAACGTCACTCGATATCATCCCTTCTATTCCTGATGATGGTTCATTTGGACTGAAACGTTATAACATTGACTTTCTTTTACAGTAAATTCTTATTTTTTGATTACCTTGTTCTTCAAATTTTTTTCTCTGTATCGTCAGATTCATTTCCATTATTTACTTCCAATCTGTTATATATATATATATATATATATATATATATATATATATATATAATCCTCATCATCATATCACGCTGTCTGCATGGATCTCACTGACCCAATCTTGCCACTCGTCTCTATCGTTCATCGCTCCTGGTCTCTAAGTCTATATCCTGTATCGGCACAGAACTGTTGTATATAGATTTTTGCTGGTTATTTTGCCTTTGCTCGTCTATGTAAAGGGGTCCACAAATGTATATCGCTAATGAATTCGTCCTTGCTTCTCCAGCAGTGTCCAGCACCTCTGGTTACTCTCACTTGGATAGTTTTCGTGATGGCTAGTAGGTGGCCATACTAATTAAAAATACGAGGATCACTAAATAAGTTTCCATACTTTTTTCGTATGGGCACTTTTATTGATAGCACACACATGAAACTCTAGTCCCCTTCGAAGTAATCTCCTCCGGCTGCAATGCATTTCCTGTACTGTTCCAACAGCTTCTGGAAGGCCCCATGGAAGTCCTCTACTGTGAGTCTATCAACGACCTTCGTCACAGCTTTAATCAAAGAGGGGACATCTCCACACAAAATGTTAGTTTTCTGAAACTAGTGGACAAGTTCACCTTCCTAGGAAGCAGCGTCTCATCAACCGAGACTGGCATCAACACGCGACTATCATCATCCTGTCGGGCTACCTGCACGGTTTTCCCTGACCCTATCGCGCCTCTCGTCTCTTATGTCTATCGCTCCTGGTATTCAAGGCTATATCCTGTATATCCTCTGGTTGTCATTTTAAAATCCAGGTAAATAAATTCATGTATATGTATTAAAAAATTGAGTGTCCCTTTTTAACAACCAATTCAAATCAAACAATTTTAAAGTTGAATATTCATTCTAAATAATAAAATGCATTAGAGATATTTTTTCAGTCTATGTAAGAGAGATAATACCCCAGTATAATTTTTAATTTTAAAGTGTCAGAGTTTAAACACTGAGAGACGGAATTTATCCCTTATGAACAACGCGAAAAAAGAGTCAATATTTATTGTATATAAATACAAATTTGGCACAAGGCCTTAAAATGAGAGTGAATAGATTTAGTCATCGCTATCCTAACTTTTAACTTTACTAGTTCCTCTCGCAGACCAAAAACACACAACAATAGACAAAATACCGGACATTGGTATAATGGTTAGCGTGTTCGCCAATGGTCCGGGAGACCTGCGTTCAATCCCAGGTCGAATCATACCAAAGACTCAAAAATGGTAATTGATGCTACCTTGCTTAACACTCGGCATTATAAGGTAAGGATCAAGGGTAAAGTGGAACAATCAGGTAAAGGAGTTGCGCCCTCCCTTACACCTTGGTATAGTAGCTATTGGAAAGGGAGCCTTCTGGTCACCTTCGACTACGGTCCCCAACTTTACTTTTTACTTTTACAAAATAAAGAAGAAATCTTTCAGAAATCTTTCGCTGTACTGTCACTATACCTTTTCCAGTTCAAAATGGGAATAGTTCAGTTCAAAATGGAAAAATTATTATAAGTATAAATATAAAAAAGCAGCAAAGAGACAATATGGGGGTCCAGTTGTGATGTTTGTTGACAATGCCCCATGTCACTCAAACATTGAAGAAGTTTTTAGTGAAGAAGAATTTCTAGGATGTGAAGTGCTTAGGTTGGGACCATACAGTCCAATGTTTAATCCGATTGAACAAGTATGGTCTTTAATCAATGTTTACGTCAAGCAGGAATTGGCTGCTAAAATTGTGAGTATTCTTGCAATGGAGAGAAGAGATGGCTTGTCAATTACTGAACAAAGGGCAAGAGCTTTGACTTCATTAATTGAGGAAAAATTTGGAAGGGTTACACCAGAAGTATGCAATCGTTTCATAGCTGGAATTCAATCTAAAATTCCTGAAGCTGTAGCATTAGAAGATGTTGTGTTCTAATAAATGACTTGAAGAATTTTTTTTATATTATAGAATATTATTTATTGCTAAAATAATTTATAAAATATTTTTTATATTTATACTTATAATAATTTTTCCATTTTGAACTGAACTATTCCCATTTTGAAATGAATTATTCCCATTTTGAACTGAACTATTCCCATTTTGAACCGAACAACTCCCATTTTGAACTGAACTACTCCCATTTTGAACTGGAAAAGGTATAAAACAAGGCAATTGCTCTATCCATATCTAACTTAATGCCAGATTTACATCATTGTGATATCGAGGAGAATGTCGTAAATTTGTTAAAAAAAATGCATATTCACAAAAATAAATCTCTTTAACTAAAGAGTAAAAAGTATATACCATAAAAAAAGATGGCAGTTAGAATTGGGCACCCCCACCTCATAGACTAACAGGACAGAAAAGTTAGTTCCCCCATCGCAGAAACATTGTGGAGGATAAAACGAAATATATAAATAAATAAAAATAATCAAATCTTCCACACAACCGGAAAACTAGAATTTCTATCATCTAAACGGGTTTGAAAGAGGTAAAAATGGAAAACAGAGATTTAAAATCAGGCTTGTTTGTTTAATGGCAGATCAACCTTTGTTAGTTATTTAATGCCAAAGCCATTCTCCTCAAAGAACAGTAGTGGTACTATTTAACCCATAGCTGGGAGGATAAGAGGGTTTATACGTTTCCAAAGGGTATTTGTCCTAAAGTGAAAATAATAGAGCTCGCTCACTACGATTCCGCAGTCCATCGCTTTAACCCTTCCACCACGAGGACACACCTAAAAATCGTAATGATGAGCAAACATAATTCTATTTACCAAACTCCTCCGCTCGGGCAGGATATGACACAAGGTCAATTTTTAAGCGGAGTTTATCAGGTTTGAATTCAGAGTTTTCCTTCTCCTAGACTAGTTGCCTCACCAAGGCTAAAGAACCTAATCTGTCCTACTATTTACCCATAGCTGGAGGGAGAATAATTGGATTTATACTTTCCCCAAGGGTACTAGTGCTATGTGAAATGCAATTAGTCTCGTCCAGGATTTGAACTCGTGTTGCCGTGTCCATTTCCTCCGACGATAACCATTACACCATTATGAGCAAACATAATCTTTTACAAAATAAAGTCTCATTTGCTTAGGATTGGTTATCGTTTGTCTTTCAAAGGAACCAAAAACCACCTTAACCAGTAATTTCCAAAATGAATTCAAGGTTAGTAATTATCATGCAACACACCAAACTTCAGAAAAGTTCGTTTTATATATCTTGCCTTTCGGTTTAGTTAGACTGAGAACCTTTCGCTTAGTGCATGGGTTAGTTAGGTGCACACATTGTGTGCAGGTGTCCACGCGCACACGGAGAGGATGTGTCATTCAGAGATGTCAAAATAAAATTCCCAGATAGGAATTGGGACCAGGGGATGTGAGTGATGTCATGCACCGGAACCATGGGCTGGGGATTTGGGGGATTTGAGAAAAAGCTGTGAGTTGAGTTCCTGCCTCAGAAGAAGAAGGTTGACTTTCGGGGCTCATCAAGGCCAGACCAGTAGTTTGCGGCGGGGGCTGCACGTGGTTTGGGACAGATGGAAAAGTCAGCATAGAAAGATTGTCTCTCTCTCCTCATGTCGAAAAACCTTTAAACTCAAAAAGGTGAATAAAAGTTTCGTACCTGAACTAATTTCGTGTTTTCTGAATCCTATATATGAGTATAAACATTTTATGAACATTATGTCTATTTCACATATCCGTATATCTGGCTATGTAACATCTTAGAAAAATTTTGATTTCGATTTTTAAATTTTAATTATAAAAAACCACCAATGTCTGAGACGAGAAAGACTCACCTTCGAGGAATTTTTTCTGTTGTGTGGTTCAAATCACGACCCTAATGATGCCAACTAAACTGAGAAAAACATAGGGTCCCGTCTTGTTCAGCGACGGCACTACATTGCTTTATATAAAACTGGCTTCCACGACGAAGAATTTTCTGTATGTGAACCATGTAGCCTTCAAGAAGCTTGCATAATGACCGTACAACTGGTGCAATGAAAGAAGGCATGCAAGATCGACTCCTCCATATCACTGCAACGGACGCGCTATGGCGAAATAGCCAGACGCGCTGAAGACAATTTCCTACCGACCCAGAGTGTGCCTCGAACTACGCGCTAGAGAACGATTGTTATTGAGGCACCTCATCTCGGTTGCCAACGGCCACAATAAAGGAACTTCTTCCTTCGTCACACCGACCTCGTCGATCAAGTCTTTTCGTAAGCCCACCCTCACTATAATGCTTTACTCGATAACAGCCAGCTGTCAAAGAGACCAGTTTGTATCTGAGAGAAACTTTCAGAATATGCCGACATTCACGATTGAAGGATTACTCGATGAGTCTCCCCAACATTCAATTACGTGCTTCTCAAGGTCGGAAAAACCTTGGCATCTTCTTTCCAGTAGTCACCGGTTTCATTGTGTCGAGCATTCATCGACATTGGAAACTTAGACGTAAAGAATGGCGTCGCGTTTCCACGTTTGGTATTCCTAGGCTGCTTTCAGATGGATGAAGGTCACAGATCTCCCGAGCCACCAAAGGGGCCAGTTTTCTCCAGCCGAACTGGAACAAGTCCTTTTCTGAATTAACTTAATAGGTGTACATGAGTGGAAGTACGAAATGACGGTAAAGGAGCAAGGAGTAGATATGGGAGTCGTACACCTCAGCTCTGTCTTTTAAGAAGAGCCTCCTTAGTAGCAAGAGGTCGGTAGCGGCTACGACCTTTTCCAGTACCTCCGACCAATTTTTCTCCAGCTAAAGATCGAAACTGAACAAGACGCCGGACCCTCTACAGTTATTTCTCTCTTGGTTTTTTGTTGTTGTTGCTTTGTTTTTGTTTTTTTTTTTGTTTTTTGTTTTGTTTTTTTTGTATCACATATATTTATCACAAACCCACAGACACCCAACAATAAATCCATATCAAAAGTCACTCCCCTCTTAACTGCATAAAATTTAACCCTTACTCGTAGAATATGCAACATTGTCATAAATACAAACCTCAGAAAAGTCGCCATGAGGAATTGCACGTAACCCTCAACTAGAAGGGGTATCCAACTACATAAATAAATAAAAGATTCGAATTAGCAGAATAAATACCATTAAAAGAACTACTAACCCACAAAAATCATAGCAATGAAGAATCCTTAACATACGCCTCAACATAAATAGATAAAAAACCAGAACTATTCGTAGAAATAATTTAAAAAATCTCAAACTACTAAACAACGATAGAAACGGAAAAATACTTGACACAAAAAAAATCATTAAAAGCCAGAGACAATTCGGAAATCAAAAAAAATATTCATCTCTTCTAGATTTGGGGAACAACACATGGACTCACAAAATGCAAGAATAAAAGAATGTGGAGTTTGTAATATAATCATCATCATCATCATGTCGCGCTGCCAGCGCGGATATCCTTGACCCTCTCTCGCCATTTCTCCCTATCATTCATCGCCTCCGGCAGGTCCTCAGGGTTACATCCTGTGTCCTCACATAGTTGCTGTATGTATGTTCGTGCTGGTCGTCCCGCTCTTGCACATCCATATGTGGGGGTCCACAGGAGTACATCGCTTATGAGCTCGTCCTTGCTTCTCCAGCAGTGTCCTGCGTGTCTGGTTCGTCGAACTTGTATAGTTTTCGTGATGGGGGGCAAGTGTCCGTATAGTTGGAGTCTTGTGGGGTGTTGTCGCCAGGACTTGTTTAATATTGCTCTCAACATTCTTGTGTAATTTCCGTCCAGCCTCCTCTCCAGCCGCTTCGTAAGCGTCCATGTGGTGCATCCATATAGCAGTATCGACACAACCGCTGCCTGGAAGAAACTGCGTTTCATTTTATCCGTTAGGTCCGACTTCCATATGATCGAGAGCCTATCGATAGCTGTCCATGCCACCTTCAAAAACCCAAAAACCAAATGCATAAAAAATAAAATTTTAAGCTGCAATTTAGAAAACGTAATCCAAGCAATCAAATGTTGCAAGTGTAAAAATAAAAGTATAAATATGGTCAACGCAAACTTTAAACAATAGAGTATCCTTGCACAGAAGTAATATTGAATTACCAGAAAAGAGAAAAATTGATGTTTCAAAACACTTTTACGAATGCAGAAATGAAATGTTTAAAATAATGCCAATATGAAAAATTGACAACTTCGGATTAGTCTATATAAAAGAAAAAAATATACATTAACCAGAACCTAACTATACAAATACGGAGAGAGACACACACGTACACACAAATATACTCTGAATTACTCAGGGAAGAAGATTAGTAATCAGTTGAACTTTATGGTATATCAGCTATCATTGATTATTTAGGAAAAGAAAAGTAATAGATAAAAAAAAAAAACAGAAAAAAATAACAAAAGTATATGGATACAAACACACACGCAGACACACAAAACCACAGAACTCAGTCTTGTAAAAATGATAACAGAAACATTTGCAGATTTTGCTTTTAAGATATTTATTTTCATTAACACGTGTTTCTAGCGTTTAAAGTCGTCGTCTGGATGTTAATAATTGATTGAAGTATTTTCTTTGACTTTTTTTTATAGTTGCGACTGTTTTGATTGTGTTGTGGTTCTTTTTAATTTTAATTCTAGCATTTGCGTCCGTGAAAGTCCAGTTTAAATTATAATTCGTGATAAACTTTGGTCACAGCAAATTACTGGAACCTCACCATCAAATTGTTTGGGAGGGTCTTACCCATCTGCAGAGAAGCAGTCGGTGAATTCTACAGCCCCAGCCGGCTAGGCAAGCAGGAGGCTAAGTCCATAGAAATGAGTTCTATTTCGGTCTCTTCTGTTTTAAAAGAGATCTCGAAGATGACTAAGCTTTCTTTAAGATGGATTCAAAGAACTTTATTTTATTATTTTTCGCAGAATATCATTCAATTAAAACGGATATTATTAGGTATTATTTACTTATAAACTCTACGAAATGAAACTCTGTAAGCGAAAATATAAACGTGTGATGGTTCAATAGTAATTATATATACAAAAATACATTGTGAATTATATCAAAATATAACTGCATTGTTAAGGATATTGCTATAGAAATACTTTGCTGATAACATTACTATAGAAATGTTTTGGTAATTTTATTGCTATTGAAATGCACTAAAAATAACGGCGAAAATCCTTGGCAGTACTCGGGAATTAAAACAAGCATAAATCTTGGTTTTCTTGTAAGTATAATGTAATTATTTCGTATTGAGCCTTATTATAGAAATGTGATTATAAATCATTATGAATTAATGCCAGATTTAATGAGAGAATAAAAGCTGCTAATTACCTCATCGAAAGAACTGATAAACGTTGAAAAAATAAAATGTTTTAATCAGTTTAAATCCCAGTGTCTTGTCTGCAATTCGCTTTATCAAACGAAACAAATGTAATTGGAAAGTTTGCTCAGCCAGTATTTCTTTCTTTTCAGCTACAATGGCGAGAAAAAACTTTTAACAATTTCTGAATAGAGTCCAACAATTCCGCAAACAACCTTTGTTTCGTGTGAATTCGACTTGTTCAGCGAATAATGAAGAGGTCATTTTGAACTACGACACAAAATGACCGTCTTTGAAGCTCGAACCAGCTGACCGGTTTTCAAGTTTGACAACTGACCAAATCTGTGACTCATCGCTGCTTATAAAACCCAGCGATTTTTAGCTGTTCTCTATATAAACGGGATTCCGAGTCTCACGGACAGCACCTGCTGAAAAGCTCTTTCTTGTCAGAACCACAACCAAGTTGCCCTTCACCATGCCTAACTACACTCTGTACTACTTCAATGGCCGCGGACGTGCCGAGATCCTCCGTATGCTGTTCGCCGCTGCTGCCGTCAAATACATGGACAAGAGGTTCGAGTTCAACGAGTGGGACAAATACAGAAAGGGTAAATAAAACATTCTTTGAGAGCATGAATGCAGACACACACACTCACTAATATACTTGGTGTTTGAAAAGTATCTCACTATAATAATTATTTTTCGTTTTTATATTTAGCTAAATTATTTATTTGACATGATTTATAAGTATCTTAAAATAGGAACGAACTTTTCAATCGGCTGTATACATATTCGTATAATCAACGATTTTTAAGGCCAATGTTTTACCTCAGAAAAAGCAGTCGTTGATTACACGAATTATGTTTCTGAAACATCAAAGTTTTCTTTGTTTCTTGGTCTACTTTCACCGTAAATTTGATCCAAACTGTCTCCGTATAGTCTATAATTTATCAAAGAAATTTAATCAAAATAATAGTGTTTACTAAACATTGTTTATTATTTATAACACCTGTACATATGATTTGTATAAATAATATACATAGTAAACAAAGGTAAGTAAAAATTTCATTATCTTAACTAAAATAAGGCTACACCAAGGTCTAGACTACTTTGTTTTTTTTTTATGATATTGCATTGATGCTGATTGTATTTCAGTAGTTTTAAAGTATTTATTCATCCCACCAACCACAAAATCAGATTTCAAATTAAGTAATTTTATAATGGGAGGTACGAATTAAGGGCTATTACAAAAAATGCTAATTTCCCTCAGCTTTCCCCTTCAGAGGATCCTCAGGGGTTAAGGAATTAACTCAGTCCTGCTAAGCAGATAGCACCTACTGAAAAGCTCGTTCTTGTCAGAACCACGACCAAGTTGCTCCTCACTATACCTTGCGAAATTCTGTTTGTTTGGTTGGTTGATTTTACGGCATATCAACCTTTGGAGGTTATATAACGCCAAATCCATTTTTATGTAAATAATCTGTTCTACTGAAAACAGTTCAGTTTAGCATAAGTACACAGTTCAATTGTCAAAAACGTTTCCATTTCAAACAATTCAAGCAGTTATATGTAATAATTTAGTTAAGTGTAAATACAGTTTTATTGTCGAAAAACAGTTCTATTTGAAATAATTCAGTTAAGCATAAGCATGCAGTTTAAGTGTAAGTACGGTTTAATTGTCAAAAACGTTTCTATTTCGAGCTATTCAGTTTACTCAATTCATTTTAGCATAAGTATGCTGTTAGTTCTATTTAACCCATAGATAGGGCTCTATCAGGTGCTACCACTCCGGGCCAGAGTGGACCTGGGAGAGATGGCAATAAAGGGGTACCCCGCATTCCCCAAAGCTCCAGCACTGCTGGAACCTCACCATCAGATTGTTTAGTGTCATATCCAGGACACTCGTTGGTGGGGGGTTCTTACCTCTCTACAGAGGTGCAGTCAGTGTATTCTGCAGCCCCAGCTGACTGGGCAATGCGAAAATTCTGTGTTACTTCAATGGCTGCGGACGTGCCGAGATCCTGCGTATATTTAGTGGAATATTTTAAAGCCTTTGATATCAGTGGTGACTTCAAGAGTAGGACTTTTCGAGCCTATACCCGAAGAGCTATTCTTTCAAATCTATCAATTTCAAACCATTAAAATCTTTTCAAAAGATGTCAATTAGTTTTGAGATTAAATTCGAACTACCATGATTAGATATGGCAGTTCACAAAATCTTTCATGTTTCGAAATATTGATTTAAATCAATTTTGTTACCTGTGTTCCAAATGATGTTGCACGAAGAAAAAAATAACGTGGAAAGTAATTTCGAGCACATGAAAATCAACGCTAAAAAAAACGAAATACTTTTTATAACAGAGGCCATCTCAGGCAGTGTAATGGTAAGCAAGGTAGACTAGCAAACCATCATGAGTGAATTCGAGTCTCATTGGGTGCTCTATTCAAACGGCCTTGTGCAACCTCCGAGCAAAATGCTTAGTAAATTACTACTTTTTATAGCAGGACTCAAACGAAGAGATTTCTGACTGAAATAATAAAAATTGTCTTTTAAATTCTGCATGTTTTAGTTCCTGTTTTTCAAAGAACATTATGTTTTAAATTAGCTGGATTTTAGTTGTCTAATTTTCTGAGACGAGGCTTGATGATTTTTATCATTAAGGGAAAAGAGAAAACATCTGCCCTTATGGGATAAAGTTGAAATAATTGATAGGGCTGAACATTGGAGGAATAAAAGCCTTAAGGAATCAGCACATGTGTTGGGCGACAATGACCTGCTGAGTAGACCAAGTATAGAGTTGAATACAATATGGGAATCTATAATTAAAAAGGCTAGATGAAAAAATAATCTGAATATGAGCACAGGTAAAAAATCATACATAATAGTAGTAATCCTAGTCAAGTAAGAAAATTAATTCGATTAGTCCCCAAAATTCACTCTGAACTGTCCAGCAGGACGCATAGCGTAACGGTTATAGTCGTTGGTTCCCTAAGCTTCAAAAGAAACAATCCAGTAGAGGTTGCAGGTTCAATCCAGACTGCAGGTGAGTAACAATACTGGAATACTTTACACTTGTACCCAGTTATGGCCAACGGATTCAATGAAGGACGTAGTTCTGTGAATGTTCCCAAGTTCGACAAACACCTGAAGAAGGCCGGTAGACAAATCGGCCGAAATGTAGAAATAACAATGAAGAAAACTCTAAATGAAAAAAATATAGCTAGATTTTATTTGTTTATTTATTTTAAAATCATATGAAGGAAAGATCAAGCTTCGATGATCAGATAGGCAAGAAGTGACGGTTGTCAAGAAACGTTAATTTTGTATCTATGCTATCCCATCAGTTCTACATGTGCTCAAACATTGATATTGAGCATTATTAAATATTGTAGGCATTTTGAAATATTTTAATATATCCTGAACATTAATGGGCATGTCCCATTCCTCATAAATTTGTTGGATACTACTGTGAAGGTGGATGATTTGTGCTGTCTCAAACAGCGGTGGTTGGGGTTGCCTGACGTGGGTATCGGGAAAGTCCAGCATTCACATCACGCGGCCAATCCTCCTCAAGGTTGAGGGTGTTGCCCCCGTGGCTATAACCGTTCTTAGAGGGACAAGGTTTATCGCTTGCTACCTAAAGCGCCCCTTTTTAGGTGAATGAGACGGGGCCGGAGGTATTTTTGAAACCACTAAGCGTATCTGAGCTACGGCCCTGCGCCTGGACCCTCCTTAAAAAAAGGCTTTGTGCCATACTCGGCCGTGTAGTGTGTTATATGCTGAGTAGTCACCACTAGCAGTGGGTACCTTCTCTACGATGATGGCGAGTACTGTATTTATTAATATTATAAAGATTTTAATTCATTCCCAACGTCCATTTTGATTGTTTCTCATTCAGTAACCTTTTGTTCGGTTACAATGGATGCTCTACTTGGATGCTTACTAAACGGCAGGAGAAGAAGCTAGACGGCAATTACACCAGAATGCTGCGAGCAATATTGAACAAGTCTTGGCAGCAACATCCAACAAAGCACCAACTATACGGCCACCTGCCTCGTATCACGAAAACTAACCAAGTTAGACGAGCCAGACGTGAAGGACACTGCTGAAGAAACAGGGACGAGCTCAAAAGTGATGTATTCCTATGGACCCCCACATATGGCCGAGCAAAAGCAGGACGACCAGATAGAACATACATACAGCAGCTATGTGAGAATACGGGATGTAGCCCTGAAGACCTGCCAGAGGCGATGAACGATAGGGAAAAGTGGCAAGAGAGGGTCAGGGATATCCGTGCTAGCGGCACGACATGATGATGATGATGATGATGATATGCCCAAATTTACTTTTACTTGATGATTTGGTTGGTTGGTTGGTTGGTTGGTTTGATTTTATGGCATATAAACCTTTGTAGGTTATTTAAAGCGAAATCCATTTTTATGCAAAAAGTCAGACAATTCAGTTTAGTATGACTACACAGTTTAAGTGTCAATAAGTACAATTTACGAAAATATTTCTTTTTCTAACAATTCAGTTTAGGATAAGTACGCAGTTTAAATGTACGTAGAGTTTAATTGTGAAAAACATTTCCATTTCAAGCTATTCAGTTTAGTCAAGCAGTTCAAAATCAGCTTATTCAATTTAGTATAATTACAGATTTTTTAAAATGACAAAACAGTTCTACATTAAACGAACTAATTTAGGGTAAGTACAGTTTCAATGACAAAAACAGTTCCATTTCAAATAATTCAGTTTAAAATAAGCACGCAGTTTAAATGCAAGTACGGTTTATCAAAAACATTTCTATTTTAAACTATTCATATTAATCAAGCAGTTCAGTTTAGCATGAGTATGCCGTTAGTTCTATTTAACCCATAGATAGGGCCCTATCAGGTGCTACCACGCTGAGCCAGAGTGGACCTGGGAGCAATGGCAATAAAGGGGTACTCCGCATTCCCCAAAGCTCATGCATTAATGGAACCTCACCATCAGATTGTTTAGTGTCAAAAACAGGACACTCATTGGGGATGTCTTACCCCTGTGCAGAGGTGCAGTCGGTGGATTCTACTGCCCCAAACGACTGGGTAATTTACTTTATGAAGATATATGTATATATATATATATATATATATATATATATATATATATATATAAAGCAAAAGCAAAGTTGGCGACCGTAGTCGAGGGCAAACCAAAGGCTTCGTTTTCATTAACAACAACACCGATGTCTTGGGGAGGGCGCTGCTCCTTTCCCTGGATCACTCCACTTTACCCTTGATCCATATCTTATAATGCTTAGTGTTATGCAAGGCTGCATCTAGTACCATTTTTTGAGTCTTTGGTATGACTCGATCTTGGATTGAACCCTGGTCTCACGGGGCATTGGTGAACACTCTACCCACCAGACAACAGAAGTTGATAGCACTGATTCCTATAGATCTCTTTCTCGCCATCAGTCCCAATCATCCATAACTCTTAGTAGGTCATCTAGACGGCATCATGTATCAGCACTGAGTTGAGAGAACATTTTTTTCAAGCATCAAATTTGAGGACGGAGAGGATTTTATTATAAATACGACGGCACAGCTTTTGGCCTTATATGTTCTGGAAATTCGACAAATGAAAATTTCCCTGGAATTAATGTAGGGAATGCCCAGAAGACTATTTCTGTCTTGATAGTGTTTTAGTCTCGATACATTTAACACGTTTTTAAGCTGCCTCGTAATTATTAGTTTTTGTCTATTCTAAAAATGTACTCGTGTCCAATTAAACAAATTATAACATAAATAATTACATTGGTACCTTTTACCTTTCTTTCTAGATATGCCCTGCATGTGTGTCCCTGTCTTGGAGATGGACGGTGGTATGAGGATGCCGGAGACCATGGCCATTGCCAGATATTTGGCCCGCGAATACGGTAGGTTTCTCACGAATTATAAAGAAAAACCATTTTGACAAAGTCAATCAGAAATAACAAAAATATTTTAATAAACAGTATTCTTTTTGTAATATTCAGCTACAGTTTCTTTGTTTAATGGCATATAAATCTTCATGGGTTATGTAATGCCAATTTCATTTTTGTGGAAGAACAGTAATGGTACTTTTTAAAGGTTCTTTGTTTAATGGTATATAAAGCTTCGTGGGTTATATAATGCCCAAGTCATCATCAAAGAGTAATGAGGGTACTTTTTCATGTTTCTTTGTTTAAAGGCATATCAATCTTCGCGGGCTATATAATGCTAATGTCATCTTTGTAAAAGAACAGTGATGGTACTCTTAAAGGTTTATTTGTTTTGTGACATATCATCCTTCATGGGTTAGTCTTCCTTCTAAAAGGACAGTAATTGTACTATATGTTTTTTTGTTTTTGTTTAGTGGCATATCAATGCCAACGTCATCTTCTACAAGAATAGAAATGGTACTATTTAAGTCTTCTTTGTTTAATGGCATATAAATCTTCATGGGTTATATAATGCCAGATCATTCTCGTAGAAGAACAGTAATCCTATTTACCAACCCTCCGCTCTGGCAGGATATGACACAAGGTCATTTTTTAAGCGGAGTTAAACTGGTTTGAATTCAGAGTTTTCCTTCTCCTTAACTAGTTGCCTAATCAGGGCTGAAGAACCCAGTCTGCCCAATTATTTACCCATAGCTGGAGGGATAATAATTGGATTCATACCTTTCCAAGGGTATTAGTGCAATGTGAAATGCATTCAGTCTCGTCCAGGATTTGAACTCGTGTCGCCGTGTCCATTTCCTACGACGATAACCATTACACTATGTAGAACAGAAATGGTAATTTTTAAGGTTTCTATGTTTAATGGCATATCAGTCTTTGTGGAGTATTTAATGCCAAAGTCATCTTTCTAGAATGAAAATAATAGTAGCGTTTAAGTTTTCTTTTTCAATGGCATATCAATCTTCGTGGGTTATATAATGCTAAAGGCATATTTCTAGAAGAATAATCATAGTACTTGTTAAGGTTTCTATGTATTATAGGCATATCAATCTTCGTGGATTATTTAATGCTCTGTCATTTATTCTAGAAGTACAGTAATGGTGCTATTTATGGTTTCTTTGTTTAATGGCATATAATTCTTCTTGGGTTATATAATGCCTAAGCCATCCTAATAGAATAATAATAATTGTACTAGTTAAATTTTCTTTGTTTAGTGGCATATCAACCTTCATGGGTTATTTCATTCTAGAAGAACAGTAATTGTAATATTTAAGGTTTGTTTCTTTAGTTGCATATCAATCTTCGAGGGTATCCATGTTTCTTTGTTTAAAGGCATATCAACCTTTATGGGTTATATAATGTTTATGTCTTCTTTTTAAAAGAATGCCAAATTAATCCTTGTAGAACAGTAATGGTACAATCTAAGGATTCTTTGTTTACTGGCATATCAATCTTTGTGGGTTATATAATGCCATAGTCATCCTAGTAAAAGAACAGTAGCGGTACTATTTAACCCATAACTGGGCTGGGGATAAGGAGGCTTATGCCTTTCCCAAGGGTATTTGTCCAAATCTCAACGTAATATCGAAACTGGAGGCGGAACACACTTATTATGATTTCACAACCTCTTTCATTAACGACTACGCTACAGGAACTCCCTCTTGAAATATTCCTAAAACATGTTTTCACTGATCATTTTAATCGACACGATCAAAAGCAAGCGAAGAAGTTGCCTTTTCTTTGAGAAAGACAAGAATAAAAACTGACAAAGATTGTTCTAATTTGGTTCATTTCTTTAAAGACACATCAACTCTAAATGGTTTATTTAATGCCGAAATTTGATTCCCATTTAAATGTTTAAGTACAATCGTAATTATTATCTAAGGTACAAGTGACAGCAAGTCCCCTCAGATTCCTAACCCTGTCCTCTATACATCGCAGCAATCCCAGAATACTGTCAACTAGTTTAAAAAAATTCACCAGTTCTCCGTAAAAAAGCAGTTTATTTCAATACCCCCTACTATAACTATTTATTACAAATAAATGATTATTACTCATATTTTTTCTCACTTCAGGTTTCTACCCCAAAAACAGCATGGACATGATGAGGTGTGACTACATCGCTGACTGCTTCTATGAAATCATGCACGATTACATGAGGTACTACCACTGGAAAAACGGACGCTTCAGGGTGAGTCAATCAGGACACAAAAGCAGCCTGAGATAATTATGATCAAACTGAAATTGATAGATAGATAGATAGATAGATAGATAGATAGATAGATAGATAGATAGATAGAAACAGAATTATATACTTATGAACAGACTGATATATGCATATATGTAAGTAAGCAAAGTTGGCGACCTTAGTCGAGGATGACTAGAAGGCTCCCTTTTCGATAGCTACTACACCAAGGTGTAGAGGGCGCAACTCATTAGCCTGGATTGCTCCACTTTACCCTTGATCCCTACCTTATGCTGCTGAGTGTTAGCCAGGAGGCATCAAGTACCATTTTTTTGAGTCTTTGGTATGATTCGACCAAGGATTGAACCCTGGTCTCCCCGGCCATTAGTGAACACTCTATGTATGTATATAAGAAGTGATTCGAAAGGCAGGATGCGACACAAGGTCAATTTTTAAGCGGATTCTAACTGATTAGAATTCAGGGATTTCCTCTGCTAGACTGGTTGCCCTGCCTAGGCTAAAGAGCCCAGTCTTTCCTACTATTTATCTATCGCTGGAGGGAAAAGTGTTGGATTCATGCCTTTACAAAGGTTATTAGCTCCATGTCAAATGCCAACAGTCCGGTGCAGGATTCGACTTCGTATCACCGATTCCATTTCTCATGATGATAATCATTGCACCACAGCGTATTCAAGTACGTATATATATGTATTTAGATAGATAGATAGAAGCAGAATGGACAACCTTTGAACAGACGTATGTATGTAGATAGATAGATAGATAGATAGATAGATAGATAAGAATAAACTGAAACAGGATGTGCTACCTTTGAACAGATTGTTGTATGTATATAAGTACGTATGTATGAATTTAGAAAGATAGATAGATAGATAGATAGATAGATAGATTGATTGAAAAAGAATGTTTGAACGGATAGATATAAGTATGTATGTAGATAGATAGATAGATAGATAGATTGAAAAAGGATATTTGAACGGACAGATGTATGTATGTATGTAGATAGATAGATAGATAGATAGATAGATAGATTGAAAAAGGATATTTGAACGGACAGATGTATGTATGTATGTATGTATGTATGTATGTAGATAGATAGATAGATAGATAGATAGATAGATTGAAAAAGGATTTTGAACGGACAGATGTATGTATGTATGTATGTATGTAGATAGATAGATAGATAGATAGATAGATAGATAGATAGATTGAAAAAGGATATTTGAACGGACAGATGTATGTATGTATGTATGTATGTAGATAGATAGATAGATAGATAGATAGATTGAAAAAGGATGTTTGAACGGACAGATATATGTATGTATATATGTTTGTAGATAGATAGATAGATAGATAGATAGATAGATATGCATTCCTGTATATGATTATACTCGTTTTATTTCAAAGAGTAAAACTGTATGTTTTAATTTTCCGTCGAATTTAGAAACAATGATTTATACTCACATTTACATCCGAATATTATAATTAACATAAACTTTATTATTATAAGATGATATTTTTTGTGTCATTATAAAAAATGTGTGCTTTCTACTGTAAAACCAGTCTGATATATTCTTTTATCTATTTCCAGTTCGGTAACAACGGTATGATGTCCGCCGATATGGCTAGCGGTGACTCTAACTACGACGTAAGTACATTTCTTATACTCACCCAAGTGTATTGTGATCATCGGTAGATTTCTGATTAAATCATCCTCGAAAACCATTTAATTTGAAGCATACAACAGTCATTGAAAAATTTCCAAGCTTCTGCCAGGTTTTACATTTGTCGTACACATCTCACTGTTTCATAATCCTATTTACCCAACCCCTCCGTTCGGGCAGGATATGGTCCTGAGAATATGAAGATTTTGAAAAAGAGTCAGTTTGGAGTTGATCCTATTTACCAACTCTTCCGCTCGAGCAGGGTATGACACAAGGTCGATTTTTAAGCGGAGTTTAACAGGTTTGAATTTAGAGTTTTCCTTCTCCTAGGCTAGTTGCCTCACTAAGGCTGAAGAAACAGTCTGTCCTACTATTTACCCATAGCTGGGGGGAGAATAATTGGATTCTTACTTTTCCCAAGGGTATTAGTGCTATGTGAAATGCAATCAGTCTCGTCCAGGATTTGAACTCGTGTCGCCGCGTCCATTTCCTACGACGATAACCATTACACCACGACACCTCTCACTGTTTCATAATATAAAGAGAATTTAGGTATGATCGCATATATAAATGGTTTCAAACCCGACTGTTTATCTATTTATAAGGTACTTCTATCAAAGTTTATATTAATGATTGGTTTGCACATAGTTAACTAACTTCAAGTATAGTAAATGATCTGCCTAGTCGTGGGGAAGGCTGTAGAATACACTGACTGCATCTCTGCAGGTGGGGTAAGACTTCCCCAATGACTGTCCTGTGGTCCAGTCGGCTGGGGCTGTAGAATACACCGACTGTTTCTCTGCAGTGGGGTAAGACTTCCCCAATGACTGTCCTGTGGTCCAGTCGGCTGGGGCTGTAGAATACACCGACTGTACCTCTGCAGAGGGTAAGACTTCCCCAACGAGTGTCCTGATATATGACTCAAAACAATCTTATGGTGAGGCTTTAGTAATACCGGAGCTTCGGGGAATGCGGAGAACCTCTTCCTTTCCATTTCTCCCAGGTTCGCTCTTGCCCGGAGTGGTAGCACCTGATAAGTTTCTATGGGTCGAATAGAAATAAAATGTGTACTTATGCTAAACTGAATTGTTTGAAATAGAACTGTTTTGACATTTAAACTGCGTACTCAAGCTAAACTGAATTGCTTGAAATAGAACTGTTCTTGACATTGAAACTGTTTACTCGAACTGTTTTGACATTGAAACTTCGTTCAAATGGTAAACTGAATTGTTTGATAGAGAACTATTTTGACATTTAACTGTGTGTAAACAAAAGTCTGTACTTATACTAAATTTTTATCAAAATGACTTAATTCGACTTTAAACGACCCAAAAAGATTGATATGCCGTAAAATTAAAAAAAACAAAAACAACAAACCAACAATATAGTTAACGATAGAATAACTCTATAGTTCTTTGTGACCCTAACAGGTATTACTACTGCAGGCCCTAGTGGACCTGGGAGTAATGGCTATGAAGAAGTACAAAGCTCTGGGACTTGAGCCTCACAATCAGATTCAGTTTAATGTCATACCGAGGACATAAATTCTTTTTGTCTCATTGATGGGATCTCAACATGTACAACCGCTATTAGTTAGACTTAAACCTTGGAGTAACTGCAATGAAAGAATACTCCACATTCCCCAAAACTCCGGTGTTCGAGCCTCACCATCAGATTCATTTTAATTTCATACCCAAAGAATTTGTTGTATTTGTCTAATGGATGGGATCTTTTGAGGTACCACCACTGAGTTAGATTGAAACCCGAAGGGGTGATCCACATCCTAAAACCTCAACATCGAATCGTTCTGCATAATATGCACGATACTCGTTGTGCAGATGAATTTACCCCTTTACAGCTGTGCAGCCGGCGTATTCTAAAGCCACAGACGACATGTGGCATATGCATTGATATTTGTATTAAACTTAATGACTGTCCAAGTCTTGTGTAAAAAAATCCTAATGAAAGATTGCAAATAATTTAATGTTTTTTTTTATTCTTGATATTTCATTTTGTTTTTCAGAACTACATGAACTGGAGATACATGAACACTTTCAACAGAATTATGCCCTTCATGGAGAGGACTCTGAGCATGCGCAATGGTGGAAGTAACTTCTTTATGGGAGACCAGGTCTGTACTGTTTATTTTCAGTGGGGAAGACACTGCATTTCTATCTATCTATCTATCTATCTATCTATCTATCTATCTATCTATCTCAGTCTATTCCTCTTTCTCTCTCTCTCTCTCTCTCTCTCTCTCTCTATCTATCTATCTATCTATCTCAGTCTATTCCTATCTATCTATCTATCTATCTAGCTAGCTAGCTAGCTAGCTAGCTATCTCAGTCTATTCCTATCTATCTATCTATCTATCTATCTATCTCAGTCTCTTCATATCTATCTATCTATCTATCTTACTTTTTTTTCATTTTCTTTCTTTTCGAAGTATATTTGTCTGTTCATATCTCTCTATTTCTGTCTTTTCTTATCTATCTATCTATCTATCTATCTATCTATCTATCTCAGTCTATTCCTCTCTCTCTCTCTCTCTCTATCTATCTATCTATCTATCTATCTATCTATCTATCTATCTATCTCAGTCTATTCCTATCTATCTATCTATCTATCTATCTATCTATCTATCTAGCTTGCTACCTAGCTAGCTAGCTAGCTATCTCAGTCTATTCCTATCTATCTATCTATCTATCTATCTATCTATCTATCTCAGGGTCTTCATATCTATCTATCTATCTATCTATCTCAGTCTATTCATATCTATCTATCTATCTATCTATCTTACTTTTTTTCATTTTCTTTCTTTTCGAAGTATACTTGTCAGTTCATATCTATCTATTTCCATCTTTTCTTATCTATCTAACTATCTATCGTCTTTTCGGTTTTTTTTTTCATTTTCTTTCTTTCCGAAGTATATTTTTTTGTTCATATCTCTCTATTTCCGTCTTTCCTTATCTATCTATCGATATATCCATCTATCTATAACTGTTTATTCTTATCTATCAATCTATTTATTTATCTATTTATCCAGTGTATTCTTCTCCTTCTTTTTATTTCATTTTCTTTCTTTTCGATGTATATATCTGTCTCTTCATATCTACCTACCTTTCTATATGTCAATGTAACAATGTCTGTCTATTCTTTTTTATCTGTATATCTTTTAATTTACCGTTATTTCTTTATGTCTCAACCTGTTTCCGTCTACCCCTTTCTTTTACTTCTTCATATCTATCTATCTATCTATCTATCTATCTATCTCAGTGTCTTCTTATCTATCTATCTATCAATCTATCTATCTATCTATCTATCATTTTGTTTATCTTATAATGTCGCTGTGTGTCGCTTCCTGTTAAAATTTCAAATCTATCTATCTATCTATCTATCTATCTATCTATCTCAGTGTGTTCTTATCTATCTATCTATCTATCTATCTATCTATCTATCTATCTATTATTTTGTTCATCTTATAATGTCGCTGTGTGTCGCTTCCTGTTAAAATTTTAAATCTATCTATCTATCTATCTATCTATCGACGCCCGTTTTATGTCTCTGCATATCTATCTATCTCTTAATTTTTTTGAAATTTTTTGTCCAAAAAATTTGAATAATCAGTTGCCTCACCTCGTGTCTCATCTGGATTTTTTTTTCTTTCTTTAATGGTATATGAACTTTCGTTGATTACTTAATGCTTAAAGTATTCTTAAATACGATCATAGCTGGGAAGAAAGGAGGGTTCATAAGTTTTCAAAAGTGAATTAATAGACGCAGTAAAGCTACTATAGTTCAAAATCACTTACTACCATATCGCTGTCACATGTTAACCACTACACCACAGAGATTTCCCCTCCCCCCGCCAAAAAAAGGATTCCCTTCACGCACTGACTTAATAGAGGCTTTCATTGATTTTTACAAGGTTTTACAGGTTTTTTCTTAACACTTAGGAATATAAGGTACGTATCAAGGGTAAAGTGGAGCAATCTAGGGAAAGGAGTAGCGCCTTCTTCTACACATCGGTGTAGTAGCTATTGAAAAGTGAGCCTTCTGGTAGCCATCGAATACGGTCACCAACTTTACTGACTTTACTATATAGGATGCGGAAGCAAAGTATGGAATAATATTTAATACATTTTTTATGTTTG
This sequence comes from Sepioteuthis lessoniana, assembly GCA_963585895.1. Lineage (NCBI taxonomy): Eukaryota > Metazoa > Mollusca > Cephalopoda > Myopsida > Loliginidae > Sepioteuthis > Sepioteuthis lessoniana. The sequence goes on from OY757942.1 coordinate 13,159,700, forward strand.
ATTAGTCACCCCCCCCCAATTTAGTCACCCCTAAATTTTCATAATCAGCTCTATAACTCAAGCACAGTTTTTATTGAAATTCAGCCCAATATGAGAAACGACAAAGAATCTAGGAGATGCTTAACACCGAAACCAAGCTAAACAAATTTTCGAAATAATTGGAGTTTTTTTGTGGACTCCATCAAGCCCAGACTGATTAAGCTATGTGGGGCGTTTTAGAAGACAAAAGAAATGCAAATTTCCATCCAAATATTGGTTCGCTTAAGATTGAGGAGGTGTAGTAGCTAATGAAAAGGGAGCCTTCTGGTTGCCCTCGAATACAGTCGCCAACTTTACTTAATTATATTAGAAAAAGATTTCATTAATCTTTATAACTTCATATAGATTTATGTGCTGTTTTTTGTGACGACAGAATCTACAGTTATTTTGAAAAAGTTTTGAATTGTACATGTTTTTACTGCTAAATACAGTGGTAAGTGAAACACCCCCTAAGGTCTAGCGCTCTGTGGAAATATGTATTTATTCTCGCTTTGTCAGACAAAGACCAAACACCATATGAGGAACAAACTTTTCTCATAGGCAAGTAAATTTGAGACCCACTTGTTCCCTATTATTTGTTTCCCTGTGCTTTCTATCAAATATTGAATAAGTTAATTCTCATCTGCCTCCAGTAACTAACTCATGTCGTGTAAGCAAGGATCAAAAATGAATATATGTTACCGCAAGAATAAATGTCTGTCTCGTGATCAGCAGTGGACTGCTATGTTAGTGAGACTATTTTTGGGCTCTGTAGTAAATAATTTGAAAGATAGCTCGACTTCTAGTTCTGACATTTTGTTGTTTTTTTTTTTTTAATTTTTATTTATCCATTCAGCTACTGAAGCCGTTTAAACTAGAAGAAATGGTCTATGGGAAATCATACTAAAAAAGAGTATTGATTTTTGTGCTAAAAATAGGCTTGAGAAGCCGTATTTTTATATCGATATTTTGGCATTAAGATCAGCTTACTCACCTATTTTGAAATTTCTTGGAGAATTTACAGAAGAGAATATTTGAATTACCGCGAAATATTTGAAGGATCAAAATACAAAATAATAAGAGAAATGTCCCCCCCCCCACTCGATTGTTCAAAAAGCATTTTTAACAGATTAAAACCGTAGATAAATCAAATTTTTAAATATAATTTTGGTCCTCATTCAATCTCAGAAATAGCGAAGAAATGAATACACTTCCAGAAGGTACGGAATTATTTTGTGCCAACTCGACATTTAGTTTAAATGATGTAGAAATAACATATTTTTTTTCAAGAATTCATTTAATTTCAACTTCACTTAATCATCTTAAATTGAACGATTATGTTACTCTTTAGATATATCTATTAGAACAGTTATTACAAATATCTCTGCTAGCAGAGGACATTTTTTTAGCAGCATAATTATATTTTCTTACACAGTGAAGCACTCACACATATATTTTCACACACACACACACACACACATCTCCATTTACGAGGATCATTAAGTAAGTTTCAAGACTTTTTTCGTATGGGCACTTTTATTGATAGTACACACATGAATCTCTAGTCCCCTCCGAAGTAATCTCCCCCGGTTGCAATGCACTTCTTGTACCGTTTCAACAACTTCTGGAAGGTCCCATCGAAGTCCTCTTGTGTAAGCGTACCAATGACCTTCGTCAAAGCCTCTTTCATCTCCTCAATTGTCTCATAACGACAGCCTCTGAGGTTAAATATAAGCAAAAGTAACAGGGAGCAAGGTCTCGACTATAGGGAGGCTGAGGAAGTGTTTTAATACCCATCTTGGTCAAATAGTCTGTGACAAGGGTGGAGTTGTGGACTGGTGCAATGTCCTGCTAGAAACGCCACTGACCCGATTTGAAGAGTGCCATTAAAGAAACAGAAACCGTTTCCGGTTGTTCCACACTTGTGCAGAAGATTTGGAATCCCCATTTTTTTAAATTGTCATTTTTAAATGCTGGAGCCATTCACCCGTGACTGGCTGATGAACAATGAGTTCGGTGACTGTCGGCTTTTTCTTTTTTATTCTTTTTTAAAGTTAAATTTTCTATATGCCGTTTAATTTTGTTACACTATTTCAAATTGCAATGTTGTATTGTCACCACCATGACCATGACTAAATATACAAACACATAATACATATACATCTGCATATGCATGCAGAATCATAACGACACAATAAAGACGAGCGCCACAGTTCTTAGAAAATATACCTCTTACTTTATTTGAAAGGGTTGTGTATGAGAGGGAGTTGGAGACCAAACAGAATTGCAATATATTGACCCCCACTCTATTGATCATAACAACGTTTCTTTCTCGTTCTCCAAGGCTGCTCAACCGGGGGCCCAGGGGCCCAGCCTCTCTGGGTGCTGGTTTTCTCTACCGCATCTTATCTCCAACTCGTCTGATCCCCAACTCTCAATCGGGGGCCTGAGGACCCTCTCTGCTGGGTGCAGGCTTATCGTTAGCTGGTCTGGTCTCCAAACTAACTGACTTCCTGTCTTCACCGAGTTATTTAATAGTTCAACATCTCTTCTTCTTGTGTGCGTCACAATTGCACTCATTCAACCCCTTCACGGTCAAGGTTATTACTCGACCGGATTCACCTGTTATTTACATTGGTGCATTTCCTATTTTGACAGCCCGGCTGGGTCGTAGATCAATATACAACAGTAACCCGGGCGTCATTTGCTTATAACGCGATACACAGTGTACTCCAAAATTATGATTTATCAAACTGAAATCCTAAGAATCTAAGGTACATTAATGAAAAAGTGCATATAATATATACGATTATTTATTTTATCTTCTACTTTTGGTATTTACAACAACTTGAACTAATTTCTTTTTCAGATGATGTGGTGTGACATGATGTGTTACTGTTGTATGGAGAACCCCTACATGGAGAACCAATCCATGTTCAGCAAGTTCCCCAAACTGATGTCTCTTTATCAACGTGTGGCCAGTCACCCCAAGATCTGTGCATATCTGAAGGGCCGCAGCAAGACCATGTGGTAGAAAAAAAAGGAAATGTATCGGCTCTTTTACCAAGGTGAGTTAAAATCAAAGGGATGCGTCAAATCTTTTCTTCTCCAACTGAGTGCGCAACCCAAGCAGAGAAATTGCTGTTAGCGTACGGGTATGGGCATGGGTTATGGAATCAATGACCCAAATTAAAATCGTAAACGTTATTTTTTGGCGTCTCACTTAACGTTAATGTCCTTGGGGAAGGCATGAATCTATTCCCCCTCTAGTGTTGCGTAAAGGAGTAAGACTCTTTGTCCTTGGTAGGGAAACTTTGCAAGCTAAAGTCATTTACATCTTATGACATAAATTCCCAGATTTCTTGGGGAAGACAAGGCACTTTCAGTGGGTTCAGCAAAAACCTGAAAGGCTTAAGAATGTGATATGTCAATAATATATAATAACGTAATGCTTGCTCAATAATAACGATTATTCTCTTAAGAAATTCTGAAAAAATATGTTTATTTAAGTTTAACGGATTATTTATTTCAGAATTTTTTGAGAATTATTATCATTATTATCATTGTATTAACTATTGCCAGTTTTTCAAATCAGCATTAGCAGATGGTCTTTCACTCGAGTCTGATTGACAACAAGTCTTCATAAGACGTGGGACTGAACCCATGTCTTCTATGCCATTGGCGAACACTGTAATTATCATGCCTATATATATATATATATAGAGAGAGAGAGATAGAGAGAGAGAGTGAGTGAGAGAGGTAAATTTTTAATTAATTCTAGAATTCAGAATGACAGATGAATAGATTAATATGAAAAATGACATATAAAAAAGGACATATATAAATTAATATTGATTTTTCGAATTTTTTAAAATTAGTTTCATTTTCTTTTTATGTTTTATCCAGATTATGTGGTTTGATAGGATGTATTACTGCTGCCTGGGTAACCCCGACATGGAAAACAAGTTTAATTTCCTCAAAATGATGGGATTTAACTAATGAGTATGCAAAAACCATAAGATCAGTGGAATCTTGAGGAGCCGTTCAATCACAACAAAAATTCTAAAAGTGATTCTTTTCCCGCAGATAAATATTCTGAATGCTTACAATTATATAATTTTAAAAAAAGGTTGAAAAGTTAAATTTTTGTCAATAAATTATTTGCTTCATATACGGAACTTCTGTGTTTTTTCCAATATATACATTCGTAATTGACCTTTTTTCATCTTTCCAGTGTAATTTTTCAAATTCATAAACCTTTTGTCATGAAAACGACAAGAGGAAATGAGATAACAGTAAACCCACACACACATATATATACATATATATATATACGAGGATCATTAAGTAAGTTTCCAGACTTTTTTCATATAGGCACTTTTATTGATAGTACACACATGAAACTCTAGTCCCCTTCGAAGTAATCTCCACCGGCTGCAATGCACTTGTACCGTTCCAACAACTTCTGGGAGGCCCCATGGTAGTCCGCTTGTGTTAGCGTGTCAATGACCTTCGTCAAAGCCTCTTTCATCTCCTCAATTGTCTCATAACGACAGCCTCTGAGCTTAGAGAATAAGCAAAAGTAACAGGGAGCAAGGTCTGGGCTATAGGAAGGGTTAAGAACTGTGTTGATGCCCATCTTGGTCAAATAGTCTGTGACAAGGATGGAGATGTGGACTGGTGCATTGTCTTGGTGGAAAAGACACTGACTCGATTTGAAGAGTGCTCACCACTTCCGACGGAATCTCTTCCTGAACTCCCGTAAATCCTCAACATAATAACCCTAACCCTAACCCTTTGGCGAATCAACTCTGGTGTATTGATTTTCTTACTCCTCCTACACCTCACATCATTCCTCACAGACTTCGTGCCTTCCTTGAACCTCTTATGCCATTCAAAAACTGATGCTCGATTCATGCAAGATGCTCCAAAAGCAGTCTGAAGAATTCCATACGTTTCTCTGGCTTTTTTTTTCCAAGTTTAAAACAGAATTTTATTGCATATCGTTCTTCTAAAGTATCCTCACGTCCATATTGCATTTTTGAAATTCACCAGCTGTAACAATCAGGCTTTAGTAGGGTGTATTCAAATTTGTGCTGTAGCTGTTGATATGAACCTGAAATCATAATAAATAATCAGTCATAAGATGTATAGCAATAATATACTGAATTTTCAAGAGTCTACGACAATTTTAAACGCCTGTACAAAAAACCCTGGAAACTTATTGAAAGCACCATATATATATATATATATATATATATATATATATATATATATCCTCACTAAACGGTAGCTCTCTGAAACTAGTAGACAATTCACCTACATAAGAAGTAGTGTCTCGTCAACTGAGACGGACATCAACACGCGACTAGCAAAGGCATGGACAGCTTCCAAGAGACTATCGGTAATTTGGAAGTCAGAAATCAGCGATAAAATGAAATGCAGTTTTTTCCAAGAAGTGACCGTGTCAATACTGCTGTATGGATGCCCTACATGGGTGCTAACTAAACTGATGTAGAAAAAGCTTGACGGCAACTACATAAGAATGCTGCGAGCAATTTTGAATAAGTCCTGGCAGCAGCACCTCATAAAGCAGCAGCTGTTCACCCACTTGCCACCCATCACGAAAACTGTCCAAGTTAGAAGAACCAGACATGTGGGACACTGCTGGGGAAGTGGGGAGTAACTGATAAGAGGCGTACTCCGGCGGAATACTTTACATGGACGAGCAAAGGCAGGACAACCTGCAAGAACCTACATACAACAGCTCCGTGCCGATACAGGATGTAACTTTAAGGACCTATCGGAAGTGATGGACAATAGAGAATGGTGGCGGGAGAGGGCCAGGGATATCCGTGCAGATTGCACGACATTATGATGATAATGATAATATATATATATATATATATATATATATATATACGTGAGTCGTTCAAAAGGTTTTAAGCCTCATTAGAAAAAAAAACTTAGTCGAACATTTTTATTGTGCTAACATACTAACTGTTCTTTAAAATCTAATTCCTATTTCTCTCTCGAAAAACTAAATTACTTTTCTCTATTAATTCCAGTTTAGGTGAGAACCATACAAAAATTTAGAGATGTGTGACATATCTAAAAACTGTGTGTGGCTTATAAGCGTTCTAACGACTATATATATATATATATCTATATATATAACGACTATATATATATGTATGTGTGTGTGTATGCGTGTGTGTGTGTGTGTGTGGTGTGTGTTTTTGTGTTTTCTCTACAGTTTTTGTATATTTTTCATTGAATTATAAATTCAGGCGTTTTGTCTTTTATTTGACGAGTAGTTTAGTAATTTCAAATATTCTATGGTGGGCTGAAAAGATAAAAAATCTCTACTGCTATGAGAGAAAAATACTATCAAGAACAGCATCATTCCGATATAACATGAAATGAGCACGGAAAGCTTCCAGTATAGCAATTATAGATTCCCCAGTCTTAAAAAAAACCCATTTCAACAGCAAATTAACGGTGTGCACCAGTGCAAGCCATTATCGTTATAGATATTATCTAAAAAATGGTTGTACACTAAAAAGATAGAACTCACACCAAAGTGAAAGTACGTTCACCGGATGGAGACACAGAATTCTTCGACATTGTAACAGGAGTACTACAAGGGGACACGCTAGCCCCATACCTCTTTATCATCTGTCTAGACTACGTGCTTAGAACATCGATCGATAAAATCAGAGAAAATGGCTTCGAGCTGACGAAGAAAAGAAGCAGAAGGTACCCCATAAAAACAATTACTGACGCCGACTACGTCGATGACATAGCGATACTGGCAAATACGCCCAACCAAACCGAAACATTACTGCATAGATTGGAACGAGCCACCGCGGGCATTGGCCCCCATTATCAATGCACACAAAACGGAATATATGTGCTTTAATCAAGCAGGCGACATTTCAACACAAGAGAGAACCTCTCTGAAACTGGTAGACAAATTCACCTACCTAAGAAGCATTGTCTCATCAACCGAAAAAGACATCGACACGCGGCTAACGAAGGTATGGACAGCTATCGATAAGCTATCGATCATATGAAAATCAGACCTGACCGATAAAATGAGTTTCTTCCTGGCGGCGGTTGTGTCGATACTGCTGTTTTGATGCACTACTTGGACGCTAACAAAACGGCTGGAGAAGAAGCTAGACGGCAATTACACCATAATGCTGCGAGCAATATTGAATAAGTCCTGGCGGCAACACCCCACAAGACACAAACTATACGGCCACCTATCTCCCATCATGAAAACTATCCAAGTTAGACGAACCAGACATGCCGGACACCGCTGGAGAAGCAAGGACGAGATCGTAAGTGATGTACTCCTATGGACCCCCACATATGGCCGAGCAAAAGCAGGACGACCAGATTTTACATACATACAGCAGCTACGTGAGTATAAGGAATGTAGCTCTGAAGACCTGCTAGAGGCGATGAACGACAGGGAGAAGTGGTGAGAGAGGATCAGGGATATCCGTGCTAGTGGCACGACATGATGATGATGATGATGATGGGATTTCACAGAGGCCTGAAATAGCAAGGGACAAACTGTATTCAAAAGTCTGTTAGATGTGACATTTCCCAAATCTCCAAGGGGTGACTAATACATCTTTGTCGTGCTTTGCTTAATTAGATACCTGCAAGAGTCACCCTCTAGATTTTTAATCTACATGGTAAAAGACAAATAAAAGCAGTCGGTTTAGATCAATTCTTTGTTATAATGTAAGAATCAAGTTTAACATTATACATACATTGTAAGTTGAACAGTTTTATTTCAAAATAGTATTAAGGAGTAAAACCCCATCAACGAGTATCTTATGACCCAGTCAGTTGGAGTTGTTGAATACAGTGACTGCATCTCTGCTGAGGAGTAAAACACAACCAACTTATGTCCTGTGTCCAAGTTGGCTGGGGCTGTAGAATACACCGGCTGCTTCTCTTCAGAGGAGTAAGACCCCATCAATGGGTATCCTGTATATAATGGTAAGGTTCCAGTGATACTCGAGGTTTAGGAAATGCGCTGCCCCACTTCATTGCCATCACTCCCAAGTCCACTTTGGCTCGGAATGTTAGCATCTGATAGGATCCTATCTATGGGTCAAATAGAACCAAAAGGTGTACTTATGCTCAACTAATTTGTTTGAAATAGAACTGCTTCGACATTTAACTGTGAGTAAACAAAAACTATACTTATACTAAACGGAATTGTTTGAATTAAAACTGTTTGACAAAAGTGAATGGCTTGAAATAGAAATGTTTTCGACAATTAGATTGTGTGTATTCATTCTAAACTCAATTGTTTGAAACAGAAGTGTTCATGTGTATAAAAATGGATTCGGTATTAAATAAACTACAAAGGTTGATCTGTAATAAAACACATACAAACAAACAAATGTGATGAGTACAACACCATGGCAGCGTCGCAAACATCAACAAATGTTTCTCTTCTTATAACACAAGACGACTCAGTCGTTCCAGATTTTGAAATTCATTATTTTAGCACTTATCGAACCACCAGAGAGAGAAAGAGAGAGAGAGGAGAGAGAAGCTTACGGGCCCATGGAGAGGTATACTAGCCGACACTCACAGCGTCACCCATCTTTTCATGCTGCCCCCGAATGGCATAGTGGATCTCAACTCAACTGATAACCGACTCCCAAACGACTACTCCAGGGATTAATTTTCAAAATTTGCTAATTTTTATGTATTCTAAGTTCAATATATCATTAATGTGACGTCATCTTACTTAGATATTGCATCAGCGGGTCCCAAAATTTCACCATGTTTTCAGGGGGTGGCCTCGTGGTGTAATGTTTAAAGTGATGGACTGCAGAATCGTAGAGTTATATAATTGCGGAAGGATTTTTTTATATTATCATTTTTCGTTGGTTATATCTTATCATTCGGTTCAGTTAGGTGCACACATTGAGTGCAGGTGTTCACGCTCGCTCGGGAAGGATATAACAATCACAGATGTCATAATAAAAACCCTGGATAGAAAATGGGACCGGGTATGTGAATGACGTCAAGCCCGGAAGCGATGGTCTGGGATTCTTCGGTATTTTGAAAAAAAGCAGTCAGTTGAGTTTGAGACTGGACGAAGCGAGTTGAGATTTGAACCTAGACGAGACCAGTTGGGTCTAGGGGGTGCACCGCGCGTTGTTGGGTCAGATGGAACAGTCAGCATAGTAAAAAATTGTCTCTCTCTTCTCGAGTTGAAAACCTAAAAGTCAAGAAGGTAATAAAAGTTTCGTACCTGAACCAAGAGAGTCGTCAGTGTTTCGGGATTCCCTCTGTATATTTCATATATTGATATCTTGGTCGTATTTTGGGCCCTATAATACTGTAGTGAGCGAGTTCGAACTGCATTCGCGCAATTACGTTCACTTTCAGACAAATACCCTTGGGAAGCAATGAACCCCCTTATCATCCCAGCTATGGGTTAAATAGTACCACAACTGTTCTTCTTGAAGGATGTCTTTCGCATTAAATAACCGACAAAGGTTGATATGCCATTAAACGAAGAAATCAAACCATGTTTTCAATTTACCTCGATCAAACTTATAATAAGGCATGATTCTATTCTATTTAAATTTGGCTTTCCAGTCTAGAGATGACAGGTATCTCCTACCATGTTCGCTGGTGCGCGCGCTTGGTCTTTCCAATTTGACTTACTTTCAAATCTTTGATTTTAGCTAAGAGACACAAAAAAAACCTAACTAAACTACATAAGGAAATAATTCACACAATTAACTATCACAGTAATTATTTTACGACATAACAATTCAAGGTCTTCAGGAATTTATTTAATGAAAGAATAATTGATAATTACTAGAAGCAGCAATGGCAATATAAGAACAAAGAGAGAAGCAAGAAAAACTAGAAAAGAAATGGGAAGAAAAAACTGTATGGACACTAACCACTGTGCTAGGAACTTTTCTTTACCGGGGAGTCAATGTGTTTTCACTTCATGGATTGTTTTTTCGTCTCTGGCTCGGAGTAGCAAAATATTATGTAGGTTTGGAGATCGAACCAGAGACCACATATTGCAGAGGCGAAACTCTACAAGCGTGCTACGGGTCACATTTCTCACACAAATGACGCCAGATTAACTACTCATTGTTGGTTGGTTGTTTGGTTGGGTTTTATGGCATATCAACCCTTGTAGGTCATTTAACGCCAAATTCTGTCTATATACACATATATATTCAACCAAATATTCCAAAACGAATATTAAGGTAGGTAAAATTTTCTATTAGCAGGATTTCATTTGTTTGCACAAGATTAACCAGTTTTAAGTTGTCATATTTTTTGTACACCACAGTCTCTCAAGAAAGACAGAATGTCATCTATTTTGACGTTCTCGAACAGATTGGTTAAGCTATTTACTTTGAAAAATCGATTTCTAATAAAAGCGAAATCTCTATAAGAATGTGTTTAACCGTGCAAGTTGTCTGGAAAGTCAAACACTGTGGTTGTGGTTCCTATTTGAAAATGAAAGTGTGAGTAAGCTCTGAATGACCAATTCTCAATCAGGATACAACTTGTTCTCTTCTTGATTTTCTCAATGCTGGTCTCCACTTTCCCAAGGTCGGCTGAATTTGGAAGAGTTTATTGTGGATGTTATTGCTCCATTGTTGTTGCCATTTTATGTGAAGGAATTTATTAATTGTTGGTTTCAGGTCAGTATATGGAATCCTGGATTCATTGGGCTCAGATCTAAGGCCGATTTGGCTGCTGAGTCTGCTCTTTCATTCCCTCTCACTCCAATATAGCTTGGGGCCCAGCATATAATTATTTCTTTTCAATTAACTAGTCATTGTAATTGTTCGGCCATTTAACCTGAATGTGTCTTGCAAGTTACATCCGTACTCTTACAAAGGACACGGTCACCTCCAAGGCCACGTCTTCCCAAGACGATTAGAAATTCGCATCCGGGTAATTATTATGACCTTAAGGGCAAAGATTTAGATATAAATTTACCTTTTTTATCTGCGGTCACTTGTTCAATCTCCACTGATGGAGATCACGGTATACACAGCTGATGAGACCTAATAAAGTCGAAACAGCTGTCCAGTGTTTCCGTATGTCGTGTGTAGGTGTTCGCCGGATTTTCTGGCCATAATATGATACCTTTACTTAAAAAAGATAAATGTACACCTACATATTAGGTTTATAAGCTCCGAAAACATATTGGAGGTGTCGGTGGTGTAATGGTTATCGTCTTAGGAAATGGATACGGCGACACGAGTTCAAATTGATACAAAGACTGATATGCCATAAACCCAAATAAACAAACTTAAAACAATCTAACGGATTAATATTAACTTGCATTAGTTGTATTAGATCAGAATACTTAAAACCATATAACTCTATGCAAATAAATGAACTCTGGCTCGATCATAAATACAGTTACGTAGGGAGGTCCTATTTACCAACCCCTCCGCTCGGGCAGGATATGACACAAGGTCAATTTTTAAGCGGAGTTTAACAGGTTTGAATTCAGAGTTTTCCTTCTCCTAGACTAGTTGCCTAACCAAGGCTGAATAACCTAGTCTGTCCTACTATTTACCCATAGCTGGAGGGAGAATAATTGGATTCATACCTTTCCCAAGGGTATTAGTGCTATGTGAAATGCAATCAGTCTCGTCCAGGATTTGAACTCGTGTCGTCGTGTTCATTTCCTACGACGATAACCATTACACCACGTAGGGAGGTGCCCGTGGTGTAATGGTTATCGTTGTAGGAATTGGATACGGCGATACGAGTTGAACTCCTGGACAAGACTGATTGCATTTCACATAGAACTAATACCCTCGGGAAAAGTATGAATCCAATTATTCTCTCTTTAGCTATGGGTAAATAGTAGGGCAGACTGCGTTCTTCAGCCTTGATGAGGCAACTAGTCTAGGAGAAGGAAAACTAACCAGTTAAAATCCGCTTAAAAAAATTGACCTTGTATCATATACTGCACCAGCGCAGGGGTTAGTAAATAAATATAAGCCCCCAAAATTCCCGTTGAATGGTTCAGCAAAACACAAAACGCAACGGATGTAACTGTTTAATTAAAAGTACTTTTAAATGAAATCATCTGAAGGTTACAGGTTCAATCCTGACTACAGAATACTTACAATATCTTACCACTTGTAGCCATATTTACCCAACCCCTCCGCTCGGGCAGGATATGACACGTGGTCAATTTTTAAGCAGAGTTTAACAGGTTTGAATTCAGAGTTTTCCTTCTCCAAGACTAGTTGCCTCACCAAAGAACCTAGTCTACCCTACTATTTACCCATAGCTGGAGTGAGAATAATTGGATTCATACATTTCCCAATGGTATTAGTGCTATGAGAATTGCAACCAGCCTGGTCTAAGATTTGAACTCGTGTCGCCGTGTCCAATTCCTACAACGATAACCATTACACCACGGGCACCTCCCATAACAATTGTAGCCGGTTATTGTTAACGGAATTAGAACAATAAAGGAATAATTAGATAAAGGGTTCCGTTCGAAGTTCCTGAATTTGACAGGAAACACCCCAAAGAAGGCCGAAGAATCTGAATATAAAGTTTAAAAAATTGGTTTATATTTGTGCCATTTGATAGGATTTGACACGAGGTCAATGACGGCTTTAACGTGAGATTAGAAGAGGGGAAGGTCGGGAACTTGCTGCGACTCAATCCCGGTTGGACTTTGCTGGTCATTGGCTCACTTAGTGCAATGTAAGCCTGATGAACCTAACTGGACATGGGTCAAGGTACAGACGCCTGATTATAGTTAAACTGGACAACGAGCTCCAGTGCTCTACGTGCTACTCAATGACTTTAGCGCACCCACTCATCCAAAAAAGATGAAGACAGGGGTCTTAATATTCTAAATGATAAAAATGTATTTTTTTATTTTATTTTTATTAATATAAAGTTTAAGAAATTGGTCTATATTTGTCCCACTTGACAGGATTTGACACAAGTTCAATGACGGCTTTAACGTGGGATTAGAAGAGGGGAAGGTCGGGAACTTGCTGAGACTCGATCCCAGCTGGACTTTGCTGGTCATCGGCTCACTTAGTGCAATGTAAGCCTGATGAACCTAACTGGACATGGGTCAAAGTACGGACGCCTGATAATAGCTTAAACTGGATAACGAGCTTCAGTACTCTACGTGCTACTCAATGACTTTTGCGCACCCACCCATCCAAGAAAGATGAAGACAGGGGTTTTAATATTCTAAATGATAAAAATGTATTTTTTATTTCATTTTCATTAATTGAAACTACAGATTAACAAATAAAAAGAATCGATACAATAATTAATTTATGTAATTTTATTTCTTCATAAAATATTCTTTAATTATTGTATAACTGACAAAAAATAGTTATTTTTTGTCCCTTGTCTAAAACAAACATTTAAAAAACAACTCGATATCATTCCGGCTGTAATGGTTTTCACAATGTCTACCAGTTGGTGTTGCTGCGACTCTTGAGGTAACCAGAGATCTTGGGGTGACTGGCCACACGTTGGTAAAGGGCCATCAGTTTGGGGTAATTGCTGAACATAGATTGGTTCTCCATGTAAGGGTTCTCCATACAACAGTAACACAACATGTCACACCACATCATCTGAACGAAGAATTAAAATGCATCAATATTTACCGAAAAATAAGCAAGAAAAAAGTTTGATTGATTAGTGGGGTTAAGTTAATGATAGGTTTTATCTATTTTTAGAATTTAGAGTTCGTTAGGAAATATTGGAAAACAAATCTCAATTACACACACACACACACACACACACACACACACATATATACATATATATATATATATATATATATAAGTTATTGGTACATATGAATTTATACAAACAAATGCCAAACGACATATGCAATAAGGGGATAACAATAAATGAAGAAAAAATTTATTGAAATCGCAAAGGGGCCCTTTGTGTATCTTGCACAGACCGAAGACAAAACAACATTTAGTTTTTTCTAGAGGCCGTTTACATCTTATTTTACAAGCCAACTCTGTGCTAGCAAAATCCAAATCATTCTTTAAAATTAATAAGCGATAATTGCTTGACTAAGGGTGGTTTTAATTCTTTTTCCTCCACCCTGCCTAGGTCTTTCGGTACGTATTCTTATTTTCACCCCCATTTTAATCAAAAAATCGGTTTACATTCCGATCGGTTTGCTTGACAAATATCGGATGAAAGGGCTCTTGCGATTTCAATAAAAAAAATTTTCTCCGTTTATTGTTATTTCCTTATTGCATATGTCACTAAGCATTTGTTTAAATATATATATATATATATATATATTTACCATTACGTTACGATGATACCTCCTATATTCTTGGGTACTTTAGCCGGAAATAAATCAAACACACACACACACACATATATATATATATATATATATATATATATGTGTGTGTGTGTGTGTGTGTGAGTCAACCGGGTTTCGATCCCAGCTACGGGAAGCTAATGTCTAGCCACACTGATGAGTTCTGATAGAACGAAACAGATTTGTCTGTGGATGACTATATATATATATTTTTTTTTTCAAGAAAAAAACAATATTCGGTCCTTTTTTTTTTTTTATACCATACATCTTAGTTGATGCTTCGGGATGGGTCGTCAGTGATGTTTCCTTTGGGATCATGGGGGGTTTCGGGTCTTTCAACATCAGACCCCCTCACCCAAATGACCCAGTTGGTATCGATCTAACTCCAACTCCCATCCCGGCAGCCAACCTGCGCATCCACACAAGGAGAAAAAAAAAATGACCACAGAAAAGGCTCTATATATAATTTTGCGACAGCCAATCAGAGCTAAGCTCTACTGATGACTTCTAAATCTTTCCTTTAAAAATCGGGAGGGCACTTTACTCTGCTTCTTTGCCACGATGGGGTCGTTATTCGGTTATTTGTTCATTCCGGTATGTATTCCTTCCTTTTTTCCCCCCTTTTTTTTAAATTAATTTTTACTTAAAGAAAGAAAAAATTTTTTTAAAAAACTTAATAAATAAATAAAAAAAAAAATAATAAATAGAAAAAAAATAAAAATAAAAAAAATAAAAAACTGTACATAACTAAAGAATTGCGATTAAAACAACAAACTCGTATATAAAATGACATACGTTTAGTTTTGTTTTAAAACTTATCTCCATTAAACACTGTACATAAATATACAATTACGAACTAAATCAGACGCCGCGCATTACTATACGGATATTAAAATTTTTTTCAATCCTTTTAAGAGCATTCACATGAATTAAAGGTTCTAAAGGAATTTTTAACAGGACTTCATCAGACCCAATAAAAAAATAAAATAAATTACAACCAGATAGGAGGGATAGTCAAAGGAAGGTAGGAAGGAGAGTGAGAAAATATATCCATTTCAGCTGTGTATAGCCTTTACCCATGTAAGGCTTGTGCCGGTCCTTTCTCGTTTCAGATTATGTAATTCAAGGAATAAATATCCAAATTTCAACCATTTCTAACAAAATTATCAGTTTTGATTTTAATATGTCAACATTTTTTCTTGGAAAGGTACCAAAATCCCTGCCATTAATGGTAAAACCTCTTTAACCATATTAAAATATCTATATCAGTTTAAATATTAACTCTGACTATCTACTCAAATCTTCGACCATAGTTTAAATTTTTTTCTCAGTCTACATCTAGTGATTAAATGACATCTCTAATTTAATAGATTACCGGGATCAGGATACAACATGATTTGTATCTTTTCTTCTACACACAAAGTACATCTAGCATATATATATATATATATATATATATATATAAGTAAAGTTGGCTACCAGAAGGCTCCCTTTTTAATAGCTACTAAGCCGAGCTAAAGTGGGGAAACTACTCCTTTCCCTGGATTGCTCCACTTTACCCTTGTTACGTACCTTATATTGCTAAGTTTTAAGCAAGGAGGTATCAATTATCATTTTTAAAGTCTTTGGTATGAACGACCAGGGATTGAACCACGTCGTGTCATATATATATATATATATATATATATCATGTTGCGCCGCCAGCACGGATATCCCTGAACCTCTCTAGCCACGCCTCCCTATCAGGTCTTCAGGGCTACATCCCGTATCCTCACAGAGCTGCTGTAAGGATGTTCGAGCTGGTCGCCGTGCATTTGCTCGGCCATATGTGGGGGTCCATCGGAGTACACCACTTATGCATATATATATATATATATATATATATATATATATATATGTATATAATATATAGATAATATTTCATTTGGATCACGGGGAATTTAGTTAAAGTAA
Source organism: Sepioteuthis lessoniana (assembly GCA_963585895.1). NCBI lineage: Eukaryota > Metazoa > Mollusca > Cephalopoda > Myopsida > Loliginidae > Sepioteuthis > Sepioteuthis lessoniana. The sequence continues at coordinate 13,176,045 of OY757942.1, forward strand.
TACATATATATTTTTGGTTTATTTGCGACTAAAATACTCCATAATATTGGGGTATAACAGTTTAAGCTTTGGACTGTGGAATGGTACTAAATTGAGATCGAACCCCAGTGGCGCTATCACTTTCTCCCAACTATGGGTTTAATAGTACCTCAAGTCTTCTAGAAGAATGGCTTCGGCATTAAATAACCTACTCAGGCTGATATGTCATCAAACAAAGAAGCCAAGTCATATATGCATATATGTACATACATGTATCCATATACACGGACTCAATAATATAATATTAACAAAACGATACCTACCTGGTCTCCCATGAAGAAGTTACTTCCACCATTGCGCGTGCTCAGAGTCCTCTCCATGAAGGGCATAATTCTGTTGAAGGTGTTCATATATCTCCAATGCATGTAGTTCTGAAAACGAATCAGAGTTACGAACATCACTTACCCACTCAGGTTTGTAAGATGATTAATTTTTAAAAAATAAAGTACACTGACTTGCTTTTATCAAAGTTCAGGATATTTGTAATTATTATACAAATAATTACAAAAAATTATAATTTTTTGGAAGAGGTACTTATCAAAATTACACACGGGTTGTAAGTTATTCATTATTAAATAAAAATCCTGTAGTGCTTTTATTAAAATTTTGAATAATTATGCATATATATATATATATATATATATATATATATATATATATATATATATATATAAGAAGTACTTATCCATATTGCATTGTGGTTATTAAACAAAATTGTAATATACATATGCGTTATATATATATATATATATATATATATAAGGTTTTTTTTTTCGAATGTTTAATCATTTATCTTTCTCCTGTATCAGCTATATATATATATATATATATATTGATTCATAGAAACATACTCCCCACTGATCCTAATATAAAAATAAAACCAGTTATATACTATAATAAATTTAAAACCTCCAACTTAGTCATTAAAAATAATTCCTCTCGCTCGATTGGAGTTTTGCTAAAAACCAATGTTATATATCAATTTAAATGTCTTTTAGAAGATAGTATCATTGAAAAAACAATATATATGTCGGTTTAACCTCAACTACCCTATCGAGAAGACTAACAACGCATCTTTCTGATTCAAGTTCCATAGCACAGCTTTAAAAAAACTTTCATCCCCAACAAAAGAATTACGAAAAATTCTTACCGAAAACACAACAATATTAGAACATTAAAATAACAAGCAAAAACTACAGATTCTCGAGGCACTACATATCAGAAATATACAACCCAATTTTGGGCAGAAAGTACTAGGGAAATAACAAATTATGGAAGGTTTATCAACCAATTCCCGCCGAAGAGCATAAGATCAATACGCCAATTCGAAAGGATTAACTAAAAAAATGTAGACAAAAAATGTCTGTTATATACAATCATATGTATATATATATATATGTGTGTGTGTGTGTGTGTGTATGCATGTGTGTGTATGCGTGTATGTGGGAATATATGTGTGTGCGTATGTGTATGTGTATACGTGTGTGTATGTGTATGTGTATACGTGTGTGTATGCGTGTATGTCTGTGTGTGTGTGCGTGTGTGTGTGCGTGTGTGTGTGTTTGTAACTTACGTCATAGTTAGAGTTCGTGTCACTAGTTCCCATCACAGAGCTCATGGCACCATCGTTACCAAACTGTAAGAAAAAATAAAGAAGCAAACATTTTTATTAATACCCAAAAAATCATTAACTCAAATGAATAAATACTCTTCTTCATTATGAGGTATTTTTTTAAAAAATGGCACGCAAGGAAATAATTCAATAAAACTGGTTTTGTGAGTTCAATCCTTAATAGTTACCCAAAAAATGTAGCCATAGGTCAAACCGGAACTATTGCATTGGTTTAATAGCTTAGTACTAAGACGATTGAATACTTACTAACTTTTTGTTTAGATTCTTTGTTTAATGACAAATCAAAAAACGTGGGTTGTTGAATGCCTATTCAACCCTTGTAAAAGATCAGTAGTAATACTATCTAGCCAATAACTGGGAGGAAAAGAGGGTTTATACCCTCCAAAAATGAACGAAATAGTGCGACATCCTTTATTGACTTCACGGGGGTCGACTGTTCTTATTCCGTTAACATAACACAGGTTATGGTTAATGGAATCATAACAGGCAGTCAATAAAGGGTGTATTTCGAAGTTCCTTGTAGGTTCCCGAGTTCGGCAAACACCAGAAAAGGCCCGAGGACATATTGGCAGAAACGTTGTGGAAATGATAATAAAGATGAAGACAACAGTCCGAAAACACACAATGATAAAAATCATCAAGCTTCGTCTCAGAAATTCAGTCAACTAAAATCTATTATAGTTTGAAATGTAAAGAAATTCCGAAAAAAACTGGCTCTACCAGAATCGATCTTCCAACCGTAGTATTTCATGTAATCGTGCATATTTTTATAGGGGTGATTATTATTTGCATAGCTCACAACGCTTGTGTTATCTAATGTCCTTTAATATCAATGGTAATTTTACTATAGCTTTTTTCCTGACACAATTGTATAGATAAGATGTTATATTATAGAAATATAAAATGTTAAATAAATCCAAAATCGTTAACAGTGGATTATTATTGACTGTGTGTTGAATCATATTGATAGGAAATAAGCAGATCAGTTGATAATGTGTTTTCTTTAAGGATTTTGCTAAACTAGTTCTGTTGTGAGATATGAAGATATAGTATATTGTCACAACTGATTCACCTCCAAACGTCAGTTGGATTTTAATGATCCTTTCATTGAAAAACACAAGAGAATAATGTTTCTAATATAAGAACCGATTATAAAGTTCTATAAGCTATTTGTTAATCTAATACTGTTGAGTGTTGAAAAAAGTCAATAACAAATACAGAAATAACAGACTTAAGCTGAAGCGTCCGTTCTTCCATTGGTAGTACTTCATATAATCATAGATGATTTCATAGAAGCAATAATTATTTACAAAGCACATGACTTACGTATCAAGTAATTCCTATTAGTATTAATGTCTATTTTGATTTCACCGGTATTCTTTACAGTTTTTATCAAGAGATTATGGAAAGGTTTAGTAATGAAATAATTGACTCACCCTGAAACGTCCGTTCTTCCAGTGGAAGTACCTCATATAATCATGCATGATTTCATAGAAGCGGTCATTATTTAAATAGCACATGATTTACGTATTAGCTAATGACTGTTTGCATTAATGTCTATTTAGTTTAACCTGTAATTCTAAACAGTTTCTATCAAGAGAATGTGGAAAGGTTTAGATATGAAATAATTGACTTACCCTGAAGTGTCCGTTCTTCCAGTGGTAGTACCTCATGTAATCGTGCATGATTTCATAGAAGCAGTCATTATTTACAAAGCACACGACTTACGTATTAACTGATTCCTGTTAGTATTAATATCTATTTTGATCTAACCTGTATTCTTTACAGTTTCTATCAAGAGAGTATGAAAGGTTTAGTTTTAAAATAATTGACTCACCCTGAAGCGTCCGTTCTTCCAGTGGTAGTACCTCATGTAATCGTGCATGATTTCATAGAAGCAGTCAGCGATGTAGTCACACCTCATCATATCCATGTTGCTCTTGGGGTAGAAATCTACGATCAAAATAAAAATTTGTGCATTTGGTATCATAATTTGATTATTTTGGTAAGCGTAATCATCTAACTTGACATGTTCAAGATAGTTTCACCATGTTACTTGCAGAGAATTTATGATCTAAAGTTCCATCAAAAATTTAATTGCCCAGTCGGCTGGGGGTGTAGAATACACCGACTGCACCTCTGCATAGGAGTAAGCCCTCCTCTAACGAGTTTCCTGAATATTACACTAAAAAATCTGATAGTGAGGTTCCAGTAATGTTGGGCATTTGGGGACTACGGAGCACCCCTTCATTGCTATCATTCCCAGGTTCTCTCTGGCCTGGAGTGGTAACACTTGATTGGGTCCTATCTATAATTCAAATAGAACTAAACTGCATATTTATACTAAACTGGATTGTTTGAATTAGAACTGTTGGACTAAACTGAATAGCTTGAAATAGGAATGTTATTGACAATTAAACTGTGTACTTACATTTAAATTGTACTAATGCTAAACTGAATTGTTTGAAATGGAATTGCTTTTGACATTGAAACCGTACTTACGCTAAACTGATTTGTTTAATATAGAATTGTTTTGATATTTAACTCTGTGTAAACAAAATCTTTACTTATACTAAAGTGAATTGCTTGAATTAGAACTGTTTGACTAAAATGAATAGCTTGAAATAGAAACATTTTTGATAATTAAACAGTATACCAAACGAAATTATTTGAAATAGAACTGATTGTTTGTATAAATGGATTTGAATTAAATAACCACAAAGGATGATATGCCATAAAACATGAACAACCAACCAACCAACCAGCCAACCAAAAAATTATTCTAGGAATTAAATATATTCACGTTCTAGGATCAAATGTGTATTATTATTATTAGAATTTTTCACATCAGCATAAGCTGATGGTCTTTCACTGGAGATTGAGTGACAGCAAGTCTCCTCGAGTCCCCAGGACTCTTCTCAGTATTCTGGCCGTTTTCAATAATGCTGTAGTTTTGATGGTCTCCACTCGGCCGCCAACTTCTAAATCTTCCAGGCCCTTTAATAATCCTTTACTTACCGTACCAAAAGCACCAATCACAATTGGTATAATTGTCAACTTCATGTTCCATAGTTTTTTTAATTCTCTAGCAAGTTCGAGGTACTTATATCTTTTTTCACATTCTTTCAGTTTTATTCTATGGTCTGCCGGGACAGCAAAGTCGACAATTTTGCAGATTTCCTTTTTTTTTTTTGTTGATTATTATTATTTCCTTTTTTTTTCCTTTTTTTCCTTTTTTTCCTTTTTTTCCTTTTTTTCCTTTTTTTCCTTTTTTTTCCTTTTTTTCCTTTTTTTTTTTTTGTTGATTATTATTATTTTGTTGATTATTATTATTTTTTTGTTGATTATTCTTCGGGCCAAGAATAGGCGATTCGTTTGTATATCAAAGTATTATTAATATTATTATCATTATTATTAGTAGTAGTAATTGTAGTACTTCCTGTGGAGTCTTTGAGAGAAAACAAAATAGCGACGGAAAGACTCTTCTCCAGGAAACTTCGAGCTACCAGGACGATTGGCAAATGACGATGAAAATTATCAGGCTTTATGGAACGTTATTATATTTTCACAGAAAGAACATAAAAATAAACTTAACAAAGAATTATTAAAGTTTTCGGCTCAGCTCATTGGCCTAGTGGGTAGAGTGTTCGCCAAAGGTCCGGCAGACCTGGGTTCAATCCCTGGTCGCGTCATACAAAAGACTTTAAGAATGGTACTTGATACCTCCTTGCTTAACACTCAGCAATATAAGGTACGTATCAAGGGTAAAATGGAGCAATCCAGGGGATGGAGTAGCGCCCTCTCCTACACCTTGGTGTAGTAGCTATTGAAAAAGGAGCCTTTTGGTCACCCATGACTACGGTTGCCAACTTGACTTTTTATAAAGTATTTATTTTTAAAAAAGACCGAATATTGAAACGAATTTAAGTTTAACTTAAACGTTTAGCTATTGGGGAAAATAATTACTATTTAACAGTCCGAATATAAAAACAAATTTCAGTTAGGTTTTTTTAATTCTAATCTGTTTAGAAAATCATTACCTTTTAACAGGCGCAATATAAAAAGGTTTTCGGCTGTTTAGACAGAAATTAAGCTTTAAAGGAGGAATATAAAACTAATTTAAGTTAACCTTTTTTTAATTTAGGGAGTTTGAAGTGTAATTACGTTTGAACAGACGGGTTTTTAAAAAATTAAAAAAATTCAAATTGATAAAAATTTTAGAGTGTTCGGTTAGTAATTTCGTTTTAACAGAGGGGATAAGAAACTATTATAAATCAAATCAAATAAAAAGGAATTTTTCGATTCCCCATTTAAAGAAATCTGGTGTTTTTTACTTTCAAAATTTGAAAGACAGTTTTCAATTTCTTTTATTTTTCATGTTCTTCCAATGATGTAATGTTTTAGGGATCGAAGTCAAGGAAAATCTGAGTGTGTTAAATCTGATGAGAATGGATGATGTGGAGGAACCTCCTATCCTAATAATCATATATCACTTGGATTCTTTCTTGCATTGTCCTTCGGAAGAATGAAACCTTTTCTGTTTATCAAAGCAGGGCACGTTAAACGTAACGCTTTGGTTACCCGAGCAGGTTGCTACTAATCAGCTTCAGTAGTGATCCTATTTATCCAACCCCTCCGCTCGGGCAGGATATGACACAAGGTCAATTTTTAAAGCGGAGTTTAGCAGGTTTGAAATCAGAGTTTTCCTTCTCCTAGACTAGTTGCCTAACCAAGGCTGAAGAACCTAGTCTGTCCTACTATTTACCCATAGCTGGAGGGAGAATAATTGGATTCATACCTTTCCCAAGGGTATTAGTGCTATGTGAAATGCAATCAGTCTCGTCCAGGATTTGAACTCGTATCGTCGTATTCAATTCCTACGACGATAACCATTACACCACGGGCACCTCAATAATGATGGCCCGTCAATAATTCTGTCGGTCGTAATGGACGACATCTTTCAGATTCCACCAGACACAAAGCAAGAAATTATCGGGGTGGACTTTTGGGTTTGATGTTGGCAATCCCCTCTCATTCTAAACAAATCATTGCCTTTTTCTCTTCTGTTGACAAGAATAACCCATTTTTCATCAATTGTAACAATAAGATAGAAAAATGAAATACTGTTGGTCTGTTGCAGATGGTTAAAGCTTGCATCTGGTTCTCCAGCAAAAGCTTATGAGTATATTTCACGAAAACAACCAATATATATATTGTCATCCACATACAGACTGTTTCGTTCTATCAGAACTCTTCAGTGTGGCTAGACACGTAGGACGCTTGAAGCCGGGATCGAAACCCATCCAACTTTACGTTAGACTTAGTATCAGACCGATCGGCCAACAAGCGTACCACGTTGACAAAGGGAATTATAAGGTCTTTATGTAGCAACAGCAGAAGCAGCGTCCGTTTGTTTACATCTTTTATACCCTATCGGCTACCAGAGTGCTCAATTCTTTCGAAGAGCTTTGCATTATGCGAGCGGCGGCCGAAAATTCCTTTGCCAGAGTGCTTAACCCCCATGTCGGAGCGTATATATATATATTGGTTGTTTTCGTGAAATATACTCATAAGCTTTTGCTGAAGAACCGAAGGCAACCTTTTCAGAGGTCCTTCGACTTATGAGCGGTTTAAATATGTCAAATATCAAGTAGACAATTTTGAAGAAAATAAATGTTGCATTCATTATTAATTTCTGCCTTGGTCAATACGGCATTAAACTTGATACTTTTTGAACACACCTTGTATTTTTGGGAACATGAACACTTTATTTATTGTTCATTTCTGTCTTGGTAAATACAGCTTCAGTCTCGATACTTTTTCAACACAGGTCGTATTTTGAAGAAAATGAACGTTTCATTTATTGTTTATTTCTATCTTGGTAAATAAAGCTTCAGTCTCGATACTTTTTCAACACAAGTCGTATTTTGAAGAAAATGAACGTTTCATTTATTGTTTATTTCTGTCTTGGTAAATAAAGCTTCAGTCTCGATACTTTTTTACCTCACCGTGTAAATCTTAGGAAAGTAAAATGTAACATACCATATTCACGAGCCAAGTACCTGGCAATGGCCATCGTCTCGGGCATCCTCATGCCACCGTCCATCTCCAAACAAGGGAGGTAATTGCAGGGGAAATCTGAAAAGAAAAAAAAACACGGAATCCACTATTCGAATCAATAACATATAATATTTCTTATATTATTTTATATTAACGTTTTTTATTTTCTATTTTAAATAAAAATCACATAACTAGGATTGTTTTTTCAGTAGCAGAAACAAGTTAAAAAAAATTAAATATTTTTTTGAATACATGCAGTAACATTTTTTCTGTAAAATGGAAGTCAGCAGAGTTAGTGTTGTGATTTGATTTGGTTTCTTTGTTTAATGGCATATCAACCTTTGTAGGTTATTTAATGCCAAAGCCATTCTCCAAGAGAACAGTAGTGGTACTATATAACCCATAGCTGGGAGGTTAGGGGGGTTCATTCCTTTCCCAAGGGTATTTGCCCGAAAGTGAACGTAATAGCTCGACTGGAGTACGAACTCGCGTACTACGATTCCGCAGTCAATCGCTTTAACCATTTACACCACGAGGACACCCCTTTAATGTTGTGAGATTACATGGACGAAAATAATCGGATGAATCAAAAGATTTTAAAGATTTTTTTGTAACGTGAGTCACAATTCAGTAACTCTAGATGCATTTGCCGAAATCGTAAAGATGACGATTCGCACTGAGCAGTGAGAAAACAAGCTCATCTGATACACTCCAAGTGTTAATTGAAGCATTATAACAATTAGCAAACAAATAATTGTCATTAATAGAAATAATTACATAAAACCATAAATTATTAGTATTAGAAAGGAATACTTGAAACCATACAACTGTAAATTGTATTAAGGATAGTTATTTCAAAATGTATTGATTAACTTAGGATTATTATGAGCTCTTTGGTCTAGTGGTTAGAGTCTTCGTCGATTGTCCGGTAGACCGGGGTTCAATCCCAGGTCTACAAACGACTCAAAAAGTGGTACTTGATTATCTCCTTGCTTAACACTCCGCATTAAAAGATACTTATCACAGGTAAAATGGGGTAATCCAGGGGAAGAAGTTGTGCCCTCTACTACACTTCGGTGTAGTAGCTATTTAAAAGGGAGGCTTCGGGTCGCCCTCGACTGTGGTCACCAACTTTACTTTATTATAAGTTACTTGAAACACATAATGCCAGGCAGGAACAAATTCACTACAAACAAAATCACAAGTCGTGTCGCTCGCACAGATATCCCTGACCCTCTCTCGCCACCTCTCCCTATCGTTCATCGCCTCGGGTAGGTCTTCAGGGCTACACCCCATATCCTCACATAGCTGCTGTATGTATGTTCAAACTGGTCGTCCTGCTTTTGCTCGGCCATATGTGGGGGTCAATAGGAGTACATCACTTACGAGCTTTTCCCTGCTTCTCTGGCAGTGTCCTGCGTGTCTGGTTCGTCTACCTTGGACAGTTTTCGTAAGGGGAGGCAGTTGGCCGTATAGTTGGTGCTTTGTGGGGGTGTTGCCGCCAGGACTTGTTTAATATTGCTCACAATATTCTTGTGTAATTTCCGTCAAGTTTCTTCAGCCGTTTAGTCAGCGTCCAAGTAGTGCATCCATACAGCAGTATCGACACGACCGCTGCCTGGAAGAAACTGCGTTTCTTTTTATCATTTAGGTCTGATTTCCATATAATCGATAGCCTATCGATTGCTGTCTATGCCTTCGTTAGTCGCGTGTCGATGTCCTTTTCAGTTGATGAGACGCTGCTCCCTAGGTAGGTGAATTTGTGTACTAGTTTCAGAGGGGTTCCGTCTAGTGTGGTGATGTCGCCTGTTTGATTAAAGCAGATATATTCCGTTTTGTGTGCATTGACATGGAGGCCAATGCCTGTGGCGGCTCGTTCCAAACTATGCAGTAGTGTTTCGGCTTGCTTAAGTGTATTTGCCAGTATTTTCAGCTTTTCTCTGCTGTGCACCAAACTAGCGTCAAATGGACCTTATTTGTATAGAAAGTAACACCATGACGTTATTCTTTCCAACAGATATTTGTAAAAGGGATGCTGTACTGCTGACCTTCACGCTGATTTGACCATACAAACATTTCAGAGGATCTGGATCCAACAGAGGATCCAACAAGTAGTTTATATCCAGGTTCATCAATAGTAAGCGCCCAGGTCACATCATGGTGTTTGGGTTGGTTACTTGTATATCACCGTCATTCATCTTCCCACTTTGTTTCATAGTCAACTCGGCTATCTCCATCAAGTTCATGGAGGAGGACTTGCTTTCTTATATCGAAAGGGTGGTTGTTGGAAGAACCTAAGTCCGACAACAAAACTCTGCATGTAGGAGAAGCCAATGTTGGCCGTGAGAAAAGTTCTGCGACCACATAACACCTAATATCTGACCTCCTAATTCCTAACATCAGACCATCTAACTCCTAACATCTGACCACCTAACTCCATAGATTGCAATTACTTCTTTATCATAAGTGGGGCACGACTGAGCTAGAGACAAACAAAACTCCACGTAAAACTAAAGATGAACTGAAGGCAAGGATAACGGAATCATATGCCAATTTTTACATGAATACGATCTCAAAATCTTGCAGAAAAATTAGAAGTTGTCTGGAGGCTGTGATTAAAACCATTGGCAATTTTTTTTTTACAAATTCAATCTATAAAATGTCAAAATATTTTTTAGTGATGGTAAAATGAGATGTGAGTGTTATTTTCAATGTTGCGTAAATCAGATGGCAGTTTCTCCATCCTACCATATATATATATATATATATATATATATATATATATATATGTCTCTGTGTGTGTGTGTGTGTGTGTGTGTGTGTGTGTGTGTTTGAAAGCCAGCTGATATAATTCTTCAGACAGCTTGAGGCAATGAAAATTATCTTTGTCTAATTTTCTTAGAGGAAGTTTACCATTCATCTATCAGCACATCGAAAAATATGTCTGGCCCCTTACAAGTCTTCAGCACCAAAACAAATAACTTGTGTGAGCAATCTACAGTTTCACATCTTCGGTTTGGTTTCTTTTGGTAATGGCATTTCAACATTTATAGGTTAATTAATGTCAAAGCCATCCTTCTTGAAGAACAGGAGTGGTACTATTTAACCCATAGCAAGGAGCAGGAAGGGACACCATGCCTTTCCTGAGGATAATTGTCCGAAAATGAATGTAATAGCACGACGGCATTTCGAACTCGCTTACTACGATTCTACAGTCGATTGCTTTAACCATTAAACCCTGAGGACGCCCCATTCGCATCTTTGACTGAACATTTGAGCTGTCAAAAATGTCTTTCATCGCTTAAGCAGAAACTTGAATATTTGTAGCGTAGTCATTCGGAAGCAGATTTATCAACTCCTGACAAACTAACTTGCCAAAATTAAATTTAAATTACCAGAAAATCAGAAAACAAAGACAGAAAATTCCTTACCATTCCTATATTTGTCCCATTCATTAAAATCAAACCTCTTGTCCATATACTTGACGGCAGCAGCGGCGAACAGCATACGCAGGATCTCGGCACGTCCGCGGCCATTGAAGTAATACAGAGTGTAGTTAGGCATTGTAGAATTTTAGAGTTAACCTTTCGTCGTAAGTGAGAAAAATCTGCTCTGTGTTGAGGTTTGAGCGGTGTTGTTGTCTGAGCCTAGAAAGAAATATCTACCTTTACTTATACTCACGCGACTGACGCATCGATACGATGCAATTGCTAATACCAATCAGTAGTTTGTGCTGTTCAAGGTCAACCAATTCTCATTGGTCGTAAAGTGCAAATGTTGTTTATGAAAACTTCTAACAAGTGAAACCAAGTGCAAGAAAATAATGAGTTTGGCTTCTTTCTCGTACAACTACAGTTTGATTAAATTTGGTTCGGTAATTTGAAATTGCTTTCTCGCTGTTCTTTTCACCCAAATCTACTTCCAATCAAGACTCTCTTTCTTGTAAATAAATACTGTCTTTCGTTTTTTTTTTTGGTTTTTTTTTGGTTTTTTTTTTGTTATCAGACTGATTTATATATATCGTTTAAAATAAGAGGTACCCATGTCGTCGTGCATTTTCACACAGGAAATGGACACAGCAACCCAGGTTCGAATTCCGTACGACGCTGATTGCATTTCACTTACCACTTACGTATTTGGGAAAGCTAATATTTATCCGTACCTTCAACCAGGTAGGATTTGACACAAAGTCTTTCTTTAAGTGGGGATACGTTTGGGAAAGGTATAAATCTGTCCTAACTAAGCGTAGGACAGACTGGGCTCTTTAACCTTGGTATTGGAACCAGTCTAGAAGAAAAATCCTGAATTCAAATCTTGAAGAAATTGATCTGTCGTCGTACAGAGGCGTTGGTAAATATTTATATATATATATATTTTAAACACTTTCATTTTAGCTTACAATCTTGAAAATTACAGATCGGCACACTTATATTATCATTCATTAATATCAATAATTTTGACTTGTATTACCTTTTGTTTTCCTAATTTAATTTCGGTTTGTTCTGATTAAACAAAACAATATCAATTAGGAAGATGAAGTATAATTTTAGTCAAGAATGTTAATATTAAATCTGACCATGAAAAATCAACGCAATCGATATCATTTTTAGATAGTTTATGATATATTTTTAAGAACTGAACCACCAAAAGTTAACTCAAAGCCAATAAACGTATCTAAAAATAACAAAATACTCCGAGAATCGCAATAGTCTGTTACCGATGCTAATACACAGAATTAGGCAACCGAAAAGTTGACAGTGATACCACTCATATTAAGAGCACTTGAAACGGTATCCGAGAACTTGAAAAATAGACTGTGTGAACTGAAGATAAGAGGAAAAACGGAACCTTACCAGAGCATAGCATTACCAAAATCAGCTTGGATACTTAAGAGACGAGTTAAAAAAAAAAAAAAGAAACCCGTGGAAAACAGTATTTAGAGCTGATGTGAAAAAATTGCAAATTCAGATATTGCCAGAAGGATTGCAAGAACATCAGTCAGTTAGACAGAAAGCAAGTAGAGAGAATTAGGTTAAGCATTAGAAATGTATGCTTATTTATTGTTGAAAGATTTTCATCATCATCATCATTGTGTCGCTCCACAGCACTGATCTCGCACTGAATTCTTTATCGTCCATTGCTACCGGCAGGTCCTCAAGGCTACGTCCTATATCGGCAAGGAGATGTTGTATGTAGGTTCTTGCCGGTTGTACTGCCTTTGCTTGTCCATGTGAAGGGGTCCACGGTAGTATGTCGCTTATGAGTTCCTCCCTAATTCTCTAGCAGTGACCTGCATGTCCGGTTCGTCTAACTTAGATAGTTTTCGTGATGGGTGGTAAGTAACCGTACAGCTGCTGCTTTGTGGGGTGCTGCCTCCAGGGCTTGTTCAATATTGCACGCAGCATTCTTGTGTAGCTGTCGTCAACCTTTTTCTCCGGCTGTTTAGTTAGCACCCATGTAGTGCATTTATACAGCAGTATCTACACGACTGCTGCTTGGAAAAAAGTTTCATTTTATCGGTCAGGTCTGACTTCCATATGATCGATAGTCTATCATTAGCTGTCCATGCCTTTGCTAGTCGCGTGTTGATGTGTCTCGGTTGATAAGGCACTGCTTCCTTGGTAAGTGAACTTAATTTAAATAAAAGAGTTTTCTGGGTTTTTTTTAAATTTTTCTAAATCTCTTTTTGATTGCATTTAGAATTTATTAAGAAATGCGCAAGTCTAAACTGGTGATTGGTTTTAAACATTTTCATATTTTTCTTGGGTCTCTGATAGATTTCTATGTTTAAGTATTTGTGTTCTGTTATACACGAATAATGGTTAGAGTGTTCGCCAATAGCCCGGGAGACCTGGGTTCAATCCCATGTCGAGTCATGCCAAAGACTCAAAAAAGGGTACTTGATGCTACCTTGCTTAACACTCGGCATCATAAGGTAAGTATCTAGCGTAAAGTGGAGCAATCCAGGGAAAGGAGTAGCACCCCCCTCTACACCTTGGTATAGTAGTTCTCGAAAAGGAAGCCTTCGGGTCATCCTTGATTACGGTTGCCAAATTTTATGCAAGAGTATTTTTGTTCATTTTTTTTTCGAGAAAGCAGCATTCAAATTTTTCTTCATCTTCTAAGTATTGAGCGATAAAATTATGTAAGAATTTTCAACGATGAAATAATAAAAGAAAATCCTAAATTAAAAGAATATACTCATACGAGAATTATTACAATAGTCTTTTTGTTACGGATTTTTTTCGTTTACTTGTAAAATATTTCTTTAAATACGAGGTGCATACGATAAGTTTCCAGACCTTTTTCGTATGGGCATTTAAAATTGTCGTAGACTCTTGAAAATTCTGTATATTATTACTATACATCTTATGAGATGACTGACCAATTTTTATGATTTCAGGTTGAAATGAACAGCTACAGCAGTAATTGGAATACACCCTACTAAACTAAAGCCTGATCGTCACAGCTGGTGAATTTCAAAAATGCAATCTGGATGTCAAGACACTTTAGAAGAACGATATATAATAAAACTCTGTTTTAAACATGGAAAAAATGCCAGAGAAACGTATGGGATGCTTCAGATTGCTTTTCGACTATCTTGCATGAATCAAGCATGAGTTTTTGAGTGGCATAAGAGATTCAAGGAAGGCAGGGAGTCTGTGAGGGATGATGAGAGGCGTGGGAGGAGTAAGAAAGTCAATACACCACAATTGATTGGCCAAAGGTTAGGGTCAGGGTTATTTTGTTGAGGTTTTAAGGGAGTTCAGGAAGATATTCCGTCGGAAGAGGCCAGCACTCTTCAAATCGGGTCAGTGGCATTTCCACCAAGACAATGCACCAGTCCACAACTCCATCCTTGTCACAGAGTATTTGACCAAGATGGGCATCAAAACAGTTCCTCAGCCTCCTTATACTCCAGATCTTGCTCCCTGTGACTTTTGATTAGTCCCTAAGCTCAGAGGCTGTCGTTATGAGACAACTGAGGAGATGAAAGAGGCTGTGACGAAGGTCATTGACATGCTCACACAAGAGGAATTCAATGGGTCCTTCCAGACGTTGTTGGAACGGCACAACAAGTGCATGGCAGCCGGAAGAGGTTACTTCGAAGGGGACCAGGGTTTCATGTGTGTACTATCAATAAAAGTGCCCATACTAAAAAAAAGTATGGAAACTCATCGTATGCACCTCGTATAACCCAAAACTCCTAAACTCATGAACGGTTAGAAATATTATCAAATTATTTCTTTTTCTTAAAACTTTTCTTAGAACGACAAAAATTTAACTTCAGACCTTAATTCCCCGTTGAGTTAAACTGATAAGAATGTATTTGTTTAATTTATTTCTTTTTTCACCTTATAAAAATGTTGAAATAAAAAGAAGCTATGAATTAAAAATGTGTACTTATTTTTCGGTGGAAAATATTGTGTATTTATTTGAATGAAAAATATTCATCTTTGCAATAATGTTTTTATTTCTTTTTTGAAAAAACTTTTTCAGTAACATTGATTAAAAATTTATATTTTTTTTCGAAAATGTATGAAGTTTATTCGCGTAAAAAGTTTTTAAGTTATAAATAAACAATGTTTTCGTTTATTTTTGTTATTTCTTACCCTCTAAAATGCAACATTAAAAATAGATCCAATAAAAAAGAATAAAAAAAAAAAAGATGTCTTCTAACGATAAAAAGACATCAAAATGTTAACTTTTTCGTTTTACAATTTCTTTTCTTTATTTAAATTTTAAATCATCATCATCATCATCA
This sequence comes from Sepioteuthis lessoniana, assembly GCA_963585895.1. NCBI lineage: Eukaryota > Metazoa > Mollusca > Cephalopoda > Myopsida > Loliginidae > Sepioteuthis > Sepioteuthis lessoniana. The sequence continues at coordinate 13,191,542 of OY757942.1, forward strand.
TCATCATGTCGTGCCGCCAGCATGGATATCCCTGACCCTCTCTCGCCACTTCTCCCTATCGTTCATCGCCTCCGGCAGGTCTTCAGGGTTACATCCCGTGTCTTCACATAGCTGCTGTATGTATGTTCGAGCTGGTCGTCCTGCTTTTGCTTTGCCATATGCGGGGATCCATAGGAGTACATCACTGATGAGTTCGTCCTTGCTTTTCCAGCAGTGTCCTACGTGTCTGGTTCGTCTAACTTGTATAGTTTTTGTGATGGGAGGCAGGTGGCCGTATAGCTGGTGCCTTGTGGGGTGTTGCCGCCAGGGCTTGTTCAATATTGCTCGCAATATTCTTGCCGTCTAGCTTCTTCTTCAGCCGTTTAGTTAGCGTCCAAGTAGTGCATCCATATAGCAATATCGATACGACCGCTGCCTGGAAGAAACTGCGTTTCATTTAATCGGTCAGGTCTGATTTCCATATGATCGAGAGCCTATCGATAGCTGTCCATGCTTTCGTTAGCCGTGTGTCGATGTCTTTTTTGGTTGATGAGACGCTGCTTCCTAGGTAGTTCTCCAAAATAATTTTAAAATCATTTTTTTTATAATTAGTACTAAATTACAAAATAGTAATTTTTGAAAAAGCTTTAAATGTAAATTTTTCCCGTGGAATCCGTGTGATTTTTAAACATGGTACGCCGAAAGAAGAACTGAAGAGTTCCTCATTCTTGGTATTCAATAATAAAAAAAATTCGGTAAATCGATTGATTTTTAGTAATTGAATCTTATCATTGACCGGACATTGCTTTAATGGTTAGAGTGTTCGCCAATGGCCCGGGAGACTTCGCTTCAATCCCAGTTCGAGTCAAACCAAAGACTCAAAAAATGATACTTGATGCCTACTTGCTATTACTCAGAATTATAAGGGACGGATCAAGTGTAAACTGGGGCAATCCTGGGAAAGAAGTAGCTCCTTCCCCTACTCCTTGGTGTAGTAGCTATTGAAAAGGGAACATTCGGGTTACTCTCGACTACGGTCGCTAACGTACTAATTGAATAAGAAAACAATCAAAATCTAAATTTTATACTTTTCCTTATTTTCCTAATATTAAAGCATATGCAAGATTTTAATGCCCAATCAAATCTCTTGTCCAAGTTACATGTCGGCATGAACATACCAAAACAGACGCGACTTTTTCACATAACCTCACATATGCAGAACACTGCTGGAGAATGGTGGACGAACTCATAAGTAACATACTTCAGGGGACCCCTTCACATCAACGAACAAAGGTAGGACAACCAACTAGAACCTGCACACAGCAGCTCTGTGCCGATACGGGATATAGCCCTGAAGACCTACGGGAAGCAATGGACGCGAGAGAAGGGTGGCGACAGAGGATCAAGGATATCCATGCAGATGGCGAGATGTGATGATATGATTTAAAGAAAAAAAAAAAAGATGTTCCGAGGATGTACTTTTTTTTATAAATGAATAATATACCAATGTTTTTCGTTTCAGGATTTTTTTTGTGAAACCATATTCAGGGCTATGTTAGTATGCGTCATCCGAAAAGTATTTGTAATCGGAGAAGGCTTTATCATCATTTAACCTCGTACTTATGCGAAACAAATCATTTGCACTATTTGAGGTGTTTCTTCACAATGACTTTAATTATAGAAAGGCCTTGTACAGTGCGTATTTGAAAAGTACGAATAAAATAAATTAGCATCATGTTCTAGGTATTGCTACAAATCCTTTCATTACGTAAGAAAAAAAATTAGAAGAGAATTCTAAGTTTTGCGTCATTTATTCCCTCAATCAAAGCCTAAATACAGTCTTTTATTTTCGCTCTTAACATGCACTTAAGTAGGTTGGATAAAACGGATTCAAACATATCTATTTACAGAAAGACTAAGTTTGACGTAGTAAATTGATCGTGACCATTCGCGCGTGAGCATTTAAACGACTTTTGATTTGTCATAAAATCATTTAGTGACGAATTTTGGTTATTTGAAAAAATATATTGACAATATTTTTGGTGTGATATACACAAACAGTTTTTGGAGGAATAAATTAAACCTAAAACATCTCCTGCTTTTAATCAATATGAATTACTGACTTGATACCTCTATCATAAACGAATTGGCTCCGTATATGCAGATTGAAAAACACACCTCACATTTTACGTTTTTGCATATATTAGAGAATATTTTTCATATAAAAAGGCATATCAACAGATTTTACTATACGAAACATTGGGGATACTTTTACTATATAAAAGAATTGCGAATGATTTTTACCATAAAAATGTATCTAAAAAATATTTTTACTCAGAAATGCATAGGAAATGATTTTTACATTAGAAACGCTTTGGGAATGATTTTTACATCAAATGCCGTTTGGAAATGATATTTATTATAGAAATCCATTGGAAGTAATCTTATTATAAAAACACATTGGAAATGATTTTTAATTTAGAAATCCATAGGAAATTATTTTATTATAAAAATACATTGGAAATGATTTTTAATTCAGAAATCCGTAGGAAATTATTTTATTATAGAATCACATTGGAAATGATTTTTAATTCAGGATTCCCTAGGAAATTATTTTATTATAAAAACACATTGGAAATGATTTTTAATTCAGAAATCAATAGGAAATTATTTTATTATAAAAACACATTGGAAATGATTTTTAATTCAGAAATACGTAGGAAATTATTTTATTATAAAAACACATCGGAAATGATTTTTAATTCAGAAATACGTAGGAAATTATTTTATTATAAAAACACATCGGAAACGATTTTTACTATAAAAATGCATTGTAAAGGATTTTCACTAAAAAATGCATTGGAAATGATTTTTTATGATAAAATGCATTGGAAAGGATTTTACTATTAAAATGCATTGGGAATAATTTTTATTATACGATGCATAACAAATGATTTTTACCATAAAATGTATTAAAAAATATTTTTGCACTTAAAATGCATTGGAAATTATTTTTATTATAAAGGAACGTACATTCAGCAGCTATGTGAGGATACAGAATGTTGTCCTGAAGACCTACCTAGGGCGATGAACGATAGGGAGGAGTGGCGAGAGAGGGTCAGGGATATCCGTGATACCAGCGCGATATGATGATGATGATGATGAAAGGGAAAAATAATTTCCAATGTATCTTTATAGTAAAAAAAAAATCCCAAGAAACTTTTATAGGATAAATCATTCAAAATAGAATTTAATAGTAAAAAGAAACATTGTTAAATAGCCACATAATACATATACAACTATACACATACACTTACATGCGGAAAAAAAATGACGAACGAACATACTTCTTTAGAAAAATATACCTCTCACAATTTATTGGAAATGCTCGCGAAAGGCTTGTGTGTGAGAGGTGAGTTGGAGACTGAACAGGCTGCAACATATTGACCCCAAGTTCCTCTGGTCATAGCAGCACTTCTTCATTCTGCTGGGCTGCTCAACTGGGGTCCTGAGGGCCCAAGCCCTCTGTCTCAAACTGGTTCTCACTGATCGAACTGCAACTCAAACTTCAACAAACTGACTCCAACGAACTCTAAATGTCTGTGACACCGGGTTAAATAATTGTTTGACATCCACCTGCTCCCTGTGAGCGTTGCATCTACACCGAATTCAACCCGTCCACGGTCAAGGCTATATCTTGATATTTTCGACAAGATGTATTTGTTTTTCGATTGATAGCTGGGTCGAAGGTCAATACGTTACAACATTTCCGATGCATTTTTACAGTAAGAATAATTTCCGGTGCATTTTTCTAGTACAAAATAAACAACAAGGCAGTTTTATAATAAAAATAATTCCCTGTGGAATTTAAAAGTAAAAATCACTTCCGATGCATTTTAAAGGGAAAAATAATTCCCAATATATTTTTATAGTAAAAAATAAATACCAAGGCAATTTTACAGTTAAAATCATTTAAAATGGAGTTTAATAGTAAAAATAATTTCCGATGCATTTTCAAAGGGAAAAATAAGTTTCGAAGTTATTTTATAGCACCTATCTACGTATTACTGGAAACTGAAAGTGTACCTTATTCACAATTAACGCTATGTGCAAAACGGACATATAATGTTATTTACAATAGAACATATAAATCTCGAAATTCGGAAACACGTAACGACTTCTTGTTCTGGTACGAAACCTTTTTATTAACATTGAGTTAAAGGTTTCGACGCAAGGAGGAGAGACACAATCTTCTATGCTGTCTTATTCATTTGGCCCCCATCTTGTGCGCCCCCCATAGGGCGCAAGTTCGCAAGCGAGCTCCAAAAGTCGATCCTTCTCGTTTGGCGTCTAATACTCGACTCTCCAACTTTGTTCAAATCTCCACAAACCTCTGCGCGCTTCCGGTGCGTCACGTCACTCGCACTCCGTCACCCGTTTTGTCTCGGAGTATTGTGACATCTGAGTGACACCTCCATCCGCCCGTGCGCGCCCGCGTTAACACCTGCCTCAATGTTGCACCCAACTAACCCATGTGCTGAGCCAAAAGGTTCTCAGCCTAACTAAACTCAAAGGCATGAAACGAAATTCCTCGGCTATTATATAACAAAAGAACTAGGGTTTACACCCATTATAATTTGGGAAATAATTAAAAGATCCTCCTCGACAAATAATTTTCATGTCAGGTATAATTCATTCTTAGAAAAGAAAATATGTATATTGAAAAATATTAAATATATCAAATATTTTAGCGTACAAAATAAACACCAAGGCAATTTTATAGTAAAAATAATTCCCAATAGTGTTTAAAAGTAAAAATCACTTCTGTTGAATCTTTTAAGGGAAATATAATCCCCAATATATTTTTATTGTAAGAAGTAAATACCAAGGCAACTTTGTAGTTAAAATCATTTAAAATAGTGTTTAAAAGTAAAAATCACTTCTGATGAATCTTTTAAGGGAAATATAAAGTAAAGTTAGCGACCATAGTCGAGGGTGACCCGAAGGCTCCCTTTTCGATAGCTACTACACCAAGGTGTAGGGGAGGGCGCTACTCCATTCCCAGGATTGCTCCACTTTACCCTTGAACCGTACCTTATAATGCTGAGTGTTAAGCAAGGTGGTATCAAGTTCCATTTTTAAAGTCTTTGGTATGACTCGACCGGGGATTGAACCCAGGTCTCCCGGGCCATTGGCGAACACCCTAACCGCTGGGCCATTTTTATTGTAAGAAGTAAATACCAAGGCAACTTTGTAGTTAAAATCATTTAAAATAGGGTTTAATAGTAAAAATCATCTCCCATGGATTTTTTAATGAAAAAATAATTTCCAAAGTATTTTTTTAAAGTAAAAATTACGTTAACTCTCGGACAAATGCCATTGGGAAAGATACGAACTGGATTAACTGCCAATCTAATGTTAAATAACAGCACTGTTGTTTATCTACAAGAATGGCTTTGGCATCAAATAACCCGTGAAGATTGATATGTCATTAAACAAAGAAACCAAGATAAAAGAATGTGTAAGAGGAAGGCTAAATGTTTATTTACTCATTCCTTCTTTTTTTTTTTTCTTTCTCTCTTTTGATTCTGTCGTACAGACGTAATAAATTGATACTTGTTGGAAGGCGGTCTGGTAACGCCTCTCACAAGGTAACTCACTCTTATCTCACGTTTTTATTATTGTACTTTTTTTTGCATCTGAAAACGTGCAAAAGTCAATTGTTAGATACAAACGAACACTTTTTTTTTTTACAGAAACAGTGTAAAATTACGTATAATTGATTTAAACGAAGACAAGCAGCAGATAGATGTTGCCTACGAATGTACCAGTGAATTTCTTTCTTTCTTTCTTTCTTTATTTATTTATTTGTCATAGTATAGTTTATACGTCTTTCTTTTCTCTCTCCATATTAGGGCTTTCTTCTTCTTCTTCTTCTTCTTCTTCTTCTTTCTTTCTTTCTTTCTTTTTTTATTTGTCATAGTATAGTTTATTCGTCTTTCTTTTTTCTCTTCATATTAAAGATTTCTTCTTCTTCTTCTTCTTCTTCTTCTACAATAGTTTTCATTTTCTTTCTTTCTTTCTTTCTTTCTTGTCTTAGTAATAGTATTGTTTCTACCTCTTTTTCCTATGAAAAGCCCTTCTTCCTCTTCTTCTTCTTCTTCTTCTTCTGATGATGATGATGATGATGATGAATAAATAGATTATCATCCTCAAAAAAACATATATAATAATCAAAATGAATTTTATAATGAAACCATTCATAACAGTGGCAATAGAAATGGACTTAAGTACATAGAAACCAAAAGACATCATAACAACAGGGACAATAATCTACGAAACACTAGAACAAATAATAGTATTAACATGTATAATAGAATGAACAAAAAATATGGATGAAAATAAACGTAAAAATAATAATTTTCCAAACCCTCTAATATCAAGATAGGGAAATATTTTTTTTAGGTTTAATAAACAAACCTTTTAAAGATGATAATTAGAAAAATACTTAATAAAAATAATAACATTCTTATTTATTCTTGTTCTTACAATATATCTAAAATAATTGACAATCACAATAAATTAATAAACAAATTATACTGGAATTACAATGACATAAGAAAACAATCTTGTAATCGTAAAATAAAAAAATGAATGCTCCCTCGGAAATAAATCTAACCTTAACAATTTTATAAATCAAGCTAATAATTAGACTAAAGAAAGTGGTACTGATGAAAAGGCATACATAAGTATTTCAAATCTAAACAGGAATTTTAGATATTACAATCACCTTCTATCATTCAAATGTCCAACATAAAAAAATATCAAATTGCCCTATCTAGGTATTATTGGTAGCTGAAAGAACTAGGTTTTACACCTATTATGATTTGGAAAATAATTAAAAGATCCTCCTCGGCAAATAGTTTCCATGGTAGGTGTAATTCATGCCCTATCTAGGTATTATTGGTAACTGAAAGAACTAGGGTTTACGCCTATTATGATTTGGAAAATAATTAAAAGATCCTCCTCAGCAAATAGTTTTCATGGTAGGTATAATTCATGCCCTATCTAGGTATTATTGGTAGCTGAAAGAACTAGGGTTTACGCCTATTATGATTTGGAAAATAATTAAAAGATCCTCCTCGGCAAATAGTTTCCATGGTAGGTGTAATTCATGCCCTATCTAGGTATTATTGGTAACTGAAAGAACTAGGGTTTACACCTATTATGATTTGGAAAATAATTAAAAGATCCTCCTCGGCAAATAGTTTCCATGGTAGGTGTAATTCATGCCCTATCTAGGTATTATTGGTAGATGAAAGAACTAGGGCTTACGCTTATTATGATTTGGAAAATAATTAAAAGATCCTCCTCGGCAAATAGTTTCCATGGTAGGTGTAATTCATGCCCTATCTAGGTATTATTGGTAGCTGAAAGAACTAGGGTTTACGCCTATTATGATTTGGAAAATAATTAAAAGATCCTCCTCGGCAAATAGTTTCCATGGTAGGTGTAATTCATGCCCTATCTAGGTATTATTGGTAGCTGAAAGAACTAGGGTTTACACCTATTATGATTTGGAAAATAATTAAAAGATCCTCCTCAGCAAATAGTTTCCATGGTAGGTGTAATTCATGCCCTATCTAGGTATTATTGGTAACTTAAAGAACTATGGTTTACGCCTATTATGATTTGGAAAATAATTAAAAGATCCTCCTCGGCAAATAGTTTCCATGGTAGGTATAATTCATGCCCTGTCTAGGTATTATTGGTAGCTGAAAGAACTAGGGTTTACACCTATTATGATTTGGAAAATAATTAAAAGATCCTCCTCGGCAAATAGTTTCCATGGTAGGTATAATTCATGCCCTATCTAGGTATTATTGGTAGCTGAAAGAACTAGGGCTTACGCCTATTATGATTTGGAAAATAATTAAAAGATCCTCCTCGGCAAATAGTTTTCATGGTAGGTGTAATTCATGCCCTATCTAGGTATTATTGGTAGCTGAAAGAACTAGGGTTTACGCCTATTATGATTTGGAAAATAATTAAAAGATCCTCCTCGGCAAATAGTTTTCATGGTAGGTATAATTCATGCCCTATCTAGGTATTATTGGTAACTGAAAGAACTAGGGTTTACACCTATTAATATTTGAAAAATAATTAAAAGATCCACTTCGGCAAATAGTTTTCATGGTAGGTGTAATTCATGCTCAGAAGAGAAAATATGTATATTGAAAAATATTTAATATATTTAGTCGAGGGTGAACAGAAAGTTCTCTTTTCAATAACTATTACTCCGAGGTGTAGGGGAGGGCACTACTCCATTCCCTTGATTGCTCCACTTTACCCTTGATATTTACTTTTGCTGTATATCCATAGTACAACTGCACGTATACGTATACAAATATATGCAGGAACAGTATCAATTGTAATGACGACTTCAACAAACGAACGAATACACTTCTTTATATAAATATAAATCTCTCACACTTTATTTTCGAAAGGGTGATGCTTGTTGTGTGTGAGAGACGAGTGGGGACAAGGACGGACTGCTATATTGACCCAATTTCCTCCGTGCCCATAGCAGCACTTCTTTTGCATTTTGGTTTGGGTTGCTAAACCAGGGGTCACAAAGGACCAAAAGCCCTCTGTCTGCAGCTGGTTTTTTCTTCGCTGGCATCCTGTCTCCGACTGACTCGAACCGTACCATTTTTAAGTCTTTTGTATGACTCAACCTCGTATTGAACTCCAGTCTCCCGGGCTATTAGGCGAACACAATACTTATTAGGCCTCTATTTCAGAGAATTCAGTTGTTTTTCTAGCTGTTCCTTATTGGTTGGTGGGGTGGGTGCGCTAATCGCTTATTGAGGTCTGTGGGTGAGACGTAATTAATTTTATCGAAACCAAATTTACCTTAAATACTTCAAAGACAAAAAAGCAATCAAAAATACATTAACCACACAGACAGCTATAAGATTTATTGTCTACTTTAAAAAAATAAATTAAAAGAGCTCCAACCTCGTAATTACAAATTATTCCCCTCCCCTGTACGGACGTTGTTTACCAATTTACGTTTCCTCAAAGAGATTCTCTCTCTGACAACAGGAAAGCAATATACTGGTATTATGACAAGATCTACTCTTTTTTTAAAGCTTAAAAACTGAAAGACGACCGTTATTCATTATATATATATATATATATATATATATACTTTAAGAAAAACAACAAACCGATCACTTTAGGATTATATATTTATTTCCAACCTGTTACGCGTTTTTGAAAATTTCAAAGACACGAAAAAAATTTAACAGGACTTCTTCAGCTCCTATGGATAAAAAAAACTAGAATAGACACAGAAAAAGGTGGGAGGGGATAGAAGAGGGGTGAAGAGTTATCTCCTCATTTAACCCACTTCCGTTTTTATTTAAGATAAAAAATTAAAATTAAAATAAAATAAAATAAATTAAGATAAATAAATAAATTGAAATAAATAAATCAATCAAAATAAAATAAAAACGGAAGTGGATTAAATTAAAATTAAAATTAAAATTAAAAAATTAAACCAGAATAGACACGTGGGGTGTAGGGGGACGAGATTTCGGAGTTACCTCCTCGTTTTATTGAATTTCCGTTTTATTTTAATTTTTCAAATTTCTTCTGTCAGTTATAATTACGGTAATATAACTTTTTTAATTATTTGTTTAATTTATTTTCTTTTCATGTTAAGTTCGATAATTAACTTTTAAGAGAAATATTAATGCTTATATTAATTTCGATACCATTTAATTAGCTACACCCCACGTGGCTATTCTGGTTTAATTTTAATTTTAATTTTAATTAATTATCCATTGGGTCTGAAGAAGTCCTGTATTAATTTTTTCTTCATGTTTTTGGTTCACACCAGAAACTGAAAATACGGGATGGAAATAAATTTATAATCCTGAATTAACCGGTCTTTGTTTTTTTTCTTAAAGATATATATATATATATATATATATATATATATATATATATATATATATTGTCATCCACAGACAGACTCTTGTTATATCACAACTCATCAGTGTGGTTAGACACACAGGACGCATCAAGCTGGGATTGAAACCCGCCCATCTTTATGTTAGAAACCAGTTCATATACTTTGGCAGCAATATCTCATCAACTGAAAGTGATGTCAACATACGAACTGGAAAGGTGTGGACTGTTATTGATAGGTTGTGCATCAGGAGGAAATCTGATCGATTTGATGAAAAAAAGGAGAGTTTTTCAAGCTGAAGCCAACTACACAATAATGATATGAGCTGTGTTATATAAAACCAGGAAGCCAAGCCTCACAAAATAGCTGCTGTACGGCTGCCTCCCATCTCATAAGGGGTGAGAGGTAGACAAACAAGGTAAGCTGGGAAATGGTAGGTAAATAAGAACGACCTAATGAGCGATGTTCTCTGTGGGACTCCGAAAAATGGACACAGCACTGTAAACTGACGAGTTGGAACTTACATAAAAAAAAGAAGAACGAAAGAAGAAAGAAAAGAAAAGAAAAGTTGAGGAGAAAGAAATATAGAAGAGGAAAACTCCTTTTCTTTTCCAAATCTTTTTCTTTCTTTTCCTTCTTTTCTTCTTTTCCTTTCTTAGGAGAGTTTTGGTAGATGTTAGCTTTTATTATTTTTGTATCCCGTAAATGTTCCAAATATTTAAACATCGATGCCAGTGCCAATCACGAGATAATTTTTCAAAAAAGAACGCTGAATGAATGATTGAATATGATCTTTCTTTGTATATATATATATATGTTTTTTCCTTTTCTCCTGCAATTTTATTTTATCGAAACATCCATTGTCGTGGAATATTTTGTGTGGGATTTTTCGGAGGGTTGTCCACATCTTTATTGTTAGGTTTGGTTTGTTGGGTTTTATGGCATATCAACCTTTGTAGGTTATTTAACGCCAAATCCATTTTTATGTAAATAATCTGTTTCTATTTAAAACAATTCAGTTTAGCATAAGTACACAGTTTAATGGTCAAAAACATTTTCATTTCTAACTATTCAAGCAGTTGTAGTAACAATTCGGTTCAGTGTATATACAGTTTTAATGTCGAAAAACTGTTCTATTTAAAATAATTCAGTTAAGCATAGGCACGCACTTAAAATGTAATTACGGTTCAATTGTAAAAGTCATTCTATTTCAAACTATTCAGTTTTACTCAAACAATTCATTTTAGCATAAGTATGCTGTTAATTCTATTTAACCCATAGATATGACCCTTATCAGGTGCTACCACTCCGGGCCAGAGTGGACCTGGGAGCAATGGCAATGAAGGGGTACTCCGCATTCTCCAAAGCTTCAGCATTGCTGGAACCTCACCATCAGATTTTTTAGTGTCATATGCAGGACACTCTTTGAATGTCCTGGATATGACTGCAGAGAAGCAGTCAGTGTATTCTAAAGCCCCAGCCGACTTGGCAATCTTTATTGTTAATATATATATATGCATTATTCAGGCCAGTTAAACAGAGTCGGGTATATGCACAATACACACGCACATAATATATATATATATATATATATATATAAAGAGAATTGTATTCATCCGACTCCTCAATATTCAGGTGGAATTCTGTTGGTTTCCTACAAGTCTGCACTAATATATGTATATATATAATATATATATATAGTCATCCACAGACAGATTGTTTAGTTCTATCAGAACTCTTCAGTGTGGCTAGACACGCAGGACGCTCGAAACCGGGATTGAAACCCGTCCAACTTTACGTTAGACTGTGATTCAGACCACTCGTCCACCAAGCGGACCACGTTGGCTAAGGGAATTTTAAGGTATTTTTATTTTTTAGAAACAGCAGCAGCAGCCTTTGTTTACATTTTTTATACTATATATATATATATATATATATATATATATATATATATATATATATATATATATATATATATATATATATATATATATATATATATATATATATATATATATATATATATAATATATATATATATATATATATATATAATTCCAGCTATCTATTCTAATCTATTAGAATTTTCCTTTACGAATTAATTTCACCCTTTTCTTTATATTTCTGTCCCTATCAATATATCTTGATAGGTATGTCGGGGAAAATAAGATTTTAAAAAAAGGTTTAAGAACAAATGAAGATGGAAAAATAATGATAATATCTATATCTAAAATCCGAGAAGAATCACAAAGATTACAACTCAAATAGATTTGCAAGATAGACACAAAAGAAATACAAAACTCACTGAGGGTTTAGGGCTTGTTAATAATCTTATCTTCTTTCGTTTTTTTTTTTTTTTCTTTTGTAAGAGACGATTCAGCTTGAATATAAGTAAGTGTCAGATCTCTATTACATTTCGGGTGGACTGGGACGAAGGCCTATCGACTTCTCCTGAATAGATGTTAACGCCTCGAAGTCAGGACTGCTACTAATCGTTTGAAACTCTGCGAGTGCGCCAAAAAAAAAAAGGGTCTCTAGCCGATTCCTAGGATTGGACACGTGGCTGGTAAGGTCACTTAAAGTTTACTCTAAGAGTTCGAGGCTAGCTTAGATGGGTAAATAGGGGAAGGGGGTTGACTTACAAGTCCATTCCTTACTGTCTTCTTTTTTTTTCTTTTCTCTTTCTCCTTTGCCCTCGTGAACTATCGAGTAAATCATGCGTAAGGAGAAAGGTTGAGCTTGGTGCCTCTTCCTCTCCACTTCTTTATTTTTCGTCCCGGAATAATAAATACAAATAAAACATATTTGTAATATATATAAAAAAATATGTTTCGCGTTATTAATCTATTTTCTACCCCACGTAACAATATATATATATATATATATATATACAGAGTGTTCCAAAAGTAAGTGGACAGTTGGTGGAATGACACAAGTTGTTTCAAAATTACAACGTTCTTATTCACATGACCTTTATTTCCCAAACGATGGAGCAGTCCGAGAGTACCTTGATGAAACATTTCCTGAGGAATGGCTGGCCGAAGAAGTTCAATTGATTGGCCAGCACGTTCATCTGACTTAACCCCATTGGATTTTATTTTTCAGGGAGTACTCTTGGCCAAAGTTTATTTATTTTAAGAAATAAATGAAAAAAAAAAAAAAGATTTTACCAAAAATATGTCTTGAATCGTGAGGTGTTAATGAGAAAGGTTGCCCAGTGGATGTGAATGACGTCATGCACCGGAAGCGCGCGCGCGGAGGATTTGGGGGATTTTGAAAAAGTCAGTTGAGTTGAGTCCTGCCTCGGGAGAAGACAGTTGACTTTCGCTTGTTCGCGGAGGACTTGCGACGGGTGCGCACGTGTTTGGGGGTGGGGGGAGATGGAATAGTCATCATATAAAGTATTGTGCATTTCTCTTCCTTATGTCTAAACCTTTAACTCAAAGGTAATAAAAGGTTTCGTACCTGAACTGAGAAGTCGTTACGAGATTTTCGTGTTTCGAGATTCCTATGTTCTATGTATATTTGTTATGAACAGTCTATGTACGTTTTACGTAGCCATATCTGGCTATGGTACAACAGGAGTACTGGTAGTTCGTAGCCGTGTACGACTGCCACCGGATAATAAGCTGCGCATACCCGTACACGATCCTTTGTAACCTTTTAATAATTTGTGATGGACAGCTGTTTGAGGAATTACATTGATAAAGATTTAATTTTTTTTCTGAATTTTCGTACACAATACAATCTAATTGTCAATGTAATAATTGTTTTAGTAAATGTAATTGTATAAGTAATGTCAAAATTAACGTTAATTTCAAAATAAACGTTTACCTACATTTGGACCACTAAATCTAACGTAAAGTTGGACGGGTTTCGATCCTGGCTTCGAGCATGCTACGTGTCTAGCCACACTGAAGAGTTCTGATAGAACGAAACAGTCTGTCTGGGGATGACTATATACGCTCCCCCATGAGGGTTGAGCACTCTGGCGAAGGAATTTTCGGCCTCCGCTTGCATAATACAAAGCTCTTTGAAAGAATTGAGCACTCTGGTAGCCGATAGGGTATAAAAATGTAAAGAAACGGACGCTGCTGTTGCTACATAATACCTTAAAAATGCCCTTTGCCAACGTGGTACGCTTGTTGGCCGAGCGGTCTGAGACTAAGTCTAACGTAAAGTTGGACGGGTTTCGATCCCGGCTTCGAGTGTCCGACGTGTCTAGCCACACTAAAGAGTTCTGATAGAACGAAACAGTCTGCCTATGGATCACTATATATATGTGTACAGAAAAATTGATAACAAGGTAATCCAAGTGGAAGTAGATATTTACTGAACCATCTCAGGACCATGAGGGGTGATATTAACTATGTTAAATCAACGAGGTATGTTTAAAAGTGCAAAATATAAAAACCCAGGGGAAAATTTGTATAATAAGAAAAGTTGGCCGTGTAAATGGTGAATCAGCGTTTGTTGTTTTAAATTATGTCCTTTGACTTATTAGGAATATTGTATGGAATTTATGTTAAGTTTGTTTATTGAGTCAAACGAAAGAAAAAGAAAGAAAAACAAAAACAAAAATAAAAAGCATAAAAATTGATATATATGGAAAATATTAACTAAAGATGGAATATATTGTAGCTATTTAAAATGGATTTGCTAAGGTAAGAAGAAATATTATCCAATTTACCAACCCCTCCGCTCGGGCAGGATATGACACAAGGTCAATTTTTAAGCGGAGTTTAACAGGTTTCAATTCAGAGTTTTCCTTCTCCTAGACTAGTTGCCTGACCAAGGCTGAAGAACCTGGTCTGTCCTACTATTTACCCATAGTTGGAGGGAGAATAATTGGATTCATACCTTTCCCAAGGGTATTAGTGCTATGTGAAAAGCAATCAGTAAGAAGAAATATTATAAAAGCCAGTTCAAGTATTTAGGGATTTAAAGAGTGAAATAGCAGCGGCTTCGAAAATTCGTCGTAGACTTTTATTATGAATGTGAATAAGCATCTTTGCAGAATTAAAGTCGAAGTTATGATTAGATTGAGAAATATGTTGGGATAATTCATTGTTTAAGTTACTAATTCTTATGTCACTTTTGTGTTCTTTCAAGCGAACTTAAAGGTTCCGAGATGTTTTACCTTGTTATCAATTTTTTCTCTCTATCCTTGTCACTTACTATTTGATCTAGATGGGCATCAAGACAGTTGCTCACCCTCCCTATAGTCCAGACCTTGCTCCCTGTGACTTCTGCTTATTCCCTAAGCTCAGAGGCTGTCGATATGAGACAATTTAGCAGATGAAAGAGGCTGTGACGAAGGTCATTGACACGCAAACACAAGAGTACTTCCATGAGGCCTTCGAGAAGTTGTTTGAACGGCACAACGAGTGCATTGCAGCCGGAGGAGATTACTTCGAAGGAGACTAGAGTTTCATGTGTGTACTATCAATAAAAATGCCCATATGAAAAAACGTCTGGAAACTTATTTAATGAAACTTGTATGCTGATAGTTGTGTGTGTGTGTGTGTGTGTGTGTGTTGGCGTTGGAGTTGTTTTGGGTTTCACTACCTTTTTTTGTGTAAGTGTGAATCTTGGGGAGTTTTGTGGTTTTAAATTTACTGGTAGTGCTTTCTCTTTTTTTGTATATGTATACATATGTGTGTGTGTGTGTGTGTGTGTGTGTGTGTGTGTTTTCAGCTTTTTCTTTTTTCTGAGAACATGTTTGGAATGGATTTCGCTGACTGAGATAAACATTTTGTACTGATAGCATACTCTAGATTCTTTTATCCATTCAGGAATAAAGACGAGTTCTGTCATCGACTAAGTCACACAGTCTCTTGACATTTCTACTGGTCATAATGATGTATTTTTCTTGAGGTAAATAGATCATCACCTATATATATATATATATGTGTGTGTGTGTGTGTGTGTGTGTGTGTGTATGTAAGTATTATTTGGAGTTGGGAGTAATTCCATCCGGACAAGAAAATTTTGATTGTCCTATGAATGGATTATGTAATTTAAATAATGTAGTATATCAACGAATTATTTACCCAAAAGAGGAAAACTTATATTTGGATATCGTCCACGAAATGGAAAAATAGATATGCCAATCACAAATACTTTTTCTCCAAGGAACATCTAAAACATCAAATTGTTGTATCTAAGCATTTTTGGGATTAGAAAAATAAAGGCTTAACCCCTGAGATTCAATGGTCCATATTAAAAAGATCAAATACTCCAAAATGTTTCGATAGCCTATGTAATCTGTGTTTAGAAGAAAAGATACAGATATTACTGTACTCAAAGCCTGAAAAATTATTAAATAAGAGATGAGAATTAATAGCTAGGTGTAGATATAGGGCTAGATTTAAACTATAGAAAATTAACAAATATTTAAAAAAAAAAACAACATAGGATTAAATTGAGAATTAATATAGATGAATAAAAATAAAATATTTGATAGAAAATGTGAAAAAACATATATATATATATATATATATATATATATACGTACTGATCATTAAAAGTGTAACTGATTAATAGTCTCTATATAAATTTGATTTTGAAAAAAAGTTAAATTTAATTAAATCTTGAAATTAATTTAATATAATTATTACTGTATCGTTACGTAAAGTTACTGAATAAAGTTTTTTTTCTAATTCAGTATTAAATCTGTAATTTTATGTTAAAAAATAATCAGAAATTTTAAGAATAAAAAAATAATTAAAATTAAAATTAATAGACTATAATTCTAACCAACAATAAAATGAAAAACGGAAGTGGACAAAATGAGAAGATAGCTCTTCACCCCTCTTCTATCCCCTTATTTCCTGTGTCTATTCTGATTTATAAGATCTGAAGACCTGTTAATTAATTTTTTTCGTGTTTTTTGACTTTTCAAAAACACATAATAGGATGAAAATAAATTCATAATACTAATGTGACCGGCTTGTGTTTTTTCTAAATGAAATATATATATATATATATATATATGTGTGTGTGTGTGTGTGTGTGTGTGTGTGTGTGCATTTACCAACTCGCCGTATGGCAGGAGGTCAATTTTTCTCCGGAGCAATACAGGTTTGAATTTTTTTTTTTTTTTAATTCTAGACCGGTTGCAATGTTGATATCCAAGACTCCAGTTTACCAATTTTACCAATAGCTTGAGTGAGAATAGTTGGGTTAAGACCGTAATTCAAATATGCACGAGACCATAATCAACTGTAATGAAGACTTCAACAAACGAACGAACACGCTTCTTTATAAAAATCTCTCTCTCACACTTTATTCTCGACAGGGTGATGTTTGTTGTATGTGAGAGATGAGTTGGAGACAGGGACAGACTGCTATATTGACCTCTTGAACATAGCAGTATTTATTTCTCATCTTAGCTTGGGTTGCCGCAAAGCCCTCAGTCTGCAAGCTGGTTCTCACGCTAGCATCCTGTATCCGACTGACTCGAACCGCCCGGGCTCCTGGTTGTATTATTTTCTTACGTCCACCTGCTTCCGCTGTTCTTCTATTTATTTACACTGGTGCATCTCTTGCACCTCGGTCGAGGGTCAAAATATAGCACTTTCCCTAGGGTATTAGCGCCATGGGAAAAGCCTACAGCCTCGTCGAGGATTTGAACTCTTGACAAAGTGTCTATTTCCAACGACTATAACCATTACGCAACGAGTGCATGCGTGCATTTGTGTGTGTCTACACATTTTTATTCATAATGAATACAATATTTCACATATATCTATTTTTTTAATCCAAGTTAAAGAAAACAGGTAGAATTTTTTTAATATATGCCAGGTGTTTGAATTCTTGATCGTTCTAGTCCAGACACTACTTTTACCTTCACAAGACAGAATTGCAACCAACAGTGACTTGTTACAGGTGTCCAAACTAATGAATATTTTCTTTTAAGGCTTTTTCTGATGATACATACAAGATAGAATTGTAAACTTTACAAATCGTTTCTGGTGGTAATTAGGTGCTGTTTCAGCTGCTGCTCTCAACTCATTGATTGTTACAAGCTTTGTGCGAAAAACTGAAATAGCTCCATAAAATGTAATCAATTTTCTACTGCTGGATATTTCAGAACCTCTTAAAGGTACTTTTGAATACAGCATGAACTTACCAGGGTATACAGTGTACAGTAGACTATGTGGGTTATCGTAATAAAACCATTCGTTTTTTGAAATACTATCATTGGTCAAATCGTATATTTATATTTTTGATACACTATATATATATATATATATTGAGAGAGAGAGAGAGAGAGAGAGACAGAGAGAACAAGAAGGAAAGAGATAGCTTGCTTGCTAGCTAGCAAGCTAAATAGATAGATACGAACAGATAGATAGATAGATATGAACTGTCAGATAGATAGATAGATAGATATGAACAGAATCAGATAGATAGATAGATAGATAGATAGATAGATAGATATGAACAGTCAGAGTGATAGATAGATAGATAGATAGATAGATATGAACAGACAATGCATATATTAAGATTCTTTTTATTATTAGACAGACAAATAATGTTATTAACTATTCAATTACTTTTTTATGCACACAGGAAGATGAATCTTTATTTAACAAAACTTGGTTATTTCAGTGAAATTTGCTGATAAGAGTAACGAATGAATATTTTGCCTATAATTATTGAGCACCATCTTCCAAACATATATGCCAAAATCGACCAGCAAATTGATTCCATGTTTGGGAAATGGAATGACACATTGAATATTTACAAACTCAAAAATAAATCTGTCTATTCAAATGTAGCATCACTTTCTTAGATTGATTTTGTCACATATAAAAGTAGTCATGAAAATTGACAATTGCATAAATGGTGATAGATAGATAGAGATAGAGAGAGAGAGAGAGAGAGAGAGAGTGTGAAAGAGAGAGAGAGAGAGAGATTGAAACAGATTTAGATAGATAGACAGAGAAAGAGAGAAAAAGGCAGAGAGAGACATCAATATATATATATATATATATATATATATATCTGTGTGTGAGTGTCTGTGCGTGTGATATATATATATATATATATATGTGTTTATATACATTTAGAGAGAGAGGGAGGAAGGGAGATAGAGAATAAGACAGACAGATAGATAGATAGATATTGGACTGACTCTCTGTCTGTCTGTCTGTCTGTCTCACTCTCTGTATGCGTACGTATATACATATATATAAATGTGCGTGTGACATATATATATATATATATATAGAGAGAGAGAGAGAGGGAGATAGAGATAGAGATAGAGCATAAGACTGATAGATAGATAGATAGATAGATATAGAATGAGAGAAAAAGACAGAGAGAGACATTAATATATATATGTGCTTGTGTGCGTGCGTGTGTGTGTGCGTGATATATATATATATATACACACATATATATATACATATATATATATATATAGAGAGAGAGAGAGAGAGAAAGAGAGATAGAGAGGGAGATAAAGCATAAGACTGATAGATATATAGATTGATAGATAGATAGATTGAGAGATAAATTGAGACAGATTTAGATAGATAGATAGATAGATAGATAGAGAAAGAGAAAAAGACAGAGAGAGACATTAATATATATATGTGCTTGTGTGCGTGCGTGTGTGTGTGCGTGATATATATATATATATATATATATATATATATATATATATATATAGAGAGAGAGAGAGAGAGAGAGAGAGAGAGGGAGGGAGAGAGATAGAGAATAAGACTGATAGATAGATAGATAGATATTGGACTGACACTCCGTCTGTCTGTCCGTCTCACTCTCTGCATGCGTACGTATATACATATATATAAATGTGTGTGTGTTTGTGTGTGTGTGTGTGTGTGTGGAGTGAAGGAAAGATGAACAAACCGAGAAATATGTTTGTGGATTCACCTGTTAGATGGCTTCAGATGTCATTTGCAAATCACATCTTGACTGATAATAAACACAAAATGATTTCTATGAATAAAATATTTATTAATTTTCATCAATGCAAATGTCGTTTCCAGTTTTACATCAAAACGCTCAGACCTATGCGAAACAAATAATCACCTCCGTCTGAGCGAGGGGGTTCGATACCATTCCAGTGCTTTTCTACCACATTGTCTTGCTGCGACCCTTCAGGTACCCACAGATCTTGGGATGGGAAGCGACCCTGTTATAAAGAGCCATCAGTTTGGGGAACTTGCTAAACATAGACTGGTTCTCCATGTAGGGGTTCTCCATACAACAGTAGCACATCATATCACACCACATCATCTGCAAAGAGACGAAATTACTGTTGATACATTTAGAATTAACCTCAAGGAATACGTGGTCTCATAATCAGATTTTACCAAACGGATAAGACAAAATTTTTTATCTGATTCCTGTTTTAATTTTTTGAGTAACTTGAAAAACAACACACACACACACACATATATATATATATATATATATATATATATATATATATATATATATATATATATATATATATATTTTATGCCTACATATTTTCTTCTGGATCCGTTCGAATTCCCGTATTACTTTTATCGTAAGTAAAAAGTAAAGTTGGCGACCATAGTCGAGGGTGACCCGAAGGCTCCCTTTTCGATAGCTTACTACACCAATGTGTAGGGGAGGGCGCTACTCCTTTCCCTGGACTGCTCTACTTTACCCTTGATCCGTACCTTATAATGCTGAGTGTTAAGCAAGGAGGCATCAAGTACAATTTTTTTGAGTCTTTGGTATGACTCGACCTGGGAACGAATCCAGGTCTCCCGGGCAATTGGCGAACACTCTAACCGCTAGGCCAATGTCCGGTTTTGTCGTATTCGGGGGGATTTGATTTATGTATTGTCCATAGTTGTATGTATCCCTAGTACTTTCTGCCCGACTTTGGGCCATCATCAGGGGAGAATCTATTACAAAAGGGATGTAACTTTTTTTTTTGCAAATTACTACTGTGTAAGGACGTCTTTGCCGTTGAAGAATATGGCGTTTGCTTTTAAATGTAATTCTGTAAATAGTACCAGTAGCTAAAGACATTTAAGTAGATTAGCACTGGTTTGAAAATTAATTCTATTAAGTGCCGTTTGCACTAGGGATACATACAACTATGCACAATACATAAATCAATTCCCCCCGAATACGATAAAAGTAATACGGGAATTCGAACGGATCCAGAAGAAAATATGTAGGCATAAAATGCCTATTATGTTTAAAGAAATTTGCATTAACGAAGAAATGCTGCCTAAATATACATACATACATATGTATATATATATAAATATATATATATATATATATATATATATATATATAAATGAACACTTAAATTTTCCTGGTAAAGAGCTCAATGTAACAGACATAACAGAGCAATAATTTAATTAAGAAAAAACACAAACCGGTCACATTAGGATTATAAATTTATTTCCATCCTATTATGTTTTTTTAATAAAATAAAAAAACAGGAAAAAAAAAATTAACAGGACTTTTTCAAATCTTTTGGATAAAATAAATCAGAATAGACCTGTTAATTTTTTTTTCGTGTTTTTTTAATTTATTAAAAAAACATAACAGGATGGAAATAAATTTATAATCCTAATGTGAGCAGTTTGTATATATATATATATATATATATATATATATATATATATTGTCATCCACAGACAGACTGTTTCGTTGTATGAGAAATCTTCAGTGTGGCCCGACTTAATTTTTAACTTAGTATCATACCACTCGGCCAACAACCAAACCATGTCAACTCGGGAATTCTAAAGCATTAAGTAGTTAGTAGCTTTCGTTTTGTTTACATTCAAACCTTACTGGATACAGGAGTATTCAATTCGTTCGAAGAGCTTTGCATTATGCGAGTGGCAGCCGTAAATTCTCAGAGTGCTCAACTCTCATGGGAGAGCCTGAAAATAATTCTTTCATTGGCCATGTATGAATTATCAGGTCTATCTCATGTATTGAGCACTTTATAACGTTTTAGCTGAGGCAATTCTGTCGGTGTTTTTTCTTTTAACAAGACATTCGTGCTGCCTGATTATTTTAAAGTATCTCGTCCGTATCTCATTTCCTGGCGGCAACACCCCACAAGACACCAACTGTATGGCCACCTGCCTCCTATCACGAAAACTATTCAAGTTAGACGAACCAGATATGCAGGACCCTGCCGGAGAAGCAGGGACGAACTCATAAGAGATGTACTCTTATGGACCCCCACACATGGCCGATAGATAGAAAATGATAGAAATATGTAGAATGTTAAATAAATCAAATACTTAAAACCGGTTTAGAAGACACTACATTTCGTTCTTTTATTTCATTTTAAGATCTTTTTTCAGGCCAAATCATTTTCTGAGTTTTTCTATGTATAAGCAAATGAGACAAAATGACGGAGAGTGGGTAAGTGAAGCAGGGAAAAGGAGAGGGTTTACAGTCAAATGTATCAGGTTTCATTAGAATTTTATGATCGTCAGTATTTTCTTGTATATAAAAGAAAACACAAAAAATTGTTTAGCCCGAAAAAGTTCTTAAAATGAAATAAAAGGACGAAATGACACATTTTCTAAACCGGTTTTAAATGTTTTATTTATCCAACTTTCCACATATTTCTATCAAATTTCCAGATTCACCATAATCTATCGTCTCAACATATATATATATATATATATATATGTATATATATAATAAATACAATTCATATTCTATCATAATTTTAAAATCTCTTACTTGGTTATCAACTATAATTCCTCTCCCGGTGTTGGAGTTTTGCAAAGAACTAAGGTTATATATCAATCTAAACGTCCCTTAGAAGATTGTATATCCGAAAACAAAAATATATACATTGATTTAATCCCAACTACTCTGTCGAGGTGACTTACTGTGCATCTTTCCGACACTAGCTCAATAGCACAACATCTGAAAAAAACGTTCCTGCCCCATAAGTGAGTATCCGAAAATTCTTATCGATAACGCAACAATATTGGAACCACAAAATAACAAAGATTACAAATTCTTGAAGCCCTTCACATTAGAAATTTATGACCCAACCTCAACTAATTTAATTTTGAAACCAGTGTTAAATTACTTAAATGTATTCAGCTACTGTTGCCATGTGTTAATTAAGAATAAATAAATTAGACGAAACATAAAAAATTAAACCAGAATAAATAAAATGTATTGTACTTTTGCAATATAAACACCCACTGGTGATGGCCCGAGGGAGCCATGAAGGTGCTTGGGAACCAGTTAAAAACGGAAAATTTCCGCTCGATTTCAAAACAGCTGTTCGGCAATTTGAAAGGACTGAAACAAAAATAGGTAAACAAAGTCATCATCATCATCATCATATCGTGCTGGCAGCACGGATATCCCTGACCCTCTTTCGCCACTCCTCCCTATCGTTCATCGCCCTAGGCAGGTCTTCAGGACAACAACCTGTATCCTCACATAGCTGCTGAATGTACGTTCGTGCTGGTCGTCCTGCTTTTGCGCGGCCGTGTGTGGGGATCCATAAGAGTACATCTCTTATGAGTTCATCTCTGCTTCTCCAGCAATGTCCTGCATGTCTGGTTCGCCTAACTTGAATAGTTTTCGTGATAGGGGGCAGGTGGCCGTACAGTTGGTGTCTTGTGGGGTGTTGCTGCCAGGACTTGTTGAGGATTGCACGCAGCATTCTTGTGTAATTGCCATCTAGTTTCTTCTCCAGCCGTTTTGTTAGCGTCCATGTAGTGCATCCATATAGCAGTATCGATGTGACCCCTGCCTGGAAGAAACTGCGTTTCATTTTAGCGGTTAGGTCTGATTTCCATATAGTCGATAGCCTATTGATAGCTGTCCAAGTCCAAACGAAGAAGAAGCATTTGAACTCAGGAGCCAAGTGGAAGAAATATGTCAATATTGGTCAGTATGTCTTTAATTCCAATTTAAAATGCTGAATTTTACAAAATGTTATGCTGTATTTTGTTTGTGAAATAATGCTTAAACTATGCGTTTTAAATGTAAAGGCACGCTTACTCTACTATAAAGCCAATTTGATATTAAGCCTATCCACATGTCAGCGAACAAGGCAGAATGTTTTTGAATATCTTCTATCGAATAATTTAAAAATTCGTAAAGAAAGCCCTAACAGTAGTTTAGAAGAAAAAGCCTAGAACGCCTAATGCTACCACAGCCCCCCCCCCCAAGAGAAAAAAAAAAAAAAAAAAGCTCTATAATTCCTGAAGCCTGCTAGGTCCCCAACTGTAGGAAAAAAAAAAAAAAAAATGAAAAACCCAGGAAAAGTCCCTATACAGCAAAAAAGTATAAGTCAGTACTAGTGAAAGTCTTAAGAAAGTACCTTAATGTTGGACTTTAACTAAGTTAAAACTTAAAACAAATTCCCCCACCCTTTTTTTTTTTTTTTTTTTTTTTAAATGTACACATGGGAAGCAGCATGATGTACGTAAAGGTATTTGAATAAACCAATGGACGACCAAACTCAATACCCAAATGGGTCCTGGACGTGAGTCTGACGACTTTTCGCTCAGGATCGACAGTTCGATCGGGGAACTACTGCTCCTCCTCTATAAGAGTGGCTTCTATAGAAGAGAATAAAACAGCCATCGAAAGATAACCATGACCCACGAAGACAAATTCACGTACCTAGGAAGCAGCGTCGAATCAACCGAAAAGGACATCGAAAAAAAATAAACAAAGTAGTTCCATAATATTCAATCAACTGGGCCTTAACGAGGAAACGCTGCCTAAACACACACACACACACACACACACACACACACGTATATATATATATATATATATATATTATGAGAGTATTGGTCGTCAGTAAATCACTATATGGTTATGTGTCGAACCAAGTGCAATATAATATGGAGAGTGCTCAATATCTATGATAGAGTTATTATAATGATAATAATGATAATAAATAAATATATATTATATATATATATATATATTTAATCCATGGAAAATATTGTTTTGCAACCATCTTCTTCAGTGCCTGACGAATGTTGTTATAAATTTCAAGAAACCTTAGGTTGTAGAACAATATTTTCCATAGATTAAATATATATATAATATATATCTATTTATTATCATTATTGTCATTATATATATATATATATATATATATATATATATATATATATATATATATATTCACATACGGAAAATTTAAAAAATTATCTCGGAAGAATTTCGGTGTACGTCGACTCAGAAGAGTTTTTGGCTGGAAATTTTTTAAAGAGGGTTGGAAATTTCAGAGAGACAGGTTCAGTTTTTTAAAATAAAACCACTCGGCAACTGATCTGCTGAAATATTATCTTTCGCAATAACAGACACAATAACCATCTACAATCTGCAGAACTTCAGGGTGAAACTTTCGGAGTGGATTTCTCTTCAGGTATAGAATTAATATAAAATAGTCTCAAACACTGTGATAACAATGACGAAAGAAAATGGAAAATTATTGTTCTTTTTCTATAGTAAAAGTGGGGTGTTCATTTGTCTCCGTTGTCATGGCTAACGTGCTGGTCTATGGCATCGCAGTAAGCGAGTTCGAACTTCAGTCGTTCTATTGAGTTCGCTTTCACTCTAATGCCTTTGGGAAAATTAATTAACTTCCTTAAACCCTCAGCTATCTGTAGAATAGTGTTATTATTGCTATTCTTCAGGGGATAGTGGGTAGAGTGTTCGTCAAGGGTCCGGGAGACCTGGGTTCAATCCCAGGTCGAGTCATACCAAAGACTTTAAAAATGGTACTTGATACCTCCTTGCTTAACATTCAGCAATATAAGGTACGTACCGAGGGTAAAGTGGAGCAATCCAGGGAAAGGAGAAGCGCCCACCCCTACCCCTCGGTGTAATAGCTATTGAAAAGGGAACCTTCTGGTCTCCCTCGACTACGGTCGCCAACTTTACTTTAGGGAAAGGAGTAGCGCCCTCTCCTACACCTCGGTGTAGTAGCTATTGAAAAGGGAGCCTTCTGGTCACCCTCGACTAAGGGAGACAACTCTACTACGCAATGGATGGCTTTGGAATCTAATAACCCACGAAGGTTGATACACCATTAAATAATTAAACCAAACCAAACCAAAGAAAAAAAAAAGAAAAAAACAGAAAGTAAATAAAAAGTGAATATACTGTAGTTTGAATATTAGTGGGTTTCCTTGATTTACGATGGGGACTCCACTTTTTGTCGTGGCTAACTAACTGGTCTGTGACATTGAAGTAAGCTAGTTCAAACTCCAGCCGCCCGATTATGTTATTTCAGACTAATTAATACTTTTTCAAAACTTTCTTTTCCCTCCATTTGTGGGTGGGATAGTACCACCATTGTCCTAATGAGTAGATTGTTCGCTACTAGTCCGGGAGACCAGTGTTCAATCCCAGGTTGACTCATACCAGAGACTAAAAAAAGGTACTTGATGCCACCGTCCTTAGCACTCGGCATTATAAGGTAATGATCAAGGGTAAAGAAGAACAATCCAGTGAATGAAGTTGCGCCCTCCCCTACGTCTTGGTGTAGGAGCTATTGAAAAGAGAGCCTCCATGTCACTCTCGACTAAGGTCGTCAACTTTATTGTTCTTCTGCAAGAATGGCTTTGGAATTAAATAATCAACAAAGGTTGATATGCCATTAAATGAAGGAACGGAGACCAAAACCAATCATTGTAAAAGAATATTTTGAATATGATCTCTGACCTTTTTTTTATTGATGTTCTAAAATAAAGACCTTTAATTTATAATCATTTTTATTTAAAAGGGGTCACTTACCATGTCTCCCATGAAGAAGTTGCTTCCACCATTGCGCATGCACAAAGTCCTCTCCATGAAGGGCATAATTCTGTTGAAGGTGTTCATATATCTCCAATGCATGTAGTTCTGAAAAGTAAAAGTATATGATTTAATTCATATATATATATATATATATATATGGCCCAGACGGCACTTGCCGTTGGATACGCCGACGGCGTCTCTTCAGATGAGTAAGACTTCTTCAATGAGTGTCTTAGATATGACATTAAACACTCAGATGGTGAGGCTCCAGTAATGCTGGAGCTCTCGGGAATGCAGTAGAAAGGAAGCAGAAAAACAGAATAATCAAAATAGGTGAATTTATTGTGATGTAAAGTCGACGTTAAACGTTTCGGTTTTAATAACCATCATCAGGGCTTTGATATCAGGAGAATTGTCCATACAGCGATGGATGCTTGTCGAAATAACAGGAGCAAATGAAATGTATACAGCGAAAAGATACAAACGTTCACATACTTTCACATTTAGATCCACATTTACATATATATATATATATATATATATATATATATATCCTCAGTTCACACCAACATTGCTGATTCTCTTGACTCGGACACTTACTCTCTCTGTCTCTCTCTGTCTCTCTTTCTCTCTCTCTCTGTAGCAATCTGTCCCAATCAACCAACGCACTTGTTAGGTCCTCTTGATGTTATCAAACATATACAGAGAAATAAAGATAGATAAATAGAAGGAAAAATGTTTTATTTTTTAAAAGAATATGAAAATACTTACATCATAGTTGCAGTCACTACCTCCCATAGCAGATCCCATAATTCCATTCTTTCCAAACTGGAGAAAAAATAAAAAAATAAAAAGCTTTTTCGAGCAGAACGATATCACAGATTTTGCGACTTTTTCTAAAACAGAAAAAAAAAATTGCATTTATATTTAACTTCAACAATGAAACTTGAATCTCTTCCAGAATTCATGAAAAGGATTAAAAAACAAACTGAGAAAAAAAATCTGGGGATGAAACCCAATAATTTTAATGTCAGCCGTTGTTCCCAAAAGAGTAATGTACCAATGGATATTTAAAGTGCCCCCAAAGACCGCTTCTAAGAAAACTGAAACTTTGGATGATTTCAAAATAAAACTGGTATTTTATATAAACATAAACTCGTATAGCGTTGGCGGTGTAACTGTTGTTAGTCATTGGAAATGAACCATAGTTCAGTTTTCGGACGAGGCAGTTTAAATTTCATATAGCCCTAATACCTTTAAAATAGGTTTGAAATCAACTATTCACCCTCCAGCTATGGGTCAGCTATGGATAAATAATAGGGCAGACCTGCAATAGAAACCGAGTTTGTAGAAGGTCAATTCTAAATTCAAACCAACTGTTGTCTAGGAGACAGAGGGCGCCACCAGTCTCTTCTTACCCAAGGCATGCAACATCGATAGCGCACCCCGTGACCAAACCAGTTTACGGAACCAGATATATATATATATATATATATGTATATATTGTCATCCACAGACTGTTTCGTTGTATCACAACTCTTCAGTGTGGCTAGACACGTAGGACGCTTGAAGCAGGGATCTGAACCTGCCCAACTTTACGTTACACTTATATCAGATTGCTCGGTCAACAAGCGTACCACGTCGGCTAGGGAATTATCAGGTATTATGTAGTAACAGCGGCTGCAGCGTTCGTTAGTTTATATTTTATACTTTACCGGATACCAGAGTGCTATGTATGTGGAGAATGAACTGATTCTCTTACTAAAAAAGTATTATTTTTGTACAAAAATAGGTTCAAGACGCTGTAAATTTTATACCTGTATTTTTGAATGTATTAACCAATCAACGCATTTCTGCTATTTTAAATTTTCTTTAAAAGCTGGTGATGCTTTTAAAGGATTAAAATACAAAATAAAAGAGAAATATTTTCCCTCATTATAGTTAATCTTTCAAATTCTTTTCTTGTAAAAACGTATTACAGTTGTGAAAGCGTAAATATTTTAAGGGAGAAAGGATAGATTCATGCATCAAATATTGCAGTTTTTATATGCCTAAATCTAAATGGATATGTTTTATTTGTGAAAAAGTCTGTCGGAGTCAACTACTAAGTAGTTAAGAAATACACACACACACACATATATATATATATGCGTTAGTATGTATGTGGCTTCAACTAACATTTTTCATGAACAAGCGAATTGGTGTATTCGACAGTCCCATCTGCCTGTCTGAATTAACTTATGAGGAAACAGTAAAACTATGTTGACATTAGTTTAGCTTGTTTTTTTTTTATCGATAGAGGTGGATATAATATGTTCTAAAGATTCAAAATAACACTAAATTATTATTCTAAACAAGCTACATTATTTTAGCTACTAAAACAGTGTATATATATATATATATATATATATATATATATATTTGATGTGTAAGTAAAATTAGGATTGTTTTAGTATAGTAATAAGCGACTCTATTATAAAAAAAGATTAATTTTTATTCAAAAAAATTAAACAAGAGAAGAAGATTGACACAAACCAATAAATTTACTCAATATGAAATTTTGAGGTCCCCGTAGTATAATGCTTATCGTCGTTGGAAAGTGTCACGTGATGGCTCACGGAGACGAGGAGGTGGGAATGATACTCCCTCCCCCCGTTGAACTAAAATTATCTAGCAGTCAAAAAGTGACCGTTAGGAGAGAATGTGGGCCACGCAGATGTTCGCACTTAAGTGACCTTGGGTCGCCGGACATCGGAAGGGGAAAGAAAATTGAAGCAAATGATTGGCGGGGACCCCAAACGGAAGTGGGGTTCCCTTCCCCTCAGCGGAAGTAAACACAAAAAAGGGAGTTTTTGGGCAAGTCTGGTGGCAGACAGACGATAGCCATTTTACTCCGGGCTAAAGACAAAAGACTGAGACACGAAGAACTCCAAAATCCTTCAAGCCAGCATTAAAAACAGTACAAAGTCTATTAGCCCGTGAAAGAAGAGAAATTCTCCAGTGGAACCCCGTCAAAAAAATAAGATAAGTAACTTTGGGACATTTTTTTTCCCTTACACCCAAATTTTGTTTACCACTCTCTCTCTCTCAATTTGAAAAAGGATAAAAGCCAAGAAAAGACATTTATATTCATGGACTATCCTATTATATACTTTTGACACTTTGAACGTATATATATATATATAATCGTAGTAAAGAACCTATGTATTTTCATTTTTACCATGTGGTCTATGTTATTATTTCATGCTTTCCTTTCAGCTTCTATTCGCCTTACATTATCTTGCTTAGAACTGTCCTACTAATTCCTAAAGTATCACATGGGAAACCGGAGTTGCCGACTACTACAACAACATTAGTATTATTACAACTAAGACCTATAGGCCCGTATTCTTCTATTATCTAAGGGAAGGAAGTTTAGCGGCCTGGTGGGTGTGTGATAGTGTGAAATTTTGGACCCCTTTGCCAGCGGTGGCCAGTCTGGCCCTAAATTATTCCCTCACGTAATATGCCAGTTCTTATCTGCCTGAGAAAAGAACTCTGAACAGGACTTATTTCAGTAGGGGATCAAGTGCCAACCTGCCCCGTCTTCACACGTGCGAAAATAAAGTCCCGTTTAGGGATTTTAGTCAATTTCCCCGTCACAAAAGGGACACGGCGATACGAGTTCAAAACGTGGGACGATGCTATTTTCATTTCATATAGCTCTAATACCCATAGAAAAACGTATGAATCTGATTATTTTCCCTCCTGTTATAGGTAAATAGTAGGACAAATTTGACTCTTTAGTCTTTGTTAGGAAAACCAGTTCAGGAGAAGGAAAACTCTGAATTCAAAACTGTGAAACTGCTTAAAAATTAACCCTGTGTCATAGCCTGACCGCGTGGAAGAGTTTGTAAATAAATACATAGTTTACTCATGGATTTGAAATGAGACTCACCCTGAAGCGTCCGTTCTTCCAGTGGTAGTACCTCATGTAATCGTGCATGATTTCATAGAAGCGGTCATTATTTAAATAGCACATGATTTACGTATTAGCTAATGACTGTTTGTATTAATATCTATTTAGTTTAACCTGTAATTCTAAACAGTTTCTATCAAGAGAATGTGGAAAGGTTTAGATATGAAATAATTGACTCACCCTGAAGCGTCCGTTCTTCCAGTGGTAGTACCTCATGTAATCGTGCATGATTTCATAGAAGCAATCAGCGATATAGTCACACCTCATCATATCCATGCTATTCTTGGGGTAGAAACCTACATGAAGACCAATTAGAGAATAACATTAATTCCTCTTGAAATATGATAAAAGTAACCATACAAACAAGCATTTATATATATATATATATATATATATATACGTGCTTGTTTGTATGGTTACTTTTATTTTTGGCAAAAATCCCCTAATATTGCATGATCCTCGTATATATATATATATATATATATACGAGGATCATGCAATATATAAGGGGATTTCTGGCAAAAAAATCACTGTTTAAAGTTGCACCTTTTTCAAGGAAACCAATTGTGATGGATCCTTTCATGCGCCAGAAGACCGTCAGCATGACCTTCTTTACTGGCCATTGAGCACAGAATGTTCTATTTAACGGAGAAACATTGTGTCCGCTCATGGACTGTATTTCCGATTAAGACTCTTAGCAACAAAACAATGTATTGCCCATTTGTAACTATTTTATGACTAAGACATACTTCTTCGTATATATCCCATATCATGATATAAATTTCACATAGATTGCACTTCTCAGCAATCAAATATTTCAAGACAGACCTCTGATCAAGCGTGTAGCATTCAGTTTGATTTACCACCATTTTCAAAAGCCTCAAAACAAATATTCTTGTGAGATTGAAATACTTTTTGCTTCAAAACAATTTTTTAAAAATTCAGAGTTCACATTCATGGAAAAACAACTTCTGAAATCAAGATTATTTTACTTTTTGAAAAATATCCCCCTTATCTATTGAAGGATTCTTATATATATATATATATATATATATATATATATATATATAAACGAATACCAAGCGAGCCTGATATAATCTATTTTCAAGAAATCGGATCAACAGAATAAATCTGACTTAACCGAATTATCCTGGTTATCTGGTTATGTAAAACCAAGGTAGATTACTTCTGGCTCTGTAGGTATTCGAATTTAGCTCAACTTAGTGGATTGAGAACTCTTACATTGAGCATAAGGAATTCTGTCGGTATTTTTTTCTTTTGACTAGGCATTGCGATAATAGTTGATTATTTTCAAGCATTACGAAGGTTTTTAGTCTTTTTTATGGACTTTTCCCCCTAGATTTGTACTATGCTTTTTTTGATTTATAAATTGTATAATCATGCTTTTTTTTTCAGCAGATTAGAATGACTGGAGACGTATAAAACTAAAAATTATATACTGTGAACATAAAAAAGCATATCAATTTCTTAATGAAAATTAATTTTCTTCTGAACAAAGATACAGATTTTCCTAATTTTTCCTCGTGGAACATTATTGAATCAAACAGATATTATTAGATATCAATCATTATCAAACCCCACAGATATGAATATGTTTGAAGAAAAATAAATACATCCCTATCATATATTCAGGGCATTTTAGTTTTAGGTAGGGGTGTTTTAGTATGTTTTACCGGCCCATTGGCCAAATGAGGAGAGTGTTTGCCAATGATCCAGGACGAGGGTTCAATCCCAAGTCGAGTCATACCAAAAACTAAAAAATTAGTGCTTGATGCCGGCTTTTTTAACACTCAGCATTATAAGGTAAGGATCAAGAGTAATATGAAGCAATCTAGGGAATGGAGTAGCGTCCTCCCGTACACCTCGGTGTAGTAGCTATTGAAAAGGGAGCCTTCGGGTCACCCTCGACTGATATCACCAATTTAGTCTGCGTTATTCTTGTATTTCCGTCTCTCATGAGAGACGGAAACTCAATTAGTGGACTGAAATGGTTTGTAATTTGGCTTTTTTAGGTCTTTTCAACCTACGGTGCCATAAAAGAATCAAACTCTTTTCCAGGCACTTTTATTATCTTTATTATATATATATATATATATATATATATATATATATATATATATATATATGTATATATATGTAAGGAACAGTATTTCTGAACTGGTTACCAACAAACAAATGAAAAAAAAAATCTAAAATTAAAACAAAAGTACTCATACCGTATTCCCTGGCCAAGTACCTGGCAATGGCCATGGTCTCAGGCATCCTCATGCCACCGTCCATCTCCAAGACAGGGACACACATGCAGGGCATATCTAAAACAAAAACAAAGAATGCATGATATCATCGTCAGACTATCCCAGATCATATATACCATGATGACAGTCTGAAGTGAGACCGAACTTTCCAATCGATAATGTCCTCCTTCTGAATGGAAATGCTCGACCACCCACAAGCATGACGACAAAGGAGACAATTGTCTAATTCCGGTTGACAACTTTACTGCATCCTCCATACTCACCAGATTTAGCGTCTTCAGACTATCATCCCTTCTATCCCATGAGAGAGGGTTTTGTAATATTATGAACGGGTGCTGTCATTGAATTGCGGCGGTCTCAAGGTTGGAGAACGCGCGAGCACGTCAGCTGTCATCAATCATTGGGTACATGGGTCTGACGATCCAAAATGTCACGAACCTCGCTCGTGCTGGCAGAGTGACCTGTAGAGTTCAAGCGTGATTTTAATATAATCACGCGTGAACGTTCACGTGCTACATTACTGTTTTCACTGATGATCATCGAACCTTGGGGAACCTTCGAATTGATCCATCAAATCGCTATATAAGGAAATCAAGTGACGAGATTTTGGCAGTTCGAGACAGGTTTCCAAACAGGTTCAACAGAGGTGTACGATGCCCCGACCCATGTCATACCTAGCCTGTCAGGAATTCGACTGATATGAAAGTATCAACAAGCCAACGATAACAACGCCACCATCATCGTCAAGAAGAGGAGGGAGGAAGAACGCTATTGAACAAATCTTTTTAACTACAGTCCGCTGTAGTCCCTAAGAATAAAAGCGACTACTATTTTCCTCCTTAAAATTCAAGTTTTGAGTGTTTCTTTTATGCGAACTCCTTTCTTTCAGACACAACGTATTTTGGTCCTATACTACAGTTTGAGTGACGAGAAAGATTTAACTGCAGTGTTGAAGTGGCTCAAAGAACAGTCAACAAAATTTTAAGAGACAAAAACAGAAGGTGGAATCTTGCTATTGAAAGAAACGGTGACTGTGTTGAGAAGAAGGGATGTGATTCTCAGAGGACTTGCTTCACTTGGATGTATGGTACATGTTCGTGCATGGGTAATCATTCTTGTACAAAAGAAAAATGCATTAATTTTTTACTTACCCTCCGATAGATAGATAGATAGATAGATCATTTTTCTTTTAAGCATGATTGATTAAAAAGGAAAGATATTTCTTGTGTGCCTTATCTGTCTTTTCTCCGTTCAAGTTTCTATATTTGTCCTTTGTCCTCTGGATAGAATGAATTCCGAAAAACACCATATCTTTCTCCAAGTACTTTCGGCCTCTTTTGAAGCCGAGTTAACGAATAATGAAATGGCAAACACCATGACGAATCGTATACATTTAAATCAAGAGTAATAGGAGGAAAAAGTGGAGGGATAATTTACTATCGAATAGAATTTTACAAGAGCTAAAAGGAAGTCATGAAGGAAAACGTATAAAAGACATATTAGAATGTAACTGCTATATTCCAAGTTGATCTTTTGGGAGGTGGGGCAGCGTTTTAATCTATATATAGAGCGCTTCCAGAATTTGTTGTTTTTGTTTGTTATTTTTTCGTGTTATATGAAGGTGTTTTCAGTTAGAAGTTTTTTGTATTTAGTAGAATACTCATACAAAAATCTTAACAGTTCCATTTAATCTAACACACACACACACACACACACAAATATATATATATATATATATATATATATATATATATATCATTATCAAGTAGCGCTGCTAGCAATTATTTCCCTAACTCACTTTTCCAAACTGTCCCTAAAATCCATCGTTCTTGGTAGCTTTTCCAAAATACGTCCTATGTCCACACAGAGCTGATGTAGATAAGTTCTTGTTGGTCGGTCAACGGTTGCATGTCTATATCTAAGGTATATTTGTCTCTGGCTCCAACCAGTCCAGACTAGACACAATGTCAAATGACGTGAAGGTTGGATATTTTGAGAGGTTTTGGGGAGAGGAAGGTTGGACCCAAGCCCAAGCTCGAACCCTGCTGGTCTATGATGGTCATCGTCTCTCTTGGTGTAATGTGACCCGATGAGCCTAGCTGGGCATGGACCCCAATATAAGTCAAGGCATGGATGCCAGATTATTGTCTAAACTGGACAAAGACGTCCAGTGCTATTAAAAGGTGTCCATAATGCATCTCTCCGACCCGAAGGTGGCCCAACCGAAGTCTAAGTCCTTCGGGCTTCGAATCTGCCTTAGATGGACAATTCTCCGTCCGACACGAATACCAGACGGCTAGGGGAAATTAATGCAGTCGGCCTTAGCCCCGTCCATGTAAGTGGTCCACAGAAGAACGTCACTTATGAGTTCAACCTTGTTTTGCACATCTCCGTTCATCTTACATGGAGGGATTTAGAGATAGGAGGTAAGTAGCCGTACATATATCACTGCAATTATTTTAAATGACAAAACGTCAACAAATGTTATGTAGAGTCATGATATTATGATGTAAGAGATTGGTATTTCAACATTGTCAAATCTTAACACCAGTTTAAAACTACTGCAGACCTATATTTATTGTATAGGCACCCTATTATCCAGACCTTGTACTTATTTTACAGGACTCCAGTATCCAGACCCTTTACTTATTAAACATGAACCCCATTATCCAGGCTCTGCACTTATACATGCGCCCCATTATATTGCCCTTATGCTTATGCAGAGATTCTATTATCCAGCCCTTATATTTATTACAGAGGGTCACATATGTAGGTCCGATACTTATTGTATAGGCATATGGTTATACAGACATTATGCTTATAGAGAGGCCCCATTATCTAAGCCCTATACTTATTGTACAGGCGTATCATTATCCTGGCCCTATACTCATGATACAGGCTTTGTTATCCAATACTTATAATTCAGAGGCCCCATTATCTAGGCCCTATACTTATTGTACAGGCTTCCCATTATCCAGGTCTTATACTTATAAAAAGCCCCCATTATTCAGGCCCTACACATATTGTACAGGCATCTAATTATCAAAGCCCAGTACTTATCATATAGGCGCCCCATTAGCCAGGCCCTATACTTATTATACAGGTGTCCCATTAGCCAGGCCCTATACTTATTATACAGGTACCACATTACCAAGGCTCTACAGGTATTATAATGGCACCGAATCATCCAAGCCCTCTACTTATCATAAAGTGGCTCTTATCGTTTTGAATATAGTACATACTGAAATAACCGGTATACAGTTGAAAATAACTAATAATCTGGCATGCTGGGGGCCCTAGATACCTACTATCCCTATGCCAAATTATCTATTATGTCTACCGGTAAAACTGGACCGGCCAGTACATTGTTGGGTCCTCTTTTAGTGTGGAAGATGTTGTTTGGAGTAATGACCAAAACAACTGGACTGAATTAACTGAATTAATCTCTAGTTGGGTTATTCCATTCAAATTTTGACAAATAATCATTGAAAATGTATCCCCCCCCAACCTGATCGCCACAGCAAGGGGTTAAATAGTACAATCACTGTTCTTCTGCAAGTATGGCTTTGACTTTGAATAACCTTGGAAGTTTGATAGGCAATTGAATCAACTGAGAGCTTTTAGTTTTTACGTTCGCTTGGTGAACATTTTCTATCAAGTATTGTTCATTACGAAAACCATGTCTGTCGTTCCTTGCCGATATGACAACAACTTCCTCATCTCGACCTTCAACCATAAATCGAGAATCTTCGAGAAACCATAACGTAATAATACTGTTGGTTCAAAAGCATCAGGAGTAAATATCAGGAGTAAATATCATTATCATCATCATTATCGAGGAAGATCCTTGGCCAAGTCGGCTTGGGCTGTAGAATACACCGACTGCAGAGATAAAACTCCCCTAAAGAGTGTTCTGTGGTCCAGTCGTCTGTAGAATACAATGACTGTTTTTTTTTTTTGCAGAGGGGAAAGACGTACCCATCGAGTGTCCTGATATGACACTATACAATCTGATGGTGAGGTTCCTGTAAGTAAGTGACCTTTCGAAAGTTTTGCAGGAGATTCCAAAGACGTCTAAAGGTGTAGTTGAAGCCAAAAGCGATTTCTATTTATTGTTCAAAATATTTTTTTCATAATTTTGTTAAATAGATCTGATAAGTGATTTTGACTGTTATTTTAATTATTGGACATTTTTGACGAGAGTTTGCTCATCACCTCCTGAGTAATGGGCACGGCATCATTTTAAACTGTCATTTGATTGGTGCAAGTGAACTAAATCAATAAGTACTTGAAGCTCTGTTTCGATAGTTCTTTTTGATAGTTTCCGGTGGCCCAGGCTACGAAGGCTGTAGAATACACCAACTGCATCTATGCAGAGGAGTAAGACCCCCAACGAGTGTGCTGTGGCCCAGTCGGCTGTAGAATACAGCGACTGCATCTCTGTTGAGGGCTAAGACACTCCCTAGAACTAGTGCCCTAGATATAACATTGAACAATCTGATGGAGAAGTTCCAGTAATGCTGGAGCTTTGAGTGCAATGTGGAGTACCACTTTATTGCCATCGCTCCCACGTCCACTCTGGCCCGGAGTGGTGGCACCTGATAGGGTCCTATCTATGGGAACAATAGAACTAAACTATGTTGCTTGAGATGGGACTGTTTTGACATTCTAACTGCGTATTTAGGCTAAACTGAATTGCTTGAAATAGAAGTGTTTTAACATTTGAATTGCGTACTTATGCTAAACTGAACTGTTTAAAATGGAACAGTTTTTGTATGCTAAACTGAATTGCTTGAAACAGAATTGTCTTTTCACATTGAAACTGTTTACTCATGCTAAACTGAATTGTTTGAAAAAGAATCGTTTTGGACATTTAACTGTGTGTAAACAAAACATTACTTATACTAAACTAAATTGTTTGAAATAGAACTGTTAAGAAATTGATTTGAAATTAAATAATCTACAACGGTTTATACGCTATTAAGCCCAAACAAACCAAGCCAAACTAAGCTGTGCACTTAGGATAAAATGAATTGTTTGAAATAGAACTGTTTTACATTTAAACTGCGTACGTAGGGTAAACTTAAGTGCTTGAAATAGAACTGTTTTCACAATCTAACAGCGTACTCTTGCATGGCTGAATTTAAATTTTAGATATAACTGTTTAGATGTATAGAAATGGATTTGGCATTAAATAACCTACAATGGTTGATATGCCATAAAAATTCAACCAACAAGCCAAACAGTTATGACATGGTTCCGTGTGCACACGTTTTTTTAAACACTGGTGAATTTGTACTTGTCCCACCGAGAGCTTTTCGTTTTTATTTCATGTAATGTTTTAACTGGTGAAGTTTGTCAGGTCGTAATGGTGCTACGAGTGGCAAACTTCAGAACCACTTGTTCATTGATTGAAATAAAGTCACCTGGAAGACGTCAAAGTATTCTAACTCGAAAAATGTCCAGAGAGAGAGACAATCTGTTATGAAATCTTTTGCAGGCTCAACCTTTGACAGGATTCTAACGTGGGATTGACAAATAAAAAAAGTTCGGGCAAATACCCTTCGGATAGGTATGAAACCCCTTATCCTCCCAGCTATGGGTTAAATAGTATCACTACTGTTCTTCTCGGAGATTAGCTTTGGCATTAAATAACCTTCAAAGGTTGATATGCCATTAAACAAAGAAACCAAACCAAACCAAACAAAACCAAAAATTCGTTAAGACAATAGCTAAATGGGGCAACCTATTCCACTTAACTAGATTCAATTGCACCAAACTTGTGATTATCAAAAATGTGGGAGGTATATTTGTCTCATATATATATATATATATAAGTATTGTCATCCACAGACATATAGTTTTGTCCCATCAAAACTCTTCCGTGTGGCTAGACGCGGAGGTTCATTCAAAAAGTTCCTAAGCTTCCATCAGACGTTAGATTTGTCGCATACCTCTCACCTTTGTCGGGGTTTCATCTGCCCCGAAACTAAGACAGAAATATGGATGAGATTTCTAATTTTATAAGAAGTGGTAGTATGTTGCCATTGCAAAATTCTTCTTCTACGGCATTTTTTTTTTTTTGTGTGACTCATATCATTTCAATGACCTTCCTATATATATATATATATATATATATATATATATATATATCGAACAGGAGTGAGAGAGAGAGAGAGAGAGAGAGAGAGAGAGAGCAATATATTATCAGTGTATTTTTCCATCTGAGTAAATGTCACTTGATTTTCATTTTTTTTCCATCAAAAGATTAAACATTTTCTTACCCTTCCTGTATTTGTCCCATTCGTTGAATTCAAACCTCTTGTCCATGTACTTGACGCCAGCAGCGGCGAACATCATACGAAGGATCTCGGCACGTCCGCGGCCATTGAAATAGTACAGAGTGTAGTTAGGCATGGTGACTTTGAATCAAAGAAAAAAATGGACAGCCCAGCGTTTGTTTATCAACAATGCGAGTTGTTTTCTAACTGCCGAGTGCAAAAGCTGAACAGATTTTATAGCCTATTCTGACTCATACATTTAATTTGGCCCGTCAAACAAGGTCTGTTTTGGTTCCGCGTCTCCAGACAGCAATTCAATATTTTCCCCAAAAGTACAATGCCTTTTGGCTAATAGGAATGACCAATAGTACAAAAATTTCAAAGACAATAATTGTGGAAATAGTCTATTGTTCTTTTGCAGTACTCGTCATGCGGTCAAACCCGATGCAGTTTTACGAATTTCTTTAGATTATGACTGTAAGTCTACGAAATAATATGTCTCAGCGTTTTAATTAATGATAATAGCAGTTTACATATTCGTCAATAAAAGACATACAACGTCATCGTGTTGTTTGAAATGGTATCACAGTGCGTTAGTAAGTTTGCATTTCAACAAAGATATATTTACAATTATATCTACACTAACCGATAATAAAATTGCAACATCATGGTATTGATTTTGCCCGTTGTGTAGCCTGTGCATGCAAAGTGTAATATATATTTTATATTTCGTTCGTGGTGTTGTCTGTGCTGAGAAAAGTGTTGTATGTAGTCTGGAGACATTTTTCAAACCCTTAGGCAAGGAATACTACATCACAGGTGGACATTCGATACTTATCTGTCTACGCCAATCCATAAGTAAATCTTCGCGTATACTGGTTCGTTGTAGGCAATGGATAAGCCTACACGAGATCAAATCCTGGATGAAACTTTTTATATTTTTGGTATGGCGAATTCATTTTCCTCATCATCACTGTCATGTTTGTAACACTAACTTCTTTGATAATTTCTCGTAATCCGTCTCTATCGGACATCGATCTTAGAAGGAAGTTACCTACCAAGTAAGAGAAACTCACAAAAAGTGAGCGGATAGAAAATGCTCTTTTAGCCACTTTCATTTCCACCGAGCAGTTTAACTCCATGTTTGTTTTGGGGTCATCAGGAGAGAATGTGCATCGTTTCGGGGCCTTGCACATTCTCACCTGATGACTCCAAAACAAGCATGCAGTTTAACTGCTCCGTGGAAATGAGAATGGCTAAAAGAGAATTTTCTATCCGCTCACTTTTGGTGAGTTTCTGTTAC
This sequence comes from Sepioteuthis lessoniana, assembly GCA_963585895.1. NCBI lineage: Eukaryota > Metazoa > Mollusca > Cephalopoda > Myopsida > Loliginidae > Sepioteuthis > Sepioteuthis lessoniana. The sequence goes on from OY757942.1 coordinate 13,232,103, forward strand.
TTGGTAAGTAACTTCCTTCTAAGAGATCGATCTTATATTTAAGCCTAACCCAGAATTTCAAAGTGAAAATCATGTGACCGACTTATATGCCTGATTGGCTTGTATTCTGCACTCTTTTCATTTATAAAAACAAACCTTTAAATTATTCTAAATGTCCTTTTAGTAGAAAACATTTTCAATGAATTTTTTTTTTTTGAAAAGTTCTCCGAATCCCATTATAATCTAGTGGGGTCGTCGGGAAATGTTTAGAGAGATACATATCAAATAACTTTTTTCGTTAAACCGGAATTTATTCAAGGTTATTTTCTTGGTTCAGCTGTAAAATAATTAAGGTGGTAATTAAATTTACCAATTATTTTATTGGTAATTGACTATATTAATTATTTAAATATTTATTTTGGTGAGGTTGTGGACTGGTTACAAATCTTTGAGTGTAAGTGCACTTCGTCACATAAGTTCATATGGTGTAATTCTTGCCCACGTGGGAGATGGCACGTTTGACAGATTGTTTTGTAGAACATTGAAGTGACGTGTTTTCAAATCCAGATGTTCTTAAAAGTGAACAAGACGTTTCGTCGATTTTGGTTTAAATTAAAAGAAAGTTAATGACACGTGTTTAATATGAATTGCTGATGCTATAATCAAGAAGATATTAGAAAAGATAATTTGGGATTATGGGGAGTTGAGTTTGAAACGCAAAGAAAGAAGTTGGGAATGATGTTGGCGCGAATCTTTGTAGCTAAAAGCGAGATTCGTTCATAAAGTCTTACAACATCATTCCCTCTGCTCCTGCTAGAATTATAGTAGTTGGTGACAATAGTCGAGGGTAACCAAAAGGTTCCCTTTTCGATAGCTACTACACCAACGTGTAGGTGAGGGCGCTACTCCTTTCCCTGGATTGCTTCACTTTACCCTTGATCCGTACCGTATAATGCTGAGTGTTAAGCTACGAGGCATCAAGTACTATTTTTGAGTCTTTGGCATTGAGTCTTTGGGATTTAGCCCAGGTCTCTCGGGCCATTGACGGACACTCTAACCGCTAGGCCAATGTCCGGTTTATTTTTCATATATCGAAGAACTGTCAAATATTTATTTTACAAATTTTGATTTTGCACATGGTCTAACATATTACACTGCGAAAAATATTTCAGAAAAATAAAACGTTTGAAAATAATCTGCATTAAGAAAAAATTTATAACACATTTAATCCTTTGTTCAATGGTGGCTTTTGACTATTGAGGGTCGTCTAAACAATAATGGAGACACTTTGACAACGTGCGGGTCATCCCATAAATAATGGTGACTTTTGAATATGTGAGGGTCATCCAATAAATAATGGAAAATTTTGACAAAATGAGGGTCATCCCATAAATGATGGTGACTTTTGACTATGTTAGGGTCAGCCAATAAGTAATGGTGCCAATATAATGAACTGCTTTGTCAATTTAAAAGTGGGAGGGACTTTCTTATGCCAGAAGACAGTCAGCATGGCTTTTTAATCACCATGCCTCCGGATTTTTTTTTCTTTATCGCAGAGTCAGTGGTTTTCTATTCCATGTCTGTCTTTTTGACTTGGGCTCGCAGTAACCAACTTATGTTTAATATTTTTGTGAACATTTTTGACTAAAAATTAACTTTTCATACACATCCATTATCCGTTGGTGAATTTCACATTGTTTGCACTTTTCTGACACCAAAAATGGGATGTATGACCTCTGTTCATGCATGGAGCTCTCAGTTCCATTTGCCGCCATTTTGAACAGCCTTAAAAAAGAATTGTATTTTACTTTTTCGAAAATTTCCCTTATCTATTTAATGCCATTATATGTATATATATATATATATATATATATATGTGTGTGTGTGTGTGTGTGTGTGTGTGTGTGTGTGTGTGTGTGTGTTTACACTTTGTTAGCTTGCTTCATGACTGGAGATAATTGCATATTTCTTTACAATGTTTGAATTCGTACAAAAGCCAGGATTTGTAAGGCGAACAGGTCATTTCTTTCTTCATATATTGACTCAGCTCTCAACACACATATTTTAACATTTTAAACCAAGCTCTGTAATGTCAGTCAATCATAAAAATAATATCCCGTTACAGGGTTTGGTCGTGGTACGGCTCCTTTTTTACTGGATGTTGGGCAGCTCAGGTTGGAATACAAACTTTTCCTTCTCCTACACCGGTTGTTATATCAATTCGAAAAAGCCTTGTCTACAATATTATTTAACTTGAGCTCTAGGATAGATACCATTCCTATGAATGAAAACACTCAAATTAGGGAGCTGAATCCATTCCCTAAAATATATTTTTTAAATCAATGATATTTTTGAAAAATAAAAAGAAGTCATTATTTTTTCGTGTGTAAAATCAACCCTTTATTCAATAAAATAAATTTAAAATATTTTGAATAAATAAACATTCATTTACTTTTATTTTCTATTTACTCTGAAAAGATTTACAACTTTATCTGCATAATTAACTTCACTGTTTCTTTTATTAACTTCGTGGTGACTTCTATCTCTTTTTTTTACCAGCTGGTATTAGAGCGGCTCTTCAGGTATCCAGAAATCTTAGGATGGCCAGCGACGCGGTTGTAGAGGGCCATCATTTTGGGGTAGTTGCTGAACATGGATTGGTTCTCTAAATACATGTTCTCCAAACAACAGTAGAGCATCATATCACACCACATCATCTGCGCAGGCAAGGAATACAAAGAAAAGAAATAAAGATATTCGTTTAAAGTAGGAATAGGCCAAGAGTAGACATGTAGCTAACAAATATTAATGAAAGATTTTTTTGTTATTATTATTGAAACTGAAAATAAACAATAAAATTGATTGTTGATGAAAACAACTTATAATCAGTAGATGGCCTCTTGCTGTTAAATGGAAATGCATTGAAAATGATATTATTGTAAAAAAAAAAATAAACTGAATTGTTTGAAATAGAACTGTTTCATTATTTAACTGTGTGTAAACAAGTGACTGATTTTCATTGAATAGCTTGACACATATAGCAATACTTGGAACTATTTCCCTTGTTTTAAAAACGTTATCAGCCAAATGTGTTCACAAATCACATTTATACAATACATATCTATAAAAAGGATTTGGCATTAAATATCCGACAATAGTTGATATGCCATAAAACCCAACCAAAATGAATCAAGTATTTCTCTTCAAAACTGGGAATCGTGAATGACAATATCAAACATAAATTTTTGTCCGTTTTAATACACAACCTGTATATCAAAAGATTGTAGGTACACAGTCTTCCTTATTCTTGACATCTGTTTGTTTAATTTAATATCAGTGTAAGTTAAAAATTGATGCACTGGTTGTCTTTAATTGGAATCATTTTGAGATGAGGCTTCTTAATCTGAGAATTAATTTTTTTATTTTATTGCGGACTTTTTGTCCTCATCTTGGTAGTTTGTTTTTTGTGTTGTTTCTTTTTTCACTACGTTTCGGCCAAATTTCACCTCTGGCCTTCTTCAGGTGATTTTTACCGCGACCTCGGATAGGAATGATGAGTCTTGTAACCGTATCCTCAGTAATTACTGCCTTCCATAGTTGTTGTCTATCACACCACGTTTTTGACCAAGTAAACCTCTGGCCGGCTTGGGTAGGATTTGAAACCGCTATCTTCTGACAATGCTCACTACCAAGATGAGGACAAAAAGTCCGCAATAAAATGAAAAAAATTAATTCTCTGATGCACTGGTATATAAAGAATTTAAAGAGCTATTAAAAAAGGTGTAAGGAACCTAATTTTTCTTTTTAATGGAAATGAAGACGGGTTTTCTTTTAAAGAATGGTATATACATAAAGCTAAATATGCGTACCATGTCTCCCATGAAGAAGTTGTTTCCACCATTGCGCATGCCCAGAGTTCTCTCCATGAAGGGCATCACTCTGTTGAAAGTATTCATATACCTCCAGTACATGTAGTTCTGAAATAAGAGTAACGGTATTTCTTTAGTAAATGTGAAAATAGATTTAAAAAAAAAATATTAATGCGTTTTTACATAAATCGGAATAGAGAATTTCTCAATGTTTGATATAAATACAGATGTACGGAAAGATTCAGTAAATAATTATCATTTAGCAATTTAATCACTAAAATAATTCTGTTTTCAATGATCTCAAAATTTAACAGAAATGTTGAAATAGATTAAGATTCGATGTTTAATATTAAATGTATTTTCTTTTCTCGTAAATTGCATAGATATACCTAAAAAGAAACAAACGTAAAAAAATTTAAAAAATATTTTGAATTAGTCAAATAATTAGATTACGAAATTATATCGATTTTTCTGGAACACCAAGATGAGTGTCACCATTTCAGATTTTTTTTCCATTCGCTTTTCCCATATATTTGTTTCAGGCTCTGTCTACGGCTAACCCAGTCGGCTAGGGCCGTAGAATACACTGACTGCTTTTCTGCAGGGAGGTAGAATTCAGCAAATTAAACAAGGAGACTGTGAGAAACGTTCACATAAGACTTCGAAGTTTTCTGGAAGCAATGTTTGAAGCAAATGGCGATTTCTTTCAATATATTTATGATATGTATGTAATTTTGGTAAAAATACCGGATATACAATTATTTTTGCATTATCTAGAAGACAATTTACACGTCTCTCTCTCTCTCTCTCTCTCTCTCACACACACACACACACACACACACACACACACATATATATATATATATATATATATATATATATATATATATATATATATATATCAAATAATGAATTACTTACATCATAATTATTGTCACCGCTTCCCATATCAGAACTCATCATACCATCATTTCCAAACTGGAAAAGAAATTTAAAAAATAGCTTTTTATTTGCGTATTGCAAAATTCTTAATCTTTTTGTCTGAGGTTATTTCAAGATTGTCAAAAATGGATTTGTTTTAGACTCAGAGCAATGGAGATTGAAAAATGTCTTTATAGAAAACCTAATTAAGTTTGCGAACAAGATAGATATTTGCTGTGTCTAAACAGAAACTAACTCTCATAAACAGGTGATAGATAGATAGATAGATATGCATAGACAGAAATTGATAGAGAGAGAGAAAGAGAGAGAGAGAGAGAGAGAGAAAGAAGAAGAAGAAGAAGAAGAAGAAGAAGAAGAAGAAGAAGAAGAAGAAGAAGAAAGGAAGGAAGGATAGAGAGAGATAAATATAAACTGAAGTTGATACATAGATTGATAGAGAGGGAGACAGAGAATGAGAGAAAAAGATTAGAAACTGAAATAGATAGATAGATAGATAGATAGAATCTAAGAGAGATAGATAGATAGATACATACATACATACATATATACATACATACATACATACATATGTGATAGATAGATAGATAGATTCTTTTATTCAGACATTTGAAAAAAAACCGGAAAGAACAACAATTGAGGAAATAACTGGTATTAATCCTCTTATCACAATGAATAGCCATTAACTGGTGCCTTATTTAATTTTATTAATGTCTATTTTACAATAGAATCTTAGCAAACCCGTTTCTCACGATAGCGTCTCGCGTGATATTGACATGAAACGTTGATCAAATTCAAAATGATTAAGTCTCCCTTAAGCGTCTTCACTCCCACTCTTCATCATGAAAATCTTCATCATTGCAAAGGAATAATCAACCATATAATCACAACTGAAGATGCCCATATTGTTTTATCAGTCATCATTTACATAGCATATGACCCACGTGTTACCTAAAGTCTTCGTGTCTTAATAGTTGTCGAAGGACATTTTAGTTACAATATGAGATCTTTGCTTTTCTGTTTCTATAGATAATAAGTGAAAAGATAAACTTAATTGTCAAAATATCTGAGATGAAACTTGTTAATTATTATAATATAATATATTAGGACTATTGACAAGATCTTTATTGTCATACACACAACGTTTCGGCCGATATGTTATTCTGCCTTCTTTAGGTATTTCATGTCAAACAGCACATGGAACTGAACTGAACTGAAAGTGTTTCTGCATGAAATCATCTGAAGGCACCAGGTTCAATCCCAATAACAGGTAAGAATAGCAAGGAATACTTACTATAACTTTACACTTGTACCTAGTCGTGGTTAGAATTTGAACTGTCAACCCCTGCGGTTCAAATAAAAGGAATAGTTCGAGATTTTGTGTGAACTACCGAATTCGACTTGAAACACCTGAAGAAGGCCAAAGGATATATCAGCCGAGACATTTTGAGTTAAACAATAAAAATGAAGTCAATAGTCCGATTATCTTAAGTGATAACAAATGAAGTTATAAAATATTGATTAGATTTGAAATAACATTATGTACTTTTAATGTCTTTTGGTATTAAGGATTATTTTTAACACAGGTTTTTCCTTCTTGAATAAAATGGCTTAAAATATAAAGCAATGATTTCATTTAAAATGAGTTTCTTAGTACCTCATTACCGATTCATTGGCTTAGTGGTACAGTATATGTTAATGGCCCGGATAACCGGGGTTCAATCTCAGATCGAGTCATACCAAAAACTCAAAAAACGGTACTCGGTTTCTCCTTGTTTAACACTCATCTTTATAAAATACGCTTCAAGGGTAAAGTGGAGTAATCCAGGAAAAGGAGTAATGCCCTCCCCTACACCTCGGTGTAGTAGCTATTAAAAAGGGAACTTTTGGGTAGCCCTCAACTACGGTCACCAAATCACTTTTTTTCTTGCTTAGTACCTCATGTAGTCGTGAATAAATTCGTAGAAATACTCATTATTTACAAAATACTCGACATTTGTATAAAATTTATGCCTTTAAGTCCTAATGGTCGTCTGTAGACTTTTTGGAATCGATATAATATCTTTGTTACTCTGTAGAAATACTGGGCAATAAAGTTCATAAAAAGTTGATTTGCCCTGTAGGCTGGGGTTGTAGAATACACAGATTGCTTCTCTGCAGAGGGTTAAGACCCCACAAGCCCAATGAGTGTCCTAGATATGACACAAAACAATCGGATGGCGAAGTTCCAGTAATGCTGGAGCTTTGGGGAATGCAGAGTACCCCTTCATTGCTTTTGCTCCCAGGTCCACTCTGGCCTAGAGTGGTAGCTCCTGATAAGGTCCTATCTATGGATTCAATAAAACTAAACTGCATATTTATGCTAAACTAAATTGTTTGAATTAGAATTGTTTGACTAAACTGAATAGCTTGAAATTGAAATGTTTTTGACTATTAAACTGTGTACTTACATTCAAACTGCATGCTTAACTGAATTGTTTGAAATGGATTTTTTTTTGACATTGAATATATAATTACACTAAACTGAATTGTTTAATATAGAACTGTTTTGACATTTAACTGTGTGTAAACAAAATCTGTACTTATTCTAAACTAAATTAGCTGAATTAGCTGAATTAGAATTGTTTGAATAAACTGAATAGGTGGAAATAGAAATGTTTTTGACAATAAATCTGTGTACACATGCTAAACTGAATTGTTTGAAATAGAACTATTTGCATAAGAATAGATTTGGTTTTAAATAACCTATAAAGGTCGATATGTCATAAAACCCAAACAACCACACCAAACCTACAACGATGATCGGATTTGAAATGACTGACTCACCCTGAAGCGTCCGTTCTTCCAGTGGTAGTACCTCATGTAATCGTGCATGATTTCATAGAAGCAGTCAGCGATGTAATCACACCTCATCATGTCCATGTTGCTCTTGGGGTAGAAACCTGACGCGAAGAAACGATATAAAAACATTATGAAAAATATTATATGTATACTGTACCATAGTATATTTTTGTATAGTACGGATTATTAGTGGTAGAGCTTATATATCTGAGTTAGGAGGACATTGAATCAGACACAATCTTGTTTAGTATCTGTCAATATCTGGCCGATTCGATAATTGGACCAAGTTTCTCTCTTCCTTTCCGTCTCTCTGTCTGTTTCTTTCTCTCTCTCTCTCTATATATATATATATATATATATATATAAAGGAGTAATCAAGTTGTAAGTATATATATATATATATATACAACTTGATTGCTCCTAATTTAGATAAAATAGATTACTCATATATATATATATATATATATATATATATATATACGCTCCCCCATGGGAGTTGACCACTCTGGCGAAGGAATTGTCGGCTGCCGCAAGCGTAATGCAAAGCTCTTCGAAAGAATTGAGCACTCTGGTAGCCGATAGGGTATGAAAAATGTAAACAAAGGCTGCTGCTGCTGTTGCTAAAATAAATACCTTAAAAATTCCCTTAGCCAACGCTTGGTGGTCGAGAGGTCTGAAACTTAGTCTAACGTAAAGTTGGACGGGTTTCGATCCCGGCTTCAAGCGTCCTGCGTGTCTAGCCACACTGAAGAGTTCGGATAGAACGAAACAGTCTGTCTGTGGATGACAATATATATATATACATATACATATATATATATATATATATATATACTTACAACTTGATTACTCCTAAATTAGGTATAATAAGATTCATAACAATATAAACTGAAGACAATTGCTTTCACTATAGACATGTAAAAAATTTATTTGGCATCTGATAATTATATATATATATATATAGGCTCAATTGGCCTAGTGGGTAGAGTGTTCGCCAATGGTCAGGGAGAGCTGTGTTCAATACAAGGTCATTTGATACCAAAGACTTTAAAAATGGTACTCGATTCCTCTTTGTTTAACGCGTAGAAACATAAGATACGTATCAAGGATAAAGTGGAGCAATCCAGGGAAAGGAGTAGCGCCATCCCCTACATCTCGGTGTAGTAGCTTTTGAAAAAGGACCCTTCTGATCGCCCTCGACTACGTTCGCCAACTTTACTTTATATATATATGTATATAATTTTTGCCAGATGGTATATGCTAAAATCAGAATCTGTCCTTGAGAATGAAACGCACAAACTTCACTGGGATTTTGAGATATGAACAAATCCCCAAATCCCGACCAGACGACTACACCAAGTGATAATTAACAAGAAAATGATAATCTGGTGAATAGTAGACGTAGCGGTCCCAGCCAAGTACAGAATAAAAATCAAAGCAAACGAAAAAAAATGATAAATACTTAGATCTTGCCAGAGAACTAAAAAAAGCCGTGGAACATGAGTGTTACAGCGTAGCCAGTTCTAATTATTTCACTTGGAACGATCCCCAAAGTCTTCGTAAAAGTTCTAGAAGAGATGGAATTAGGAGGACGAGTGGGAACTATCCAATCTACAGATTTGTTTGGTTCCACCATAAGACCGAAAAGAGTGCTGGAGAACTGAGGAGACTTGCTGTCACTCAGACTCCAGTGAAAAGATCATCAGCCAACGCTGGTAAGAAAAACTCGAAAAGAGTAATATCATAAATTCATAATATATATATATATATATAGTAGAGCAGACTAGGTTCTTCAACCTTGGTGAGGCAACTAGACTAGGAGAAGGAAAACACTGAATTCAAACCTGTTAAACTCCACTTAAAAATTGACCTTGTGTCATATCCTGCCCGAAGCAGAGGGGTTGGTAAATATATATATATAAATATCTTTTTAAAAAATTTCGGTCTCTTTAGGATTAGAAATTTATTTCTATCCTGGTAAGAGCATTGATATGAATCAATAACTCCAAAAAAAATTTTAGCTGGACTTCTTCAGATCAAACACGGAGGTAATGAATACTGCCAGAATGGAGGTAGTCTCAGGAGGGAACTGGGGAAGTCTCTTCCAATATAATGTTACTTCAGAGTTTTTTTTTCTTTTCCGGTTGAGACCATAATAAACTAACTAGACGTAATTTTTACTTCCCTTTCTTCCATAATTTAAACTTTATTTTAATGTAACTCATTACGTTTAACTATAATTTAAGGAATTACAACAAAACTAACATTTCTATTAAACATCAGCAAAGACTACAATTAAATCAATTACAGCAATACTTATCTTAAACTCCAAATTATCCAAACGTCTATTTACCCCACTCCTTTTTTTGAAATGCACTTACGTCTCACCTTACATGGTGAGATATTATTGTAAAAAGGTAATTAAAACTTTCGTCCAGTTAGTTAGCATTGGTCTCAACCGGAAAAGGAAGAGAAACCGGAAGTAATCTTAAATAGAAGGAGACTCCCCCCACTTCTCACCTAAGACCGCCTCCCATTCTGGTAGTATTCATTAACTCCATGTTAGATCTGAAGAATTCCGACTATAAATTTTTCTGAGTAATTGATTTATATCAATGCTCTTAACAGGATGGAAATAAATTCATAATCCTAAAGTGACCGAATTTTGGTTTTTCTTGAAGGATTCCTTGCTCTGTGATATCATTAACATTGAGCTCTTTATCAGGAATATTTGAATATTCAAATTTTGAATAATTTAATTGTCAGACGGAATTGTTCCCTACTAAGGAATTATCGGATTGAAGAATACCTATATATATATATATATATATATGTGTGTGTGTGTGTGTGTGTGTGACATAACCGAATTAGCGTATACATTACCGTATATATATATATATATATATACGTGCAATATTTTCTCTTTTAAACATGTTTTAAGACCGATACTTGAGCCATGCAGATAGAATTTAATTGAAAACACCTCCATACTACACAGAGAAAAAACAACAAAAACTTTAAATTATGCATCTCTGTACATTAAGTCAACATAACGTTTTTTAATGAAGATCAACTTCGAATACAGCAGCCATATTCTCAAATGCCTTGATCATATTTACCAAAAATTCGTACTCTTACTTCGAGTATAAAATTTCTTCCGTAAATTTCTCTCCCATATTTTCTCCCTCTTCCTCTTTCCAAGATGATATATGACTCTTAATTGTACTTATTATTGATCATTCCCTCCCACGCAGGTGGAGCCAGTTTGGGCTGAAATTACTAGGGAAACATACGGTAACTTCCTAGATATGTAATATAATTGCTGACGGATTTCGTTTTATATATCTTGAATTTGGGTTTAGTTAGGCTGAGAACATTTCGGCTCAGTGCATTGGTTATTTCGGCGCAAGCATGAGCGCAGGTGTTCACACACATGCGGAGCAGACGTGTCATTCAGTGATGTCACAATAAAAAACCCAGATAGATGATGAGACCAGGGATGTGAGTGACGTCACGTAAGGGAAGCGTAGGCTGAGATTTGAGAAAAGTCAGTTAGTTGAGATTGAGACCTGGGCGAGGTCTGACGAATTTGTGCGCTACGGGTGCCGCGCGTGTTGGTGGGGGCAGATGGAAACGTCGTCACAGAAAGATTGTGCCTCTCTCTTCCTTATGTCGAAAAACCTTTTAACTCAAAGGTAATAAAAAGTTTCGTGCCTGAACTAAGAATTCGTAAGTGTTTTTCGTGTTTTGGGATTCCTATGTTATCTATTTATGAGATATGAACAGTCTATGTACGTTACACATTTCAAATATTCATGTATGGCTATGTTCCAGATACATTCCATCCAAAAGTCAAATGGCATATACAGAGATTGAATAGATCAATGTAATTTTATTTTATATATATATATATATATCAACGGCCGAAAGTAAATACGTTTTTAAAAATCACAAACTGCACTAAAAATGAAGATGAACGTCCAATATAATCTCTGATTTAGTTGATATTGGGTATATATATATAAATTTCATTGAGCATAAAAGACATTTTCTGCTGTATATTTTCTTATGGATCCGTTTGTATTGCCGTATTGCTTTTATCGTTTCTGTGAATCAATGTTTTCAATATTTTTTTTCACAGAAACATACTCCCCACTGATCCTATAAAAAGATAAAACCTATTATATATTATAAGTTTAAAACTTCCAACTTAGTCATTAGAAATAATTCCTCTCCCTCGATTGGAGTTTTTCAAAAAAAAACAACGTTATATATCAATATAAATGTCCTTTAGGAGATTGTATCTCTGCTAATAATAATATATATGTTGGTTTAACCTCAACTATCCTCTCGAGGAGACTTACAATGCACCTTTCTGATACAAGTTCAATAGCTCAATATTTAAAAAAACATTCATGCCCAACAACAGAATTACGGAAAATTCTTACCGACAACCCAACAATATTAAAACATCAAAATAATAAACAAAAACTACAGATTCTCGAAGCACTACATATTAGAAACACGCAAGCGACACTTAATAGAATTAATTTGCAAACCAGTGCTAATGTACTTAAATGTCTTTAGCTACTGACACTATTCATAGAAACCCATTTAAAAACAAACGCTATACTCTTCAACAGGAAAGAGGCTCTTACATATTTGTAATATGCAAAAACAAAAGTTACATCACTTTGAAATATATCCTCCCCTGATGATGTCCCAAAGTCGGGTAGAAAGTACTAGGGATATAAACTAGTATAGGAGAAGGAAAACTCTGAATGTAAACCTGTTAAACCCCGCTTAAAAATTGACCTTGTGTCGTATCCTGCCCAAGCTGAGGGGTCGGTAAATATATATATACAACTATGGCCAATACATAAATCAATTCCCGCCGAATACGATAAAAGCAATACGGCAATACGAACGGATCCAGAAGAAAATATGTACACAGAAAATGTCTATTATGTTCAATGAAATTTGTATTAACGAAGAAATGATGCTGCCAATATATATATATATATATATATATATATGGATGCTGCAATTTTTCATTACTTATATATTCGTTTATAATGCTAATACTTTTCAAAGTATTTGATGATAGGTTCTTACTATTGACGAAACTACGTTGATTACATGTCATATCTTCCCCTATCAAATTTAATATTTGATTTGAAAGCAATTTATCAGAAAATGACCGTTAATTGCTTTTTAAATGTATCGACATTTTTTATTTTTATTTTAAGTTATTACAATTTCTGATTTCCAAATGTATAAAATCATTTGATATTCAAAACATTTCCCCAACAATTTACTAATTGCATAGATAAAACATTCATTTGATGTTAAGTATTTTTAAGTTTTAGGGTGTATTTGATCCGGTTTCATATTTTACAAGCCTCAAACTTGGATAATATTAGTTTTAGGCCTTCAACTGCTTAGTTCAAAGACAAATACTTACCATATTCACGGGCCAAGTACCTGGCAATGGCCATCGTCTCGGGCATCCTCATGCCACCGTCCATCTCCAAACAAGGGAGGTAATTGCACGGGAAATCTGAAATAAAATGAAAATATAATTGGATTGGTTGTATCTTGTTTTTGCATATCAATTTTTTTATTTGTTTGGTATCAAATCGTTTATATATATATATATATATATATATATATATGCATTAGTTGAAAGTGAATAGTTTATAAGTACAATCTTTAAAAATACAAACCCAAGCTAATTTGTTAAATTTTTCAAGTATCGCTTTTTTTTTAAGTAATCGTATGCCCAGTCGACTAAGGCAGTAGAATACACCGACTGCACCTCTGCAGAGGGGTATGACGCTCCTCCAATGAATGTCCTGGATATGACACTAAACAATCTGATTGTGAGGTTCCAGTAAAGCTGGTAGCACCTTATACGGTTCTATCTATGGGTCAAATAAAATTAACTGCGTAATCATGCTAAACAGAGTTGTTTGAACTAGAACTGTTTTTGACATTTAAACTGCGTAGATATGCTAAACTGAATTGCTCGATATAGAACTGTTTTGACATTTAACTGTTTGAATTGGAACATTTGACATTTAGATTGTTTGAATTCATTATCATCATTATCATCATGTCGTACCGTTAGCATGGATATCCACGACCATCTCTCGCCACTTCCCCCTATCGATCATCGCCTCTGGCAGGTCTTCTTGCCACGCCATCAGTATGGATATCCCTGACCCTTTCTCGCCACCCTTCTCTATCGTCCATTGCTTCCGTCAGGTCTTCAGGGCTTCAGGAGTACGTCACTTATGAGTGCCTACTTCTTAAGCAGTGTCCTGCATGTCTGGTTCGTCTAACTTGGATAGTTTTCGTGATTAGTTGTAAGTGGCTATACAGCTGCTGCTTTAAGGGGTGCTTCCTCCAGGATTTGTTTAACATTGCTTGCGGCATTCTTGTGTAGTTGCCGTCAAGATTTTTCTCCATACGTTTAGTTAGCGTCCATGTAGTGCGTCCATATAGCAGTATCGACACGACCGCTGCTTGGGAAAAACTGCGCGCCATTTTATCGGTCATGTCTGACTTCCAAATATTTGATTAGTAAACGAATAATTTTTTAGGAAAGAATTTCAAACTAGCCCCAAATCATTTGTTTTCACCCAGATAGATGGTTATACATGTAACGTGTAAATGAATAGTCAGTTGGTAATCCTTTTTTTAATGAGTTAGGAGCTAATTTTTTGGCAAAAATATTGCTATTGTACACGCACAGTTAAATGCTTCCAAGAATTGCTACCTAAAACAAATAATTTTATTAAAATATTCATCATTTGTTTGCACAAAGAGAAATGGTTTCAGATATTACTCACACCAACTGTTTTGCTTGGACAGTTTCAAGTATTGCTATGTATTAGCAATAATTCAATGTTTGCTCACAAATAGTTTCAAATAATCCTATTTAACACTAATAATTCTATTTAAAATAAACCATTTCTTTGTATTCTGTAAAATAGTTTCAAGCAACGCTACGTAGCACTAAGGATTCCGTTTCCAATCGGTAATTTGTTGCACAAAATTAAATTATTAAACAGTTCTGTTTGATCCATAGATGGGACCGTAACAGGTATTACCAATCCGGATCAGAGTAGAGTTGGGAATAATGGCAATGAAGGAGAACACCGCATTTCCCAAAGCTCCAGGACTTGATGAAGATGATTTACTTCTAAATCAAGGACAATCGTTCGTGTTCGGAATGGGGGTTCTTATCCCTTTGCAGAGATGCAGTCGGTGAATTCTTCAGCCTTATCTGTACTCCTCCCAGGTGTAATATAAATAATTTGCAAACTGCTCTACGGTGTCATATAACTAATGATAATAATAATCCTGAGTAAATGATTGAACAGTTCTATATGGGACCCTTACAGGGACTACTATTCTGGGCCTGAGCGAACCTGGAGGTTATCGCAGTGAAGAGATACTCAGCATTTTTCAATGCTCCAGGATTAGAACCTCACAATCGGATACAGTTTAGTGTCACCCACAGGACACTCGTTGATAGAGGGGTCTTCCCTGCCTGTTAGTGTGCATTCAGCAAATTCTGCAGCTCCAGCCTACAGAGCAAGGAGTTGAGTAATTTCATATATGTATATCCATATACAATGGAGAGAGTCGACGTGGTGCTGGACTACGGAACCGTAATAAGCGAGTTCGAATTCCACTTACTCTTTTAAGTTAACTCTGAGACTCATACTCTTGGCAAGTATCCCTAACAACTATTGGTTAAATCATCATCATGTCGCGATGGTAGCACAGATATCCGTGACCCTCTCTCGCCCCTCCTCCATATCGTACATCGCTCTTGGCAGGTCCTCAGGACAACATCCCGTATCCTCACACAGCTGTTGAATGTATGTTCGTGCTGGTCGTCCTGCTTTTGCACGGCCATGTGTGGGGGTCCATAAGAGTACATCTCTTATGAGTTCGTCCCTGCTTCTCCAGCAGTGTCCTGCATATCTGGTTCGTCTAACTTGAATAGTTTTCGTGATAGGAGGCAGGTGGCCGTACAGTTGGTGTCTTGTGGGGTGTTGTCGCCAGGACTTGAAAGTACTGAAAACGTAACTTTCCTAAGCAGAAAATAAATAGCCATTCTTTGTCATGCCATACAACGCTTTACTTGAAAGTACGGGAAACGCAACTTTCCTTAGCAGAAAATAAAGAGCCATTCTTTCACAGTTCAATGGAAGTTTTTTCTGACTGATTGGTATGACTACTTTAAAGAACCCAGTCTGTCGTACAATCTTATTAAGAGGGAGAATACTTTTATTCATATCTTTCACTAGGGTATTAACGCTATGCAATCAGTCACGTCCAGGATTTGAAGACAGGCTGCTGAACCCATTTAAAACGACAGTAACCGTTACGCAACGAGCCTCTCCTTTCCTAGTAACACGTGACAGGTTTAAGTGCATTACATGCAGTTAGTTAACAAAGAACATTCTCAGAGCTGTAAAAATCACCATTCTCGATCCTGTCTTAATGAGGCAATTGGCCCTGCTACAATAACATGACGGTAGAGGTTTTAAATTCGATTTTTTGCTTCTCCTTGACAGGTTAAACAAGATTGTCTTCTTTGTTTAATGGCATATCAACTCTGTTTAGGTTATTTAATGCCAAAGCCATTCTCCTAGAAGAACAATAGTGGTACTATTTAACCCATAGCTGGGAGGAAAAGGGGGTTCATATCTTTCCCAAGGGTATTTGCCCGTAAGTGAACGTAATAGCGCGACTAGAGTACGAACTCGCGTACTACGATTCCGCAGTCCATCGCTTTAACCATTACACCACGAGGACACCCCCTCTTGACAGGTTAATCCACCGTTGAGAGTTGAGGGGTAAGTTTTCTTAATTTTTTTACCCACGGCTGAAAGATGATTGGTTTAGTTTGGTTTTTCCTTATGACATAGCAACCATTGTGGGTTATTTAATGACCAATCCTATTTTTACATATATAATAAATATATGATTTGTAAACAGAATTTGTTGTTGTTCGTTGTTTTGATTTTATGGCATATCAACCCTTGTTGTTTATTTAACGCCAAATCCGTTTTTATGCAAATAGTTCTATTTCAAACAACTCAGTTTAGCATTAGTATACAGTTTAATTGTCAAAAATATTTCTATTTCAAGCTATTCAGACAGTTCTAATTCTGCTAATTCAGTTTAGTATAAGTACAGATTTTGTTTATGCACAGTTAAATGTCTAAATAGTATCATATTCAGTTTTGTGTAAGTAGAGTTTCAATGTCAAAAACAGTTTCATTTCAAACAATTCAGTTTAGCATTAACACTCAGTTTAAATGTAAGAATAGTTTAATTGTCAAAAACATTTCTATTTCAAGCTATTCAGTTTAATCTAACAGTTCTCATTCAGTTTAGGATAGGTGTTACCATCCCGGGCCAGAGTGGACCTCCGCATTCCCAAAAGCTCCAGCATCACTGGAACCTCACCATCAGACTGTTTAGATTCATATCCAGGACACTCATTAGAGGGGTCTTACTGCACTGCCGAGGTACAGTCGATGTATTTTACAGCCCCACGACTGGCCAAAAACATTTTGTATATACATACATTTAAATGATGACAGTTCTATTTGCAGCAATTCAATTTAGCTAAAGTCAAATGGTTAAATCATATTGCTCTGTATCACTAACAATTTATCATCAGTCATTGGTTTATTCCCAGATAAATAATTAAACGATACTATTTATAGCAAATCCGTTTATGGTCCAGTCGATTGGAGCTGCAAAATATACCGACTGTATCTCTGAAAACCGATAAGGCCCATCCAACGACTGTCTTAGATATTGCACGAAACAATCTGGTTTGGTTAGGTTTCTTTGTTTATTGCAATATAAACCTTTGTAGGTTATTTAATGCCAAAGCTATTCTAGAACAGTAGTGGTACTATTTAACCCATAGCTTGGAGGATAAGGGGTTCATACCTTCCACAAGGGTATTTGCCCGAAAGTGAACGTAATAGCGCGACTGGAGTACGAACCCACTTACTACGATTCTACAGTCCATCGCTTTAACCATTACACCACGAGGACACCTCCGAAAAATCTGGAGAAGGTCCAATAATGCTGGAGCTTTGGGGAAAGATGAGTACCCCTTTTATTGCCTTCGCTCATAGGTTGACTCTGACCCGGAGTGGTAGTACCTGATACAGGTTAAATAGGATTGTTTAACTTTTAAACTGTAGTTATGTTTAACTGAATTGCTTGAAATAGAACTGCTTTTATATTTAGCTGTGTATAAACAGAAAACTGTACATGTGCTAAACTAAATTGTTTGAAATAGAACAGCTTTTTAAATTTAAAGCATGTACTTATGTTTAACTGAATTGCTTGAAATTGAACTGTTTATATGTATAAAAATTTTTTTGGCATTTAAAAACCTGAAATGGTTTAAATGCCATTAAACACAACCAAACAAAATCATGTATATTTAATATATATGTATAAAAAGGATTTGGCATTAAATAACCTACAATGATTGATATGACATAAAACCCAACCAAACCAAATCTTATATATTTGATATATATGTATAAAGAGGATTTGGCATGCAATAATTAACTATAGTTGATGTGCCATAAAACCAAACCATGTCATTTATTTGCACTAAGCCTAAAATCAAATAGTTCTATTTGACCCATAGATAGGACCCTATCAGGTTCTACCACTCGGAGTTAGGGTGGACCTATGAGCGATGGTAATGAATGGGTACTCCACATTCCTTAAAGCTCCGTCATATTGTTTAGTGACTAATTTAGGATAGTCATTTTATAGATGTAGTCGATGTATTCGATAGTCCCAGACGACTAGGTTACTAAAAGAAGAATAGATGGATTGAAGCCATTTTTTTCACGGGCATTTGCACACTAACAGACATATCGATTCCATTTTGACAACAATGACCGTTACTTTACAAAGACTTATGAATTCGAATATTTATATAAACAGATATATCTCTAATCCAGAAAAACTGGCACAGCATAGCGTGATTTTTAGTAGGGCAATATAATTCAAATGCACTAAATTAGAGGATAAAATAATTCATTTATGTGGAGTCCGTATACGCATTGAAAATTACCTTTCAATGATCTAAATTCTCGATATAACGGAGAAAACTATAAAATCTAATTAGAAACATACATTCCTTCCTAAATAGAAGCATCTACATCATAATGGATAGCTGTTACAACGATGTAGAAGTTCGTCTAGTTTAGATATAAATTTCTCTTACGAATATTATAATCCTGTGGGAAAATAAATCAATTTCTCTTCTCATTAGCAACTAAATATTTTGAGGGATCCGTGTTCGCGCTGAACGGTATTTCTTTATCTTTAAAATCATCGACAAAACGGAAACGATTTGGAATAGAAATTATAATTCTTCACTTTTTCCTAATAGAAACAGTAATAACAATATAGATTACAATTAGAAACGGAATATTTTGTGGGGTCTGCATTCGCCCTAAACATCATCTTATAGCAAAGATTATCAACATTGCACTGGTAATTATGAAATGTTAATAACGCTTCAATCCTTCGTAGATTGAAGCACCATATCATCATGGATTGTAGTTACAAAGTGGTGGCTGCTCTTACTGATATAATGTTATCAATTCTGCAAAGAGGCAGAATTTTCTTAAGCAATACCATTCAAATGTTTTGTGAAGATAACGCAATTTCTCGTCAAATTAACGAGTAAATGTTTTATGGGGGTCTGTATTCAAGCTGAATGTCATGTGATCGTTTTCAAAATTCTTCATCTAATTTGCGCCAAATTTTTTTGTGGGGTATGCATTCGCGCTGGATGTGATTTTTTTTGTTCTACTTTGTCGACGTGAAGGAGATAACAAGGGAAGGTTAATTAAAATTTTTCATTTCTCCCTATGTAAATAAATCAATTTAATTATAAGATGCTGATGCGAAGAAAATCCAAAGGGCTCCAGTTTAGTTGAGTTTTAATTTAAAATCATCTTATGAATACCGAATTCACTCATTTAGGGTCATTTATTGTCCAGGCATTGGCCTCCATGTCAATGCACATAAAAGCTGACAAAGAAAAGAAGCAGAAGGTACCCCACAAAAACAATTACTGACTCCAACTACGCCGATGACATTGCGATACTGGCAAATACACCCAACCAAGCCGAAACACTACTGCATAGTTTGGAACGAGCCGCTGCAGATATTGGCCTCCGTGTCAATGCACACAAAATTGAATATATGTGCTATAATCAAACAGGCAACATTACCACACTAGACGGAACCCCTCTGAAACTAGTAGACAAATTCACCTACCTAGGAAGCAGCATCTCATCCACCGAAAAGGACATCGACACGCAGCTAACGCAGACACGGACAGCTATCGATAGGCTATCGATGATATGGAAATAAGACCTGACCGATAAAATGAAACGTGGTTTCTTCCAGGCAGCGGTCGTGTCGATACTGCTGTATGGATGCACTACTTGGACGCTAACTAAACGACTGGAGAAGAAGCTAGACGGCAATTACACAAGAATCATCATCATCATCATATCGTGCTGGCAGCACGGATATCCCTGACCCTCTCTCGCCACTCCTCCCTATCGTTCATCGCCCTAGGTAGGTCTTCAGGACAACAACCTGTATCCTCACATAGCTGCTGAATGTACGTTCGTTGTGGTCGTCCTGCTTTTGCTCGGCCGTGTGTGGGGATCCATAAGAGTACATCTCTTATGAGTTCATCTCTGCTTCTCCAGCAATGTCCTGCATGTCTGGTTCGCCTAACTTGAATAGTTTTCGTGATAGGGGGCAGGTGGCCGTACAGTTGGTGTCTTGTGGGGTGTTATATTGAACAAGTCCTGGCGACAACACCCCACAAGGCACCAACTATACGGCCACCTGTCTCCCGTCACGAAAACTATACAAGTTAGACGAACAAGACATGTAGGACACTGCTGGAGAAGCAGGGACGAGCTCATAAGTGATTTACTCCTATCGACCCCTACACATGGCCGGGCAAAGGCAGGAATACTAGCACGAACATACATACAGCAGCTATGTGAGGATACGGGATGTAGCCCTGAAGTCCTACCAGAGCGATGAACGATATGTAGAAGTGGCGAGAGAGAATCACGAGATGATGATGATGAGGATTACCCAGGAATCGGCTCATGATTTAATGCTGAACTGGATAGTGTAAAAAGGGCTGAGGTGCCGTAAAACCATTCAACTAACTGTTCATCAAAAGATCTTTAAAAACTTAAATTATTTTTTAATTTTGGGAATGCTCTTTTTTTTATAATAAACGCTTCTGACTCTCTTAAGTTTTATCAGGATTATCAAATTTTCTTAAGCAATATCATTCAAACGTTCTGTGAAGATAAAGCTGATATAATAAGATAGCAATCAATATAACGTCAATTTCCGTAATCCTTCTCTGTAGAGAGATTCCAGGATTTATCTTTATACAACAAAAATATCATTTTAAAATGTTAATATATTCATTTCTGTTTTCTAATATCATATACTTCTTTGTGGAGGATGTGGTGTGATAAGACATGAACCAGCTCATTGTCCTTGTGGGTAGAGTGTTCTCTAATGGTCTGGAAGATCTACGTTCAACCCCATATTGCGTCATACCAAAGACTTTAAAAATAGTACTTGATACCTCCTTGCTTAACACTCAGCATTATAAGGTACGCATCAAAGTTAAAGTGGAGCAATCCAGGGAAAGGAGTAGCGCCTTCTCCTACATCTCGGTGTAGTAGCTATTGAAAAGGGAGCCTTCTGGTCGCCCTTGCCTACGGTCGCCAACTTTACTTTTTACTTACTATTACCCAGGACATGTTTTTGAAATGTTGAAGTTTACGAAAAGTCTTTCACAACTCGAATACATATTTGGCCAGTCGGCCGGCGCCATTGAATATACCGTCTGCTTCTCTACAGAGGAGTAAAACCGATTGTCCTGGCTATGACACTAAACAATCTGATGGTGAGGTTCCAGTAATGCTGGAGATTTGGGGGATCTGGAGCACCCTTACTATTGCCATCGCACCTAGGTCCACTCTGACTCGGTGTGGAAGCATCTGATAGGGTACTATCTATGGGTCAAATAGAACTGAACTGTGTACTCATGCAAATCTAAATTGCTGGAAATAGAACTGTTTTTGTATGCTAAACTGAATGATTTGAAATGGAATTTTGACATTTTTGACACTAGACTGAATTGCTTGATATAGAACTGTTTGACTAAACTGAATAGCTTAAATATTTTTAACAATTAATCTGTCTGCTTACACTAAACTGAATTGTTTGAAATAGAATTGTTTATTTGTATAACATTGAATTTGGCATTAAATAACCTACAAAGGTTGATATGCCATAAAAACCCAAACAAATAAACAAACATCGAATACATACTCTACATGTACTCTAGTACTGAACGAGTTCTGGCAAAGTTAATCTTTGAAAGTCATTGAAAGCTATGATCCGTTAAAATAAAGATCATACAATACAAGAATATTTAGTGCTTACCATTCCTGTGGCGTTCCCAGTCAGAGAATTCGTATCTTTTGTCTGTATACGGGACACCAGCAGCAGCC
Organism: Sepioteuthis lessoniana; assembly: GCA_963585895.1. Classification (NCBI taxonomy): domain Eukaryota; kingdom Metazoa; phylum Mollusca; class Cephalopoda; order Myopsida; family Loliginidae; genus Sepioteuthis; species Sepioteuthis lessoniana. The sequence goes on from OY757942.1 coordinate 13,254,376, forward strand.
ATCATCATGCGAAGAATTTCTGCACGGCCACGGCCATTGAAGTAATGGAGAGTATAGTTAGGCATGTTGAGATTTTGGTTCCAACGAAGAACAAGGAAGGTTGTGAAAACGAAGTGACTGAAGCAACTTGATGCCTTCTTTGTGGAAGAAAGGAAAATAAGCCGAGGTTTTATAGTCACAGCACGGGAGCAACAAAGCGCATTAATTGCTATTCCTGCAAAAAGAAAATCTCAAAGTTACCGCCCAGTGCAAGGTCACTGATTCAACAATCCCCTAATAGTTGACCAATGTGTAATTTCCTAGTTTATTTTAAGCGTTGCTAAACAAGGCAAAGCCTTAAATCACAGCAAATAGTTAACGTTTTTTGGTTAATACAGTCAATGTAACATTATAACCTAATTGACTTAACTTGCGTCTAGTCGAAGATTCACCCTTGAATTGTGAAGTTTCAAACAATCTTATTGGATGAGGCATTTAATACCAAATTCAAGTCAGTTGACACTCAAGAATGAATAACAATTATTTTAAAACATCAATGTAATCAGTGAAGGTTGTTTGGAACGCATTATTCACTTTTCAGTCGGGATAACATCCCTTTTAAAGTTTTAACTATGAAAGTATTGATCTCTTTCTTTAATGAACAAATGTATTTATTAAACACTAGCCGTAGTACCCGCACTTTGTTGTGACATTTTTTTTTTCAAGCAGTGGGGCTAACAATACGCCGATTGTATCTCCTGCAGAGGGTTAAGACTTCGTCCCACTAAAAAAATGTAGTTTTCCAGGTTAATGACACTAAAATACATATGATGGTGAGATTTCTGTTTTGGATCTTTGGGGAGTAGGAGTAGCCTTTCATTGCCATTATTCCCAACTCCTCTTGACCTGGGGTGACAGTATGTGGTAGGGTCCCACATATAGGGTCAAATACATCGTTTTTGATTCGTGAGTTGGCTGGTTGTTTGAATTTGTTTTACAGCCTATCAACCATTGTGGTCATTTAATGCAAAATCCTCTTGATTAGATTCTTAAAAGAGCCTGAGCACATT
>OY757942.1:13257924-13430424 GCA_963585895.1 Sepioteuthis lessoniana
ATAGTTAAATAATTTTTATAATGGTAAAAAATTTCAATTAGTCTATTTGACCCAGTACCGCTTTTACTATTCCCGGTCAGAGTGGCATTGGTGGTAATGACAATAAAATGTTATTCCACATTCTTCAATGCTCCACAACTGAAGCCTCACCATCCGGTTGCGGGATGTTCTACCCTTCTGCAGAAATGCAGTCGGTGTATTCTACAGTCCCAACTGACTAGGCTGGTTGGTGATTTAATGCTAATTCCTGTTTATACGAATATACATTAATACATATAGTTTTTTAACGAATAGTTCATGGATAACATTATTTTAAAACGTGCTGGATATCATTTGTTTTTATCAGTATTTAATCCAGCAGTATCATAATCAAATATAATCCAGCAGGATACAGTGCGTAACAGTTATAGGTGTTGGCTCCCTAAGATTCTAAAGAGACAATAATCTAGAGGTTGCAGATTCAATCCTGACTACAGGCGAGTAACAATACAAGAATAAATAAAACTTGTACGCAGTTATGGCTAACGGAATCAGAACAGCCGACCACCGTGGATTCAACAAGGGACGTGGTTCGAAGTTCCGTGTAGGTTCCCGAGTTCGACAAACAACTGAAGAAGGCTGGAGGACATATTGGCCGAAACGTTATGGAAATTACTATAAAGATGAAGACAATAGTCCGAACATTCTTAATGATAAAAAATATTATAATCAACATTGACCTTCCCGTGAGTCCAGAGTTTGATGCTAAACAGCATGTGAGGCTTCAGTCCTAGAGATCTGGGAGAAAGGAAACACTTCCATTGTCATTATGTCCTGGTCCAATCAAACCTTTTGTGGTTGAAAAATTTTGGGTCTCATGTTTGAATCAAATAAGTATATGGTGTCTCAATATACATGGTTATATAGAGTGTCTCAATATATATGGTTATATTGAGTGTCACAATGTACATGGTAATATTGGGTGTCTCAATATCATCATCATCATCATCATCATATCGCGCTGGTGTCTCAATATACATGGTAATATAGGGTGTCTCAATGTACATGGTAATATAGGGTGTCTCAATGTACATGGTAATATTCGGTGTCTCAATATACATGGTTATATTGAGTGTCTCAATATACATGGTAATATAGGGTGTCTCAATATACATGGTAATATAGGGTGTCTCAATGTACATGGTAATATAGGGTGTCTCAATATACATGGTTATATAGGGTGTCTCAATGTACATGGTAATATAGGGTGTCTCAATATACATGGTAATATAGGGTGTCTCAATGTACATGGTAATATAGGGTGTCTCAATATACATGGTTATATAGGGTGTCTCAATGTACAAGGTAATATAGGGTGTCTCAATGTACAAGGTAATATAGGGTGTCTCAATATACATGACAATATTCGGTGTCTCAATATACATGGTTACATTGGGTGTCTCAATATACATGGTAATATAGGGTGTCTCAATATACATGGTAATATTCGGTGTCTCAATATACATGGTAATATAGGGTGTCTCAATATACATGGTTGTATTGGGTGTCTCAATATACATGGTAATATAGGGTGTCTCAATGTACATGGTAATATTCGGTGTCCCAATATACATGGTAATATAGGGTGTCTCAATATACATGGTAATATAGGGTGTCTCAATGTACATGGTAATATAGGGTGTCTCAATATACATGTTTGTATAGGATGTCTCAATATACATGGTAATATAGGGTGTCTCAATGTACATGGTAATATTCGGTGTCTCAATATACATGGTAATATAGGGTGTCTCAATATACATGGTTATATTGGGTGTCTCAATATACATGGTAATATAGGGTGTCTCAATATACATAGTAGTATAGGGTGTCTCAATATACATGGTTATATAAGGTGACTCAAAATACATGGTTATGTAGGGTGACACAATATACATGGGACCCATGGGAATGCTAATAACTCAAGTAATAATAATGTTGAGTTCTTTGTTTTCTGCAGATTTGAAAAAAGTATACTATAACGACTATTAATCCTTGATGAAAATGCCTTGGACAAGAGGGGAAAGATATTTATATTTATATTTTCACTACATATTTGGTAGCAAAATCATTCAAAATTGTCTCAAAACAGATGTAACCCATTAATATGATAATGATATATTACAGAGACAAGAAACAATAAAAAAAAGATTGTATGTCCTGGAAACTGATATAATATTAATTTAAAAAAACATTGATTTGATATCAGTTGCTCAAAAGATGCAATTTTGACTGGATGTGTTCTAAATGACCGCCACTGATCGTGTCACAGTAATGAATCATTAGGTTTAGCAATTATTTATATTGTAGGGAACGAATAAATAACAATATAAAATTAAATTAAAAAAAAGAAAAAGAAAACTATTAAATTTGCGGAAACTCCCGGAGATCCCTTACAGGAAAAGGAGATGACGCATGCGTAAAAGAAAAAAGGCATTCCACTTGACAAAGGGGACCAGGCATTCTTTCTCTTTCAGGCAGTGCCCGTTGAACCAACAACACCATTTTCCTGTCTGGTGTTTGGACACCACGCATACGTCTTTGGGTGTAGCGTCGGTTATTCCCTTTCACCCAGTAGCAGCCCTCTTGGTCAACATTATACTGAAATATACAAGACCCAGAACTGAACTATAAACTAACCCTTACCGGACTTTGACAAAACTTCCAAAAGAAAACTAACCCTTATGGAAGCCCGAAATACCAAATGCGGACACCTACATACATGAAACAAATTGACGTATTTTTGACACCTTAACTGGGGGATTCAACCATTTCGATGTATTCAGGAAAAACTCCCTCATCCACGGAATGGTTGTTGAACCCAGTAAATAAAGGAAAGTATAAAAGAAACATCTTCGTCTCTTATCTGTTGCTGTCTTTTCTTTTGTATAATTCTTTTTGGGACTTTCTTGCACAAGGCATTGCACCGATTAACTAACGTAGGGGTAGAATATAATATAACCAAAATATGGAGTCAGATATTCAAACGGCAAAACAGCCTTGCCCTTTGCCCATGACCTTCAGCTATAAACCCCACAATATACAACAAGACTTTGCAAAATCCTCTGAAAAACAACAGCAGAAAAAATATGAATGTACAGTGATTTAATCAGATTTATTATCCTCATAGAATTTAAAATTTCAATAAAGACATATGCAAAACAGAGAGTTACATTATAATATTATGGCTTCGTGTTGTCTCGACCAATATTCTGCCCCAATGAGTGTCCGGGATATGACACTAAACGTTCCGATGGTGAGGTCCCAGTAATGCTGTGGCTTTGGGGAATCCCAGGTTCACTCTGGCCCGGAGTGGTAGCCCCTGGTAGGGCCCTATCTATGGGTTAAATAGAACTAATGGCATACTTATACTAAACTGAATTGTTTGATTAAACTGAATAGCTTAAGATAGAAATGATTTTGACAATTAAACCGTACTTACATCTAAACTGCGTGCTTATGCTAAACTGAATTATTTGAAATAGAACTGTTTTTTGAGATTGAAACTGTACTTATACTAACTGAATTTTTATATATAACCGCTTGAATAGTTTGAAATGGAAATGTTTTTGACAATTAAACTGTGTACTCATGCTAAACTGAATTGTTTTGAATAGAACTGATTATTTACATAAAAATGGATTTGGCGTTAAATAACCAACAAAGGTTGATATGCCATAAAACCCAATAAACCAAATCAAACCAATATTCAGGCATCTAGATGGATCAATACCAATTTTCACCACGTTTTAGGTTTTGAAGAAATACAGGATTTTACAAGCCCAGATTTGTTCATATGGCAAATCCATATTGGTGACATGTTACTTAGTTGACTGATGCAAATTGAATTGTTTAAAATAGAACTGATTCATCATTAAAATATGTATTGACAAATGTCTGATGTTTAATTGAATTGTTAGTGATTCCTAGCAATACTTGAAACCATTTAACTGTGCGCAAACCAGTGATTAAAAGTAAATACAATTATTCGTATTCGATAGAAATAAGTGAAACCATTTAACTGTGTGCCAAAAAAAAAAATGAGCTCGCTCTCTTTTAAAATATGTTATCTACAAAATGTGTTTAGTAATCATGTTTTTAATATATATGTATAAAATGGATTGGGCATTAAATAACCTACAATAGATGGTGTGCCATGAAACCAAATCAAAACAAACTGACTACAACCACAATTACCTCTCGTTCGCCAAAATAGAAAGCTAAACACTAGTTCGTAGTCTGTTTTTTTTTCTTCAATAAAATACGCCTACAGTTTATATATATATATATATATATAAATATATATAGTACAATTAAATGGAGACTCAAATTCGGTTAAGCCGTCATAATAAATTTATTTCGGCGGAGAATATTGTTGGTATATTCTCCGTCTCGTCAGATGACTCTTTTACATGGTCTGTCCTGTCGCAGAGATGCGAATATATATATATCTTCAAAGAAAAAACCAAAGACCGGTTATTCTAGGATAATAAATTTATTTCCATCCTGTCTTTCGTTTCTGGTGTGAACCAAAAACACGAAGAAAAAATATAACAGGGCTTCTTCAGATCTAATGGATAAATAAAACGGAATAGACACGGGGGGTGGAGGAAGGGAGGAAGAGAGTTAAAGAGTTACCTCCTCGTTTTATTGAATTTCCGTTTTTTTATTTACCTATTTATTTTATTTTCAAAATTCTTCCGTCAGTTATAACTTTTTTATTTATTTTATTTTATTTCTTTTCTTTTCAGGTTAAGTTCGATAATTAACTTTTTAAGGGAAATATTAATGCTTATATTAATTTCGATACTATTTATTTAGCTACCTATTTTTTCCTTGTGTGTATATTGGATACTTTTTTGTCTGGTTTCACTATTTATTTCTATGTTTTTAAAAATTTATAGTCTATAGTTTAAATTTTGTCCTATGTCTACTTCTAGCTATTAATTCACTTCTATATATATATATATATATATATATATATATATATATAATGAGAGAGAAGTAGTCTAGGGATTAAACTATTAAATAATAATCCAAGGAGAACAGGAATATCCGATTGACTTAATAATTCGTTGCCTGAATTTTGAGACGAAGCTTGATAGAAAAAAAAGGAATATGAGCTCAGGTAAAAAAATCATTCATTGTAGTCATAATCATAGTGATGTGAGAACATTAAACTTAAAAGTCCCCAAAATGTACATGGCATAACGGTTAAAGGCGTTGGTTCCATTGGCTTCTAAAGAGACAATCATCTGGTGCTTACTGGTTCAATCCTGACTGGAGGCGAGTAACAATACAGGATTACTTAGCACTTGTACCCGTTTATGGTTAACGGAATCAGGAAAAGCGACCCCATGGATTAAATAAGGGACATGGTTCGAAGATCCGTGTAGCCTCCTGATTCGACAAACACTTGCAGAAAGCCAGAGGATATTGACACGCTCTCACAAGAGGACTTCCATGGGGCCTTCTAGATGTTGTGGGAACGGTACAACAAGTGTATTGCAGCCGGAGGAGATTACTTCGAAGGGGACTAGAGTCTCATGCGTGTACTATCAATAAAAGTGCCCATACGAAAAAAGTCAGGAAACTTATTTAATGATCCTTGTATATATATATATATATATATATATATAATGTCTAATCAACTGACTTGATAAGATAAAAACCTAAACATAAGTGCCCATACGAAAAAAAGTCTAGAAACTTATTGTGTGTTCCTTGTATCTTGGTTATTAAATAAAAAATGGATCTGAAAAAAGATTTTTTTTTTCGTAATTTTTCCATACATGAAAATTTTGCATTGTTTGGCCTGATTTATCGTAAAAATATTTTTATTCTCATAGAAATATTTGTTTTAAAACCCTTTAAAATGACAGCAACTTAAACAGAGCATTCCAGGTTTGAACAGAGGTCTGTCATCAAGTTTCTGCTAACTGAGAAGAGCAAAACGTGTGAGATTTACAGAGCAATGTGTGACGTATACGAAGAAACAGGTTTTTGTAAAAAAAATAAATAAATAAAATAAAACGTTTACTAATTGGCTAAATATGGATTTACCTCTACGAGCCTGCAATGAAAATATACTGTTCTATAATTGCGTAAGGATTATTTATATTATCATTTTTCGTTGGTTATATCTTATCTTTAGGTTTAGTAAGGCTTACATCTATTCGGGTAGGGGCACACATTGAGCGCAAGTGTTCACGCTCGCGCGGGGAGGATGTGACAATCACAGATGTCATAATAAAAACCCCGGACAGTAAAATGGGACTGGGGGTGTGAATGACGTCATGCCCGGAAGCGATGGGCTGAGGATTTTGGGTGATTTCTGAAAAAGAAAATCAGTTAGTTAAGATTTGAACCTAGACGAACCGAGTTGATTTTCGAGCCTCGGTGAGGCCAGGTCAGTTATGAACTACGGGATGCCCGCGCGTTGTTGGGTCAGATGAAACAGTCTGCATAGTAAAAATTGTGTCTCTCTCTCCTCGTGTTGAAAACCTAAATTTAAAGAAGGTAATAAAAGTTCCGTACCTGAACTAAAAAAAAGTTGTCAGTGTTTCATGTGTTTTTCGGATTCCTATGCCGATGAGCGTTTCACGTATTGGTATGTTTTACATATCTGAATATTTCACATATTCGTATCTTGAATATGTAACTCTACTTCAAGGAGTGGAAATATTGGCTCAGTGGTCAGTTTAAAAAAAGCCATGCTGACGGTCTTCTAGGATATGAAAGAAACCACTGATATTGATTTCCTTGAACCAGAAAAAAAAATCCCCCTGTAAACAGTGCCATCTGCTTTGGAAAAATTCACTTCATTTATTAATTGACCCTCCGCCATATATATATATATATATATATATATATATATCGATAAATGTATATGTCTATTTATATTGCCGTCATAATATATATATATATGTGTGTGTGTGTGTGTGTGTGTGTGTGTGTGTGTGTGTGTGTGTGTGCGTGTGTTTATAAAAGAAAAAATAAAAAGTGGGTGAAATGGGGAGGAAACTATTCATCCCTCTCCTACCCCCTATTACCTTTCCTTCCAGTGTCTTTTCTAAATGTAATTATTTTATCCGTTAGATCTGAAGAAGTTCTGTTATTTTTGGTATTATTGACTCATATCAATACCCATAACAGGATGGAAATAAATTTATAATCCTAATGTGACTGATTTTTGTTTTTCTTACAGAAATTATTGCTCTGTGATGTCAGTTTCTTTGAGTTTTTTACCAGGAAAATTTATATGTTCATAGTTGAATGATTTTTGTCTTCACGGAATTATTCCCGACTCCAGTTTAACTGGACTGAAAAATAAAATATATATATATATATATATATATATATATATTGAAGAGTGTATATTTAGGCAGTAAAGTATTATTCAAGCATGTTTTGTTAAAAACAATAGAACACTGTTAATTATTTTTTATTTTATTTTTTTTCAAGACTCCTTGTTATTTTTCTAGCGTCGAGATCTAGATGGTAAAGGAATTGTCCTATATCTTCTACCCAAGCGCTTTCGACCATACTTTTTGTCGCCATCAGGGGTAGTGTAGTTTTCAATTGACTGTTGAGTTCTTACTGTTTTAATAATTTGTAGCGTTTTGGTTGGAAGTTTTCAGTCAGAACGTTTTCAACGTTTTATTTTAAAACGTTCGGGTGGAAAAAGGCTAACTAACAGATTTAGTGATTTTTGGTTATTAAAAATTTTTAATATCCGTATTAAATGCTATTTCATTTATGCTTGTTTTTTTATGGATATTTCTTCCAGTTTTTGTTTTTATTTTTTTGTTTTTTTTATATATAATTACTGTATTATCTGAGAGAATCTTCCTTACATCGAAAGATGTAAGTTGGTTAGTGGTATTGTGTTTTATAATTGAATGTTGTTTAAGGGCGCAATTTTCAGAAAGATAATAAGTAAGACGGCAAGATAAAGTTGTGGTTGTATAGCCAATGTAAGAATTATTTCTGTTTTTTGGAAGGCACTCTTGAAATGGACATATAGATTTATTAACTACATTTGTTTAGTTTTGATGAATTTTAGCGGAATTAGTGTTATTCTTAACGATGACGTTTGATATTTTAAATTTAGTGTCATTGATGATAAGTTTTATCTGTTTTTATTTTTTTCGATAGGTTGTTATGGGACCATTACTTACCCATTGATGGACTCTTCCAAATCCTATATTAATCGAGAGCCAAGTACTCTCGTTGGTCTGTCAATCGTAGTGAAATTGAATAAAGACAAGGCGCCACGAGTTCAAATCCTTGACGAAACTGATTGCATATCACATAACACTAATACCTTTGGGAAAGATGTGAATCCAATTATTCTCCCTCCAGCTATGGGTAAATAGTGGGGTAGACTGGGCTCTTCAGCCTTGGTGAGGCAACTAGTCTAGGAGAAGGAAAACTCTGAGCTGAATTGTTTTAAATATAACTGTTTATTTGTATAAAAATTGATTTGGCATTAAATAACCTTCAAAGGTTGAAATGCCATGAACACAAACAAAATAACGCATCTATGTATGGCGATAGATACTTTTGAACATACATCAAATCAACCCTAGGCCCTTGAAAATATACATGTGTACGTCTGTATGTAGTAATTTACAAAGATCTTTGCTTCGATATGGCACAAGGCCGAATGAATGGAGCGCCCAATGAGACTCGAACTCACCCGTGTAGGTTTGCAAGTCTAGCTTGCTAACCGTTACACCACCAGAGGTGCCCAAGTACGTCCGTATGTCTACCTAAGTTTAATTACATATAATCGCGTATACACATACACACACAAGTTACCAAACACACACACTAATACAAATGATATACGCATCCACTGAAATTCTTCACACACTCACACACAGAATACATACCTACATATAAACAAACAGATCAATCCCCAAAAAAGACGAGTGTTAAAATGAGGGGGAAAACAAAAAGGTCATTAACAAAACCAGCAACAATCTTCGCGGAAAAAATTACAATCACAGATATAAAACAAAAAATTATACAAAATCAAAACAACCTACACAAACAATCTTTTCTGTAAAGAAATTCAACACACTAGTAACAATCCTTCGGAGGAACAGAATGCTCGAAACACATGCCATACATATACGAGGTGCATACGATAAGTTTCCAGAAATTTTTCTTATGGGCATTTAAGATTGTCGTAGACTCTTGAAAATACAGTCTGTTATTGCTATACATCTTATGAGATGACTGACCAATCTTTATGATTTCAGCTTCAAATGAACAGCTACAGCAGCAATTGAAATACACCCTACTAAATCCTGATTGTCACAACTAGTGAATTTCAAAAATACAATCTGGACATGAGGACACTTTAGAAGGACGATATGCAATAAAATTGTGTTTTAAACTAGAAAATAATCGCCACAGAAACGTATGGAATGCTTCAGACTGCTTTTCGACTATCTTACATGAATCGAGCATCAGTTTTTGAGTGGCATAAGAGATTCAAGGAAGGCAGGGAGTCTGTCAGGGATGATAAGAGGTGTGGGAGGAGTAAGTCAGTCAGAACACCATAGTTGAATGGCCAGAGGGTTAGGGTTAGGGTTACTATGTTGAGGTTTTAAGGGAGTTCAAGAAGAGATTCCGTCGGAAGAGGCCAGCAGTCTTCAAATCAGCTCTGTGGCATTTCCATCAAGACAATACACCAGTCCACAACTCCATCGTCGTCACAGACTATTTGACCAAGATGGGCATCAAGACAGTTTCTCACTGTCTCTATAGTCAAGACCTTGCCCCCTGTGACTTTTGGTTATTCCCTAAGCTCAGAGGCTGTCGTTATGAGACAACTGAGGAGATGAAAGAGGCTGTGACGTTGGTCACTGACGCGCTCACTCAAGAGGACTTCCATGGGGCCTTCCCGAAGTTGTTTGAACGGTTCAACAAGTTCATTGCAGCCGGAGGAGATTACTTCGAAGGGGACTAGAGTTTCACGTGTGTACTATCAATAAAAGTGTCCATACGAAAAAAGTCTTGAAACTTATTTAATGATCCTCGTATATATATATATATATATAATGCTAAATCAACTGACTTGATGAGATAAAAACTTAAACATAATTCTGTCATTTAATGGAAAAACAATTTTATTTATTGATTCAATTCAAATTCGTTTACACGAATTTAATGTTACATTTGATGCCAGTTGGCTCCCAAAGGTCCAATATTTTTACATCGTTTTGTCAATCAATTAAATGTCTTCTGGTTTACCAGTTGGTATTGCAGCGGCTCTTCAGGTATCCACAGATCTTGGGGTGGGAAGAAACGCGCTTGTAGAGGGCCATCAGTTTGGGGTAGTTACTAAACATGGACTGATTCTCCATGTAGGGGTTCTCCATACAACAGTAGCACATCATGTCACACCACATCATCTGTAGATTAAGGAAAAACAATGTTACTTATTTTAGAAAAAAATGAAATTGAGGTTTAGTTTAACAAAAATAAAAATGAAGACAATGTCTCATTGAATATCATAATACATGAAAATAACTATGAACAAAAATCCCCAAAATAAAATTTAATATGTCAAAATTCTTAAATACTTATTATTTTCTTTCTTTCTTTCTTTCTTTCTTTCTTTCTTTCGTTTTGATATGTTTTGTTTTCTTTCTTTCTTTCTTTCTTTCTTTCTTCCATCTCTTTCTTTATTCCTTTGTTTTGTTTTTTTTTGTTTTATATGTTAGTATGCTTTTTGTTTTTTTGTTTGTTTCTTTCTTTCGTTTTGATATGCTTTGTTTTCTTTGTTTTGTTTTGTTTTGTTTGTTTCTTTGTTTTTTATCTCTTTCTTTCTTTCTTTCTCTCTTTCTTTCTTTCTTTCATTCGTTTTGTTTGTTTGTTTATTTGTTTGTTTGTTTCTTTCTTTCTTTCGTTTTGATATGTTTTGTTTTATTACTTACTTTGTTTTGTTTTGTTTGTTTGTTTGTTTGTTTCTTTCTTTCTTTCTTTCTTTTATTCCGTTGCATTTTTTCTTTCTTTTCAATAGCAACTACACCGAGGTAGGGAGGCGCTACTCCTTTCCCTGGATTGCTCCACTTTACTCTTAATACATACCTTATATTGCTGAGTGTTAAGCAAGGAGTTATCAAGTACTATTTTTAAAGTCTTTCGTATGACGCGATCTTGGATTGAACCCAGGTGTTCCGGATCATTGGCGAACACTGTACCCACTAAGCCAATGAGCCAGTTATTTCCTTATCACACCACATCCTCCACAAAGAAGTATATGATATTAGAATACAGAAATGAATATATTAACATTTTAAAAAGATATTTTTGTTGTATAAAGACAAATCCCGTAATCTCTCCCTGTTATTTGATAATCCCGATAAACATAAGTCAGTAATGTTTATTATAAAAAAACAGGAGCATTCCCAAATTTAAAAAAATAAATTAAGTTTTTAAAGATATTTTAATGAATAGTTAGTAGAATGGTTTTACAGCACCTCAACCATTCTTACACTCTCCGGTTCTGTATTAAATCCTGAAAGAGCCAAGTTCCAATAGGCAACATCCAAACTGCGATGCCAGTTTTACGATTTCTTTGTCATCGAAACTTCTTATATGACCTGATAATTAAAAATCTTAAAATTTGTAATCATGATGTGTGTTTATTTTTTTAAAGGCAATTTTTAATTTGTTTTTAGAGTCATCTTTCTGTACGTTTTTTTTTTTTTTAATTTATTTTGCGTCAAAGTCTTTTTTGTATGTTTGCGAGCAAATGGGTTCAATCTTAGGTCGAGTCCGACCAAAGACTCAAAAAATTCTACTTGATGCTTCTTTGCTTAACACTCAGCAATATAAGGTACGGATCAAGAGTAAAATGGAGTAATCGAGGGAAAGGAGTAGCCGCCTCCCCTACACCTTGTTGTAGTAGCTATTGAAAAGGGAGACTTCGGGTCATCCTCGAATACGGTCGTCAAATTTACTTATATGGTTTCAAGTAAATACTTATAATAATAATTTTTCAAAAACTAACACAACTTGTACCTTTTCCAAATACAAATAATTATATAATAATACAGGTGTATGGTTACAAGTACTCCAATCTAATACGAATAAAACTTAAAGACTTATATCACTGCGAGTAACTATTCCTATGTAATCCTTTATAGTTCATTTGATCTTAGTTAAAAATGTTTCTCATCTGGCCACCGGTGAAAAATTGCTTCCACCAATAAGATAGATAGATAGATATATATGAACAAGGAAACGAAAGGCAGAGGGTAATAGATAGATAGATAGATAGATAGATATGAACAAGGCAACGAAAGGCAGAATGTGATTGATAGACAGATAGATAGATATGAACAAGGAAACGAAAAGATAGATAGATAGATAGATAGATAGATAGAGAGATAGATTTGTTCCCCACCGGAAATCAACAGTACCAACCTGGTCTCCCATAAAGAAGTTGCTTCCACCATTGCGCATGCTCAAAGTCCTCTCCATGAAGGGCATAATCCTGTTGAAGGTGTTCATGTATCTCCAGTTCATGTAATTCTGAAAAAGAAAACATTTTGTTCGTTTCTCTGTAGTTAACCCAAACTAAGTAATATTGCATCAAAGATACTTTATATCTTCCGCTTAAAGACGACCAATATTTAGTAATGTTTAATTTTAATGTGAAAATTATTTCCCTATTATAATTATTTTTCTAGTTTGAAAATATAAATTTCGAAAACTTTCATTTCATCTGTATAGCAGTTAATTCTTTTATCGAATTTAAAAAAAAATTCTGTTTATAATCAAGGCTAACTTTGAATACCAAAAGTTTGTTTTTTTTAAATAGTTTGGAAACAATTCGGCAGTTCCTTTGTCGTAAATGTCAGGAATCACGCCTGATCTTTGAGTATTTTACGCCAAATTTGCCTCTCTGTCTTGGAGCACAGCCTCGGTCTCTACCGTTCTAGGCCAATTTGATTTTGCCTTATCATCGATGTTGTTAAATCATGAGCGAAATTTCTTCAACCCACTGGTTATTATACTGTCATCAATAGTATCTGTACATTTCCACAACAAATGTCTTTGGTTTCCTTCCGCAGCATGTAACCTCGTTCGGACTCGTAAAGCAAAAGATTCATAATAAGTTTGCAATGCACGTTCATCTGCGCTACTTTGAAATTACACACGGAGTAAAGTAATGCACAACGTGTCAGCGCACAAAGTACCACTATACCTCTAAATTCAACAGTTACTTTCCACCACAGCTTGAATTGCTTCTGTTACATGATAAAGGCGCTACAGACTTACAAAATATTTTAGACGCAGCTTCGTATCATATTTTTAAGACCAAGAAAATAATTAAAAATAACATTTTCCAATTTTGATATTATGTTTTCAAAAGAAGAAGTGGAAACATTTTTTCTAAATTCCATATACAGGATTTTGTTTCAAGAATCGTATTTTCGTCCAAATTAATAATGAATGCTATGTATTTATTTTAAATCATTAGCTGACGTTTTATCTGTAATCATAATAAATCATCATCATCATATCATGCCGCCAGCACAGATCTCCCTGATCCTCTCCCGCCACCCCTCTCTATCATCTATTGCTTCAAGTCTATATCCTGTATCGGCACAGACCTGTGATATATAGGTTCTAGCTGGTCGTCCTGCCTTTGCTCGTCCATGTGAAGGGGTATACAGGAATATATCACTTATGAGTCCTTCCCTATTTCTCCAGCAGTTTCCTGCATGTCTGTTTCACCTAATTTTGATAGTTTTCGTCTTGGGTTGTAAATGGCTATACAGATGCTGCTTTGTAGGGTGCTGTCTCCAGGACTTGTTTGATATTGCTCTCAGCATTCTTGTGCAATTGCCTCCAAGATTTTTCTCCATACGCTTAGTTAGTTTATATGTAGTGCATCTATATTGCAGTTTCTACACAACCACTGCTTGGAGAAAAAACTGTGTTTTATTTTATCGGTCTGGTCTGACTTCCTTATGACTGATCGCTGTTCATGCCTTTGTTAGTCGCTTATTGATGTCTGTCCCGGTTGATAAGACACTGCTTCCTAGGTAGGTGACAAGTTCAGCAAATAAATAATGCTTAATGGATCATAAATACTTATTTCATCAAAAAATAATGACCTTTCTTTTAATTTTGAAATTTTAAATTACCTATAATCTAACTGAAGGATGACTGTTCGCTTTTTTTGTTTTTTGTTCGTTCATTTAACTGACCCCATCTAGACAAACAAATGCTTCTCGCTAATTACAAGAAATAATTATCTTAAGTGAAGAAATGAAACCGATGACAAATAAATAAAAATACTTACATCGTAGTTGCAGTCACTGCCTCCCATGTCAGATCCCATCATACCATCTTTGCCAAACTGTGAAAAAAAGAAAAAATATTATTCCATAGTTACTGAAAGATTAAAAATCAAACGATGATCTGATATTTGACCTGCTTTCGTAAGACGTCTGGCATTATCTCCCAAATTCTAATTTTACATTTTATTTAATTGTTTTAAAAAAAGGCGAAGAGAAAGGAGAACTTATCTACCCAAGGCCAAACTCATCAGTGGGTTGAAGACCTCAGTCGGCCTATAGTTATTGTACAAGGGACCTATGCACTGTATCCTATACTTATAGAGGGGCACTTATGGTTTTAAATATAGTATGCAGTGTACGGCAGATATATATCTCCCACATTTACACAGAGCATTTCGTATTTTATGTTACGTCGAAATGATTCTTTTCAGAATAAAAAGAAAGTCAAAATTCAAATTCAAATTATAGATAGTTTATTTAGAGAAAATATAAAGTAAGTAAAGTTGGCGACCATAGTCGAGGGTGACCTGAAGGCTCCCTTTTCGATATCTTACTACACTAAGGTGTAGGGGGGCGCTACTCCTTTCCCTGGATTGCTTCACTTTACCCTTGATCCGTACCTTTTAATGCTGAGTGTTAAGCAAGGTGGCATCGAGTACCATTTTTTGAGTCTTTGATATGACTCGACCTGGGATTGAACCCAGGTCTCCCGGGCCATTGGCGAACACTCTAACCGCTAGGCCATTGTCCATAGAAAATATATTTATTGAAAATATATTTATTGAAAATTCTATACGGAAGAACATCATTTCGAAGTACAACAGAGAATGAACTCGAAGATCACTCTCTATAGCAATTAGGGATTATCAGTTAAAAAAAAATTCAGCAGGAAACGCTCGTTGACAATCGTTCAGAATCCTCATCCCCCATTGATCGTATTCTTAAAAAACTCTAAAACATTATCTAGATAAAATTACTATTATCACTAGCACAAGGTTACTTTCTCAGGGATTTTTAATGAATGGAGCTATTTCTACGGCAAATTATACATCATACCCAGTCGGCTTGAGCTGTTGAATACTTGCCCAATCGGCTGGAATGGCCGAATAAACCGACTGCATCTCTGCCGAGGAGTAAGACCTCCAAACGAGGGTCCTAGATAAAGTCATCGGGTGGTGAAGTTCCAATAATGCTGGAGTTTTGGGAAATGCGGAGTACCCCTTCATTACCATAGCTTCCTGGTCCACTCTTGCCCGCAGTGGTAACACCTGTTAGGGTCCTATCTACGAGTCAAATAGAACTAAACTGCGTACTTATGCTAAACTGAATCACTTGAAATACAACTGTTTTGATATTTAAACTGCATATTTATGCTAAACTGAATTGTTTGGAATAGAACTGTTTGGGCATTGAAACTATACTATACTAAACTGAATCGTTTGAATTTGAGCTGTTTGACTAAACTGAATAGCTCGAAAAAGAAATTTTTTTGAAAATTAAACTGCGTACTTTTGCTAAACTGAATTGTTTGAAATAGAAATGTTTTGGCATTTAACTATGTGTAAACAAAAACTATAAAACTATACTCTACTGACCTGAATCGTTTGAATTTTAACTGTTTGACTAAACTGAATAGCTTGAAAAAGAAATGTTCTTGAAAATTAAACTAGATACTTATGCTAAACTAGATACTTATGCTAAACTGAATTGTTTGAAATAGAACTCTTCATATGAATAAAATGGATTTGGCTTTGAATAACCTACAAAGGTTGATATGCCATAAAACCCAAATAAACGAACTGTAGAATACACCGACTGCATCTCTGCAGAAGGGTTAAATAACTCCTAACGAGAATCTTTGATATGACATTAGACTATCTGATGGTGAGGCTCTAGTAATGCTGCAGCTTTGGGGAATGCGGAGTACCCCTTCATTGCCACTGTTCCCAGATGCGCGCGCACACACACACACACACACACAATCTCGGATTGGCGTTTCAGTCCGCCAGGTTCGATCCCAGCTTCGGGAATCTAGCCTGTCTAGCCACTCCGCTCTCGACACAAAACTGCACGGTGAACTTGAATACTTCCCTCACACGTCCAACGACACGCTGCCATCTCAACATCCCGCTAAGCTATCACGTCTCCAAAACCAACAAGCCTAAACACCACGAGTCTTGCAGCACCAAGAACAAACCAAATATTCAAAGCTGCAAATAAAGAAGTTTTGCAGTTGTGTGTGTGTTAAAGAATAGTTTCGTAATTCATTTGTGGTGCCCCCAAAATATAGTGTTCTCCTAAACCGCTATACACCGACTGAATCTCACCAGAGGGGAGAGACCCCCCCACCAACGCATGTCCTGATACGACACTAAACAATCTGATCGTGAAGCTCCAGTAATGTTGGAGCTTTGGGAGATCTGGAATTAGAACTAGAATTAGAAATAGAACTGTTTTGATATTTAAACTTTGTACTTATGCTAAACTGAATTGTTTGAAATAAAACTGTGTATATATATAAGAATGGATTTGGCATTAAATAACCTACAAGCGTTGATATGTCATAAAACCTAACCTAATCAAATCAAATAACCTTCAAGCGTTGATATGTCATAAAACCTAACCTAATCAAATCAAATAACCTTCAAGGGTTGATATGTCATAAAACCAAACCGAATCAAATCAAACGTTATCGTTTGCTAATCTAGTTCTGTTGTGTATTGAAAGAAGATATAGAATATTGAAACGATTGACTCACCCTGAAGCGTCCGTTCTTCCAGTGGTAGTACCTCATGTAATCGTGCATAATTTCATAGAAGCAGTCGGCGATATAGTCACACCTCATCATGTCCATGCTGTTCTTGGGGTAGAAACCTTGTAACCAAGAATAGAGATTAATTAAATATATATATACGTATACCAACATATTCTTATTTTTTTTTAAATTCTATTGAAACTTTGCGCGAGTCCAGTTTCGGTAAATATTTTTTTTGTTATGTTTTCTATTGGGAGGACAGTTATCATTCATGATAATTTATTTAGACTAACTAAAGGCAACTGTCAATAAAAAGAGTTCAGAATGGGTTGATATGATAAACCTAATATTCCATCTTTAATGTTTAAACGGCTTTTCTTTTCAAGTGACTTGCATTTCTGTGCCTGAAAAGAAAAGGCATTTAAACATTGAATATATTATTTTGAGTCGATTCTACACATGCTGTTGAAATATGCGATCATTCGAACGAAATTTGTTTAAGTTATCAGATTACTAAATCATATTAATTTTCTAAAACACTGTACATTTCAAATGATATCAAATCTTTTGAAACACTCTAAAAATTTCAGAGGTGAAACAAGATATGCTCTTGAATAGTGACCGAATGAGGTTTATATTTCAAGATAGACACCTTTGTCGTCGGCACGTTCTTCACGAAGAACACACCGGAGCCTGTTCTGGACTTCGGTCCGGAGCGTGGCTCTGCAAAAGGAACAATGGCAGACTTGAGGCCTTTAGGCTCCAAGTTTCGACTAGGCTACCTCCGGGTGGGCGAGCTGCAGTTTTGTCTCCTTTGTAACCAACGTATGGCACTAGACCTCGCGTCTAGTTTAAGCCGTAAACTGGCATACGTACCCGGACCCACATTTGGGTTCGTGAAACTGCTTGCCTCATCAGGCTCACATTGCACCAAGTGAGACGATGAGCAGCATAGACCAGCAGGGTTCGAGTTTTGGCTCGTTCCCGACGTCCCCTTTATCCTCACTTTAATCGGCCTTCGGGCTTTTGACCTTGTGTCAAGCCTCGTCTGGTGGGAGACGTTGGCAAATATCGGCACGTTCTTTCATCTGTGTTGCAATGCTTGGATCCCATATGTAAAAAAAGCCATTAAAAACAGTTATGACGTCATATAATTTTCACTACCAATGAATTTTTCATCCCCTTGTCTAGAAAGTTTTTGCTCATCCACATCCACTATGAAGTTTATACGATATACATATATATATATATATATATATATATAGAGAGAGAGAGAGAGAGAGAGAGAGGGAGAGAGGGTGTCTCTATATACATGGAACCCATGTGATTACTTATAACTCTACTACTAATAGTGTGTTATTTTTTGTTTCAGATTTGAGTATAGTATACTATATGAATTATAATTGATATCGTATACTATATATACATTCTGATCTAGGATTAATAATTATTTATCCTCGATCCCAATGCCTTGGACAAGAAAGTTAAAAATATTTTGCCTCACTACTTATTTTGAGACAAAATCATTCAACACTGTCTCAAAATAGATGCAACCGACTAATATGATAATAATTTGTTAGTGAGACAAGAAATTAAAAAAGATATTGCATTTCCTGGAAGGTGATGTAATACCAAATAAAAAAAAAATTAAAAAAAACTTTGATCTAGCTTAACAGATGCATTTTTTACTGGACGTGTTCCAAATAACCACCATTTCGCTTGTCACAGTAATAAACCATTATCCTATAAATGGTTTGCATCTATTTTGAGACATCTTGTATTTACCAAACTATTCACGAGCATAATATGAGACTAGGTTATTTTTAGAGGTGTTTAACTTGTTTGAATTCTGAGTTTTCCTTCTCCAAGATAGGTTGCCATATAACTACTATTTACCCATAGCTGGAAGGAGAACATTTAGATTCATACCTTTTCCAAAGGTATTAGTTCTAGGTGAAATATATGCCATCTCGTCCGGGATTTGAACCCCGGTCGCTGTTTTCATATCCTATATCGATAGCCATTACAAAACCAGGGCGCCTAAAACATGTAATCATTTTTCACCAAAGGGCTTAAACTGATTTTTTTAACTTAGTTATATATAATTTAAACTATATACACCAACTTACCGTATTCACGAGCCAAATACCTTGCAATGGCCATGGTCTCAGGCATCTTCATACCACCGTCCATTTCCAAAACAGGGACACACATACAAGGCATTTCTGCAAAAAATCGAAAAGAAAAAATAATCCAAAATAACATGAATAAATTAGATTCTACGTTTTTTTTATCACCCAGTTAGGCTGGGACAGTAGAATACGCACACTGCATCTCTGCAGAGGGGTAACACCTTTACTATCAGGTTTCCTGCTTATGATACAAAATCATCTGACGGTGAGGCTCCAGCCCACTTCCTAGCCTATTCGAGGGGGCAGTCGAGTATGCATACTGGATCTCTACTTAGGAAGGAAACCTCTCCCAGTTAGTGTCCTGGATATTACACTAAACTGCACCTGATGGCGATGGTTCAGTTCTGGCCCCTGGGGAATATGGAGTACACATGGATTGTTATTATTCCAAGGACCACTCTGACCTGGAGTATTGGTACCGTTAGTGGGTTTTAATTATTAGTACTACAAAGCAATAGTTGAAACTATTAAAATGTGTGCAAACAAATTAGCTCTGGTTTGTTTTAGAGTGATCTTCACTATAAGCTATCCATTTACACACATATATATATATATATATATATATATATATATATATATATATATGTGTGTGTGTGTGTGAGTGTGTGTGTGTGTGTAAATGGTTGTCACTAGCGTAATGCAAGGCTCTTCATCTGAATCGAGCTCTCGGTTAACGTTAAGCGGATATATGTAAACAAAAACAAATGGGATACATAAGCGTTTAAATTTCCTTCGCTTGTGCTAGTTTCCTCGTGGCTGAGTGGTATAATCTCAGATTGGTGTTTGAATCAATCGGGTTTCGATCCTACCCTGTCTAACCACAGTGAAGAGTTTTGATAGAACGAAACAGGTCTGTCTGTGGATGACAACAATATATATAGACATGATTTGGGATTAAATAACTCATTAGGGTTGATATGCCAGAAAAACAAGAAAACTTCTATTGCCCAATGTGTAAGAAGTACAGTCTTAGCAGAGCGGTAATCCCTGCCAACGAGATACGACGTTCAACCATCTGGTAGTGAGGCTTTAATCTTAGAGATTTAGAGAACGTAAAGCATGTATTTAGTGCTTTTGCTTCCAGGTCCACCCTGATCAGGAGTGGTAACATCTTTTAGGGTTCTATTTATGGGTAAAATAAAACTAATTGTGTACAAACAAATGACTGAGGTTTAAGTGTAACTGTTATATTGCAATACTTCAAACCATTTATTTGTGTGTAAAAAAAGAGATCACGTTCCTTTGATAATTTTATCTGAAAGCATGTTTACAAATCCTATATAAGTAATTAACATAGATGAATTTTAATGATTTGCCTTTAAATAACTTACAGTGGTTGATATGCCATAAAACCCAAACAAACCAAATCATGTATATTTAATATATATGTATAAAGAGGATTTGGCATTAGATAACCTACAATGGTTGATATGCCATAAAACCCAACCAAAACAAATCATGTATATTTAATATATATGTATAAAGAGGATTTGGCATTAAATAACCTACAATGGTTGATATGCCATAAAACCCAACCAAACCAAATCATATATATTTAATATATATGTATAAAAAGGATTTGGCATTAAATAACCTACAATGGTTGATATGCCATAAAACCCAACCAAACCAAAACATATATATTCAATATATATGTATAAAAAGGATTTGGCATTAAATAACCTACAATGGTTGATATGCCATAAAACCAAATCAAAGTAAACCAAACAAACAAACCTATTGTTTCGAATTTTTTCATGAATATTCAAAGATTCTAATCATCAACAAAACAATGAAGAAGCATTAAATATAAGCTAATGATTATCAAGATATGACTAAAGAGAGTTCAATTTTTCTTCTACCTAGCTAGGAGTAACATGATACGCTTAATCTTGCAATCAGTGGCCGTTCCTGTGACATCAGCATTTAAATCAGTATATATATATATATATATATATATATATATATATATATATATATATTATCATCCACAGACAGACTGGTTAAAAACAGGAGACGCTCCAAGCCGGGATTTGAAACCCCCTTACTTTAATTTAGGCTGATGACATACCCCTAAACGAAGCCTGTTACTCAACACCTGCTCGTAAATTTAACGTGTATGTATTAATTTTTCTTTCCTTCACATTTTATGATTATATATATATATATGTATAGTGTTTTAAAAGCGCATATATTTTTTGAAAAAATGTTTTGAAATCTATTAAAATATTTAAGAATTCTAGAAAAGGAGACACCTCGTTTCGGAGGTTTTGAAACCATGACAGCTATGTTTATACATGAGAAATTAAAGATATCGTATTGGCCGTCGAAAGGGCATGGATTGGAGAAAGAAAATAGATTGAAAAAAGTACTGTATAAAACTGTTTTTGAATACACAATGTAATTGGGTATTTTTAATGATGTCTCCATAATAGTTAACATAGTGGGTTTATTAGCGGTTGTGCTGGCCGGATTGTCCAACAAGTGATAATCAATGGTGGAAGAAGTATTTTGCTTGCTCGACGCGGCAGCTTAGTCCAAAGCATTTGTGCGGGTTTTAGAAGTAAGGTGCTGGTTTATTCTAACATCTAATCTCTGAGTAGTGCGACCGTTTACTTATTCAATTTTAAAATATTTTATTGATTTAAAAAATACATACGCTTTTAAAAGCATTGTTTGAATTCTGTACATATCACAAAACTTATAAATATACACACATATATATATATACGTGTGTGTGTGTGTGGGTGTGTGTGTGTGTGAATGTGCGTGTGTGTATAAGTGTGTGTGTATATATAAATATATATATCATTGATGTTTTGATTCTGTTACTTTCTCGTTTTTGATGGATGGGGTGCGAGCTCTCGTTTTTGATGGATGGGGTGCGAGCGTTTGTTGCCAGTGGAGAGCAAGAAGTTAATATGCGGGTAGAGCCCTGTTCTTACAATAACGAAGATGTTCCTCACGAGGTGTCTATGGTTTATTTCCTCCTGCTTACGCGACGTCGGCAGCTGAACTGACAGAATAGAACAATTAAAACTCCAAACATTAAAATTCGGCACTCTTTTGTGTTCTTCATTCCTCAGCCAACGGATAGCCCTCACCCACATAGCAGTACTCCACTAACCCAGCCAAAATATAATTGCTCTATATGTCTAATTTTCAGGGTATATCTACAGTGAGATCCTTAGCCATGCAAAGTGTAACCATATTTACCAACCCCTCCGCTCGGGTAGGATATGACACAAGGTCAATTTTTAAGCCGAGTTTAACAGGTGTGAATTCAGAGTTTTCCTTCTCCTAGACGAGTTGCCTCACCAATGCTGAAGAACCTAGTCTGTCCTACTATTTACCCATAGCTGGAGAGAGAATAATTGGATTCATACCTTTCCCAAGGGTATTAGTGCTATGTGAAATGCAATCAGCCTGGTCCAGGATTTAAACTCGTGTCGCCGTGTCCATTTCCTACGACGATAACCATTACACCTTGGGCACCTCCACGCCATGCAAAGTGTAACGTTGTTACTGATGACTGCTACATCGGTCTTGGCTAATCCTTGGATGAAGAGAGAAAAAATCAACTTGTCTAAAGTATTAGCATCATTGTTACTTTATTTTCTTATTTCAGTGTTTGAGGCCATGAAAGCTGGATAACAATGGATAACAGATATAACATGGAGTGTAGTCTATTCAAACAAATGAAGACTGACTTTTTTTATCTCTTTGATTTGTTCTTCGTTCTTTTTTCTCTGTTTTCGTTAACGTTTGTCGCCTCATACACCAGCCATCAAAAGATAAAGAATCGAAAAATCTATCGTCTTGTATTGGCGTTCACAGAACAACTCACACCTTGGTTGAGTGACATTGTCCGGTCTTTCGTCATCACCACTTAAATGGTCTATCGTTGGTAACTTCAGCAAGACCCAGTCCAAGTTGCTTGATATGGTATAGGCAACTTTTTCGAGGAGCAAGCCGAACAAGACATGACTCATAATCAGACAGGCTTCACTACAAAAAACATTCAAGGTAGTTTTACGTTAAAGATGCCCCTAACATATCTTATACAGAAAACCATACGCGTAATAATCTGACTCAGAAATGAGGAAAAGTTATTTTTCTTTGCAAGAAAAATTGAAGTCTTATATGGGCCACTAGGAAAATCCTGTGAGCCACTCAGAAAGCACTGTAGGAACCATATGACCCGGGAATTTCAGTTTGCTCATGACTAGATTCAGCATACCAAGTTACGCCAAGCCTACTGGGCGAGATGTTGAACTTTTAATAATCGTTTTTTATCCGGCTATTAACTTTTTTGGTAACTTGCCTATTCACGACCCGGTACCATGTTCTTACACAAGGGTTAAATCTCTGTGAAGGTGTATTTTTTTTCACGACCGAAGATTGACTATTTAAGTTGTTGCAATTACAAGCAACAAAAATTAAGAGGAAAGAAAATTGCGTCAAATGCAATAATAGCAAAACTGAACAAGAGGACGCTTTTTATTGCAAAAATTGAAATCCTATCCCTTGCTTTAATAATACAGGGTGCGACAGGAATACCTCCTTGCCCAGTCGGCTAGGGCTGTAGAATACACCGACTGCTCCTTGCAGAGGGATAAGACTTCCCCAACGAGTGTCCTGGATATGACAATAAACAATCTGAAGATGAGATTTCAGTAATGCTGGAGCTTTTAGGAATGCGGAGTGCCCCTTCAATGCCCTCGCTCTCAGGTCAACTCTGACCTGGAGTGGTAGTACCTGATAGGTTCCTATCTATAGGTCATATGTACTTATGCTAAACTGAATTACTTCAAATAGAACTGTTTTGACATTTAAACTGAGTACTTATTCTAAACAAAATTGTTTGAAATGGAACTGATCGGAATTGTTTGAAATAGAACTGATTTGACTATTCTTATACTAAACTGAATTGTTTTAATTAGAACAGTTTGACTAAAATGAATAGCTTGAAACAAAAATGGTTTTGACAATTAGATTTTGTACTTATGCCAAACTGAATTGTTTGAAATAGAACTGCTTATTTGTATAAAAATGGATTTGGCATTAAATAACCTATAGGGGTTGATAAACCATTGCACCAAACAAACAAACAGTAGGAATACCGACAGGATTTAACACAGTCAGTAAGATTCGAACTCTGAAATAACGATCAAACAGCCAAGATCGAGGACCAGAACACACTGCGTGACATTCATATTATTTTAGTAAGATTTTCTTTTTTTAAATGCTGTTTGAAAATAATTATATATCCTGGGGAACTTGTGGTAATATTGTTATTATTATTACGCTATTTCTTCCAGGCAGCGGTCGTGTCAATGCTGCTGTACGGATGCACGACTTGTACGCTAACAAAACGGCTGGAGAAAAAGCTAGACGGCAAGTACACAAGAATGTTGCGAGCAATGTTAAACAAGTCCTGGCGGCAACACCCCACGAGACACCAACTATACGGCCACCTGCCGAATAGTTGAAATCTATCACAGACGAACCAGACATGCAAGACACTGCTAGAGAAGCAGGGACGAACTCATAAGTAATGTACTCCTATGGACCCCCTCATATGTCAGGGGAAAAGCAGGACGACCAGCTCGAAACTACATACAGCGGCTATGTGAGGAAACGGGATGTAGCCCTGAAGATGAACGATAAGGAGAAGAGGCGAGAGAGGGTTAGGGATATCCGTGTTAGCGGCAGGACATGATGATGATGATTGTATTATATTATATTATATTAAGAACAAGGAGACTTTCCCTGACCCAAAGTACTCGTATTGCGGCCTTAAAGTAACCGAGTTTGAACTACAATTACGCTATTAAGTTCACTTTTGGGCCAATACCCTTGGAAAAGGCATGAACCCTCTTATACCGCCAGTTATGGGTTGAATAGTATCACTGCTGTTCTTTTAGAAAAGGATGGCTTTAGCATTAAATAACCCACAAAGATTGATATGCCATGAAACAAAGAAACCTAAAGACAAAAAAGGATTAATGAACATGAGCACCGAAATAATTTCTAAATAGAGACATAAGAACAAATCCCAAGGAATAATTGTAAAAGAACTAGCAAAAAACATGAAAAAGGAAAATAAACCAGTACAGGGACATGGCGGATTGGGAATATATCAGAATGAAGAAAAAGATGAATTTACAAATGGTCGGTTGGTTGGTAGTTTTACTTTACGGTGTATCAACCCTTTTCGGGTTATTTAACGCTGAATTAAATTTCAAACAATTCAGTTTAGCATAAGTAAACAATTTAAATGTCAAAACAGTTCTAATTCAAGCAATTCAGTTTAGCATTAGAACACAGTTTAGTTCTATTTGACCCATAGATAGGACTCTATGGGTTACTACCACTCAGGACCAGAGTGGACCTGGAAGTGATGGCAGTGAAGGGGGCCTACGCATTCCCCAAATTTCCAGTATTACTGAAGCCTCACCATCAGATTTTTTAGAGTCATATGTAGGACACTCGTAAGGCTCCAGACGACCGGGTCAACAAACAGTGGGAAAGATAAGCTATATTGATGACCATTATTTTACACAACACATGCATGAATATAATCAATATAATTCATTTACTAACCCCAAACATCAGAATAGTCACTGCTTAGCACTCTCTAACAAGTTTGAATTCAGATATTTTATTTTTGTTTGCCCTACTATTTAACTTATGGCTGATTCATAGGTCGGGCATTTCGTTTTCGCTTCCAACAAAGAATGGTAATCAATTCCTTTTTCAAGAAGAGATGGATTCATACCGTTTCCAAAATTATTTAAACGTAAACAGCCTCGAACAGGTTTTGAACTCGCGCTGCCTATTACATTTTCTACAATTATAACCGTTGCACAACTGCACCACCGTGAAGATTTAAAAAACATATAGATAATTTTGAAGTTGGTTTAAATACTAGTTTCGGTTGTGTACGGAAGATTGGTTATACTTGACTTCCAGAAGCCCCAACTCTTTCTTATAAACCTGATAAAACCAATATTTACCCTTTCTGTATTTGTCCCACTCGTTGAATTCGAACCTCTTGTCCATGTACTTAACGGCAGCAGCGGCGAACAGCATACGAAGGATCTCGGCACGTCCGCGGCCATTGAAGTAGTACAGAGTGTAGTTTGGCATCGTGAGATATTTGGAGTGGAGTCCTTAATGCTTCAGAAACTAGATGAAATGTCCAGCTGATTCTTTGGTTAGACACGAAGTGACGTCTGTTTAGTCAGTGGCAGAAATTTTGTTATTTTATACCCAAGACTGATTCATTGGTCGGGTATTTCGTTTTTGTTTCCAACAAAGAATGGTAATCAATTCTTTTTTCAAGGGCGGCTATTTAATATTCCTTGAATGACCAATTCACGTCTCCTAATTAGAATTAAAATACTTTAGGTATCGCCAGACAAACAAATAAGATCCAAAATTTACTTATACATACACTGTACTATAATCTGTTCGAGCATAATTAAATGAGCTGTTGCCTTTCGTTTTTAATAGAGATTATCTTTGTATAATCAAGCATTGTTGAGTGCTTATTCGAAATTCTATACAAGATAAAAGCTTTAATTGGGAGAGGGCGATATACTCTCTTTGAGAAGTTGTTTGGCTTTGAAAAATAAGCAACGAGGATATTCTAGAAACGTCTAATTTTAAATGTTGGCTTATATTAAAATTCACGTTCACAAGGAATGAAAAGTAAAAGTGAAGAAAGAAAGAAAGAAAGAAAAAAAGAAAGAAATATATGGAATGAATAAATAAACCTACAGAGAAAGAAACAAAGAGAGAGAGAGAGAGAATATAGATATAGGAAAGGAAAAAAACAAGGAAATGAACAATTAAAGAAAGAAAGAAAGAATGAAAGAAAGAAAGAAAGAAAATTAACGTGAAAGAAAAGATGAGATTTATAAATAAAAGAATGAGGGAAAAGTAAGAAAGAAAGAAATGAAGAAAGGATAGTATTTATTTATTTAAACAACAAAGAAGAAAGAAAGAAAGATACAAACAAACAAACAAACAAACAAACGGACAAACAAACAAAGAAAATTTGAGTGAAAGAAAAGATAACATTTATAAATAAAAGTTGAGGGAAAATGAAGAAAGAAAGAAAAAAGAAAGGATAGCATTTATTTATTTATAAACAATAAAGAAAGAAAGAAAGAAAGAAAGAAAGAAAGAAAGAAAGAAAGAAAGAAAGAAAGAAAATTCGAGTGGATGAAAGGATAACATTCATATAAAAAATCTGGGAAAAAGAAAGAAAGAAACGATCATATTTATACATTTTAAAAAATGAAGGAGAAAGAAAGAAAGAAAGAAAGAAAGAAAGAAAGAAATGATAACCTTTATATTTTTAAAGAAAGAGAGAAAGAAAGAAGCGATAACATATGTATGTTTTTTAAAAATGAAGAAAGAAAGAAAGAAAGAAAGAAAGAAAGGATAATAAATAAAAACGAAGAAAAAAGATGAAAGAAAGAAAGAAAGATCGAGTGAAAGAAAGGATGATAAATAAAAAAATAGGGGAAAAGAAGAAAGAATGAAAGAAAGAAACGATAACGTATATATATTTTTTAAATGAAGGAGAAAGAAAGAAAGAACGAAAGAAAGAACGATCGTGTGAAAGAAAGGATAATAAATTTAAAAAAAAAACGAGGAAAAAAGAAGAAAGAAAGAAAGAAAGGATAATGAATAAAAAATAGGGAAAAAGAAGAAAGAATGAAAGAAAAAAGAAAGATGAAGGCGGGAGTTTTACTCTTATATATGGCACAATCATTTTAAATAGGTAAATAGTTCATTAAGTCAAACAAGTCTATTTGGAACGCTAATACACCGTTTATTTCTGGAAAGTGACAGATAACACGTTCCGTTAGCAATAGTCAATATACATTCATTCTACTTTATTTCATTCTTTTTTTTTTTTTTAACTTAGACTTAAGTATCAGTACGTGTTCTCGTAAGGTTGTAAATGAGTAATCATGGAGAACAAATAAAGAAGTTATTGGTTTGGTTGGTTTGGTTTCATTATTTAATGGCATATCAACCTTTGTAGGTTATTTAATGCTAAAGCCATTCTTCTAGAAGAACTGTAATGGTACTATTGAACCCATAGCTGGGAGGATAAGGGGGTTATTACCTTTCCCAAGGGTATTTGCCCGAAAGTGAACGTAATAGCGCGACTGGAGTACGAACTCGCTTACTACGATTCCGCAGTCCATCGTTTTAACCATTACACCACGAGGACACACCGAAAGAAATTATTAATAAAAAAAAATAAATAAATAAACAAAAACAACAACAACACATAGCAAAGCAGCTGAAAGAGAGTTGAGTTCAGAAAATCTCGTCCTAGCTGTGATTAAAATTGCTTTGTCTATCATGAAAAGTTTCTGAAATCACCAGACTCCTTCGGCTAACTAAAAGTTAGCTGGAACGAACCGAGCCACGTCATGTATGCAAATGCGAATTGGGGTTCGGTATTCCGAAGACCCATTAAAAATAC
This sequence comes from Sepioteuthis lessoniana, assembly GCA_963585895.1. Lineage (NCBI taxonomy): Eukaryota > Metazoa > Mollusca > Cephalopoda > Myopsida > Loliginidae > Sepioteuthis > Sepioteuthis lessoniana. Next base: position 13,286,758 of record OY757942.1, read on the forward strand.
ATTCTTTTTTTATTCGGCCTCTTTTGTGCCGAAGGACTCGAAAACAGTAAGCTGTAACGTGGACTGGTGGTGAAAGAACCAACCAAAGATACAAGTGGGGCTGATTCCTGTAAGAATTCTGCTCAGGGATCCGAAATGCGTTTCTACGTATTTTCACGACCTTAGAAAGTGAATGAAGGTAAACCTGATCCTCATCAAGACTCTCTCTCTCTCTCTCCCTCTCTCTCTCTCTCTCACTCTTGTCATACGTCCCTATTTTTCATCACTTTTTGTAAGTCTTTTAGACGGCATCAACTATCCGCTCACAAGTGGTGTAAGTTTTTTTCTACTCGGTGTATATTGGTGTGTTCATGTGTAGGAGTCCATAAGCAAACATTGCTTACGCGTTCGTCTTTATTTCATGAGCAGTAGCTAGCATGTCTTGTTTGACTTAGTTGGATGGTTTCTGTGATGGGAGGTAAGCGGCCACACAGTTGTTGTTTTGTTGGATGCTGTTTCCAGGGTTTGCCCAAAACAACCCAGGGCTTCCTAGTGTATTTTCCATCAAGCCTTTTCTCCAAGAGGTTTTGTTAGAGCCCAAACAGGTGCAACTATACAGTAATGCTGACATGGGTACTGCCTGGAAGAATTCCTTCTTTATATTAAAAGAGAGATCAGATTTTAGGTTTGATGTAGTTTGGTTTTATAGCATGTCAACCATTGTTGATTATATAATGCCAAATCCATTTTTATACATAAAAACATTTCTATTTCAAACAATTCGGTTTAGTATAAGTATAGTTGTTATATAATTGCAGAAGGATTTTTTTATATATTATCATTTTTCGTTGTTTATATCTTATCTTTCGGTTTAGTTAGGCTTAGAGCTATTCTGCTTAGTGCACGGGTAGGTGCACACATTGTGCGCAGGTGCTCATGCTCGCGCGGGGAGGATGTGACAATCACAGATGTTATTATAAAAACCCCGGAAAGAAAGTACGACTGGGGATGTAAATGACTTCAAGCCCGGAAGCGATGGACAAGGATTTTTGGGGATTTTTGAAAAAAAGCAGTGAGTTGAGATTTGAAGCTGGACGAAGCGAGTTGATTTTTGGACCTGGGCGAGGCCGGTCCAGTTGGTCGACGAGATGCGCCGAACGTGGTGGGGTCAGATGGAACAGTCAGCATAGTAGAAATTGTGTCTCTCTCTCCTCGAGTCGGAAAACCTAAAAGTCAAGAAGGTAATAAAGTCTTGTACCTGAACTAAAGAAAGTCGTCAGTGTTTCGGGATTCCAATGCATATGAACGTTTCACGTATCCGTATGTTTTACAGATCCGTATATATTATGTATTCGTATCTTGGAGCTATTTTGGTGACTATGTTACATAGTTTTTGTTGTCACACAGTTAAACGTCAAAACAGTTCTATTTTAAACAATTCTTCATTTTTTAAGGATAATTCACACAAAAAAACACGATTAGTGATTTAGTTTTTGTTTAGGATTAATTGGGTAGTCTAATGTCATATGCAGGATAATCGCTTGGGGCGAGGGTTACACCACAACTGAGATAAAGTTTATGTATTCTTCCGCCCTCGTCGACTGGGCGAATCGGATTTTAGTATCCCCAATAAACATGCTTTATCTCTGCTTAATGTTGACATAGCTTTTAGTAGATGGTATTTTGTAACCGTGGCTTGCTTATATAATATTGTAACATACCCATGATACGGATATGTGAAACAGACATAATGTTCATAAAATGATCATAAACATATATACGAATCTGAAATTGGTTCAGGTATGAAACTTTATTACCTTTGAGTTAAGGGTTATTCGACATGAGGAGAGAGAGACACAATCTTTCTATGCTGACTGCTTTTACATCGTCAGCTCACAACCCAACCAACGCACGGTGCCTGCAACGCACAAAGTCGTCTGGCCTCGCCCAGGTCTAAATCTTAATTTTTGCGTTCGGACGCAGGAACTCAACTAACTGCTTTTTCTCAAATCTCAACCCACGCTTCCGGTGCGTGACGTCTCCCAGATCCCCTGGTCCTAATTCCTATCTGGAATTTTTATTTTGACATCTCTGAATGACACATCCTCTCCGCAAGCGCGTGAACACCTGCGTTAATGTTGCACCTAACTAACCCATGCACTAAGCGAAAGGTTCTCAGCCTAACTAAACCGAAAGGCAAGATATATAAAACGAAATCCCACTGCCATTATATTACAATATTATATTAGATTAGATTTGCTTGGTATTCTATGAAGACATGGTACCATCTTCGTTAAAACACATGGACTCTATTTTGTCGGGGTTTACGTTGAAACCAATACCTCTTGCTACCTATAAAGCAACGGTTCGGTTTAAGCAGGTGCTTTTACCAGTAGGAAGGTGTCTTATATTTGAGGTCAGTTGCGTTTTTGAGATCGCCCTTCACTTTTCACACACTAAGAAACATGGGCGAGAGAAAACGAGGAAGCCGCACAGAAAAAAGAAAAAAAAACACGTAAAAAAAGGGTACGCATATTTTTAGAGAAAAGGAAAGGAAATAGATATTAGGGTAATTAATGTAAGATGATCGGTGTATTACGGCATATCAACCCTTGACGGTTACTTAAAGCCAAATCATGTTTTTATATATATATGTTTTAAAGTGAATAGTTAGCATGTAACTTGGACTCACTTGCTTTTATACAGATAAATAGTTTCTTGTAGTTTCACCTAGCACTAAAAATTCTTTTTTATCTTTATAATTGGTTGGTTTGTTGGTTGGTTGGTTGGTTGGTTTTGTTTTATGGCAGACCAATCTTTGTAGGTTATTTAACACCAAATCCAATTTCAAACAAATAAACAGTTCTACTTCAAACAATTCCATTTAGCATGAGTACACAGTTTAATTGTCAAAAACGTTTCTATTTCAACCTATTCAGCTTATTCAAATAGTTCTAATTCAGTTAATTCAGTTTAGTATAAGTACAGATTTTGTTTACACACAGTTAAATGTCAAAACAGTCCTATCATAAACAGTTTAGTGTAAGTACAGTTTCAAAGTTAAAAACAATTCCCTTTCAAACAATTCGGTTTAGCATAAGCACGCAGTTTAAATGTAAGTAAAATTTAATTGCCAAAAGCATTTCTTTTTCAAGCTATTCAGTTTAGTTAAACAGTTTTAATTCAAATAATTCAGTTGAGCATAAGTTTGCAGTCAATTATATTTAACCCATAGATAGGGCTCTATCACGTGCTACGATTCCGGACCAGAGTGGACCTGAGTGGCAATGAAGGGTTGCTCCACAATCCCCAAAGCTCCAAAGTCACTGGAGCCTCACCATCAGATCTTTTTGTGCCTTACTCCTTACTCAGTCGGTGTATTCTATAACCTTAGCAGACTGGGCAATTTAATTATTGTTTGGTAGAGTTTTAATGCTTTTAGGTAGTCATATCTAATTCAAATAATTTCGTTTGATATTAACTTTTTTGCAGACAGTTAAATGATTTCAAGTATTCCTATCAAATCCTAATAATTCTATTTGATAATTATCATTTGTTTGACACGGTTAAATGTTTGTTTTCATGTATTACTATATAACATTAGAATTTTTTGTCAAATATTCTTATATTAGAGAAATAATTTGCACGTAGCTCTCTATAGTTTCCTATTACAAATAAGAATAATCCTATGTAAATGATAAATTAGTCATATTTGACTCGTATAAGGGATCCTAAAAGATATAACCAATTAGAGTGGGGAGAGTATCCGGTTATAATGGCAATGAAGAGGTATACCACTGTCTCATCGGCCAGATTGCAGAGGGGTAAGAACCCGCCACCCCGGCCAGGAGTGCCCTAGATATAACACTAAACAATCTGATGGTGTGGCTCCATAAATGCTGGAGCCTTAGAGAAAGTAGAGTACCCCTTTAATACTAACGCTCCTAGGTCCACTCTATCTAGGAGTGGTAGGACCTGAAAGGGTCCTATTTATGGGTCAAATGTTGACCATTTAAATTGTGCGAAAGCAAATGACTGAATTGTTGGAAAAAGAACTGTTTGACTAATTTAACGTTGGGAAAACAAATGGATGATGTTTAATAGAATTGTTATTGATACATAGCCATAGTTGGAATCATTTAAATGGATACCGAACATTGGCATAAACGTTAGAGTGTTCGCCAATGGCTCGGGAGACCCGAGTTCAATCCCAGGTCAAATCATACCAACATACTTGATGCTCCCTTGCTTAACACTCAGCATTATAAGGTAAGGATCAAGGGTACAGTGGAGCAATCCAGGGAAAGGAGTAGCGTCCTTCCCTACAGCTTGGTGTAGTAGCTATCGAAATGGGAGCCTTCGGGTTACCCTCGACTTGAGTCGCCAACAACAATAACAAACGTTTGCAAATGAATGAATAATGTTGAAGTAGAATTAAAAGTGTTAGATGGCTATAGTTGAAACCATTTACCTATGTAGAAATGACAGCATTTCCAGTGTGCAAACAAATTTGTTCGAAATTAATTTAAAATAAAATCACCGACAAATTAATCTCTTAAATATTATGGATATCCATTTAATTCTGTGCAAACAAATGATTATTAATTAATAGAATTAATTCTAATAGAGTGAACCCAAAATGAACAACATATTTTGGAAGAAACAAAATGGCTTCCAGAGAATTAGATTCACGACGTCACAAATTTTGACTATCCGTCGGATTCTTGAAGTTGTACGTGCAAAAAACCTACAGGCGACAATATTATTTGTAGACTTTAACAAGGCCTTTCACTCCATTCACAGAGAAAAGACGGAGCAAATTCTTCTCGTTCCCGACCCACCAAAAGAAACCTTCGCAGCCAAAATGATTCTCTATAGAAACATCAAAGTAAAAGTTCGTTCTCCAGATAGAGACACAGACTACTTCGAAATTGTAGCAGGTGTACAGCGAGAAGACACATTAGCCCCATACCTCTTCATCATCTGTCTCGACTACGTGCTTAACACGTACACCTATAAAATCAAAGGAAAAGGTTTCAAGCAAACAAAGGAAAGAATTATAAGGTACCCAGCAAAAACAATTACCGACACCGACAAAGCCGATGAGATTGCGCTTCTGGCAAACACACCAACCCGAGCCGAAACCCTGCTACATAGTCTGGAACGAGACGCTGCAGGCATTGGCCTCCATGTCAATGCACACAAGACCCAATATATGTGCTTTAATCAAACAGGCGACATCTCCTCATCGATAGGCTATAGGTCATGTGGAAGTCAGACCTGACCGATAAAATGAAATGCAGTTTCTTCCAAGTAGCAGTCGTGTCGATACTGCTATATGGATGCACTACATAGACACTAACTAAATGTATAGAGAACAAACTTGACTGCAACTACACAAGAATGCTGCCAGCAATATTGAATAAGTCCTAGAGAGAGCACCCCACAAACCAGCAGCTATACGGCCACCAACCACCCATCACTAAAACTATCTAAGTTAGACGAACCAGACATGTAGGACACTGCTGGAGTAGTAGGGACGAACTCATAAGTGATGTATTCCTGTGAACCTCTTCTCATGGCAGAGCAAAGACAGGACGACCAGCTCGAAACTACATACAGCAGCTCTGTGCTGATACGGGAAGTAGTCCTGAAGACCTGTCGGAAGCAGTGGACGATAAGGAGGGATGGTGAGGGAGGGTCAGGGATATCCGTGCTGATGACGCTACATGATAATGATGTAATATATAGCAGTACTTGAAGCGATCTGTGTTAAAAATTAAAAGTTGTTTAAAGTGTTATCAAAAAATGTGCTTATGATATGTTAAATATTAATGTTTAAACAGGATTTTGCAACAGAAACCAAACCACATTCCCAACATTTCCTGGACAAGAGCCTCACTATTAAATGATTAAGTGTCACAAATGAGCCAAGTGAGAGAAGGGGGAGTCTAACCACTCCACAGAATTGTAGACAAGTTCCTTCCTGTTCGAACATCAATATATCTAACGAAAGAGAATGGTTTCACATTGAAAAAAAAGAAAGTAGTTTCGACTTCTAAAAGGAATCAAGTTGCATGTCTCATGTTTGAGAATACCACATGGAATAGTGTTTTTGAATGAAATCGTTTTTTATTTCGTTTTTATCGACAGTCTTAGGGTTTTGTTTGGTTACTTTGTTTAATGGCATATCAACATTCGTGGGTTATTTGATGCCCAAACCATCCGTCTAGAAGAACAACTATTTAGCACATAGTTTGCCCAGTCGACTGGGGCTGTAGAATACACCGACCATCACACCAATGAGTAACGTGGACAAACAATCTGATAGTGAGGTTCCAGTGATGCTGGACTTTTGGGGAATGAGGAGCACCACTTCATTCCCATTGCTCCCAGGTCCACTCTGGCCCCGAATGATAGCACCTGATAGGGTCCTATCTATGGGTTAAAAAGAACTAAACTGCATATTTATGCTAAACTGAATTGTTTGAATTAGAACTGTTTGACTTAACTGAATTGCTGGAAATAGAAATGTTTTTGATAAATAAACCACGTACTTACATTTAAAGTGCGTGCTTATGTTAAACTGAATTGTTTGAAAGGGAACTGTTTTCACGTTGAAACTATACTTACACTAATCTGAATTGTTTAATATAGAACGGTTTTAACATTCAACTGTGTGTAAACAAAATCAGTTCCTATACTAAACTGAATTAGAACTGTTTGACTAAACTGAATAGCTTGAAATAGAAATGTTTTTGACAATTAAACTGTGGACTCATGCTAAACTGAATTATTTGAAATAGAACTGATTTTTTTAAAATGGATTTGGCGTTAAATAACCTACAAGGATTGATATGCCATAAAACCCAACCAACCAACCAACCAACCAACCAACTAATTTAACCCACAGCTGGGAGGATCAGGAGGTTCATAGCATTCCCAAAGGTATTTGTCCGAAAGTAAACTTAATAGCGCGACTGGAATTCCAATTCATGAACTACGATTCCGTATTCGAGCGCTTCAACCATTCACCTTGAGGACACGCCCGCGACAGATTTGATTCGGAATTCAAGATTCTGAAACACACACACACACATACACACACACACACACACATACATACACATATATATATATATATATATATATATATATATATATATGTTATATTTTGACCTTCGACCCGGCCCAAAAATGCTATTCCAAGGTGATGCACAGGAAGGAAGTGACACATTCCAATGGCCAGTAATCGAAAGAGATCGCTTGGGCGAATTAAGGCTTATAATATGGGACAAGGTGAAGGTACAACGGTGCCACTACAGTGATGCACCGGAAGAAAGTGACCTGTGAACTGCATGACAGTTATTTCCGCTTGATGACAATTAAACATTCGATTTCAAAGATCCAGTGGGCGATCGTGTGGGCGTTGAATTATTATTTAACTCAGTTGAGTTCGACAAGCCAGAGCAGTTGCCAGTAGAATTCCAGACAGCTAGAGACCAGATGTGGTAGGGAAAGCCACACCCGACCGAGGGGGCCCTCGGAAACCCCGATGGAGTGGACCCCAGTATCAGGAGAACAAGAAAGACACAACGTGACGGTCATAACAGTGGGGTCAAAATATGAAGTTTATGTTCGGTCTCCAGCACACTCTCACATGCAAACCTTGAACAACCCTTTCGAACCCTTGCAATAAAGTGAGAGGTAAATATATTTGTAAAGAAGTCTTCCTGCGTTTTCCTTTTGCGTCTTTATCGTTGTGTCACTTTGAATTATTCTACATATATATATGCATGTATGTAGATCTGAATCTGTATATGTGACTATACTATATATATATATATATATATATATATATATTCACCAACACCTGCGTACGAGTAGGATGTGACAATATGTTAATCTATAAATTTTCAGTTTTCCTTCTCCTAGACTGGTGGTTATATCAAGGTTATATAGCCCAGTCTGTCCAACTATTTACCCATAGCTTGAAGAAGTGTAATTGGATATATACCTTTCGTCAGGTTAGTAGTGCTCTATGAAAAGCAAATAAACTCGTCGAGGTTTTGAACGTAAGTCACTGTGTCCATTTCCAAGGACGATAATCATTACACCACCGACGCTTTCTTTATATCTATATAGCTATCCACTGATAGACTGTTCCGTTGTATCACAACTTTTCAGTATGGGTAGACACGCGAGATTCTCGAAGCTGTGATCGAAACCTTATATCAACGGATATTCTACTCCACAGCCACATGGAAACTCAGAGTAAACGAAGGGATCTAAACGCATATATATAACTTTTTTTGTTTACATCTATACGCTTAACGGCTACCGAGGGCTCAATCCATTCGAAGACCATTGCATTATATATATACTTGGAGCATACGATAAGTTTCCAGACTTTTTCGTATGGACACTTTTATTGATAGTACACATATGAAACTCTGTCCCTTCGAAGTAATCTCCTCCGGCTGCAATGGACTTGTTCTACCGTTCCAATAACTTCTCAAAGGCCCCATGGAATTCTTGTGTGAGCGTGTCAATGACCTTCGTCATAGCCTCTTTCACCTCTTCAGTTGTCTCATAACGACAGCCCTGAGCTTAGGGAATGAGCAAAAGTCACAGGGAGCAAGGTCTGGACTATAAGGAGGCTGAGGAACTGTCTTGATGCCCATCTTGGTCAAATAGTCTGTGACAAGGATGGATCTATGGACTGGGGCATTGTCCTGCTGGAAATGCCACTGACCCGATTTGAAGAGTGCTGGCTTCTTCCGATGGAATCTCTTCCTGAAATCCCTTAAAACCTCGACGTAGTAATCCTAAGCCTAAAACTTTGGCCAATCAACTCTAGTGTATTGACTTCCTTACTCCTCCCACACCTCTCATCATTCCCTCAAAGACTCCCTGCCTTCCTTGAATCTCATATGCCACTCAAAAACTGATGCTCGATTCATGTGAGATGGTCGAAAAGCAGTCTGAAGCATTTCGTACGTTTCTGTGGTATTTTTTCTAAGTTTAAAACGGAATTTTATTGCATATCGTTCTTCTAAAGTGTCAGATTGCATTTTTGAAATTCAGCGGCTGTGACAACCAAGCTTTAGTAGTGTGTATTCCAGTTCCTGCTGTAGGTGTTCCCTTGAACCTGAAATCATAAACATTCGTCAGTCATCTCATAAGATGTATAGCAATAATATACTTAATTTTCAGGAGACTACGACTGTTTTAAATGCCAATACGAAAAATTCTGAAAACTTATCGTATGCACCTCGTAATTACACTGCTTGATCGTCAAAAGCAATTCCATTTCAATTTATTCAGTTTAGTGAAACAGTTCTAATTCAAACAATGCAGTTTAGCAAAAGTATGCAGTTTATTTCTATTTAAGCCATTGATAGGACCTTATTATGTACTACCATTTCTGGCCAGAGTGGACCTGGGAGCAATATGAAGGCGTGCTCTATCGTGTATCCTATAAACCCAACCGACTGGGCAATCCATTATTAGAAGCCTTGAATATTTTATCACTTTATTTATTTCATTTATCTGTATGTGAAAGTAAATATAGTTTATAGATATCTTTTTAAGATAGGTTTTAGAAGAATTGATATGCTACACATAAAAGTGACAAAAATTGACCGGTAACGAAGTCTATCTCTCTATTCGTTGAATGTAAATTATTTTTGGGAAAAAAAAGACTTGCCTTATGACCTTAGATTGTAACTAAACTGCAAACAATCCAAAAATAAATTGCCTAAAAAAAGTATTCTTATTTATTTTATCTCTTTTGTTTATCTTTTTTGTTGTGGAAACAAAAAAAAGAAAAAAAATCATTGATCCTGGGAAATAACACTCGACATTGCCATCTAAAACAGTCAGAACACGACAAACAGAATATATGCGAAAACAGAGCTCATAGCAATGAGACTTCAAAGAAAAAAAAACGATAAAATATGAATGTCAATGTCACTTCCTATACACACGCACACACACACACACACACACACACACACATATATATATATATATAGAGAGAGAGAGTGATAGAGAGAGAGAGAGTGATAGAGAGAGAGAGAGAGAGAGTAGAAGCAAAATTAGGAATATTCTAGTATAATAATAAACAGCTGTATTATAAAATAAGATTAATTTTAATTTAAAAATAAAAAGAAGAAGAAAGACACTAAGAGGAAATTTAGTCAATATGGCTGCCATTTTTTTCACTTATTGTACCATTACGCCTTCGAAATGATTTGCATGCTTTCAAAATCACCTTCAGACATTTTATTCCATTCCTCCTCAATCGAGGGCAACCAGAAAGCTCCCTTTTCATTAGCTACTACACCTCCTCAATCTTAAGCTGACCAATGATTGGATGGAAATTTGCATTTGTTTTATATTCTAAAACGCCTCATATAGCTTAATCAAGGATGTTAAAGTCTGGACTTGATAGAGTCCACAAAAACACAGCAATTATTTCGAAAATTTATTTGGCTTAGTTTCGGCGTTAAGCAACTCCTAGATTCTTTGTCATTTTTTTTTCCTTGCTCACTCATATTGGACTGAATTTCAATGAAAACTGTGCTTGAGTAAGATAGACCTAATAATGAAAATTTACATTTATCACGTTTTTTTTTTTGGTGGGGGGGGGAAATTTAACAAATCAGACTTTTTAAAATGTTTTGAAAATTATTCCATATTTTACTTCCACAACCTATATATATATATATGGGGGACTAGGTCTCTTTGTTTAACTCCATACCAACTTTTGCGGGTTATTTAATGCCAAAACCTTGATGGTAAAAAAAAATTGTAATGGGAGGATATAAGTGTCCATACCTTTTCTAAGGTTGTAATCCGAAAGGGAATATAATATTGATGTGTGAGGATCTCGAAGTAACAAAGTAAAATGTCACATATTTATGTCATAAAGTCGTGCAGATTTTGACTCTGTCTGTCTGTCTGTCTGTCTGTCTCTCTCTCTCTCTCTCTCTGATCACTCGTCCAAAAAAAAAATTCAGTTTTATTTTATCACCGAGATCTGATTTCTAGCTGAACTACAACTTATCAATTGCTCTTCGTGCCTTCCTCATGTTTATTTCGACTTCCCTTTCAGTAGAAGAGATGTTGCTGTCGAAGTACGTGAACCGATCGACTGATTTTAGTTGCTTCCCACATAGAACGAAGATGGCTCCATCTCATCTAAAACACATTATTCTATTCATCTGCTTTTACGTAGAAGCCAATTTATATATATATATATATATATATATATATATATATATATATATATAACAGTGTTGGTTATTTCCATCTCACCTCGTGGATAAGTGTCGAACCAAGTGCGATATAATATGAAGAGTGCTCAATATCTGTGATGGAGCTATAATAATAATAATAATAATAATAATAATAATAATAATAATCATGCATTAGCCATTACATCCCAGAGACGACGCTGACAGACTATATGTATTAAGAAAAGAGAGAGGAAGATGACTTGCCAGCATTGAAGACAGCGTTGACGCATTGATACAACGATTCGAAGACTACATATGAAAACATGACGAAGGACTGTTTACAGCCATCAGAAACAATACTGATAACACTATTAACAAGAGAAACAAAAATGGGAAGAAAAACAACTCTATGGGTATTTTAAACGATTAATAAACACCATCTCACACGATAAAATCTGACTCTGGCTAAGAAAAGGAAACTTTAAGAAAGAAACAGAATCTCTCCTAATAGCAGCACAAAATAAAGCCGTAAGAACCTATCATATCAAAACGAGAAAAGATAAGACGCATTAAAATAGCAAATGTAGGCAATGTGGTGACAGAGATGAAACCATCAATCACATTATAAGCAAATGCAGCAAATTAGCACAGAAAGAGTACACGACTAGACGGGACTGTGTGGGCAAGTGATCCACTGGGAGATGTACAAGTGATTTCAATTTGACCATACAAACAAATGGTATATGCACAACCCAGCATCTGTCCTAGAAATGACACGTAAACACCTTTGGGACTTTGACATACAGGCGGATCATCTAATCTTGGCCAGAAGACCAGACCTAATAGTAAACAACATAAAAAAAGAACATGCAAAATTGTCAACTTTGCTGTCCCGGCTGACCACAGAATAAAATTGAAAGAATGTGAAAAGAAGGATAAGTACTAAAACCTTGCTTGGGAATTTAAAAAAGCTATGCAACTGAAGATGACGATTATATCAATCGTGATTGGTGCATTCGGTACAGTAACTAAAGGACTATTAAAGGAACTGGAGGCTGTGGAAGTTGGCAGACGACTGGAGACCATCCAAACAACAACATAATTAAGAACGGCCAGAATACTGAGAATAGTCCTGGAGACTTGAAGGAGACTTGCTTTCACTCAAACCCCAGTGAAAGACTATCAGTTAACGCTGATGAGAAAAACTCTAATGGAGATAATAATAATAATAATAATAATAATAATAATAATAATAATAATAAGAAGAAGAAGAAGAAGAAGAAGAAGAAGAAGAAGAAGAAAAAAATCTTCCATATTTTTCGTTTTCTGCCTGATGATTTTCGTTTATAAGATATCATGAAACCTGTGGTCGCAGACAAGCCACCATGCTATTAAATATATATATAAACTAATATATATTTACTCATTTTATATATATATATATATATATATATATATTGCTATATTTATAAATAAAGAGTACTCAATATCGGTCATACAACTTATGTATTTCAGGGTTAGGATGGGATCGATACAGGACAACATGCGCGAGAAACTGACTGTTGGGAAACTCAATTGATTCTGGTAGTAAGTTATTCTAACATAGAAATACATATACTCTATAACCGATAATGAGTATATATATACATATATATATTGTCATCCACAGACAGACTGTTTCGTTGAATCACAACACTTCAGTATGGCTAGACCCGTGGGATGTAACAAGCTGCCATCGAAACACGGCTTACTCAGCGTCAGTTGAGGACCTTACCCCAGAGCCATCGTCATGCTCAGCGTAAGTGAAGGAATTTTTTACGTATAATTTTCTACATATACGATATCAGCGACATAGAGTTCTCAATTCATATGAAGAGTTATTGCATTTCAGCTTTATGTGGTAACATGCAAATTCTCTAATTCAGTGCTCAACTCACGAGGTGATGGAGCATATAATGTCATTCAAGGACAAACTGTTTCCTTGTGTCAAATCTCTTCAGGGTGGCTTGACATGCAAGATGCTTTAACACACACTCACACACATACACACGCACACACACACTCATAAATATATACATATCTATATTTCAAAATAAAAAACAGCAATCGGTCACATTAAAATAATAAATTTATTTCCATCCGGTTAAAAGCATTGATATTAAACCATGCTCTAAAAATTAACAGGATTTTTCGTATCAACTTACTTGATCTGAAAGAGTTCTGTTAATTTTTTTGAGCATTTGACGCGAATCATTTGAATATTTAAACCCAAAATAATTTTGAAAATCATTTCCCTCATAGATTTGTTAAAGATAAAATCTTTGCCCAATCGGCTGGAGTTGTAGAATATACCAACTGCTTTCATGCAGAATGGTAAGACTCTGCGAACAAGTGTCCTGGATATGACACCAAACAATCTGATGGTGAGGTTCCAGTAATGCAGGAACTTTTGGGCATGCGTAATACCCCTTTATTGCCATCGCTCCCTGGCCCATTCTGGTCCGGGGTGATAGTTCCTGATAGAGTCCTATCTATTGGTCAAATAGAACTAAACTCCGTCCTTAGACTAAACTGAATTACTTGAAATAGGATTATTTTGACATTTAAAATGCGTACTTATGCAAAACTGAATTGTTTAAAATGGAATTGCTTTGTATGCTAAACTGGATTATTTGAAATAGAACTGTTTTTGACATTTAAGTGTGTGTAAATAAAAACTGAACTTATACTTAACTGGATTTTTAAAATTAGAACTGTTTGACTAAACCGAATAGCTTGAAATAGAAATGTTTTTAACAATTAAACTGTGTATTTCCATTCAACTGAATTATTTGAAATAGAAGTGTTTATTTGTATACAAATTGATTTAGTATTAAATAACCTACAAAGGTTCATATGCAAAAAAAAAATTAACAAAAATAAATTTTGGTTTGGTTTGGTTTTATGGCATATCAACCTTTGTAGGCTATTTAACGCCGAATCCATTGTTATGTAAATAATCAGTTCTATTTAAAACAATTCAGTTCACAGTTTGATTGTCAAACCATTTCTATTTCAAACTATTTAGTTATATATAACAATTCAGTTTAGTGTAAATACAGTTTCAGTGTCAAAAATAGTCCAATTTAAAACAATTCACTTTAGCAAAAGCACGCTGTTTAAATGTAAGTTCAGTTTAATTGAAAAAAATTTTTTTTATTTCGAGCTATTCAGTTTAGTCAAGCAATTCTATTTCAGCTAATTATAGCCCCAGCTGACTGGGGAATACACAGAGTTAAATGTCAAACAGTTTTATTTCAGATAATTCAGTTCAACATAAGTAAACAGTTTAGTCATCAAAAACAGTTCTATTTCGAGCAATTCAGTTCAGCACTAGTACGCAGTTCCAATGTCAAAACAGTTCTATTTTAAACAAGGCGGTTTAGCATAAATACGAAGTTTAAATGCAAAAATCAGTATAGTGAAAGAAGCATGGTTTAGTTCTATTTAACCCATAGATAGGGCCCTTATCAGCTGGGAGCGATGGTAATGAAGGGGTACTCCGCATTCCCCAAAGCCCCAGCATTACTGGAACCTCACCATCAGATTGTTTAGTGTCATATCAGGACACTCGTTGGGCGGGGGCTTACCCCTCTGCAGAGAAGCAATCGGTGTATTCTACATTGTACAGCCCCAGCCGACTGGGCAAGGGTTGGGAAAGTCTTACCCATCTGCAGAGAAGCAGTCGGTGTATTCTACAGTCCCAGCCGACTGGGCAAAAGAATAAATTTTAACCAATTTGAATACTTGGTAAATTATCAATTTTTAAAAATGTAATTTCGAGCCTACCTCATTATAATAAATACGAAGAAATAATTATTTTCCTTAATAGGAACCTATCGGCTTATTTCTTTTGCGTGAAAATCTAACATCCTTCAAGATTGCATTTTCTTACAACATGGCTTAAATCTCTCAAAATGAGCAGATATATCAGTGTTTGAATAGATTTATCAATACTGATATTACAGTTTCAGTTTGGGGTCGAAAATACGTACCAGCGTACCTGCGGCAGCCGCATATACGTTTGGCTCATTAGTATATTTTTTCTTTCACTTAGTGACGCTCCCATATTCAGAACTTTTTCTAAATTTACCACCCGCTCCGCTCGGGCAGGATATGACACAAGGTCAATTTTTAAGCGGAGTTTAACACGTTTGAATTCAGAGTTTTCCTTCTCCTAGACTTGTTGCCTCACCAAGGCTGAAGAACTTAGTCTGCCCTACTATTTACCCATAGCTGGAGGGAGAATAGTGGTGGGAGGGTCTTTGTGATATGTGAAATGCTATCAGTCTTGTTCAGGATTTGAACTCGTGTTGCCGTGTCCATTTTCTTATGACGATAACCATTACACCACGAGCACCTCCATATTCAGAACTTTTACACCCACTAAATATGTCACGTTAGATTAGGCCTACGGAAACTGTTATATTTCATGCAATAATCTTAACTGACTTTCTTTAAAATAGTATCAACGCTTACATGTACTTAGGGGGTGTCCTCGTGGTGCAATGCTAAAAGCGATGGACTGCGGAATCGTAGTACACGTGTTCGTACTCCAGTCGCGCTTTGGCATTAAATAACCTACAAAGGTTGATATGCCATTAAACAAAGAAACCACACCTTACATGTACTTACAAGAACAGATTTTATAAACTCTTCAATCAGTTTAAATTTGTAGATTAGATTTTTATTAAATAATATAGGCTTTTATCCATCCAGAAAGTGGAGATTTATAGAGAAACAAATATAAATCACCACTTTCTATTTGGATATATATATATATATATATATATATATATATATATATATATAAAAGAAGTTTATGATTCTTACTAGATCACTTGGCGAATTAATGGAGGACGAAATGTTTTTTCACATCATTACATTTTAAACAACCAGAAGTCTTGTCAAAGACCATTATGATCCTAACTGTTCCTTTTAATATTTTATGATTTTTTTATTATTTTATGACGTTTCTTCTTCTTCTTCTTCTTCTTCTTCTTCTTCTTCTTCTTCTTCTTCTTCTAATTATTATTATTATTATTATTATTGCAAAAGTACCCAAAACCTATAATTTAATTAACTGCCCATAAATACCATAACACATTAGAAAAAAGGTAACGTGGTGAAGATTTGATTTTAATCGCCAACATCATTTATACTCAACAAAATTCCCCGCAAAACAGATATTTCATATTCAAATCAAAATAAACCTTTAGCTACCATAAAGTTAGAAAGAAAAAGCAATTCTGATCACAGCAACCCATTTCCCACCTCCCACGACCGCTCTTCGCTTCTCACAATTTTCCTTCATCCCACTCCATCCCACCAACAGACAGCAAAAATATGTGTGAATACATAAAGATACAAGTCAGTACATACACAAACGCACGCATATATATATATATATATATATATACGCGTGAGCAACATCACATACACAAACATACTAACATTCTCTAACACACAAACGTAGGCACACACACACACACACACACACACACAAATAATCCACACTTTTCGAACAAAAATTTCACCATATTAATCGATCTTTTTTTGAAAATATTCTCTGTGTTTGACGATTGCTGATTGCATGAAACCTAGGGTCACAAATTGTACCATGTAATATATATATATATATATATATATATATATATAGTATTATCTGATATATGTATATATTATTAGAAACATTTACTAATCTAATATCTACCAGTATTCATGGTACCAGAAAAAAACAAAAAAAAAACCCTGCCAAAAACAAGAGATAAAAGTATCTCGAATCACCGCCCTGGGAAAAAAAGAAAAAATTATGGGTCAAAAAGAAAGAAAAGGCCAACCTCGTCCGACCCCTTGAAAAAAATCAAGGGATACGCAGTCAGTGGTCAAAAGAAAACCAAAAACCCTCCGCAAATGCTGCAATGCTACAATTACTAATGTGCTCAACAGAACTGGAGCCAATTTATATTATTAGAAACATATATATTAATACATATAATTCTAATATATATATATATATATATATATATATATATAATACAATTTTCCGGAGACCTGGATTTTATAAAATATCACCCTTTTTTGCAAAAATTATGCTAAAAGATATCAAGACCCATTAACAACCCCAGACTGTTTTTCTAATTTTTTGAAATCGTAAACCGTTTTAATAAATCTTTTTCAAAATCGTGAAGTGATATTGTCTTTAAAAAGTTTGTTTTATGACGTACTCAGTTTCAAATATATTTTCTTGTATTTTCGTTTTTTTTTTAATTCAAAACATTTGTCACGTTGACCACTTTTTAGCTTGTATGCTATTTTTATACTTAAAATAACTTTAAATAGAAAAAAAAACTTTTATGCAGGCAAAATAATTGAGTCGAAACACGTGTTGGAAATAAATTTTCATCGACACCAAGTATATTTCTTTCTTTTTCAAAATATTTGTCTGATTTATTTCATTTTTTCTCTCACTTATATATATATATATATAAAGAGAGAGAGAGAGTGTGTGTATGTGTGTGTGTGTGTAAGCACGAAAATCATACTTTGCGCATTTTGATATGTTACCAATTTAGTACACGGGAACTTCTTCTTCTTCTTCTGTCAGCCATGTTTTTAAAGGTTAACAAAAAAGAACTAAAAAAAATATTCATGTATTGTGGAATTGGTAACACATTTTGGTGATTAACATCCTTCTTTCAGTTTGCTTTCTTGAAATCGATGAACATGTGGTTTAGAGATGTTCAACTCATAGCAATATTCATTTTTCTATCCAGAAAAGCTTCATTCAAACTTAACATAAAGTGAATAAAAAGCCCTCCTTGTGGCAAATGTAGAATCACGTTTCGCTTGCAAATGTTAGATCCTTGGATACTCTCTTCGGGCGTCGGTGATGGTCGTCTTGACACCCACCTTATGTCGAGTTGATGGACCATCTCCTTTCTTTCGTAGTGTGCTGCACACTGTTTTGTAGTGGGGGAAAGATCTCGGAGAGATCTCCTATCTGGAAGAACAAGAAACACCAAGCCATTTTTGAGTATACATCTTGATTTATTATTTCTTTGCTATGATACCTTTACTTTTCTAACAAATTATTCGTGTACATCACGGAGCTGAATCTTGGAACGCAAATGGAAAAATATCACACTCATTTTCTCAGATGTATTCTAGTCAGCTTCTCACGACCAATCAACGGATACTTTTTTTTATTTTTACATCTGTTTCATCACAATCTCGAGATTGTTAATCAAAGCCATGGTCCCTGGGTTGTCATTAAGACACGTTTGACCTAATACGTTTTAATGGCTTTTTTTTTTACAGAATATGGGTTACTTTATACCAAATCTTGCTTTTTTTACGTATAATTTATAAGCGAATAGGTTGTAGGTAACATTATTTTTTAGTTGCTAGAGCCTAATGTTAAATGGTTTTGTATTCTTATGTAACACTAGTAATTCTATTTAATATTCAAGTATTGCCATCTAACACTAATAATTATATTTAATGTTGATTATTTGTTTGTGCCAAGTTGAATGGATTTTAGTTCGAAAAGTGTGTATTGTGACGATACCCCCTCGGCCCCCACGTTACATCAACTTCTTCGAACCATTTCGATATTCTTGGCCGGTGATCAACTAGTGGTTCCGATAGGGGCATCGCACATTTCTTTTCCGGCTACAAGAAATACAATCAAGGGAGTGGGAGGAAAGAAAACAAACGAACAAACGAACAATATGCCTGGGGTTAACTCAAAATGCAAGACAAGGAGTTATGCAACACTCTGCATTTCCTGTGTGCATTTGTAGACTAACGCTAGCGTGGATTTCTTGCGAAACTGCTACAAAGCTACAAGGAATGCCAACCTATCGTGGCCGGTCTCCTCACTGCTCTGGACCTCACCTCATCCGACCTGTCTCCCTGCTGTCCGGTGTCGACTCGCCACTCGCGACACCCTTCACCAACTCCTACTTCGAGTCCCTTTGTCCAACTCCCTTCTAGCGTTCCCTTACCCACTTCCGGTCACGCCGAGGTCACGAGTCCAAAACCCTTTGTCTGGTTTCGCGCCAAAACAGTCAAAGGGATCGTCTGCTTGGCGGACCACCTACATAGTGTTATAGTATTCCCAACTAACACAAATAATTCTATTTGATATTAATTATTTGTTTGCACACAGTTAAATAGTTTCAAGTATTGCCATCTAACACTAATAATTCTATTTGATATTAATAATTTGTTTGCACACACTTAAATGGCTTCAAGTATTGCTATCTAACACTAATAATTCTACTTGATATTAATAATTTGTTTGCACACAGTTAAATGGCTTCAAGTATTGCCATCTAACACTAATAATTCTATTTGATATTAATCATTTGTTTGCACACACTTAAATGGCTGCAAGTATTGCCATCTAACACTAATAATGCTATTTGATATTTATCATTTGTTTGTACACAGTTAAATGGCTTCAAGTATTGCCATCTAACACTAATAATTCTAATTAATATTAATCATTTATTTGTACACAGTTAAATGGCTTCAAGTATTGCCATCTAACACTAATAATTATATTTAATGTTGATTATTTGTTTGCACACAGTTAAATGGCTTCGAGTATTGCCATCTAACACTAATAATTATATTTAATGACGATTATTTGTTTGCACACAGTTACATGGCTTCAAGTATTATCATCTAACACAAATAATTCTATTTAATATTAATAATTTGTTTGCACACACTTAAATGGCTTCAAGTATTGCCATCTAACACTAATAATTCTAATTAATATTAATCATTTGTTTGTACACAGTTAAATGGCTTCATGTATTGCCATCTAACACTAATAATTATATTTAATGTTGATTATTTGTTTGCACACAGTTAAATGGCTTCAAGTATTGTCATGTAACACTAATAATTATATTTAATGACGATTATTTGTTTGCACACAGTTAAATGGCTTCAAGTATTATCATCTAATACAAATAATTCTATTCAATATTAATAATTTGTTAGCACACAGTTAAATGGCTTCAAGTATTATTCACTAATAATTATATTTAATGTTGATTATTTGTTTTCCCAAAGTTGAATAGATACAAATATTACAATTTAATACAAATAATTCGATTTAATATCTATCATTTGTCTGCATACGATTAAATGTTTTAAAGTATTTCTATCACATAGTGATAATTCTATTTAATATTTTCTTTGCACCCAGTTAAATGGTTTCAAGTGTTGTAATCTAAAAATAGTTCTTCTATTTACAGGGTAGAACGATAAAATTATCGCCCTAAAAAAGACGATATGATTCCATTTCCGTTTAATAAAACCGGTTTTCTTTTTTTTGTTGCAGACCATCTACTAGTTTGCCAGTTGTGTACAAATCCCAAGAGCGATAGGAGCCTTCTATCATGTCTGAAAGTGACACAATATTCAACGAGCGAGATCGGAGATGCGCTGTTGTACAACTCATTCTCTCTACCGATCCAAGTTATGACAACAGAACCATTGCCAGCACCCTCAAAATGCAAATGCGGACAGTTCAACGTGCCCAGGGTGATGAAAACAAAGTTTCCGGCTACGGTTATGGTCTTTGGTGTGGTTTCAAGTGAGGGCCACATCATGCGACCTCTCATCTTCGAAGTTGGCTTGAAAGTCAACACAAAAGTGTACCTGGATGTGCTGAAGAGTGTGGTGATCCCCTGGTGCAATCAGGTGGCTGCTGGCAAACCCTGGGTTTGGCAGCAGGACTCGGCGCCGGCCCACAAGTCCAAAGAGACCCAGGCTTGGCTTCAGAAGGAGTGCTACGACTTTGTACCTATTCCCACTGGCACCCCTCCTCCCCCGACCTGAACCCGCTGGACTACTTCGTTTGGTCATACGTTGAGCACATCACCAACTTGACCTCCCACAACACCAAAGCCAGCCTGATTGGCGCCATCCGCCGAGTATTCGCCGAGATCCCGCCGGCGCTTATGGAAAAGACATGCTCTCAGTTCCGGATCCTTATCGAGGCGGTGATTGAGGCTGAAGGCGGCTACATTGAATAGATGTCAGCTCTACTACATAATCAAGTTAGCTGAATTGATTTTTTCAATAAAACTTTTAAAATAAAGCTGTAGTGTTGTTTTCTTTAGGACGACAATTTTATCGTTCCAACCTGTAGATGTCAGCTCTACTACATAATCAAGTGAGCTGAATTGATTTTTTCAATAAAAGTTCTGAAATAAAGCTGAAGTGTTGTTTTCTTTAGGACGACAATTTTATCGTTGCACCCTGTATCAAGTATTCATATCTAATATCTATAATTTGCACAGAGCTGTATAGTTTCCTATAACCAAAAATAATAATCCTTAGTAGATTGTTGTAAAGATCTATTGAACTCATCAATAAGATCTTTATTGGTGGTTGTCCATCGGATCCGATGATGACGTGATGAGTTGCAAAACTGACCTGTGGCACGAAGAGCCGTTACGACGGGAAACTACCAGGCTGCGATGGATGACCAGGACCCCTTTGGGTGCCCCGTCCAGCTCTAGGCGCTCTAACGACACTTGCTGCCACCGCGTTGGCTCCTCAGGTAAACTCTTCCGCTTGTTCTGCCGGGAGTCAGGCTTCGCGTGCAGTAGGGCTGACACTGCCCAATTCAAACTCACTGAGGGTTTGGGACCCGTCGGTTACCCTCACCTGGTTTAGCAAGCTCGCCAAAGCCAGTACTCAGGGTGTGACCGCCGTTGCATGCGACAGCTATGGGGAGCCACAGGTGAGATCTGAGTGCCAGGGGAGGTCCAGTGGTCGACGAGCTGTCCTACAAGGACATGGCGAACCCCCTTACCAAAGGTACTGACCACTCCCTGAACATCCCATACACCTGACATACAATAATATATATATATATATATATATATGGGCGTCCATCTCACAGCGCTTCATGATTCTATTCCTAATCTTTACGGGAAAATAAGGTTTTTTCTTACTCTCATTATGCAGTCAGACCTTCCTTGTTACGGACAGCTGTTGGGCAACTAAGAAGGGTTTTCTTGCTTTCTCTCTCCCTCTCTCGCTCTCTCGCTCTCCCCCTCTCTCTCTCTCTATATATATATATATATAACCAAGCAAAGATTTTTTGTCTACTGTATACAAAGGAAAGTAAAAAAAATTACAGAAAAAGAGCTTTCTAAGGAAAAGGGGAAGTGGAGTATTGATCACGAAAATAAAGCTTTTTAACTGTTCTCGCCATGGTGATTAAGAAAGACCCCGCAAGGTCATTAAAAAGGTAGGCTGATGATTTTAAAGCTCACAAGATAACAGTGAGGACAGCAATTTCACAAGAATTGAGCCAAGAACTTAACCCCCTTGATTATATGGGGCGTTTTAGAAAACAAACAAATGCAACTTCCAATCAAAATATTGGTATAACACAATTATTGAGAAGGAACGGAATATAATACATGAATAATTTATTTTGAAGGCATGCAAATCGTTTCGAAGGCCAGTTGATAAAATAATTAAAAAAAGGGTGGGCATATTGAGTAAATAAACTGCTTCATGTCTATCTTTTTATTTTCTTGTTTATTTTCAAAAATTAAAATTAATCTTGTTTTATAATAAAGTCGTCTATCATCAAACTAGAATAATCCTAATTTTTCTTACTCACCCTGTACATACTTTTCTGTTAGAATTTTGAGATTAGCAAATTAGATTTTTTCTTTTTACTTTTTTTTTTTGCCTCGCATCATTGTCGTACAATCGAGGCAAATACGATAACGTCTCCTGTGTTCTTGCGTGGCGCTAAGAGTTTAATGAGGTTATGACGTCGACCCTGGCGTCAGTCTTAAACAATGGGACGTTGAAAGGACTTTATGCTGAATACACTTTCCCGTCCTTTAAAATCTATAAACTGTTGCGTCAGCTTAAAATCTAAAGCGATAGTATTGACTGTAACGAGGGAAATTGCTTCTTGTAACATATAAATGGTATTTTCAATATCTCTTACACGGTGAAGTTTCATTCGCTACTGTCAGCACTATCACTTTAGATTTCAAAGTGACGCCAGTTTTTAGTTTTCAAAGCAAGGGAATGTGAAGATGTCAATATATTTATATATATATATATATATATATATATATATATATATATATATAAATCCCTTCTATAAAACATAAAGAATAAAAAGAAATGAGGAGGTGAATAATAATAATAATGCAAACGGATCACTTAATCTCGGCCAGAATACCAGACCTTATAGAAATCAACAACAAAAAAAAAAGATAACCTGAAAAATTGTCAACGTTGCTGTCCCGGCTGACCACAGAATAAAAGTGAAAGTATGTGAAAAGAAAGATTAAGTACCTTGACCTTGGTAGGGAATTACAAAAGAAACTATGGAACTGAAAGTGACGATTATACCAATCGAGATTGGTGCATTCGGTACAGTAACTAAAGGACTATAAAGGGGACTGGAAGACGTGGAAGTTGGCAGACAAGCGGAGAACATCCAAACTAGAGCATTGTTGAGAACAGTCAGAATACAGAGAAGATTTCTGGTGACTTGAGGAGACTTGCTGTCACTCAAACACCAGTGAAAGATCATCAGCTAAAGCTGATATGAAAAGGAGTAAATAATTATAATAAAAGGTACTGATGAATTTCAAATATTTTAAAAAACAGTTTTGTAAACTATTTTGTAAAAAAGAAACCGAAAAAAAAGACATTTTATATGTACAAGTAAAACATTTATTACTTTGAAACAATTTTTGTTTGTATAGAAAATTTTGTCTTAACGATTCCAATAAAACAGATCTCCATTACAGAAACCATGTTTGTCGTTTCTTTTTTTGATTCCAAAAGATGTGTCAAATATTTGGGTGTTGGGAAAAGTCTACCAGTTTGTGTTAGAACGGCTCTTCAGGTAACCAGAGATCTTGGGGTGACCAGCAACCCTGGTCCTCAGGGCCATCAGTTTGGGGTAGCTGCTGAACATGGACTGGTTCTCCATGTAGGGGTTCTCCAGGCAACAGTAGCACATCATATCACACCACATCATCTGCAATAAGATTGAAAGTTTGCTCATTTAATTTTTAATCAAAGAAAAAGTATTGTTATAAAGTGGGTTCAAATAGTACCAAAACAGAAGTTGTGTTTAAAAATACAAAAATATATAACGAATGAATTTTTTTTCTTTCTTAAATTAGTCCCCTTAACACTAATATCACTTTTCCATCGATGATTCAATGGGTTGAGGCATCTCTGAATCTATTTTTTTAAATATTAGATAAAATAAAAAAGAATAGATGATAAATAAAATCCAGTACATCAATATTGATTTGGTATAATTTCTTTCAAAGGTATATGTATTTTGAGACTACTGCATGTTCATATTTTTAGTTAGTCTTTCAATACTTTAGAGTTTGGCAATGGATAACATCTAACAATATCAGTTTTCATAGTATTAGTTTAGTGGCTAAATGGGCACTTATTCTTCAAGCAACAGAAACAATTATATAAAACTACATCGTCTACAGAGAAATATAGGCTCTTAAAATGAATGCATGGAAATACATCAAGAGCTCGTGGTGTGATGGTTATCGTTGAAGGAAATGGATACTGAGTTCCGAGTTCAAATCCTGGATGAGTAGGTTTGCATTTCACACCGTGTTCATATATATGAGAAAGGTATGAATTTAATTATTCTCCTTGAAGCTATAGGTAATTAATAGTTCAGACTGGGCTGTTTTATCGTTTTAGAAGGAAGAAAACCCTGAATTAGAACTTGTAAAACTCTGCTCAAAAAATTACCCTCTATAACTACCTGCTTATGCAGATAGGTTAGGTAAATTCGTGTATATTAAAAGATATTTCTTTTAGTAATAGTAAGTTATATTTTATTAAAGATCTCTTCACCACATCCGAAATTAATGTGATTTTCCTTGCCCCAAATTCAGTACACGGAGCGGAAGCAAACTATGGAATATTTTTAAAACGTTTATTTTTTGTCTTATTAGTCCAATTTTTGAAAAAAGAAATGTGATAAATTTAAATTTTCATGATTAGCGCTATTAATCAAGCACTTTTTTAAAATCATTATTCAGCCAAATATGAGTGAAAAAGAAAAGAAACGACCAAGAATCTATGATTTGCTTAACGCCGAAACCGAGAAAACGTATCTTTGTTTATTTATAATAAACAATGTAAAAAAAATTACTGAAAAAAACGCTTTTTAACGAAAGGAGGGTGTATTGAACAAAAAACACACAAAAAAAAAAGCTTTTTAATTGTTCTCGCAACGGTGATTAGGAAGGACTCTACAATTTAATTAAAAAAGCACGCTAATGAATCATAAGTTCACAAGAAAACTGAGGACAGCAATTACACAAGAATAAAGCCCTGACCATAACCCCTTTGATTAAGATATATGGTGCATTTTACAAAATAAAACAAATGCAACTTCCCATCGAAATATTGGTTCGCTTAAGACCACTATTGAGGAGGAATGGAATAAAATGTCTGAAAAAATTATTTTGAAGGCATGCAATTCGTTTCGAAAGCGTGTTGATCCAATAATTGAAAAAAAAAAAAGGTGGCCATTCTGAGTAAATTTACTGTCTATCTTTTTTAATTTCTTGCTTCTCTCCTCTAATTAAAATCAATCTTGTTTTATAATAGAGTCGTCCTTTGTCATACTAGAATATTGCTATTTTTTCTTCCACACCCGGTACATTCTTTTCTTTAAGAATTTTGAGATAAGCAAATTAGATTTCTTTTTTTTTTTCTTTTTCTCGCGTCATTGTCATACAATCCTGGCAATTACGATGAGTTCTTGCGTGGCGCTGACAGTTTAATGAGGTTATGACGTCGACCCTGGCGTCAGTCTTAAACAATGGAGTGTTGAAAGGACAGACAACTCATCGCTACTTTCTGATTTATTTAGAATTAAAGAACACATTTGATTAAAGCATTTTTTCTAATGCATGTTGCTTATTTAAAACCGTAGACAGAAATATCTTGTCATGATAAACTTAAGTTCAAATTTACAGATTTAAGTCAGCATCTATTAAAATCCTTCTCGCTTCTTGGGTCGTTTTATTTCGAAAGCATTCTCTCTAGCCTAGGTTGATATATCATTAAAAAAATACCAAACTAATTCATTTTTCTGTATATTTCACACAGCTTGCAATTATATGCCACCAATATTTGCGGACAGACCACTATTCATATTTGGAGCTCTCTGTCTATTTGCAGTTCTTTTGAATAACGTTAAAACAAATACTTAGGGGGTGCCCGTGGTGTAATGGTTTTCGTCGTAAGAAATGGACACGGCGACACAAGTTCAAATCCTTGACGAGACTGATTGCATTTCACATAGCACTAATACCCTTGGGAAAGGTATGAGTCCAATTATTCTCCCTCCAGCTATGGGTAAATAGTAGGGCAGACTAGGTTCTTCAGCCTTGGTGAGGCAACTAGTCTAGGAGAAGGAAAACTCTGAATTCAAACCTGTCAAATTCCGCTTAAAGATTGACCTTGTGTCATATCCTGCCTGAGCGGAGTGGTTGGTAAATATGGTTAAAACAAATACTTTGCGAGTTTAGAATATTTTTTGCCATAAACGAATTTCAAACAATTCAGTGTTTACCTTTATGAAAAAGATGTACTTTTTTGCAAGGATTTGTTTTACCAATTGAATGACACTCGTGTATATATATATATATATATATATATATATATATAGAAAATGAACCTTTTATCTATTTTGGTTTATATTCTATAGATACAATTACCGTTTGTTGCAAGTTTTTAAGCGACAACAAAGGTTGCCAAATAACAATCTGTGATCCAAATCTTTATTTGTAAAAGATTTAGATGGGTATATCAGTATATAGATAATAATATTTCTTCCTACATTTATTAAAGCGGGGTAATGCAATCAAGAACTGAATGAATACTAACTTGGTCTCCCATGAAGAAATTGTTTCCGCCATTGCGCATGCTCAAAGTCCTCTCCATGAAAGGCATAATTCTGTTGAGGGTGTTCATATATCTCCACTGCATGTAATTCTGAAAAAAGAAAATATCAAAAGCATTTAGAGATTTCAGTTGCCTAACATTGTAAACGAACTCACTATCTGACCGATAAAGTACCTGCCAATACTACGTGACTTATGAAGTATATGTTCATACCATTGTGCATGAACAAAAGTCTCTCTATGATTGTCATAATCTTAAGTACAAACTTACTGCCCAACCTCAACCCTTACCCAACCATAATCCTCTGACACCCTGTAAACCCTAGCCTGTAAACCCTAGCCTGTAAACCCTAGCCTTAACATGGTAACCCCTAACCCTAAGCCTCTAACATGGTAACCCCTAACCCTAAGCCTCTAACATGGTAACCCCTAAGCCTAGCCTTAACATGGTAACCCCTAACCCTAAGCCTCTAACATGGTAACTCCTAACCTTAAGTCTCTAACATGGTAACCCCTAACCCTAGCCTTAACATGGTAACCCCTAACCCTAAGCCTCTAACTTTCTAAATCTAATGTAAACTCTAAACCATAACTTAATTCAACAGTTACCCTATTCCTAACTCCTAAATCTTACCCAATATCTAACCCCAGTTCTAACCCTAAACCAATCACAAAAGACCTAAACTTTTCCCAACCCTTACCTAAATCCAACCCTCATCTCTAAATATTACGCAACCTTAACTTTAATTCTAACACCAATCCTGCTAACCCTAACCTTAACCATATATGAGTGATCGCTATAGCTCATAAAACTTTTATAGATTGGTTGGTTGGTTGGGTCTTATGGCATATCAACCTTTGCAGGTTATTTAACGCCAAATCCATTTTAATGCAAATAATCAGTTCTATTTCAAACAATTCAGTTTAGCATAAGCACGCAGATTAACTGTAAGTACAGTTTAATTGTGAAAAACATTTTATTTCAAGCTATTTAGTTTAGTCAAGCAGTTCTTATTCAGCTAATTCAGTTTAGTATAAGTACAGATTTTATTTATACACAGTTAAATGTCAAAACAGTTCTATGCTAAACAATTCAATTTAGTGTAAATATAGTTTCAATGTCAAAAACTGTTCTATTTCAAATAATTCAGTTTAACATAAGCACGCATTATAAATATAAGTACAGTTTAATTGTCTAAAACCTTTCTATTTCAAGCTCTTCACTTTAGTCAAACAATTCAGTTTAACATAGGTATGCCGTTAGTTCTATTTAACCCATAGATAGGTCCCTATCAGGTGCAACCACGCCGAGCCAGAGTGGACCCGGAAAAGATGGCAATGAAGGGGTGCTCCGTATTCCCCAAAGCCCCAGCATTACTGGAACCTTACCATCAGATTGTTTAGTGTCATATCCAGGACACTCATTGGGGGGCCCTACCCCTCTGCAGAGGTGCAGTCAGTGTATTCTACAACCCCAGCCGTTTGGGCAAATAAAACATTTAGTAACATTTCTGGTTGTGGGTACATTAGTTTGACAGAATCAAAATCTCCCTAACATTGCTTACAACCGTAGCTAATTTACAAATCAAGAGGGTTTGATTGATTAATCGTTTTCAGTAACATGTGTAGGAGTATTTGATTTCTCGAAGCTTGGGGATCGTTTTAATCTTTATATTCTTTACACTGATGTTTCTTAAAATAAATTATTGCACACACTCCCAACGAATACGAATAACATTTAAGACCATTCCGAACCAGAGTGGAACTGAAAGTAATGACAATGAAAGGGTACTCTACACTACTAAGATCTTCAGAAATAGAGCCCTACTATCATACCCGATTCATACCTTGGGAAGAGGTTCCTTCCTTCTCAGGTGGAGGTACAGTCAAGATATGCTAGGGTGGAAGTTTCTTTGAACAAAAATAAACTAACTCCTGAAATGTTTGCCGAATCGGCTGGGACAGTAGAATTCACCGACTGCGTCTTTGCAAAGGATTAAGACTCCCTCAACGAGTGTCCTACATGACACAAAATAATCTGATGGTAGGGCTCCAGTAATCCAGGAACTTTAGGGAATGCAGAGTATTATTTATTTCCACAGCTCCCAGCTCCAGTCTTGACTGTACTGGTTGCACCTCAGAGGGTCCTATCTATGGGTCAAATAGAAGTAAAGTGTGTACAGAAGGTACCCCGCAAAAACAATTACCGACGCCGACTACGTCGATGACATAGCCGAAACCCTACTGCATAGTCTGGAACAAGCAACCGCAGGCATTGACCTCCATGTCAATATAAGGGGTTTAATCAAACAGGTGACATATCCACTCTAAACGGTAGCTCTCTGAAACTAGTTGACAAGTTCACCTACCTAAGAAGCAGTGTCTCATCAACCGAAAAAGACATCGACTCGTGACTAGGAAAAGCATTGACAGATATCGATAAACTATCGGTCAAATGGAAGTCAGACCTGACCGATAAAATGAAACGCTGTTTCTTCCAAGCAGTGGTCGTTTCAATACTGCTATATGGATGGACTACATGGATGCTAACTAAAGCTTGACGGTAACTACACAAGAATGCTGCGAGCAATTTTGAAGAAGTCCTGGAGGCAGCACCCCACAAAGTTAGACGATCCAGACATGCAGGACACTGCTGGAGAAGTAGGGACGAGCTCATGAGTGATGTCCTCCTATGGACCCCCTCACATGGCTGAGAAAAAGCTCGAACCTACATACAGCTGCTTTGTGAGGACCAGCCAGAAGTGATGAACGATAGGGAGGAGTGGCGAGAGAAGGTCAGGAATATCCGTGCTGATGGTACGACAAGATGATGAGATGATGATGATGCTGAACTGAATATTTTGAAATAGAACGTTTAATATGTATAAAAATAGATTTGGCATTAAATAACCAACAATGGTTGATGTGCCATAAAACGAAAGTAAACCAAATCCCTACCATGTCGCTCTGAAGTGAAAAGTAATACAATGACCTCAATTGAAGGATATTTTAGGAATATTGGTAATATTTGAGAACATAGAATCCTTGAACGTGTACGGGCAAAAAACCTACAAGCGACATTAATATTTGTCGACTTTACCAAGGCCTTCGATTCCATTCACAGAGGAAAGATGGAACAAATCCTACAAGCGTACGGCATACCTAAAGAAACCGTAGCAGCAATAACCATTCTCTGTAGAAACACCAAAGTAAAAGTACGATCACCAGATGGAGACACAGAATACTTCGACATTGTTGCAAGAGTACTACAAGGGACCACGCTAGCTCCATACCTCTTTATCATTTGTCTAGACTACGTACTTAGAACATCGATTGACAAAATCAGAGAGAATGGCTTCGAGCTGACAAAGAAAAGAAGAAGAAGGTACCCCGCAAAAACAATTACCGACGCCGATTACGCCGATGACATAGCGATACTGGCAAATACACCCGACCAAGCCGAAACCCTACTGCATAGTTTGGAACGAGCAGCTGATGGCATAGGCCTCTTTGTCAATGCACACAAAACGGAATATATGTGCTATAATCAAACGGGGGACATCTCCACTCTAGATGGAACCCCTCTTAAACTTGTAGACAAATTCACTTACCTAGGAAGCAGCGTTGCATCAACCGAAAAGGACATTAACACGAGGTTAATGAAAGCATGGACAGCTATCAATAGGCTATCGATTATATGGAAATCAGACCTAACCGATAAAATTAAACGCAGTTTATTTCAGGCAGCGGTCGCATCGATACTGCTATATGGCTGCACTACATGGACGCTAACAAAACGGCTGGAGAAGAAGCTAGACGGCAATTACACAAGAATGCTGCGAGCAATCTTGAACAAGTTCTGGCGGCAACACCCCACAAGACACCAACTGTACGGCCACCTGCCCCCTATTACGAAAACTATTCAAGTAAAACGAACCAGACATGCAGGACACTGCTAGAGAAGCAGGGACGACCTCATAAGTGATGTACTCTTATGGACCCCCACAAATGGCCGTGCAAAAGCAGGACGCCCAGCACGAACATACATTCAGCAACTATGTGAGGATACGGGATGTTGTCCTGAAGACCTGCCTAGGGCGATGAACGATAGGGAGGAGTGGCGAGAGACGGTCAGGGATATCCGTACTTCCAGCACGACATGATGATGATGATTATATATTGATTAGTAGATAAAATTATGCATACTTTTTTAATATAACCTTTTGTGAAAATGAGTCAGTTTACAAAAAATTTAATCTGACAAAGACGCGAAAGGATAATAAAAAGATTATAAATTGTAATTAAATATCGATTCTTGTCGATATGTAAAGATCTTCCTGCCTATCCACTTCTCGGTCAATATGATCGACCCGAGTGCTCTCCACATAGATACTATCCAGGAAGGCGTTAGACGTAAACGAAATGTGATTATACAACACCCATATTTTATGTAAAAGTTAATTCTATCAATTTATTAATAAATTAGATTGTACTTCATATTCTAAACAGAAAATGTATCTGTCTTTTGGATCTTTTAAATTTTATCAGATATTCGTCCTATAAATACATTCGGTTGTCCATGAAAAATTAGAGTTTATAGTTCTACAAAGAAGCATTTAAACATTTTCCATTTACCTAGATATTCATTCTATACATATGTTGATATGTATCTTGATTAAATTTCATATTCAGAGAAGGGAAGAATTAAAAACTTTCTTTTTATCTATATATAAAAATACTGGGGTATTGTCCTGTTGGAAATGCCACTGACCCACTTTGAAGAGTCCTGGCCTCTTCCAACGGAATCTCTTGCTGAACTTCCTTAAGACCTAAACATAGTAACCCTGTGACTTTTGATTATTCCCTAAGCTCAGAGGCTGTCGTTATGAGACAATTGAGGAGATGAAAGAGGCTGTGACGAAGGAAATCGACACGCTCACACAAGTGGACTTCCATGGGGCGTTTCAGAAGTTTTTGAAACGGTACAAGTGCATTGAAGCCGGAGGAGATTACTTCAAAGGGAACTAGAGTTTCATGTGTGTACTATCAATAAAAGTGCCCATGCGGAAAAAGTCTGGAAACTTATTTAATTATCCTCGTAGGTTTAAAATTGGCGATTGTCAGCCAAAATTAGCTATCTGACAATTCCTATTCGCTAAAACTTTAGGGTAACTTTCGTATACCTATAATCAAACTTTTGGGTCACTTGACCTTGTGTCAACTCTTGTCTAGTGGGAGGCAGAGACATATAGAACTTTCATATTCTTATTGTCAGTATTTAAAAGGCTATTATGCGGATTAAAGTGTTATCATTGATAATCATTCATTATATTAATTTCATTCCGTTTAATATTTGTACTTTGCTTTTTTTTTATTTGCCCTGCTGAAATGGGGTGTGTCTTATACACCCAAGCGTCATATATGCCTTCAACTTCGGTACTTATACACAGCTTGGAGTCCTGCGGTCTGGATGTGAGCATTATTTGCCAAGTTATACACGTTACAAGTTCGAAAACAGGTAACAAAAACAGAAGAGTAACTTCTATTTCCAAATCACATGTTACGGAGTTGGTGAGGGGGACAATGTAGTCGATATCCCGAATAAAAAGCTGTATGTGATACAACCAAAATTTCGAAGAAAAAGCCATATATATATATATATATACATATATAATAAATAATTACTTACATCATAATTGCAATCGCCACTGCTTCCCATGTCAGATCCCATCATGCCGTTGTTACCAAACTGAAAAATATAGATAGGGGATAGTGTTTATGTATTTGAAAATAGATAACACGTAATAATATCCGTTTCTACTGTATAACGTTCCACTCTACACAATATAATTCGGGCATCTTTGGTGTGTAAGAAAATGAACATTTTATAAATATTTCTTAAGGAGTTTATTTTGAAGTGATATATATATATATATATATATATATATTAAACCAAGTTTTATTAAAGACGATGGTATACTGTTTATTATTTCTAATTTCATTTTTTCAAAACTCCTTGTTATTTTTCTAGTGTCATGATTTAGATGAGAAAGGAATTCGCTAATATTTTCTCGCCAAGCGCTTTCGACCATACTTTTGGTCATCATCAGGGGTAGTGTAGTTTTGACTTGACTGTGGAGAATTTACTGCTTTGATAATTAGTAGTCTTTTGTTTTGAGATTTTCCGTTGGGATGTTTTCAGCATTTTGTTTTAAAATGTTTGGGTGGAAAAAAATTTCCACTAGAGTTAGTGATATTAGTAATTAGAAATATTTAATATGCTGGTTTTTTATGCATATTGTTTCTAGGATGTGTAATAATTTTTATCATTGTTTTTATGTATGACTACTGTATTGTGGGAATCTTACGTATGTGTGTGTGTGTGTGTGTGTGTGTGTGTGTGTGTGTGTGTGTGTGTGTGTGTGTGTGTGTGTGTGTTCCAACAGATAGATAGATAGATAGATAGATAGATAGATAGATAAAAGTGATTAGTAATTCGAGGGTGAAGTAAATAAAATATTATAGATATAAAGAGATTTAGATAGATAGATAGATAGATAGGAAGAATATGGGAGATAGATAGATAGATAGATAGAGAGATAGATATGAACAGACTAAGATAGATAGATAGATAGATAGATAGATAGATAGATAGATAGAAAGAATATGGTTGATAGATAGATAGATATGAACAGACTAAGATAGATAGATAGATAGATAGATATGAACAGACTAAGATAGATAGATAGATAGATAGATAGATAGATAGATAGATGGAAATAATATGGTTGATAGATATAGATAGATAGATAGATATGAACAGACTAAGATAGATAGATAGATAGATAGATAGATAGATAGATATGAACAGACTAAGATAGATAGATAAAAAGATAGATAGATATATAGATTGGAAGAATATGGGAGATAGATAATAGATAGATAGATAGATAGATAGATAGATAGGAAGGAAGAAAATTTGAAATAGATAGATAGATAGACAGATAGATGCGAAAATATACCACGGGCACCTCCTGAAGAAGTTAGATGTAAATATATGTTGACACAACTGACTTACCGTAAATTTCAGTTTGATTTTAATTCTTTCATTAAAGTAAGAAAAAGAATCCTTTTTTTTTCTATGAGAACCAAAAATATTTTTCTATAACCCGTTCATATAAATATTGTCTCCTGCGTGTAAGTTACAATAAGCTCTTTATTAATTCAATGAAGTAGCGTTGAAAGATATCTATATGGAATACTAAAATGTCTGACTTACCCTGAAACGTCCGTTTTTCCAGTGGTAGTATCTCATGTAATCGTGCATAATTTCATAGAAGCAGTCGGCGATGTAGTCACACCTCATCATGTCCATGCTGTTCTTGGGGTAGAAACCTAAAAATAAGTTATTTTGAATTCAATTATAAAATCAAGATAAGACATTTGTTATATTTATAGTATTAACTTTTACAGATATCATTTGCCTCTATTTAAAAAAATATAATGGAAATAGCATCTAAGATTTTTGTGACAATCTTTCGTCGCAACTTGTGTAATTTCACCAGCTAAAAGACCCCAGACAGAATTAGTGGGTCACAGGCTTGATCAGAAATGTATTTAGCAAGAGTCAGCTTCATCAAAAAATAAAGGTGGCTTTTTCTTAATATTTTCCTCGTGTTATTAGCGGTCGGATGTTGCATGTGACATGGACGTGCCCGTGGTGTAATGGGTATCGTCGCAGGAAATGGACACGGCGACTCGAGTTCAAATCCTCGACGAGACTGATTGCCTTTCACATAGCACTAATACCCTTGGGAAAGGTATGAATCCAATTATTCCCCCCTCCAGCTATGGGTAAATAGTAGGGCAGACTAGGTCCTTCAGTCAGAGTTAGCTGATCGGTGGACTGAATGAGAAAATTGCAAAAGAGAGGGAATTGTCCCCAATTCCATATATATATATATATATATATATATATATATATATATATATATATATATATATATATAATCAGAGATTTTCATATGATCGACATCCTATCGATAGCTGTTCACGCCTATATATTACATACAGTGAGGTGAAATACATATTCATCCAGATGAAAATTTTAATTTTTTACTTTTCAAACATTGCCGGAACAAAATTTTTATAAACATTTACTGCATAAGGATATATTCTAGTAATATGTGTATATAAACATAGGTTACAATTAATTTTGCCGGCATTAATGTTATTTATTCATTTTCTTGTGTGAAAAAAGTAATCGTACAGTACAACATTGTTACCGGGCAATGGTTAGAGTGTTCGCCAATGGCCCGGAAGACCTGGGTTAAATCCCTGGTCGATTTATAAACTAAAAGAATGGTACTTGTTGCCGCCTTGCTTAATACCCAGCATTATCATATCATATTTACCCAACCACTCCTCTCGGGCAGGATATGACACAAGGTCAATTTTTAAGCGGAGTTTCACAGGTTTGAATTCAGAGTTTTCCCTCTCCTAGACTAGTTGCCTCACCAAGGCTGAAGAACCTAATCTGCCCTACTATTTACCCATAGCTGGAGGGAGAATAATTGGATTCATACCTTTCCCAATGGTATTAGCGCTATGTGAAATGCAATCAGTCTCGTCGAGGATTTGAACTCGTGTCGTCGTGTCCAATTCCTACGACGATAACCATTACACCACGGGCACCTCAGCATTATAAGGTACGGATCAAGGGTAAAGTGGAGCAATCCTAGGATAGGAGAAGCACTCTCCCCAACTTGTTGGTGCAGTAGCTATCGAAAGGGGAGCCTTTGGGTAACCCTCGACTTAGGTCACAAACTTTACAACATTGTTGCAATATTTTTCTAGATAATCTGATAATGCTATCAGTACCCATAGAATGTTCCAATAATTTTATAAGTGCCCATAGTTAGCCTTCTAGAATATTCCAATAATGCTATCAGTCATTATTGTTCGTCTGAAAATCCTAACCGGAACTTTCTGTAATTGCTTGTCGTAAGAGAAGGTTCCGATCATGGCAAGGATAAAGAATTGAGTCATTCACGAAAAGCACTGATTTTTAATCTTTGGAAAAATGGAAAAAGTTATAGAAATATCTCAAGAAACCTGAATATTCCTTCCACAACGATAAGTCCATTCATTGCAATGTTTAAAAGACATAACAAAGTTGAAAACAAAAAAGAACATGTGCTCCAAGGAAAATTTCTCCAAGATAACCATGAATATTAGGACGCCTGATTATCCAATGGTTATGTGTGATGAGCTGCAGGATGAGTTACGTTCACCGGGATTTAGTGTAACCAAACGAACAATAAGTAATAAAATGCGGAAGAATAGTCTAAAGTCACGGAGACCAAAGAAAACACCTTTCAGATTGAAACGTCATATAGATGCAAGGTTGAAATTCGTAAGACAGCATAAGGAAAAGGAAAATTCGTTCTGAAAAGGGTATTATGGACAGATAAAATTGAAATTGAGTTGTTTGGTCATAATTATCGAAATCATGTGTGGAGGAAAGATGGCGAAGCCTACTCACCAAGTTAGTTAGTCGAGGGTGACCCGAAGGCTCCCTTTTCGATAGCTACTACACCAAGGTGTAGGGGAGGGCGCTTCTTCATTCCCTGGATTGCTCCACTTTACCCTTGAACCGTACCTTATAATGCTGAGTGTCAAGCAAGGTGGTATCAAGTTCCATTTTTAAAGTCTTTGGTATGACTCGACCTGGGATTGAACCCAGGTCTCCCGGGCCATTGGCGAACACTCTAACCGCTGGGCCAAATTTGGCGACGGCAGTTTTATGATTTGGCGATATTTTTCAGCGAAAGGTGTGGGCAAAATATCAGTAATAGACGGTAAAATGAATGCCCAAAAGTATAAACAGATCTTGCAAGAGAATTTGATGTCTTCCATTGAGAGTCTTGAGCTAGCTTCTGGTTATATTTTCAAGCAGGATAGTGATCCCAGGCATACAACTAAATCTAGGAAGAAGGGATTATCTGAAAATAATGTTAATGTATTGCAATAGCTAGGTTAGGCCCAGGATTTTAATCCAACTACAGGTGATTTTTCATAATTCAAATCCGGAAAACAGCACCAGCAAACATAAATAATCTGAAGACAATATACCATGAAGAATGGTACAAAATACCTACTAATTATTACTATTATTATAGGGTGTCCTCGTGGTGTAATGGTTAAAGCGATGAACTGCGGAATCGTAGTACGCGAGTTCGTACTCCAGTCGCGCTATTACGTTCACTTTCGGGCAAATACCCTTGGGAAAGGTATGAACCCCCTTATTCTCCCTCCAGCTATGGGTAAATAGTAGGACGGACTAGGTTCTTCAGCCTTGGTGAGGCAACTAGTCAAGGAGAAGGAAAACTCTGAATTCAAAACTTGTTAAACTCCGCTTAAAAATTGACCTTGTGTCATATCCTGCCCGAGCGGAGGGGTTGGTAAATAGTACCTACTAATTATTACAAGGAATTAATTGAGAACTACAGGAAGAGATTAGTGGCAGTTGAAATGAATAAAGGGTATTCTACAAAGGATTAAATGAAGATAATCCATTATATTTTGTACTGTATGATAAATGTTTCACACATGAAAAGGAATAAATGGCATTATTTTCTGT
Organism: Sepioteuthis lessoniana; assembly: GCA_963585895.1. Classification (NCBI taxonomy): domain Eukaryota; kingdom Metazoa; phylum Mollusca; class Cephalopoda; order Myopsida; family Loliginidae; genus Sepioteuthis; species Sepioteuthis lessoniana. The sequence continues at coordinate 13,324,635 of OY757942.1, forward strand.
AAAATTAATTATAACTTTAGTTTATATACACATATTAGTAGAATAGATCCTTATACAGTAAATGTATATAAAAAAAATGTTCAGGTTATGTTTGAAATTTAAAAAAAAAGTTTTCAAATGTACGAATATTTATTTCACCCCACTATATATACTTTGGATCGTGATTATTTTTTTCAAACACATTCTTTTGATTCCGGTTTTTTCAAAAATACGATTCTGCATTTTTCTCAGATTAAAATACTTACCGTATTCGCGTGCCAAGTACCTTGCAATGGCCATGGTCTCAGGCATCCTCATGCCACCGTCCATCTCCAAAACAGGGACACACATGCAGGGCATATCTAGAAAAAACAAAAATACAACTCATGAATTTTCTACAAGTTGTTGTGTATCAAGCATAACATTATTTGACACAACGTATGAATTACAAGACACAGAGTGAGAATCGAACCCACTTGCAGATATCTACTCACCTAACTTGCAACCCATAACAAAACACGGGATTTATTATGCTTCACAAGCCTTGGACTACTTACCGTATCTGCTATTTTTAAGTGTGGTAAACACTAAGAAATACGTTGCTTAACTTTGGAAATCGACCATTCAAGAAAAATTTATGTACCGGCCCATTGGCCTAGTAGTAGAGAGTTCGCCAATCGGCCAGGAGATTGGGGTTCAATACCAGGTCGAGTCATACCAAAGACTTTAAAAATGGTACTTAATACCTCTTTGATTAACACTCAGCATTATAAAGTATGTTTCGAGGGTAAAATGGAGCAATCCAGGGAAAGGACTAACGCCATCCCCTACATCTCGGTGTGGTAGCTGTTGAAAAGGGAGCTTTCGGGTAGCCTTCGACTACGATCGCCAACTTTACTAAATTTGCTGTCGTTTTACATTGATAAAATACAAATTATAGGAAAAGTATTTCAGTATAATCTTTAAAAATCATTAAATATTGCTTGGCTTCGAGCACTCTTTAGTTTTTACTTATTTCATGTTAATAACATGTAATACACGCACAAATTTATATATATATATATATATATATATATATATATATATATATGTACCATATTTACAATTAACGCTAGATACAGCCATATGCGAAATGGGTGAAATGGACATCGTTTGTTCATAACTTTTTTAGAGAACATGTCTATATAAAGAATATAGGAATCTCGAAATTCGAAAACACGTAACGACTTCTTTGTTCAGGTACGAAACATTTTTATTACTTTTGAGTTAAAGGTTTCGACATAATGAGGAGAGACAATCTTGCTATGCTGCCTTATTCATCTGGCCCCCATCTCGTGCGGCATCCATAGGACGCAAACTCGCCTCGTGTAAGCGAGCTCGTGAAAGTCGACCATCTCTGTACGGCGTCTAATTTCAACTCTATTAACTTTCTTCAAATTCCCAAAATCCTCTGCGCGCTTCCGGTGCGTGACGTCACCCGCACTTTGTCACTCGTTTCATCATCTCAGGCTATTGTGACATCTCTGAGTGACACGTCCGCTCTGTGCGATCGCACGCGTTACCACATGCATCAAGATTGCACCCAACCAACCCATGCGCCGAGCCGAAAGGCTCTCAGCCTAACTAAACCCAAAGCCATTAACCGACATCCCTCGGCTATTACATTACATATATATATATATATATATATATATGTATAGAGAGAGAGAGAGAGAGAGTACTGAAGTATTTGTATCCATTAAGTATCTGTTTAATGGCATATCAACCTTCGTATGTTAATTAATACCTGGCAGGACGGCCCCCTGAGGTCAAGTTGTCGAAGCAAGAATACAATTGCCCGGCACTAAATCCAGGTTTCGATCAGGTAGGACATGTGAAATAACAATATATACGTTGGTTTAACCTCAACTAACCAATCGAAACGACACAATATGCACCTCCCTGATATCGGTTCAATAGCACAACATATAAACTCTATTCCCGTCCAAAGTTTGATTTTCAGAACATTCTTACGGAAAACACAACAGCATTAGAATAAAAAAATAATAAGTAAAAGTTACAGATTCTTTAAAAGCTCCACATTAGAAAGAAACTACCTAAACTTAATATGCCATAAAACAAAAGCCAAGCAAACCAAACAAATAATGTTCTGTTAGCCAATTTAGTTAACCAGTTCACCTCACGAGACGCTCTGTAAAAGTCGTCGTTTTTTAATATAGTCTCCAAATAATAATATTCTTTTTTGGCTTTGTGTTTATATCATTACATTTCGGCCTTTATCCTATGGGGGATACCTTCGTGGTGTAATGGTTAAAGCGACGGACTGAGTTCGAATTCCAGTCACGCTGTTATGTTCACTTTCGGACAAATATCCTTGGGAAAGGTATGAACCCCCTTATCCTCCTGGCTATGGGTCAAATAGTACTACTGTCCTTCTAGAAGGATGGCTTTGTCATTAAATAACCAACAAAGGTTGATATGCCATTGAAATCAAAGAAGCCTTTACCTTTGATGTTTTTGAGTGTTCAAAGGATGTTATCATATAGCATTCATTATATTATTCTCTATTATATAATTTTTTTTTATTTAGTACAAAAGAAAAAAAAGATTTACTTACTAAAAGAGGGCATGATGAATGCAAAAAAAATGTATTGGAACGAACAAATTACACAGAACAATGCAGTTTGAGAGATGTAGCTTTTAGGAAATGTTCCGAGAAGATCTCAGAGTGAGGAACAAGTCAAGTTGCAAACGATAGAAAACACTATTATAAGCTATTCCGTTGGATATACTAAATATATATATATATATATATGTATGTGTGTGTGTATATATATATATGTGTGTGTGAGTGTGTGAGTGTGTGTGTGTGTGTTTACATTATATGGATTGATACTAGAACTGGAGGATTTGGAAATAACAGAAACGAGTGGAGATCATCTTAACAACTGGATTATTGAGATCGGACAGAATACTAAGAAGAGTTCTGAAAACTTGAGGAAACTTGCAATCACTCAGACTCCAGTGAGAAACAACTGGCAAATGCTGGTGTTAAAAAATCTCATAGAAGTCAAATGAAAAAAAAATCAAAGCCTAGCAAGAGAACGAAAAAAAAACTATGGAACATAAAAGTGACGGTAATACCAATTGTAATTGGAGTGCTCGTTAAAGTCACCAGAGGAATGCTTCATGGACTGTAGGACTTTGAAATAAGAGGAAGAGAGATCATCCAAAATACTGCGTTATTAAGATTCGCAAGGACAATGAGAAGAGTCCTGGAGATTTGAGGAGACTTGCTGTCACTTAGATTCCAGGAGAAAACCACCAGCTAATCCTTGTGGGAAAAATGTCAATGAAGTAAACAAATAATGAAAATAATAATCTTTAGTCAACAATTATTGCTTCAAATAACTATTCTTAATACTTCCGGTGTCCTAGATAGGACACTAAAGTATCTGATGGTGAACGCCACTCCTTGAGCTTTAGGGAATTTGGATTACCCCTTCATTGCCACGTCGACTCTGTATCGGAGCGGTAGTACCTGTTCGGGTCTTATCTTTCCGTCAAATAGAACTATTTAATTATTTATTAATACTATACTTAAGACCATTTAAGTGAGCGCATAAAAATGAGTAATATTAAATTAGATAGAAATACTTGATAAACATAATTGCTTATGTTAAATAAAGAACCATTTAAATGAGCTGTGGTTCTTTTAAAAATAATGTTTCCTAATAAATATTCGTTTACAAATAATTATATATGTATATACAGATACGCATTTTTTAAATAGAGGAATTATATATTATTAATTGAATTACAATATCCAGAAAATTTATGATATATAGTAGAGTTGGCGACCGTAGTCGAGGGCGACCAGAAGGCCCCCTTTTCAATAGCTACCCCACCGAGGTGTAAGGGAGGACGCTACTCCCTTCCCTGGATTGCTCCACTTTACACTTGATAGGTACCTTATATTGCTGAGTGTTAAGCAAGGATGTATCAAATATCATTTTTAAAGTCTTTGGTATGACAGGGCTTGGGATTGAACCCCAGTCTCCCGGACCATTGGTGAACACTCTACCCACAAGGCCAATGAGAAGTCCCCTTTTCTAAAAGAAAATTTGTATCTATTTTCTTGTCTATGAGTTTTTGATAACGCAGATGCGTATCTCCAGCTTGGGAAATGTAGGCCTAGAGGTGACCGAGTCCTCCGTATAAGCACGGATGTAACTACAAGACACATCAAGCTAAGTGGTTGCACATTTACCATGTCTAGTTAATTTGGCATCACTTGTGTTCGATGTGGACCAAATGGCACTATGGTAGAGTTATAGTTCTGCATTTTGTGGTCACTGGTTTGAACTCCAGTGGGAGAAATCACGGTATACATTGCTGATGAGACCTAACAAGATCGAAACAGCTGTCCAGTTGTTCCGTATGTCCCACGCATTGCTTGCCGGATTTTCTGGCCTTGATATTTCAATTCATGATATGCGCTCCCCCACGGGGGTTGAACATTCTGGCGAATACATTTACGGCTGCCACTTGCATAATACAAAGCTCTTCGAACGAATTGAGCACTATTTTATCCGGTAAAGCAAAAATGTAAACAAACGAAGGCTGCTATATTATGCCTAATAATGGAGGTGCCCGTGATTTAATGGTTATCGTCGTAGGAAATGGACACGGCGACATGAGTTCCAATCCTGGACGAGGCTGATTGTATTTTGCATAGCACTAATACTCTTGGGAAAGGTATGAATCCAATTATTCTCCCTCCAGCTATGGGTAAATAGTAGGTTCTTCAGCTTTGGTGAGGCAACTAATTCAGGAGAAGGAAACCTCTGATTTCAAACGTGTTAAACTCCGCTTAAAAATTTACCATGTGTCACATCCTGCCCGAGCCGAGTGGTTGGTAAATATATGTATATGCATGATGCCTAATAATTCCTGGGCTGACGTGGTTCGCTTGTTGGCTGAGCGGTATGATCCTAAGTCTAACGTAAAGTTGGACGGGTTTTGATCCCAGCTTCAAGCGTCCTACGTGTCTAGCCACACTGAAGAGTTGCGATACAAAGAAACAGTCTGTCTGTGGATGACAATATATATATATATATATATATATATATATATATAACCTACAAGGGTTGATATGCCATAAAACACACTCAATAGCCAAATCGGCGGGCTTGGACAGTAGAATACGCCGACAGCATATTTGAAGAAGGGTAACAAGTGCCCTTGATATGACAGTAAACTGTATGCAATGGTGAGGCATCCAGTCATGGAGATACAGGGAATGTTGAATACACCTTCATTGCCATTACTCCCGGGACCACTCAAAGCTAAAGTGGTAGTACCTGTTAGAGCCCCATATATGTATCAAATAGAACTGTTCGACCATTTGGCTTTGTGTAAACAAATGACTAACGTTAAATTAAATTTATGGTGTTACGAAGTGCATAAGATAAGTTTCCAGAAATTTTTTCTTATGGGCATTTAAAATTGTCGTAGACTCTTGAAAATTCTGTAACTTATTGCTATAAATCTTATGAGATGATTGACTAATTTTTATGATTTCAGGTTCAAATGAACACCTACAGCGGGTTTTGAAATATACCCTACTAAAACCTGACTGTCAGAGCTGGTGAATTTCAAAAGTGCAATCTGGACTTTAGATGAATGATTTGCAATAAAATTGTGTTTTAAACTTGGAAAAATACCACAGAAACATATGGAATGCGTCAGATTGCTTTTGGAGCATCTTGCATGAATCGAGTATCAGTTTTTGAGTAGCATAAGATATTCAAGGAAGGCAGGGAGTCTGTGAGGGATGATGAGAGGTGTGGGAGGAGTAAGGAAGTCAATACACCACAGCTGATTGGCCAAAGGGTTAGGGTTAGGGTTACTGTGTTGAGGTTTTAAGAGAGTTCAGGAAGAGATTCCTAGGGAAGAGGCAAACACTCTTCAAATCGGGTCAGTGGCATTTCCACCAGGACAATACACCATTCCACAACTCCATCCTTGTCACAGACTATTTGACCAAGATGGGCATCAAGACACTTCCTCAGCCTCCCTATTGTCCAGACCTTGCTCCCTGTGACTTTTGGTTATTCTCTAAGCTCAGAGGCTGTCGTTATGAGACAATTGAGGAGATGAAAGAGGCTGTAACGGAGGTCACTGACACGCTCACACAAGAGGACTTTATGGGGGCCTTCCAGAAGTTGTTGGAACGGTACAACAAGTACATTGCAGCCGGAGGAGATTACTTCCAAGGAGACTAGAGTTTCATGAATGTTCTATCAATAAAAGTGCCCATACGAAAAACGTCTGGAAACTTATTTAATGATCCTCGTAAATGGAGATGTGTATGTATCGTATGCACCTCGTGCATAACAATAGTTGAAGACATTTAACTGTGTGTAAATGAAGCTGCTGATGTTAGAACAATGTGTTCAACTAAAGGATTAATTCTAAAAAGAATTATTTATGTTCGATACTAATACATGAAACCATTTAAATGTGTGCATAGGAACGAATAGAGTTAAATAGTATCATTAGTGGTAAATAGCTCATGCTTAAAAGCATTTATCTGTGTGCAAATAAATAGTGTAAGCAATACTTAGAGAGTTGTCCTCGTGGTGTAATGGTTAAATTGATGGACAGCGGAATCGTAGTACGTTGGTTCGAACTCCAGTAACGCTATTACTTTCACTTTCGGGCAAATAGCCTTGGGAAAGGTAGGAACCCGCTTGTCCTCCAAGCAATGGGTTAACTAGCACCACTACTGTTCTTCTAGGAGAATGGCTTTGGGATTAGATAACCTACAAAGGTTGATATGTCATTAAACGAACAAGCCAAACCAATACTTAAATCCTCTGCAAAAATGGTTGATATGGAATAAAGTTATAAGTGCTGCGTAGCAATACTTGAAACTTTTAATGATACAAATAATAGCAATACTTAATTATGCGCCTACAAATTAGCTCATTTACATAAAATTACAACAAACTATTGATTTCCAAATTATATATATATATATATATATATATATATACGTATTATTCGGTCCAGTTAAATCGGAGCATTACCCATAACAGGATGGAAATAAATTTATAATCCTAATGTGACCGGTTTTTGTTTTTCTTATATATATATATATATATATATATATATATATATATATATATATAACCGTTTAATTGTGAGCATAGAAATGAGTGATATTAAATTAAACTGTTAGTGTTCGATAAGAATACTTGAAACCATTTACTTGTATGCAAACAAGTGATTGACATTAGATAGAATTATTTCTTTTTAGATAGGAATCCATGAAATTATTCATGGGACTACCAACAATGGATTGATATTAATTAAAAGTATTTGTATTTGATTGGTATACAGAAAACTATTTAAAGGTGCGCTAGCTAATGATTGATTTTTAAAACAGTCGTTAGTGTTTTAATTACTTGAAACTATTTAACTATGTGCAAGCAAATAATCTCTGGCTTGTTTAAAATCTTACCTACAAACTATTTGTTAATAAATCATGTATATTTAATATATGCATATTCACCAACCCCTCCGCTCGGGCAGGATATGACAGAAGGTCAAATTCTAAGCGGAGTTTAACTGGTTTGAATTCAGAGTTTTTCTGACTAGTTGCCTTACCTAGGCTGACGAGTCCAGTCTGCCCTACTATTTACCCATAGTTGGAAGGAGAACAATTGGATTCATAGATTTTTCAGTCAGTCCCGTCCAGAATTTGAACTCGTGTCACCGTATCCTTTTCCTACGACGATAACAATTACAACACGGGCACCAATATATTTAATATATTATTTGTGTGAACATGATCTGGCATTAAATAACCCACAAGGGTTTGTTATACCATAAACAACAATAAACTAATCAACTAATACAATTATATAGTATCAAGTATTTCTATCTAATATGGACTTCAAATAACACAATATATAGTGTCAAGTATATCTATCTGATATGGACTTCAAATGACAATATATAGTATCAAGTATTTTTATCTAATATGGACTTCAAATAACACAATATATAGTATCAAGTATATCTATCTAATATAGACTTCTTTGTACTTCACAGATATTAGTTTAAACTTTATTCTTCTCGACACCTCAAACTTTCTGATAAAAAAAAAAACAATATTTACCCTTTCTGTATTTGTCCCATTCGTTGAATTCGAACCTCTTGTCCATATACTTGACGGCAGCGGCGGCGAACAGCATACGCAGGATCTCGGCACGTCCGCGGCCATTGAAATAGTACAGAGTGTAGTTTGGCATCGTGAATGAAGACTTGGTCTTTGCAGATTAAGCAAAAAAAGAGAAAAAATGTCCTTCGGCTAAAAGTCGTTTCTGGTTGTCGAAGCCTGTTACTATCTGAATTTATAGCCAAGTTTGACTCACAGGTTGAGTAAATTGCATTGTTCCCAAAAAGCGATTAACCAGTTCTAACGCCAAGGCTGGCTATTGAATATTCGACAAAAGTGCAATTTTGGGGACGTAATTGTTCAACACTGAAAGACATCAAGAAAAAAAAATGTGGTATTTAACAACTCTATTTTATTGTTATTCCTTTATAAACAACGTTAAATGGCTGAAAAACTAATGCATATATGTCTGACTGGTGGTTTTGCTTACCATAGTAATCCGACAAAGGACATACAGAAATTTGTTAAATTGGCCTTAGTCTGACACAAGGCTGGAAGAGTCATCATAAAATAGAGATATATCTAACTATAAAAATGGGTAGTATACCAGACTATATTCCTTGCGAGGTAAGACGTAAAAATCTAGTAATCTTTGTCTGGAACAAGAAATAGTAATAGTCACAGTCAGGATCGATTTCACTAAACTATCAAATGGAAGTAGTGGCTAACGTTTTGGACTTCCACACTGAAATAAGAGGGTTCGAAATCAAGTAGTTCTACTACATTCGATTTCAGATTAATACCCATGAGAGAGGCACGAACTCTATTGTTTCCTTCATCGAGAAGTGCGTTAAATAGTAACACTACAGTTCTTCTACTAGGATAGCTTTAGTATTAAGTAACCCTCGAAGGTTGAAATGCCATTAAACAAAGAAACCGAACTGAGTATTACCTGATAATCGGATAGATTTAATTTTTTCATTGTTTTCTCCAGCAAGTTTGCCCAGTTGGCTGGGGCTGCAGAATACACCGACTGCACTTCTGCAGAGGGGTAAGACCCCCACCCACCCAATGAGTGTCCTGGATATGACACTAAACAATCTGATGGTGAGGTCCCAGTAATGCTGGAGCTTGGGGGAATGCGGAGTACCCCTTCATTGCCATCGCTCCCAGGTCATCTCTGGCCCGGCGTGGTAGCACCTGATAAGGGCCCTATCAATGGGTTAAATAGAATTAACGGCATACTTATGCTAAACTGAACTGTTTGATTAAACTGAGTAGCTGGGAATAGAAATGTTTTTTCACAATTAAACTGTACTTACATTTAAACTGCGGGCTTATGCTTAACTGAATTATTTGAAATTGAACTGTTTTTTTTTTTATACATTGAAACTGTACTTACACTAAACGGAATTGTTATCTATAATTGCTTGAATAAACTGAATGGTTTGAAATAGAAATGTTTTTGGCAATTAAACTGTGTACTCATGCTAAACTGAACTGTTTGAAAAAGAAGTGATTATTTACATAAAAATGGATTTGGTGTTAAATAACCTACAAAGGTTATATGCCATAAAACCCAACCAACCAACCAACCAACTTCAGCAAGTATGACGATAAAATGTACGAGAATTTAGCTATTCTAATGCTTTACTGATTACTGGTAGACAAATTTACCTACCAAGGAAGCAGTGTCTCATCAACCTACCTAGGAAACAGTGTCTCATCAACCTACCTAGGAAACAGTGTCTCATCAACCTAGGAAGCAGTGTCTCATCAACTGAAAAAGACATCGACACACGGCTAACGATCATATGGAAATCAGACCTGACTAATAAAATGAAATGCAGTTTCTTCCAGGCAGCGGTTGTATCGATACTGCTGTATGGATGCACTACTTGGACGCTAACTAAACGGCTGGAGAAGAAGCTAGTCGGCAATTACACAAGAATGCTGCGAGCAATCTTGAACAAGTCCTGGCGGCAACACCCCACAAGGCACCAACTATACGGCCACCTGCTTCCCATCGCGAAAACTATCCAAGTCAGACGAACCAGACATGCAGGACACTGCTGGAGAAGGAGGGAAGAGCTCATAAGTGATGTACTCCTATGGACCCCCACATATGGCCGAGCAAAAGCAGGACGACCAGCTCGAACATACATACAGCAGCTCTGTGAGGATACGGGATGTAGCCCTGAAGACCTGCCAGCGGCGATGAAGAAGTAGCGAGAGAGGTTCAGGGATATCCGTACTAGCGACACGACATGATGATGATGATGAGTTAGGATCGAACTCTTTACCCTCTGCTCGGTTAACACGCTCACATTTTACGGCATAGATTTCATTATTGTAAAGCAATGTTCTTTATCAAAGTTGTTCAAAATTTGCCCAAAATAGTTAAAAGATCTTCTTTAGCAGATAGAGTATTCTTATGGACTAATAAAATTGCCACCATAAAAATTCTATTTGATTTTCATCTGTGGTGTTCACTGGTCATGTCATTGTTTTTATATGCCTTTTCCCAAAGAAACGAGAAGCTGAATCGACTTCTTCATCACCCAACCAATTTTCTGTCGTTGAAATGAAAAATTAATGCAGGGTTTCAAAGTACACATGAATTTTTATTGTTTGTTAACGTGATGATTACTTGGTCGATAGAAAATTGGCTGGGTCATGATGAAGTCATTTTAAGGACGCGAATGCATCTTATTACAGAGTAAAAGGGGTTAGAGAGTTTCTTTGGGATAAGCAATTAAAATCAACGGCATCGCCAGCGAACAGTTCAAATCAAAATCCAATTGAAAATTCTATGTGGAAATTTTAAAATAATTGTTCATGAGAACGTTCCATCCACCAATGACGATATATTAACAACAATTCAGGAAAGGTGGTACCTAATTGATAAGGAATATTGCTTTAGATTCATAAAACCTGTGCCTGAAAGAATGAATGCTGATATAAAACCTCAAAGAGGGAAAAGTAAGAAATCTAATTTTTTGTCAAAGAAAATCATACTCTTTTTCCCTCAACATTGGGTTATGAGGTAATGTTATCATATAAACTGTTTGGCAAAAATGATACTGTAAATTTAGATATTATAATCTAGTTTGATTAAGGAATATTTTACGCTGCCAGAAAGTTCAGCTATTAAAGAAAAATGTTTTGCGTCTTATCTTTTATTAGTTTATTTACTGCAAAATGAAATGTTTGGCGTCTTATCTTTTATTACCTTATTTACTGCTTGATAAAAATAAACTCTAAGCCAGTTGCCAAGTCAGCCGGGGTTTTAGTATATACTGTTTCTCTGCAGATGGGTAAAACTCTCCCAACGTGTGTCCTAAAAATGACATTAAACAATCTGATGTTGAGGCTCCAATAATGCTGGAGCTTTGGGGAATGCAGAGTGAAAAAAAAAGCTATGGAAAAAAAAAAGGTTGGGACAATTTTGATAAATTCATCTACCAATTCCAACCTAAAACAAGACACTTGTAAGGAAACTTGAAAGGGTCTTAAAAATGTATATAGACAAAATGTGTTTTCAATATTTAACCAAACACACACACACACACACACACACACACACACACATATATATATATATATATATATATATTCAGTTTCATTGTTTTATGGCATAGTTGATGGATAAGCGAGTTCATATCTTTTCCAAAGGGATCAATTCGAAAGTAAATGTAATTGCTCGGCTAGAGTTATAACTCGCTAACTAGGATTTCGCCTTCCACCGCGGCGTAATGGTTAAAGAGCTAGACTGTGGTCTTGAAATAAGCGAATTCAATACCATGTCCTGCTATTGCGTTCACTTAATACCCTTGGGGAAATCCTCTTACCCACCCGGGATAAATAGTTTCACTGCAGTTATTCTACAAGAATGGCTTTGGCTTTATTGCCATCGCTCCCGGGTTCACTCTGGCCTGAAATGGTAACACCTGGTAAGGCACTATGAATAGGTCAGTTAGAACTAAACTGTAAACTTATGCTAAACTGTATTGTTTAAAATAAAGCTGTTAATATGTATTAAATACATATAGCATTCAATAACCTAAAGTCGTTGATATGCCATAAAACCCAACTAAGCCAAATTATATATATATATATATATATATATATATATATATATATATATATAGGTATGTGTGTGTGCGTGTGTGTATGAATGATTTGGCTTTAAATAACCCAAAATGGTTGATATGCCATAAAACCAAACCAAACTTAAACCAGTCGGCTGAAGCTGTAGAATACGCCGACTGCATCTCTACAGGGGGACCAACACTCCCTTCGACAGGTGTCCTAAATATGACACTAAACCATCAGGTGATTATGAACAACTCTTGAACTGTCGGATAATCATTTCATTGCAATTACTCCCATGTCTACTCAAACCCTGAATATTAGTGGTCTATTGATAAAATAGAAATATTTAATCATTCACTATACTTGAAACAATTTAACCGTGTGCAAACAAATGAACAATGTCGAATGGAAATATTAGTGTTTGCTAGAAATACTTGAAACCATTTAGTGTCCTGGGCATGACATTAAACTTCATCTGATTGTAAAGCTACAGTTTTGAAGTTTGAGGAATCCGGGGTACCTGTACAACTCTGACCTGGAGTGGTAGTACCTGGTAGGGTCTTTTCTATGAGTCGAATTGAACTGTTTAGTCTTTTACTGGGGGTTATCAATGTAATATATACACGTCCAAAGATACGACCAAGATACGAATATGCATAAAACGTTCATAATTTTCATACGGGTATAGGAATCCGAAAACCATTAAATTGGTTCAGGTACGAAACTTTTTGTTACCTTTTTGAGTTTAAGGTTTTTCGACATGAGGAGAGAGAGACACAATTTCTTTCTATGCTGACTTTTCCATCTGACCCCACAACGTGCGGCACTCCGCCGCAAACTACTGGTCTGGCCACGGCGAGTTCCGAAAATCAACTTCCTTCCTCTAGCGTCGAATAACAATAAACTCCTTTTTTTTCAAATCCCCAAAATCTACAGCCCATCGCTTCCAGGCATGACGTCATTCATATCCCCAGTCCTATTTCCAATCTGGGGTTTTTATTGTGACATCTGTAATTGTCACATCCTCCCGCGCGCACGTGAACAACTGCACTCTATGTGTGTACCTAACTAACCATTGCACTAAACCGAAAGGTTCTCAGCCTTACTAAATCGAAAGGTAAGATATTCAAAACGAAAAGTGATAATATAAAAAAAATACTTCTGCAATTATATAACATCAATATTGAATAGAGTGATTAATGTTAAATAGCAAAACTTGAAACAAATGTGTGTAAACAAATGAGCTCTGGCACATTTAAAACAATTTTATTAACAAACTATTTACTTATAAATTACATAAAGACAAGTTGTCATTAAATAACCCACTAAGGTTTGTATGCCATAATTCACAACCAAACTAAACACTAAGAATAACTGAACATTCTCTTACTGTGCTAACACCATAATAGTAGCGAGGGACAGTATATATATATATATATATATATATACGAGGATCATTAAATAAGTTTCCAGACGTTTTTTCGTATGTGCACTTTAATTGATAGTACATACATGAAACTCTAGTTTCCTTAGAAGTAATCTCCTCCAGCTGCAATGCACTTGTTGCATTGTTCCAACAACTTCTGCAAGGCCCCCATGGAAGTCCTCTTGTGCGAGCGTGTCAATGACCTTCGTCACAGCCTCTTTCATCTCCTCAATTGTCTCATAACGACAGCCTCTGAGCTTAGGGAATAACCAAAAGCCACAGGGAGCAAAGTCTTGACTATAGGGAGGGTGAAGAACTGTCTTGATGCCCATCTTGGTCAAATAGTCTGTGACAAGGATGGAGTTGTGAAGTGGTGCATTGTCCTGGTGGAAATGCCACTGACCCAATTTGAAGAGTGCTGGCCTATTCCGAGCGAATCTCTTGCTGAACTCCATTTAAACCTCAACATAGTAAGCCAAACCCTAACCGTTTGCCCCCCCCCAAAAAAAAAACAATCATTAGCTTGCGCTCCTTTAAATAGTTTTCTGTACACCAATCAAATACATATAATTTTAATTAATATCAATCCATTGTTGGTAGTCCCATGAATAATTTCATGGATTCCTATCTAAAAAGAAATAATTCTATTTAATGTCAATCATTTGTTTGCATACAAGTAAATGGTTTCAAGAATTCTTATCGAACACTAACAGTTTAATTTAATATCACTCATTTCTATGCTCACAATTAAACGGTTATATATATATATATATATATATATATAAAAGAAAAACAAAAACCGGTCACATTAAGATTATAAATTTATTTCCATCCTGTTATGGGTATTGCTCCGATTTAACTGGACCGAATAATACGCATATATATATATAATTTGGAAATCAATAGTTTGTTGTAATTTTATGTAAAGTAAAGTAAAGTAGGCGACCATAGTCGAGGGTGACCCGAAGGCTCCCTTTTCGATAGCTTACTACACCAAGGTGTAGGGGAGGGCGCTACTCCTTTCCCTGGATTGCTCCACTTTACCCTTGATCCGTACCTTATAATGCTGAGTGTTAAGCAAGGAGGCATCAAGTACCATTTTTTGAGTCTTTGGTATGACTCGACCTGGGATTGAACCCAGGTCTCCCGGGCGATTGTAAATGAGCTAATTTGTAGGCGCATAATTAAGTATTGCTATTATTTGTATCATTTAAAGTTTCAAGTATTGCTACGCAGCACTTATAATCTTATTATAAGACACACACATATATATATATATATATATATATATATATATATTCAGTTTCTTTGTTTTATGGCATTGTTGATGGATAAGCGAGTTCATATCGTTTCCAAAAGGATCAATTCGAAAGTAAATGTAATTGTTCGGCTAGAGTTATAACTCGTTAACAAAGATTTCACATTCCACTATTTCATGTGGGATTCACCGCAGCGTAATGGTTAAAGAGCTAGACTGTGGTCTTGAATTAAGCGAATTCAATACCTGGTCGGGCTATTAAGTTCACCTTTTGACTAATAACCATGGGAGGGTCCTCCACCCGGGATAAATAATATCACTGCTGTTATTTTACTAGGATGATTTTGGCTTAAATAACCCACAAAGGTTGATACGCCATTAAAGGAAAAAAAAAAAACTAAACCGACCAAATGCGTTATCCACTAGGCCATAGTAACTCCCCCTTCTCTTTCTCTCTTTATATATATATATATATATATATATTGTGCGTTTCATTTTTTTTTTGTAGTTTTATGTTATTTCATTATTATTTTCTCCTAATGTTTTATAGTGATAATTGAAAGTTCATTCTGCGCATGCGCATGTGTATGTCTGCGTTGCCAAAATTTATGCAAATGTATGTGCTTTAATCAAGGAGGTGACATGTCCACACTAAAGGGTGGGCCTTTAAAACTAGTGGACAAGTTCACCTACCTCGAAAGCAGCGTCTCATCAATCGAGAATGACATCAATACGTTATTAGCAAAGGCATGGACGGCTAACGATGAGCTATCGTTCATATGAAAGTCAAAACTAACCGAAAAAATAAAATGTAGTTTTTTCCAAGGTCATGCCGTACTGCAATATGGGTGCACCACGAGGGCTCTAACTAAATGTATGGAGAAAAAGCTTGACAACAATTACCTAATAATGCTGAAAGCTGTATTGAACAACCCCTGGACGCAACATCCCACAAAAAAAAAAAAAAAATGCTGTACGGCAGGTGGCCGTACATCAGCATCACGAAAACTATCCAAGCTAGACGAACCAGACATACGGAACACAGCTGGAGAAGTAAGGACGAACTCATGAGTGATGTACTCCTGTGGACTCTTTCAAAAGGACGAGCAAAGGTAGGACGACCAAAAGGAAGCTATATACAACAGGATGTAGACTGGAAGACCTCCAGGGAGCGATGGACGTTAGAGAATAGTGGCGAGAGGGTCTGGGAGATCCGTGCTAGCAGAGCAACATCGTGATGATGATGTTGTGTATTGTTAAGTATTTTCGATTCTTTACGTTAAACATTCAAAAGAATACGCAAGCATTGATAAAGTCTATAACAATCTCGGTGCCTGTGGTGTAATGGTTATCCTCGTACGGAATGGACACGGTGACAAGAGTTCAAATCCTGGACGAGACTGATTGCATTTCACATGGTGAAAATCAGTCTTTGTGTCCATTTATATGAACATACATCCAACCAGATAGATAAATATAAAAAAAAGAATCAGGCATATACAACTCTTACTTCACATAGCACTAATACCCTTGGGAAAGGTATGAATTCAATCATTCTCCCTCCAGCTATGGGTAAATAATAGGGCAGACTAGGTTCTTCAACCTTGGTGAGGCAACTAGTCTGGGAGAAGGAAAACTCTGAAATCAAACCTGTTAAGCTCTGATTAAAAAATTGATTTTGTGTCATATCCTGCCCGAGCGGAGGGGTTGGGTAAATATTAATCGCCTTTTTCTTTCAAACTACAATAAGTCTTACACAAGGCTTTATCTTCTCAAAAGAAAAAAAAAACTTTGTAAGATTCACAGTCTAAATAGGTTTTGACAACAGAAGTTAAGCAATTTTAGTTCTGGGTTTTATGATGAAGCTCGAGCAAATTCAATATCTAAAATATATTTGCTACCGCGGAATAACTTACTGGCCGAGCGGTTCGCTGCTTAACTTTTTATTTAGTGAATTTTGCTTCGTACGAAAGTTAGGCTTCAAGATGGTATCAGTATATACTACTTATTAGTGGTCAACTTAGATAGGTAACCACTAATAAGTACTATTTACTGTTCCGGTTCATGGTTGCCTAATTTTGATTTATTAAATTTTGCTTATGTTTATTTTGACCCTTGACCGAGCCGTCAATCAGAGACACACCTGTGTAAATAAGCGGAAAAAGAAGCAGAAGCAAGTGGACGTTATGAAATGATATGGGCAGATGCCGACGGCAAATGAGTGAGTTGGTTAAATGAAGAACAGAATGAGAACCAGCTTGCAGACTGAGACCGCCCCACTAAGGGCTGTTGCCCCCTGCAACCCCTGGTTGAGCAACCTGTTAAGATGCAGAAAAAGGGCAAAGTGGGTTCTTGAAGATAACACAGTGTGCTATGGTCAAGAGAAGAAGTTGAGTCAATATAGCAGTCTTACACACTACAGAAACATCAAACCTTTCGAGAATAAAATGTGAGAGATATGTATTTTTATAAAGAAGTGTGTTCGTTCGTTTATTGAAGTTCGTAAATCAATGTTATGATTATGGTTATACAACACTTAGTCTGTCACACGAAACACAGGTTGTTTTTAAAATCAATTTCAATTAATTACTTATATTTTCTATTGTTACGAAGTGGTCACCCATAGAAGTAGTGACCAGGTTGATTGTTTCTTAACATTTAATTTTCAAAAGCTTTAATTAGGCTTCAGGCTGCTTACAGTACCTATTGTAACGAAGTTGTCACCCACCTAAATACTCGTGGTGTAATGGTTAAAGCGATGAACTGCGGAATCGTAGTAAGCGAGTGCGTATTCCAGTCGCGCTATTATGCTCACTTTCGGGCAAATACCCTTGGGAAAGGTATGAACCCCTTATCCTCCCAGCTATGGGTTAAATAGTACTACTACTGTTCTTCTAGGAGAATGGCTTTGGTATTAAATGACCTACAAAGGTTGATATGCCATTAAAAACAAAGAAAGAAAGATGCGTATTTATTCTGAACTGAATCGTTTGAAATGGAATTGATTTTGACATTGAAACTGTGCTTACGCTAAACTGAATTGTTTGAAATAGAACTGTTTTGACATTTAACTGTGTAAACAAAATCTATACTTATACTAAACTGAATTCTTAGAACTGTTTGACTAAAGTGTATATCTTGAAATAGAAATGCTTTTGACAATTAAACTGTGTACTTCTGCCAAACTGAAATAGAACTGTTTATTTGTATGAAAATGGGTTTGGCATTAAATAACCTACAAAAGTTGATATGCCATAAAACCCAAACAAACAAACAAAATCCTAGGCTGATAAGCATATATATATCATTAGAAATTGGAAAACATATTCGCAACTACCTTAACCAGAGCAGGTAATATTGATTCCTCTTGACTTTCACTTGATTTGAAAACTGATCTCTTTTTATACAAACGAAAAACGAAATGTTGATATTCTTTTCCAAAATGTTACTTAATAAAAATGAGAATAAAATCCTGCATAAAAAAAAGAGTCCGACGTAAAACTTTAAAAAATATAAACGAAAAGAAAAAGAAAAAAAATTATCCATTAGATTTTATCTATTAAATTTTTATCGACTGAGTGCGGCTTGAATGCAAGTCTCTATTTCGACTGATACCTCTCACGTTGATATGAAACGCAAGCACTTAAATCAAGAGCACGAAAAGATACAGATGATGGCTTAAAGACGTTAAAAAGATCTTTATTCATTTGAGTACAGTAATATGGTTGGTTGGTAGGTTGTTTTTTTTTTTTATAGTATATCAACCTTTGTAGGTTATTTAACGTCAAATCCATTTTTATGAAAATAGTCCTACTTCAAACAATTCAGTTCAGCATAAGTACGCAGTTTAAATGTAAGTACAGTTTAATTGTGAAACATATTTCTATTTCAAGCTATTTAGTTAAGTCACGCAGTTCTACTTCAGCAAATTCAGTTTCGTATAAATACAGTTTTTGTTTACACACAGATGTCAAAACAGTTTTATACTAAGCAAATCAGTTTTGTGTAAGTACATTTTCAATGTCAGAAACAGTTCAATATAAAACAGTTCAGTTTAGCATAAGCACGCAGTTTAAATATATTGTGGTTTGATTGTCAAAAACATTTCTATTTCAAGCTATTCAATTTAGTCAAACAGTCCTAATTCAAACAATTCAGTTTAAAATAAGTATGCAGTTGTTCTATTTCACTCATAGATAGGGCCCTATCAGGTGCTACAATCCCAGGCTAGAGTGGACCTGGGAGAAATGGCATTGAAGGGGTGCTCCGCATTCCCCAAAGCTCCAGCATCACTTGTACCTCATCATCAGATTGTTTAGCGTCATATCTTTTGGACCATCTTG
This sequence comes from Sepioteuthis lessoniana, assembly GCA_963585895.1. Lineage (NCBI taxonomy): Eukaryota > Metazoa > Mollusca > Cephalopoda > Myopsida > Loliginidae > Sepioteuthis > Sepioteuthis lessoniana. The sequence goes on from OY757942.1 coordinate 13,343,924, forward strand.
CATGAATCAAACAGAAGTTTTTGAGTAGCATAAGAGATTCAAGGAAGACAGGAAGTCTGTGAGGGATGATGAAAGGTGTGGGAGGAATAGGGAAGTCAATACACCAGAGTTGATTGGCCAAACAGTTTGGGTTAGAGTTTCTATGTTGAGGTTTTAAGGGAGTTCAGGAAGAGATTCGGTCGGAAGAGGCCAGTACTCTTCAAATCGGGTCAGTGGCATTTCCACCAGGACAATGCACCAGTCCACAACTCCATCCTTGTCACACACTATTTGACCAAGATGGGCATCAAGACAGTTCCTCAGCCTCCCTATAGTCTAGACCTTGCTCCCTGTGACTTTTGGTTATTCCCTAAGCTCAGAGGCTGTCGTTATAAGACAATTGAGACGATAAAAGAAGCTGTGACGAAGGTCATTGACACGCTCACACAAGAGGACTTCGATGGGGCCTTCCAGAAGTTATTGGAACGGTAAAAGTGCATTGTAACCGGAGGAGATAACTTCGAAGGGGACTTGACTTTCATGTGTGTACTATCAGTAAAAGTGCCCATACGAAAAATGTCTGGAAACTTTTTTAATGAGCCTTGTAAATATATATGTCGTTGAGGCCCTCTTGTGTTGACTCAGACGTGTGGCAGTGACGTGTGATTTGAAAAAAAATATTTTCGTGAATTATGTAAAAATTGATTGAATCTCGTTACGCATTCACAATCAGTTGTCGGTTAAAGGAAATTCATTTTGAATTGTTCCACGGGATATTTCCTTTGTTCCCTATTAATATGGAACTTTTTTCCGTTATTTCTTGGAGGCGTTTTATACATTTGGCTCTATTACCCATTTTGATTACGATTTGACCCAGAAACTAGTAAAAGGTGCTTGCTATGGATCCTCTTGCTTCTATTTCCACGGCTTTCACGTACACACTATACCCTTTTTTTCCAGCTCTTTTTGAAAAGATCTTCATATTTGCTAGTTTTATACTCGTGGCTTTGCTCCATCCGGCTTTCATATGGTATATGGTGATATTAAGGTTGGCCCTCAAAATTATGCTATATCATTGTTCCTGGCAATACTTACCTATATTACGAACTGGTTTTTAGTTTTTGTTTATCATTAAAGGTTTTCGGACTATTGTCTTAATCTTTATTGTTATTTCCACGACGTTTTGGTCGATACGTCCTGCGGCCTTCTTCATGTGTTTCTCGAACTCGGGAACCTTCACGGAACTTCGTGCTTTTTTTTTTAAATCTACGTGAGTTTGATCTAAAGAACAAGTGTTAAGTATTCCTGTATTTTTACTCGCCCGTTGTGATGATTGAACCTTCACCCTCCAGATGATTGCCTCCTTAAAAGCTTAGGGAACCAACGCCTATAAACGTTACGCCATGGAGGTGCCCGTGGTGTAATGGTTATCGTCACAGGAATTGGACACGGCGACACGAGTTCAAATCCTGGACTGATTGCATTTCACATAGCACTAATACCCTTGGGAAAGGTATGAATCCAATTATTCTCCCTCCAGCTATGGGTAAATAGTAGGGCAGACTAGGTTCTTCAACCTTGGTGAGGCAACTAGTCTAGGAGAAGGAAAACTCTGAATTCAAATCTGTTAAACTTCGCTTAAAAAATTGACCTTGTATCATATCCTGCCCGAGCGGAGGGGTTGGGTAAATATGATAAACATTACGCCATGTGTCCTGCTGGACAATTCAGGGTGAATTTTTGGGACTTATAAACTTAATGTTCTTACTTGACTAGAATTACTACTATTATTAATGATTTTTAACCGGTGCTCATATTTAGATTTTTTTTTTTTGTTGATTATAAACGAAAATAGAGGATAAGGAGTCGCTTCAATTAAAGTTTGGCAAAGTGGTATTTACCCATACTATATTCATGCTCCAGGTGAGAAGCGTCATCGTCATAGGAAATGTTCACAGTGACAAGAGTTCAAAATGTGGACAAATCAGATGGCACTAATATCCTGGGGAAAGGCATGAATCCAATTATTCTCCCTCCAGAATGGGTTCTCTAGCCCTGATTAAAGAAACATTCTAGAAGAATGAAAACTATAAATTCAAACCTGTTAAACTCAACTTAAAATATTGACTTTGTGTCACATCCGGCCGCGCGGAGGGGTTGGTAAATAAATACATTCATGTTTCTTGCAAATCATTTGATCTAAAGGACTTTTTATTTATTTTTATCGTTTATATATGTATGTATGTATGCGAAAATAAATGTCTATATATATATATATATATATATATATAGACATATCGGTCAGTATATATATATATATATAGAGAGAGAGGGATACAAACGTATATATACACATATCGGTCGGAAAGTGTATATATATATATATATATACCTAAATATCTTTTTATATGAATACGTGTATTTGTTTTTATGTATATATATATATATATATATATATATATATATGTGTGTGTGTGTGTTTATTTTTGTCTATATATATATATACATATCCTCCTCATCATCATCATGGCGTGCCACTAGGACAGATATCCCTAACTTGCCACTTCTCCCTATAGTTCATCGATTCTGGCAGATCTCCAGGTCTACATCCCGTATCCTCACAGAGCTGCTGTATGTATGTTCGAGCTGGGCGTCCTGCTTTTGCTCAGCCATATCTGGGGGTTCCATAGGAGTACATCACTTATGAGCTCGTCCCTGCTTCAACAGCAGTGTCCTGCATGTCTGGTTCGTCTAACTTGGATAGTTTTCGTGATGGGAGGTAGGTGGCTGTAAAGTTGGTGCCTTGTGGGGTGTTACCTCCAGGACTCGTTCAATATTGCTCACAGGATTCTTGTATAATTGCCGTCCAGCTTTTTCTCCAGCCGTTTTGTTAGCGTTCAAGTCGTTCATCCATATAGCAGTATCGATACGACCGCAGCTTGGAAGAAACTGCGTTTCATTTTGCTGGTCAGGTCTGACTTCCATATGATCGATAGCATATGATCGATAGCTTATCGAAATCTGTGCATGCCTTCGTTACCCGCGTGTCGATGTCTTTTTCGGCTGAGACACTGCTTCCTAAGTCGGTGAACTTGTCTACCAATTTTAAAGAGATTCCGTCTAGTGAGGAAATCTCGCCTGTTTGATTAAAGCACATGTATTCAGTTTTGTGCGCATTGATATCGAGGCCAATGCCTGCGGCGGCTTTTGCATATATCCTATTTACCAACCCCTTCGCTCGGGCAGGATATGACACAAGGTCAATTTTTTAAGCGGAGTTTGAATTCCGAGTTTTCCTTCTCCTAGACTAGTTGCCTAACCAAGGCTGAAGATCCTAGTCTGTCCAACTATTTACCCATTGGATTCATACCTTTCCCAAGGGTATTAGTGCTATGTGAAATGCAATCAGTCTCGTCCAGGATTTGAACTCGTGTCGCCGTGTCCATTTCCTACGACGATAACCATTACCCCAAGGACACCTCCATTTTGTATATATATATATTTGGATACGTATGCGTATACATATATGTATGTATATATGTTATATGTATGTATATGTATATATATATAAGATGGTCATTGTTTACTGGCATATCAAACTTAGTGGTTTATTTATTGCCAAAACTATTCTCATTGAAGGACGGAAATAGTACCATTTTATCAATAGTAAGTAAAGTAAATAAAGTTATCGAACGTAGTTGAGGGTGACTGGAAGACTCCATTTTCGACAGCTGCTACACATAGGTGTAGGAGAGGGCGCTACTCCTTTCCCTAGATTGCTCCACTTTACCCTTGATCCCATCCTTATAATGCTGAGTGTTCAGCAAGGAAGCACCAAGTACTGTATTTTTAGTCTTTGGTATGACTCGACCTGGGATTGAACCCAGGACTCCTGGGCCATTGGCGAACACATTTTATCGATAGATGGAGTGTATAAGGAGGTTCATGCCTTTCCCATGGGTTTTAGTCCGAAAGTGAAAGAAAAGTTCGGGGGTGTCCTCGTAGTGTAATGGTTAAAGCGATGGACTGCGGAATCGTAGTAAGCGAGTTCGTACTCCAGTCGCGCTATTACGTTCACTTTCGGGCAAATACTTTTGGGAAAGGTATGAACCCCCTTATCCTCCAAGCTATGGGTTAAATAGCACCACTACTGTTCTTCTAGGAGAATAACTTAGGCATTAAACAACCTGTAAGGGTTGATATACCATGAAACAAAGAAACCAAAGAAACCAAACCAAAGAAAATTTCGACTGGATTTCGAACCTAATTACTATGATGTCACAGTAGAATACATTAACCACCACGTCATGGAGATTTCCCCATATCTATCTATATATGAGTATATATGTATTTACATATGTTTGCATATATATACATATATGTGTGTTTGATTAAATTTTAAAGACACATTTTGTCTATATAATTTTAACAAGATCCTTTCATGTTTCCTGATAAGTGTATTATGGGCAAAAAACCTACAAGTGACATTAATATTCGATTCCATTCACAGAGGAAAGATGGAACAAATCCTACTAGCGTACGGCATGCCTAAAGAAACCGTAGCAGCAATATCGATTCTCTATAGAAACACCAAAGTAAAAGTACGATCACCAGATGGAGACACAGAATACTTCGACATTGTAGCAGGAGTACTACAAGGGACCACGCTAGCTCCATACCTCTTTATCATTTGTCTAGACTACGTACTTAGAACATCGATTGACAAAATCAGAGAGAATGACTTCGAGCTGACGAAGAAAAGAAGCAGAAGGTACCCCGCAAAATTACCGACGCCGACTACGCCGACGACATAGCGATACTGGCAAATACAACCAACCAAGCCGAAACACTACTGCATAGTTTGGAACAAGCAGCCACAGGCATAGGCCTCTATTTCAATGCACGCAAAACGGAATATATGTGCTACAAGCAAACGGGGGACATCTCCACTCCAGACGTAACCCCTCTTAAAGTAGTAGACAAATTCACTTACCTAGGAAGCAGCGTCGCATCAACCGAAAAGGACATCGACACGAGGTTAACGAAGGCATGGACAGCTATCAATAGGCTATCGATTATATGGAAATCAGACCTAACAGATAAAATGAAACGCAATTTCTTCCAGGCAGCGGTCGCATCGATACTGCTATATGGATGCACTACATGGACTCTAACAAAATGGGTGGAGAAAAAGCTAGACGGCAATTACACAAGAATGATGCGATCAATCTTGAACAAGTTCTGGCGGCAACACCCCACAAAACTCTACCTGTACGGCCACCTGCCTCCTATCACGAAAACTATTCAAGTTAGACGAACCAGACATGCAGGACACTGCTAGAGAAGCAGGGACGACCTCATAAGTGATGTACTCTTATGGACCCCCACACATGGCCGTGCAAAAGCAGGACGACCAGCAGGAACATACATTCAGCAACTATGTGAGGATACAGGATGTTGTCTTGAAGACCTGCCTGAGGTGATGAACGATTGGGAAAAGTGGCGAGAGAGGGTCATGGATATCCGTGCTACAAGCACGACATGATGATGATGATGATGATGATGATACGTATAGATCTTCTCGTGACACAGTTAAAGGTCAAAACAGTTCTATATTAAACAATTCAGCTTAGTGTAAGGACAGTTGCAATATCAAATAACAGTTCTATTTCAAAGAGTTCAGTTTAGCATAAGTATGCAGTTTAAATGTCAAAAACATTTCTATTTTAAGCTATTCAGTTTAGTCAAAAAGTTCTGATTCAAACAATTCTGTTTAGCATATGTACGCAATTTAAATATCAAAACAGTTCTATTTCATGTAATTCAGTTTAGTAAAAGCACGCAATGTAGTTCAATTTGACACACAGAAAGGACCCTATCAGGTGCTACCACTCCAGGCCACAGTAGACCTGGGACTGATGGTAATGAAGTGGTACTCCGCTTTCCCGAAAGTTCCGGCATCACTGAAATCTTACCATCAGATTGTTTAGTGTCATTTGGGGGAGGTCTTAACCCTCTGTTTACGTGCAGTCGGTGTATTCTACAGCCCCAGCCGACTGGGCAACTGACAAAAGAAGCTTGTTATAAATGTATATATATATATATATATATATATATATATATAAAACAAATTCAGGCGTTGGTTGATGATTTAGATTCTTTCCTGTTCTAAATATAGAGCGTCATATGTTTATAAAAAAATGTTAATATTCGTTCTCATGTATGATACGCTCTCCTTAGTTTAAACAATCTTATCGGAAAAAATGCGTATTATAGACAAATAATTAAGGTTGTTTTATTTTTTCATTCTTCAAAAATATCGTTCGCTTTTTTTTCTTTTTTTTTTTTTTTTTTCATTCCTGTCTTTTACTTCATGGAATGTCATTCATACAAGACAAGTCGAGACGAAAGTTTATGAAGCATACAGCGCAGGGGAGGTAACTCTACAAAAACCAAATTATTTAAAATATAAGAATAACTTGCTTTGCTTTAAGGAATCAGTACCCTACCTCGGGTAAGGGTTAGCAAGGTAGACAAGCAAACCAGCACGAATGAGTTCGATTCTCATTGGGTGCCCCATTCAAGCTGCCTTGTGCTACAGCTACGCAAAAAGATTAGTAAATAACCGTACATCCTTCGCAGGTCCTGAAAAAAAAAGCCCCGAGTTCATACTAAGAACACCCCATTTTTTATATCACTTCAGGAGATACAGTCGGCGTATTCTACGCTGATTTTGTTTTTTTTTTAATTTTTGTTTTTGTTTTTGTTTTTTTGTTTTGTTTAATGCCATATCAACCTTCATGGGTTGTTATATAATTGCAGAAGGATGTTTTTTATATTATCATTTTTCGTTGGTTACATCTTATCATTCGGGTTAGTTAGATGCACATTGAGTGCAGGTGTTCACGCTCGCACGAGAACGATCTGACAATCACAGATATCATAATAAAAACCCCGGATAGGAAATAGGACTGGGGATGTGAATGACGTCATCCCCTGAAGCGATGGGCTGGGATTCTTGGGTATTTTGAAAAAAAAAACAGTTAGTTGATATTTGGACGTAGACAAGTCTTGTTAAATCTAGGGGGATGTGCCGCGCGTGTCGGGTCAGATGGAACAGTCGGCAGAGTAAAAATTGTGTCTCTCTCTCCTCGATTCGAAAACCTAAAAGTCAAGAAGGTAATAAAAGTTTCGTAACTAAACCAAGAGAGTCGTCAGTGTTTCGAGTGTTTTTCGGATTCCTATGCGTATGAACATTTCACGTATCCGTATATTTGTATAGTTGTTTCATGGCTGTACAACAGGGTTACTTTTGACTTTGTTTATTAAATGGGACATCGTCCTTTAAGTTTTTTTTAATTCCAAGATTTGATTGTTTGTTTTTAATGGCTTATCAACCAAAAGTTATTTAATCCAAAATTTATCTTCTTACAAGAACAGCAGTGATGCTCTTTAACACATCCCTAAGATGATAAGGGGGTTCATGCCTTTCCCAAGGGTATTTGTCCGAAAGTAAACGTAATAGCGCCACAGGAGTTAGAACTCGCTAACTACGATTCCGCAGTCCATAGCTTTAAGCATTACATCACGGGGACACCCTTCCAAGATTTGAGTTGTAAAAATGTTATAATCATAATTAGATATTCGAACTTCAATTTAAATCATTTTCTTGATCTCATACATTTTTAAGGTTTCAATCATTCACACAGGTGTTGCAAGTACGAGTATCATTAGATAAGTTTCCAGACTTTTTTCGTATGGCCACTTTTATTGATAATACACACATGAAACACTAGTCCCCTTCGAAGTAATCTCCTCCGGATGCAATGCATTTGTTGTACCGTTCCAACAACTTCTGGAAGGCCCAATGGAAGTCCTCTTGTGTGAGCGTGTCAATGACCTTCATCACAGCCTTTTTCATCTCCTCAATTGTCTCTTAACGACAGCCTCGGAGCTTAGGTAATAACCAAAAGTCACAGGGAGCAATGTCTGGACTATAAGGTGGGTGAGGAACTGTCTTGATGCCCATCTTGGTAAAATAGTCTGTGGATGGAGCTGTAGACTGGCGGAAATGCCACGGACCCGATTTGAAGAGTGCTTGTCTCTTCCAATGTATTCTCTTCCTGAACTCCCGTACAACCTCAACATAGTAACCCTAACCGTTTGGCCAATCAACTGTGGTGTATTGACTTCCTTACTCCTCCCACACCTCTCATCACCCCTTACAGACTCCCTGCCTTCTTTGAATCTCTTATGCCACTCAAAAACTGATGCTCGATTCATGTAAAATACTCCAAAAGCAGTCTGAAGCATTCCATACGTTTCTCTGGCCTTTTTTCCAAGTTTAAAACAGAATTTTATTGCATATCGTTCTCACGTCCAGATTGAATTTTTGAAATTCACCAGCTGTGACAATCAGGCTTTAGTAGGGTGTATTCCAATTGCTGCTGTAGCTATTCATTTGAACGTGAAATTATAAAAATTGGTCAGTCATCTCATAATATGTATAGCAATAACATACTGAATTTTAAATGCCTGTACAAAATAATTCTGGAAACCTATTGAATGCACCATGTAACTATCTTTATATAATAATAATCATTTTCTTGCAGACACTTTTATGATTTCAACTAAAAGAATAAAATTTAAAAAACAAATAATTTCCACGCAAATTTTTGTTTCTAGAATTCAAATCCAATACTAATAATTTTCAGCATCATCTATGTGACTCATAGATGAGCCTCAAACAGGTGCTACCTCTCAGTGCCAGAGAAGACCTGAAAATATCGGCAACGAAGGAGTGAACAATACTCCTCAGAGCTCTATAAAAATAGCCTCGCCTTCGGATATAGTTGATTAACGTACAGGGTGAAGATCCAAAATTAGGAATATTCTAGTATAATAATAAACGACTCTATTATAAAACAAGATTAGTTTTAACTTTAAAAAATAAACAACAAAATAAGATTCACTCAAAACAATAAATTTACTCAATATGGCCACCATTTTTTCCTATTATTATATCAACTCACATTCGAAACGATTTGTATTCCTTTAAAATAAATTCTTCAAACATTTTATTCCATTCCTCTTCAATAGCATTCTTAAGTGAATCAATATTTCGATAGGAAGTTGCATATGTTTTATGTTCTAAAAAAAAAACTCATAGAGCGAAATCAAGGGGGTTAAGGTGTGGGTTTAAATCTTGTTTAATTGCTTCCCTCACCGTTTTCTTGTGAACTCCAGTTTATTAACATGCTTTCTTTATTAGTTCCTTCTTAATCACCGTAACGTGAGCAATTAAAAGCTTTCTTTTCTTTATTGTTCAATCCTCCACTTTCCCTTTTCCTTAAAAAGCTCTTTTTTGTAAAAATTTTTTTCTTGCTTTGTATACGGTAGACAAAAAATACTTTCTTGGTTTCGACGTTGAACAAATCATAGATTCTCTGTTGTTTTTTTTTTATTGAAAAAATCAATTCAGGTAACTTGACTATGTAGTAGAGCTGACATCTATTCAATATAGCTACCTTCTGCCTCAATCACTGCCTCGATGCGGATCCGGAACTGGAAGCATGTCTTTTTCACAAGCGGCGGCGGGAGCTCGGCGAACACTCGGCGGGTGGCGGCGATCAGGCTGGCTTTGGTGTTGTGGAAGGTCCTGCTGGTGATGTTCTCGACATATGACCAAACGAAGTAGTCCAGCGGGTTCAGATCGAGGGAGGAGGGGGCCAGTGAGAGAAGGGTACAAAGTCGTAGCACTCCTTCTGAAGCCAAGCCTGGGTCTCTTTGGACTTGTAGGCCGGCGCTGAGTCCTGCTGCAACACCCAGGGTCTGCCACCGGCCACCTGATTGAACCTGGAGATCACCACACTCTTCAGCACATCCAAGTACACTTTGGTGTGGTTTTTCAAGCCGACTTCAAAGATGTGAGGTGGCTTGATATGGCCCTCACTTGGAACTACACCAAAGACCATAACCGTAGCCGGAAACTTTTTTTTCATCATCCTGAGTAGGCCCCTTTTAAACGTGGCAATCCAGCGATGGTTCTGACTGTCATAACATGGATTGAAGAACATGACTTATACAGCGGCGCATCTCCAATCTCGCTCGTTGAACATTGTGTCACTTTCAGACATGATAGAAGGCTCCTATAGCTCTTGGGATCTGGCCAACTAGTAGATGGTCTGCAATAAAAAAGAAAACTGGTTTTCATTAAACAGAAATGGAATTTTATGAGTCATTTCCAGACAGATTCATATTTGTGCATATGTAAAATTTGTCAATATAGTCCAATTTTCATTTCTTGCCAGTGGATCACATTTCTTGGCCAGTCTGGTCAAGTCTTGTATTAATTTTCTGCCATTTTGCTGCATTCGCTTCTTATGTCATTAAACGTTTCGGATCTGCCACTACATAATCTTCTCTTGCTGTGTATAATCGATTTTTGCTTCGATATACTTTGTTCTTACGTCATTATTTTAATTAAGAGATTCGGTTCGTCTCTTCAGTTCACCTTACCTCTGGTGCGATCTATCCAATTTGTCACTTGAAATATCCGTACAGTTGTTTTTCTCACCCCCTTTGTTTCTAGTTCCATTGTTTTACTGTTTGTCTTCATGTGTCTATAGCTGTTACTGCCTACGGTAGTTAGTTTTCTTTGACTTTTGATTGGTATAGTTTCTTTCACTTTAGTTTGGTTTTATGACACATCAACCATTGTAGGTTATTCACTGCCGAATCCATTTTTATACATATCAACTGTTCTATTACGAATAGTTTAGTTTTGTATAAATATAGGTTTTTGTTTACATACTGTTAAATGTAAAAACAGTTTCATTTCAAACAATTAAGTTTAGCATAAGTACACAGTTTCAAGGTCAAAAACAGTTCTATTTCAAAATATTCAGTTTAGCATAAGTACGCAGTTTAGTTTTATTTGACCCATAGATAGGATCCTGTCCGGTGTTACCCCTCCGGACCTGAGTGGACCTGGGAGCGATGGCAATGAGGGAGTACTCTGCATGCCCCAAAGCTCCAACATTATTCGAACCTCACTATCAGATTGTTTAGAGTCATATCTAGGACATTCGTCGTGGGTGGAGGTCTCACCCCACTGCCGGTTAGGCAAATTTAACTTTTGACAGTAGCCTTCGAGTCTGAATTTTTTGTCATTTTTCACCTTTTCTTGACTTGTAAAATCTATGTACGAGGGACATTCCGCAGTCCATAGCTTTAAGCATTACATCACGGGGACACCCTTCCAAGATTTGAGTTGTAAAAATGTTATAATCATAATTAGATATTCGAACTTCAATTTAAATCATTTTTTTGATCTCATATATTTTTAAGGTTTCAATTATTCACACAGTTAGGTGTTGCAAGTACGAGTATCATTAGATAAGTTTCCAGACTTTTTTCGTATGGCCACTTTTATTGATAGTACACACATGAAACACTAGTCCCCTTCGAAGTAATCTCCTCCGGATGCAATGCATTTGTTGTACCGTTCCAACAACTTCTGGAAGGCCCAATGGAAGTCCTATTGTGTGATCGTGTCAATCAGCTTCGTCACAGCTTCTTTCATCATCTCAGTTGTCTTATAACAGCAGCCTCGGAGCTTAGGGAATAATCAAATGTCACAGGGAGCAAGGTATTGACTATAGGGAGGATGAGGAACTGTCTTGATGCCCATCTTGGTCAAATAGTGTGACAAGGATGGAGTGTCAGATTGCATTTTTGAAATCCACCTGCTGTGACAATCAGGCTTTAGTAGGGTGTATTCCAATTGCTGCTGTAGCTGTTCATTTGAACCTGAAATCATAAAAATTGGTCAGTTATCTCATTAGATGTATAGCAATAACATACTGAATTTTCAAGAGTCTACGACAATTTCACATGCCTGTACAAAAACAGTCTGGAAACTTATCATATGCACCACGTATATGATCATGCGGATGAAAGGCCCTGTGCATTGGTTCTAACTTTCTATTTTTCTGTGTTCTTCCTTTGTTCATTTTAAGAATGGTCCAGAGCACGTTTGATAAGAATTCTGCTGGAGAGCTTTGTTCCGAAGCGTTCTTTTGTTCTTATGGGGTGCAATTTTTCCTCTTTTTCATCTCTGTGTCCGCTTTAAATATTCTGATGTACAGGGTGACCAAAAAAACAGAACCCATAAACTTTTTTATTACTTGTACAAAAAAAAAACGAAATAATTCTAATTTTGTACACTCGAACTTCTGGACATGTTGGTGAATACTAGGGCCCCAATTTTACATGCACAGAATCTACTTCATATCCTGAAAAAAAGAAAAGGCTAGAATTAAATTTATGAATTTCAGTCAAAAATATATGGGTTCTGTTTTTTGTGTGGGTTTGGTGGGGGTCACCCTGTACTTGTAATCTTTTTGTCCAAGACGCTTTTCTGATTGGGCAGTACTATTCCTTAATTGTTTCTCTGTTCTCTTTTTTTTTCTCATCAACATGGCGGATTTTTCAACATAAAATTTTATTCCAATATCTTTGCTTAATATTCTTTGGGCTTGTAAAAAAGTATTTGTAGTTTTCTTTCTATTAAGCAAATATCTTGATATCTTCTATTTTTGATGAGATGGTTTATATTTTCCTCTGATTTCTTTAAATTCGTAACCCCCAGCGCGTTTTCTAAATGAATAATTGAGTATCATCATTGCTATAACAAATAAAAATGGTGAGACTGCGTTTCCCTGGAAGGCACCTCTTTGGATTTTCATGTCTGCGAGGGACTATCGGGTTAGCAAGCTAGACAAGTAAACCTTCACGAATGAGTGAGAGTCTCGCTAGATCTTTCGTTCATATCGCATTGTGCCACATCTTAGCAAAATTCTAAGAAAATTACCTCAGCGAGGGTTTTTCCTCCAACTGTTTCCAGTTTCTCATGGCTTTTTCCAGTTATTGTATCTACTTACCTTCGAAACGATTAGTGTGCTTCTAAAATAAATTCTTCAACCATTTTATTCCATTCCTCTTCAATAACATTCTTAAGTGAATCAATATTTCGATAGGAAGTTGCATATGTTTTGTTTTCTAAAAAAACTCATATAGCGCAATCAAGGGGGTTAAGGTGTGGGTTTAAGTTTTCTGTAATTGCTTCCCTAACCTTTTTCTTTCTTTTCTTTCTTCATTAACATGCTTTCTTTATTAGTTCCTTCTTAATCAACGTAACGTGAGCAATTAAAAGCCTTCTTTTTGGTTTTTGTTCAATCCTCCACTTTCCCTTTTCCTTAAAAAGCTCTTTTTTGTAAATTTTTTTGTCTTTGTTTTCTATACGGTAGACAAAAAAATATTATTGTTTCGGCGTTAAACAAATCATAGATTCTTTGTTGTTTCTTTTCTCATGACTTTGTCTAACTTTGTCGGATATTTTTAACGTTTTTAGCCGTTCTACAATCCATCTTTCAAAGACCATATCATAGGACGTTTTTTTATGTCAATCCATACCATGGCTACATTTTTTTTTTCGTGTCTTTTAACCTCCTTGAAAATGTGCTAGTCTATATATAGTTGGTAATCTGTTCGACTTGTTCCCTTTATGTTATTCCTAAAATAGTCGATATATGAATTATAAATAAGTAATAAATTTATTCTTTCATCTGTGAGGTGAGGATTTTTCTCATCATAAGTAAACATGTTATATGTCTATAATTGCTTGAGATGTTACGTTATTGGAATCTTTCGGGATTAGACAAGTTTTCCTCTTCATCATTCACTTGAGTACTTGACTATTTCTGACATTTTATAATATCATACCATTCACCAATTTCTAGTATTATCATTTCACTCGAGCAAGTTTTTCCCACTAGTTGTAAATGATGACATTTACCTGGCATCTGAGTATAAGCGCCTGTCTACTCAGGTATCCAAGATGATTTTGGTAGTGCTGAGGTCTGAATGGTTTCCTTCTTCCTCTAATCTCCTGTTCATCGAAGTTTCCTTTGCAGATTGTTCCTAGGACCCCAACTAGGATTAGTTTTACTGTTCCATAGGTTTTTCACTTTTCTGGGGCCCTAATTTTCGCTTTCTTTCCTTTTAATCCTACGGTTTGCTAGTACAGGAAAATCCACTATACGGCAAGTTCTGTTATTGTTGGGGTATTTGTACTTGTTGATATTCTTCTTCTTCTTCTTCTTGAGTCTTTTACACCAGCGTTAGCCAATGTTTTCTCGCTGGAATCTGAGTGACAGCAAGTCTCCTAAGGTCTCCAGGACCCCTCTCAGTATGCTGACTGATCTCAACAATGCTGTAGCTTGAATGGTCTCGATTCATCCGCCAATATCCACTTTCTCCTTTATCCTCTCTCTTTTCCAAGCCTTTAGGGAAAATTGCAAGTGCACTAATTACAATTGGTATTACTGTCACCCTCATATTCCACAGATTTTCTTTTTTCTCAGGCAAAGTTTAAGATTCTTGTCTCTCTTTTCACTTTCTTTGAGTTTTTTTTTTTTTTTGTTAATCAACATTATGTGTGTTTTTCTCGTTGGGATTTGGTGATCTGTTTGTACCTCAAAATTCTCGAGGATTTATGTTGTATAGCCACATAATACATATGAATGCAGAAACATATTCAACACAATAAAGACGAGCGAAGACACAGTTCTTTAGAAAAATATACCGCTCACTTTATTTGAAAGGGTTCAAAAGGGTTACTAAAGGTTTTACTGTTTGAGAGGTGAGTTTCACACTGAACAGAACTGCAAAATATTGACTCTCACTCTTCTGGCCATAACAGCGTTTCTTTCTGAGGTGCCCGTGGTGTAATGGTAATCGTCGCCAGAAATAAACACGGCGACACGAGTTCAAATCCTGGACGAGACTGATTGCATTTCACATAGCACTAATACCCTTGGGAAAGGTGTGGATCCAATTATTCTCCCTCCAGCTATGGGTAAATAGTGCTAAATAGTTTCTTCTCCAGCGTCCATGTAGTGCATCCATATAGCAGTATCGACACAACCGCTGCCTGGAAGAAACTGGGTTTCATTTTATCGGTTAGGTCTGATTTCCATATGATCGAGAGCCTATCGATAGCTGTCCATGCCTTCGTCAGTCGTGTGTCGATGTCTTTTTTCGGTTGATGAGACGCTACTTCCTAGGTAGGTGAATTTGTCTACTAGTTTCAGAGAGGCTCCGTCTAGTGTGGCAATGTTGCCTGTTTGGTTGTACAGACAATCAGGCAGACTAGGTTCTTCAGCCTTGGTGAGGCAACTAGAGAAGGCAACTAGAGAAGAAAAACTCTGAATTCAAACCTGTTAAACTCCGCTTAAAAATTGACCTTGTGTCATATCCTGCCCGAGCGGGGGGGGGGTAAATATAATAACAGCGTTTCTTTCCCGTTCTCCTGGGCGGCTCAATCGGGAGCCTGGGGGGCCAGCCTCTCTAGGACATGATCCTCATTCCAGCAACTTTTCTCCAACTGATCTGAACTTCCTGTCGCCGGGGTTATATAATAATTTGACATCCACCTACTTCCTGCGAGCGTCATAATTTTACACTCAATTCAACCCCTCGACAGTCAAGGTCACCCCTGATCTCCTGATATCTTCGACCAGATGCACCTGTTATTTACACAGGTGCATTTCTTCTTTTGACTGCTTAGCCGGGTCGGAGGTCAATATGCAACATATAGCGTCCCTCATTCTCCAGGAGAGCTTCTGGTTTCTGCATGTAACATTTGGTTGTAGGGTCAAATTTATTATTAGTAGTGGTAGTATAGTTGTTGTTATTGTTTTTGTTGTTGTTTTGTTTTAGTTTACTGAATTTCTGAGACGAAGCTTGATAATTTTTATCATTCAGGGTTTTCGGACTTTTGTCTTCAACTTTATTGTAATATTCATAACGTTTCGGCCGATATGTCCTGCGGGTACACGTGTAGAATATTAGCGTTTCAGTTATAGACGTAGTTTTCCTAAGCTATTAAGTGACAATCATCTGGAGATTGCAGGTTCAATCCTGACTGCAGAGGAATAACAATATAGGAAACTTAACACTTGTACCTGGTTATAGTTAGCGCAACCGACGTTCTGTGTTGACTCCCGAATTCGACAAGTTACATCTGAAGAAGGCCGGAGAACATATCCACTGAAACCTTAAGAATATAACAATAAAGATCAAACCAACTGTTGTTTTTTTTTGTTTTATTATTATTATTATTATTGTTATTTTTATTATTATTTAATGATTAGAGTTTTTCACATCAGCGTAAGCTGATGGTCTTTCACTGGAGATTGAGTGACAGCAAGTCCCCTCCAGTCTCCAGGACTCTTCTCAGTATTCTGGCCGTTTTCAATAATGATGTTGTTTGGATGGTCTCCACTCGGCCTCCAACATCCAAATCCTCCAGGTCCTTTAATAATCCTTTAGTTACCGTGCCAAAAGCACCAATCACAATTGGTATTATTGTTACCTTCATGTTCCACAGTTTTTTCAATCCTCTAAAAAGGTCGATGTACTTATCTCTCTTTTCACATTTTTTCAGTTTTATTCTGTGGTCAGCCGGAACAGCAAAGTCGACAATTTTGCAGATATTCTTTTTTTGTTGATTATTATAAAGTCTAGTCTTCAGGCCAAGTATTATTATCATTATTACCTAAGAATACCTGTTACCTGTAAAAAAAGTACCTTAAACAGTATAATTGTGCATTAAAAAGAAGTATTATATATGACTTTTTCAAACTATATAACTATGCAAATTAATTGTCTTATAGAAGAATACATCAAGCCACTTGACTTGGTGCAAATTATTACTTTGCTTTTGTTTGGTTAATTCGTTCTAAAGGCATATCAACCTTCATAGGTAATTCAAAACCATTGACATAATTTTTAGAAGAACTGTAAAGGTATTATTTAAGCTATAGTTTAAAAATTAATTTCAATGAAAAAAAATCAAGCGGGCCACGTGCGGCACTTGACTTTGCCTGAGTAGAAAAGGGAGAAGTAATCCCAGACAATACAGTACCAAAAAGGTACATCCGTGTTTTTTGTCGAGAACTACAATTCAGACTCTCCGTACGAATGGTGGTTCCCAAGAAATAAAGTAAAATTAAACGTAAGTCGACTACCGAAATTCTACCATGTTAAACGACTGAAAGAAAATTCAACCGAGAATTCTACTGAAAAGAAATTTAAAGAAGACTCGCAATCTAATAAACTTTGAAACATTTCTGCAAAACAAAAAAGAAAAGAAAAAAAATAATCAAATTCAATGAACTTTGTTTCCCGGACACTCTCTCAGATAAGTTCCTGCAAATTACACTAGAATTTGCAACACTTTATCTTTTCTATCCCTTTCTTTCATGTTTCTTTTGCATAAAATACTTTTTAAAAAAAATTATTGTCTGTGTTATCTTTTCGAGTCAGTATCCGAACTAGAAAGCTTCGGAACTTACTGTTTAAACTTACCGTTTAATATTGCACATAAAAACATTTCCCAGTTAAATACTAAACTTGATTTTAGTGTCACTCACTTCATATCAAATTTTATTCTCCCATAAATTATTTTATATTGCAAATTTCATCCTATAAAATGTCTTTAATAGCGGGAGTGATAATGGGGTTCCTTCCTTCTCGGGGGTTATTACTCCGAAGATGACTGGAGTTCGAAATCAGTCTAGTAGGTTAGCCACTGTGCCACAGGGAATCCCTCCCCCATAAAGTTATTAGAATTAGATAGGGATACTTGGACTCATGTATTGTGTACTAATTATTGCTATAACATTATGATACAGAAACAAAATAACGGAAGCTCCTTTAGCGTAAGAATTGATGTGATGGACTGTGTTATTAAAACCGTTTTTGAAAAATATTTACATCTATATATAAAGAGAGACAGACAGACAGACAGACTGAAAGAGAGGGGGAAAGAAAAAGAAAAAGAGAGAGAGAGGAATAGAGAGAGGAAGTTGAAAGAAAGAAAGAAAGAAAGAAAGAAAGAAAGAAAGAAAGATGGGAAAAAGGAAAGAAGAAAATGAAAGAAAGAGGAAAGAAGAAAAAGAAAGAAAGAAAGAAAAAAAAGAAAGAAGAGTGGAAGTAGAAAGAAAGAAAGAAAGAAAGAAAGAAAGATGAAAAAAGAGAGAAGAACAAGAAAGAAAAAAGGAAAAAAGAAAAAGAAAGAAAGAAAAGAAGAAAGAAAAGAAAGAAGAAAAGGAAGAAGAGAGGAAGTTGAAAGATAGAAAAAAAAAGCAAGAAAGAAAGAAAGAAAAATAGAAAAATAAGAAAGAAGAAAAAGAAAGGAAAAAAAAAAGAACTAAGAAAGTAAGAAATACAAAAACGTGCGAAGAAAGAAAGAAACAAAGAAACAAAGAAAGAAATAAAGAAACAAAGAAAGAAAGAAACAAACAAACAAAAAAATAAATAAATAAAGAAACAAAGAAAGAAAGAAACAAAGAAAGAAACAAAGAAAGAAATAAAGAAAGAAATTAAGAAACAAAGAAAGAAAGAAATAAAGAAACAAAGAAATAAAGAAATAAAGAAATAAAGAAACAAAGAAAGAAATAAACAAACAAACAAACAAACAAAGAGAGAAATAAACAAAGAAACAAAGAAACAAAGAAAGAAAGAAAAAATTAAAGAAAGAAAGAAATAAAGAAAGAAATAGAGAAACAAAGAAAGAAATAAATAAAGAAAGAAATAAAGAAAGAAACAAACAAACAAAGAAATAAAGAAAGAAAGAAAGAAAGAAAGAAAGAAAGAAATAAAGAAACAAAGAAACAAAGAAAGAAAGAAATAAAGAAACAAAGAAATAAATAAACAAAGAAACAAAGAAACAAAAAAACAAAGAAAGAAATAAACAAAGAAACAAAGAAAGAGAGAAATAAAGAAAAAATTAAAGAAATAAATAAATAAAGAAAGAAATAAAGAAACAAAGAAACAAAGAAAGAAATAAAGAAACAAAGAAAGAAATAAAGAAACAAAGAAGGAAAAAAAGAAACAAAGAAAGAAACAAAGAAAGAAAGACATAAAGAAAGAAAGAAACAAAGAAAAAAATAAAGAAAGAAATAAATAAATAAAGAAAGAAAGAAAGAAAGAAAGAAAGAAAGAAAGAAAAAACAAAGAAATAAATAAATAAAGAAACAAACAAACAAACAAACAAACAAGCAAACAAACAAAGAAATAAAGAAAGAAACAAAGAAACAAAGAAAGAAAAAAAAGAAAGAAACAAAAAAAGAAACAAAGAAAGAAATAAAGAAGAAATAAAGAAACAAAGAAACAAAGAAACAAAGAAAGAAATAAAGAAAGAAACAAAGAAAGAGAGAAATAAAGAAAGAATTAAAGAAAGAAAGAAATAAAGAAGCAAAGAAAGAAATGAAGAAACAAAGAAAGAAAAAAAGAAACAAAGAAAGAAACAAAGAAAGAAAAAAATAAAGAAAGAAAGAAACAAAGAAAGAAATAAAGAATAAAAGAAAAAACAAAGAAAGAAAGAAATAAATAAAGAAACAAACAAACAAACAAACAAGCAAACAAACAAAGAAATAAAGAAAGAAACAAAGAAACAAAGAAATAAAGAAACAGAGAAACAAAGAAAGAAAGAAACAAAGAAATAAATAAAGAAAGAAATAAAGAAATAAAGAAAGAAATAAAGAAACAAAGAAATAAATAAAGAAAGAAACAAAGAAACAAAGAAAGAAAGAAACAAACAAACAAACAAAGAAATAAAGAAACAAAGAAAGAAACAAAGAAAGAAATAAAAAAAGAAACAAACAAAGAAACAAAGAAACAAACAAACAAAGAAATAAAGAAAGAAACAAAGAAAGAAAAAAGAAAGAAAAAAACAAAGAAAAAAAGAAACAAACAAACAAAGAAACAAACAAACAAACAAACAAACAAAAAAAAAACGCACGAACAAAGAAATAATGAAAGAAACAAACAAAGAAATAAATAAATAAAGAAACAAAGAAGCAAAGAAAGAAATAAAGAAAGAAATAAAGAAACAAAGAAAGAAATAAAGAAAGAAATAAAGAAACAAAGAGAACAATGAACCAGAAAAGAAAAAAAGGGAGAAATGAAAAAAAGAATGAAAATAGAAAAAAGAAATGAAAAATTGAATTTATGAACCAAAAAAAAAAAAGAAAAAAATGTTTAAAGAAAAAGGATAGAAAGAAAGAAAAAGGTGAACTTGTAAAAAGAAAGTGTAAAAGGAAAAATGAATGAAAATAGAAAGTAAAAATAAAGAAAAAACAAATAAAATTTTAAAGAAAACGAAAAAAAAAAGAAAGAAAAAAGGGACGAAAGAAAAAAAGAATGAATGAGCTAAAAACAAAATAAAAAAAATAAAAGAAAGAAAGAAAGAAAATGAAGCAAAAAGAAAACCAAATGAAAAAAGGAACCAAGAAAGAAACACAAAAAGAAAGTAAGGACGAAGAAACAAGCACACAAAGCATAAAGAAATAAAAAATAAAGAAAAAAAAACATTTAGAAAGAAAAACGAATCTTGTAATTTGTGCCCTTCTCTAAAACAGGTCCCGAACTCATCTTCACGTGAAATCGAACTTGGGCACTTGCAGTTACTGAAGTCTTCGGAGCCATAAATGAATAAATAAATCTAGATTTCCTTAAAATTTCCTTAAAAAAGATTCATTAACTTTAAAACCAAAAGCGCTAATATCATATTATTTCTAGTAGAATATTGTAGTCTGAAAACAGATATCATTTAGAATTATTTATAACCAAACTCAACAGCGTAAAAAACATTAAACCAAAAACAAAATTATATGTATTTAGTGATGCACTTATTCTTATTCTACAGATCGATAATTAAGGATAGTGAGTATTTTAAAAAAATTGATAGATTGATTTTAACAGCAAGCCATGCCGTCGGGGCTATTTTATCATTTGCGCCTGTGTAATTGCGTACATTGTAGGTTTATGTGTGCTGGATGCGACACGAGGTAAATTTTTAAGCAGCATTTGATAGATTTCAATTTCCTTCTCATGTACCGGTTGCCAAACCAAAGTTAAAAACCCGAGTCTGCCCTACTTTTTATCAATAGGAGAATAGTGGGATGCATGTCTTTCCCAAAAGTATTAACGCTGAAAAGCAAATAGCGTCGTTCTGGATTTGAACTCGGGTCGGCGAGTCCACTTTTTACGACGACAACCGTTATGTCACGATCACCCACTGCGTGGCAGGGGTTCATAAGGACAAAATTACTTTTGATATATCGTAATACATGTACTTCAAGTAAATGGCCTTCACAAGGGCAATTGTAATTGCTTTTTCGACGCCAGTCCTTTCACCCATCTTATAAATAAAAAGGTGATACTATATGCCCCAGTACCCACGATAAAAACTTTGTGGAGCAACCGCTTCTCGTTTGGCTTATCTTACCCTATTTAGCTTTTTTTTTTTTTATATACCATGTTATTTAACTTCTTTTTTCCCCTCTCTCTCACTTTGACGTCTGACATTAAATAATATCTCTCCGACCGACGCAGTGAATAACAGCGACCCACATTCATCGATTCATACTACCCACCTGTAATTTTTGTCGGTAATTAGTAGTTTCTTCCTAAACTTACAGTACCATATATTTGAAGGATGTTTGAAAAATCTTAGCAGTGTCTATAAGGTTTCTTAAGATTCTCCTTGTTCGTGAGTACGTGTTCATAAAGAATCTTATCATGTCTGTATTTATTCAAACCTTTTTAATGAGCAAAGGGGAATCACTGTCCCGCCGTGGTTTATCTTAGTAAGCGAGTTCGAACTCCAATCGTGTTTTCCCGTTTAATTTCGGATTAATACTATTGGGGAAAGTATGAACCTAGCAATGTGTTTAATCCTATTTACCCAACCTTTCCGCTCGGGCAGGATATGACACAAGGTCAATTTTTAAGCGGAGTTTAACAGGTTTCAATTCAGAGTTTTCCTTCTCCAAGACTAGTTGCCTTACCAAGGCTGAAGAAAACCAGTCTGTCATACTATTTACCCATAGCTGGAGGGAGAATGATTGGATTCATACCTTTCCCAAGGGTATTAGTGCTATGTGAAAATGCAATCATTCTCGTCCAGGATTTGAACTCGTGTCGCCGTGTCCATTTCCTATGACGATAACCTTTACACCACGGGTACCTAGCAATGTGTTTAATAGTATCATTGCTGTTCTTTTAAAAGGATAGCTTTGGAATCATATAACCCGGAAGGTTATTGTGCCATTAAACCAAGAAACTAAAACACAGCATCTACGGCCAGTTTTTGACTGAAGGTTAAAATTCCGACGAAGTTTTGCTGGTTTGGATTTAAAAAATTCTTTTAGCTTGTTTGGTTACCTGTGAAAATTCTGTGAGAAGAAAATTCTGTGAGAAGAAAAAATTGGATAAATGCTATTCTCAGTGGTATAACGCGATTAAAAAACCAAACAGGTTCGTCCAGGATTTGAATTCCCATCACTTGATCCATTTCCTGTGACGATACCTGTTACAATATTCGACTTCTGGTATTGTTTCTTTTTTTATTTGCCAATCCCTCCATAGTCTGATATACAGGCATGAGCTTTTATACACTTCCTTCTCTTCATAAACTGGTCACCCATTTAAGTTCTAAACAACCCACCACTGCGTAACCACCTTCTTCCCCTTGTTATTTTCAAACCTTTAAGAAGTTTATCATAAATATCTTCTTTCGCATCATGTTAGAGACATCTTGGAAGTCTCTTTGTACCGAACTTGATGAAGTTTATCATTTGTTTCATAAATCTTATAGAAATATTAAAAGTGAATTTGAAGTTTAGTCTCTTTATTTGTTGCTATTTTTTATTTACGTTACCCACCCACGACGACAAGTAAGATAAAACAAAAGGTCAATTCTAAACGGAGTACAGCTGGCCTAAATTCTCCGAGACCATTTGTCCAACGAATTCTAAAGAGCAGAGTCTAACCCGCTATTTACCCATATCTTTGTGAGGAATTAGATTCATGTTTTTCTTCATAAGAATGAAATTTTTCTTGAGTTACGTAATGTTAGAATGGCTTAGTTTAATGGCATATCAACCATTGTAGGTTATTTAATGCCAAATCCTCTTTATACACATATATCAAGTATATATGATTAGTTTGGTTGGATTTTATGGCATATCAACTATTGTTGGTTTTAAATAACCTACAATGGCTGAATCCTTTTTATACATATATATCAACCATTGTAGACTATTTACTGCTTAATCCATTTATATACATATAAAAAATGCTATTTAAAACAATTCAGTTCAGCATAAATACACAGTCTAAATGCCAAACACAGTTCTATTTCAAACAATTCAGTTTAACATAAGTACGCAGTTTAACATAAGTACGCAGTTTAACATAAGTTTAACATAAGTACGCAGTTTAACATAAGTACACAGTTCTATTTCAAACAATTTCAAACAGTTTAACATAAGTACGCAGTCTAAATGCCAAACACAGTTCTATTTCAAACAATTCAGTTTAACATAAGTATGCAGTCTAAATGCCAAACACAGTTCGATTTCAAACAATTCAGTTTAACATAAGTACGCAGTCTAAATGCCAAACACAGTTCTATTTCAAACAATTCAGTTTAACATAAGTACGCAGTCTCAATGCCAAAAACAGTTCCATTTCAAATAATCTAGTTTAACATTAGTGTACAGTCTAAATGTCAAAAGCAGTTCTATTTCAAACAATTAGCCTAATGAGTTGGGTATTCTCCAACGGTACAGGAGACCGGAGTTCAATCCCTGGTCCAGTCATACCAAAGACTCAAAAATGATACTTGATGCTGCTTGAATTAATACTCAGCATTGTTACGTAAGGATCAAGGGTAAAGTGGAGCAATCCAGGGAGTGGAGTTGCTCCCTCCCCTACACCTCGGTGTAGTAGCTATTGGAAAAAGAGCAATTGGGCCACCGTCGACGATGGTCGCCAACTTTACTTAAAGTAATAAGTACACAGTTTAAATGTAAAAACAGTTCTATTTCAAACAATTCAGTTTTGCCTAATTGCACATTTTAAATGTCAAACCATTTTATTTGACCCTAGATAGAGCTCAATCAGGTGCTATAAGTCCGGATAAGAGTTGATCTAGAAGTGATGGCAATGAAGAGGCACTCTGCATTCCCCAAAGCTCCAGCATTACTGGAACCTTACTATCATTGTTTAGTGTCATATCTAGAACGCTTGATGGGCATGTCGTACCCCTCTGTAGATATGCAGTTGTTCTGCTGTCCCAGCTGACTAGGCTGTTCGTTGATTTTGTTAAATTTTAAAATCAGAGAAAAGCGTAAACTTAAAGAAATGTTCTAAAATCAACATTGGACATAGCAATCATCTAAGATATTTTGAATCCACGTCATAAAATTTGAAAGGAGTAACCACAAATATAGCAAAGAACTTATTAATTCAGTAGGAATGTTCAAATATTTCTTTAATATCACTTAAAGAAAGAAAGAAAGAAAGAACACTAATTTATTTATTTAGATAGATAGATAGATAGATAGATAGATAGATAGATAGATAGAAAAATTAAGAAAGAAAGAAAGAAAGAAAGAAAGAAAGAAAGAGCACTAATCTAGAAAGATAGATAGATTAAAAAGAAAGAAAGAAAGAAAGAAAGAAAGAAAGAAAGAGCATTATTTTTGATAGATAGATAGATAGATAGATAGATAGATAGATAGATAGATAGATTAAAAAGAAAGAAAGAACAGCCTGAAATAGTTTGAAAGAAAGAAAGAAAGAAAGAAAGAAAGAAAGAAAGAAAGAAAGAAGGAAAAAAAAGGAACACTCGTCTTCATAGATAGATAGATAGATAGATAGAAAAACAGCCCGAAATAGTTATGAAGAAAGAAAGAAAGAAAGAAAGAAAGAAAGAAAGAAAGAAAGAAAGAAAGAAAGAAAGAAAGAAAGGAAGAAAGAAAGAGCACTAATTTAGATAGATAGATAGATAGATAGATAGATAGATTAAAAAGAAAGAAAGAACAGCCTGAAATATTTTGAAAGAAAGAAAGAAAGAAAGAAAGAAAGAAAGAAAGAAAGAAAGAAAGAAAGAAAGAAAAGGAACACTCGTCTTCATAGATAGATAGATAGAAAAACAGCCTGAAATAGTTATGAAGAAAGAAAGAAAGAAAGAAAGAAAGAAAGAAAGAAAGAAAGAAAGAAAGAGCACTAATTTAGATAGATAGATAAATAGATAGATAGATAAAGAAAGAAAGAAAGAAAGAAAGAAAGAAAGAAAGAACAGCCTGAAATAGTTAAGAAGAAAGCAAGAAAGAAAGAAAGAAAAAAAGAAAGAACATTAATCTTCGTAGATAGATAGATAGATAGATAGATAGATAGATAGATAGATAGATAGAAAAACAGCCTGAAATAGTTATGAAGAAAGAAAGAAAGAAAGAAAGAAAGAAAGAACACTAATCTTCGTAGATAAATAGATAGATAGAAGAACAGCTTAAATAGTTATGAGGAAAGAAAGAAAGAAAGAAAGAAACAAACAAACAAACAAACAAACAAACAAAAAAGAGCGCTAATTTAGATAGATAGATAGAAAAGCAAATCTAGGTAAGTGGCAAGTAAAGAAAGTAAACCTTTCCTGATTACAGCTTTCTATTTCAGTCTGTCATTGAAGTAAAAACCTATGATTAATTCAAAAGAAAAGAAATCCTGTAGATTGCAGGAATCTTTTCAGTAAATGACCTTATTGCCCAAGAGTGTGTGATTAGCAGAAGAAAATGGCGTCTATAATCCGATCTCTTTAACTCACGGTAAAAGTGTTCTTAAATATCACTGATGGATTTTTGATGACTGCAAATGACAGCTTCGTAAGGCAAGCGGGTTTCTGACGAATTTTCACGATAAAAAAAAAAGCAAAATTAAAAACAAAAAACACAAGCCAACAAAACCAATAAAAATGTAACATACGTGCCGAGTTGTAATTTGCTAAGCTTTTTACTTAGGTGTGGCACAAGGCCATATGAAGGCGACACTCTATGGGACTCGAACTCACACGTGTAGGGCTTGCTTGTCTAGATTGCTAACCATTACACTACCAGAGGCGCCCGAACATATTTGCTGAGTACCATGTTTTAATGTTTATCATTGCTGAAAATGGACACCGAAATACAGATTCAAATCTAGGACGAGGCTTTTTTCATTCCACATAAAACTACCACCCTTAGAAAAGGTATATATATATATTTATTTACCAACCCCTTTGCTTTGGTAGGATATGGCACAAGGTCACTTTTCAAGCGGAGTTTCAGGTTTGAATTCAGAGTTTTCCTTCTCCTAGCCTGGTTTCCTAACCTAAAGAATCCAGACTGCCCTAATGTTTACCCATTGCTGGAGGGAGAATAATTGGATTCATGCCTTTCCCAATCAGCTTCGTCAAGGATTTGAACTCGTGTCACCGTTTCAATTTCCAACGATGAAAACAATTACACCACGGGCACATATATGGGGGTATGTGAAGAAGGTAATATTCGTAGTTGTTGGTTGATTATTGGTTTGTTTGGAAATTCTGAGAATTGTATCTGATTCGTTTTTTTTACCCTTTAAACTGACACTTTATTTTGGGGTTTACGACTTTTCTGTGTTTTGAACGTTTTCCTAAACCAGAAGAAATAGTCGCGTTTCACAGACAAGGCATTGAAATATATCATCGAGTAATTTTGGAAAGTTTCTTTTTTTAAAGTTCGTCGTGTGTACAATGGGTGTTTTCAGTATCGTCTGCTGCTAGCAAAAGTGTCTCAACCTGCCGCTCAGCCATGGCTCAGCAGACACTTGCTCTTCCCACCAGCAGCAGAGAAAAATAAAGATCTGTACAATAACAGTATTGAATACTTACTCAGTAAGAATTCCTCTTTGGCACCAAGAAGCCACTCTTTTTTGTCATGCACCGATTTCTCTTTCTGTCTGAGGCATCCAAGGAAACTATTACTTTTTTGTCATTTCTTTTTAATTCCCACCCATACAACCATTCTCCCTCCATCTTTGAATAAATAGAAGGGCAGAAAATGATTTTGAAATGTCCACTGGTAAAAAAATAAATAGTTACTCCTAATTCAACCCAGTGAAACTACGCTTAAACATTGAACCTTAAGTGGCTTATTGCTCATGAGGGAGGGTTTGAGTAAATACAGTGGGGAACGATAAAATTGTCACCCTAAAAAAACGACATGTTTCCATTCCTGTTTAATGAAAACCGGTTTTCTTTTATTATTGCAGACCATCTACTAGTTAGCCAGTTGTGTACAAATCCCAAGAGCGATAGGAGCCTTCTATCACGTCTGAATGTGACACAATGTTCAACGAGCGAGATCGGAGATGCACCGCTGTACAACTCATGCCCTCTACCGATCCAAGTTATGACAGCAGAACCATTGCCAGCACCCTCAAAATGCAAATCTGGATCGCCACGAATAACAGGGACGTGCCCATGGTGATGAAAACAAAGTTTCCGGCTACGGTTATCGTCTTTGGTGTTATTTCAAGTGAGGGCCACATCAAGCGACCTCACATCTTCGAAGTCGGCTTGAAAGTCAACAACAAAGTGTACCTGGATGTGCTGAAGAGTGTGGTGACCCCCTGGTGCAATCAGGTGGCAGTTGGCAGACTCTGGGTGTGGCAATAGGACTCGGCGCCGGCCCACAAGTTCAAAGAGACCCAGGCTTGGCTTCTGAAGTAGAGCTACGACTTTGTACCCTTCTCTCACTGGCCCCCTTCCTCCCCTTACCTGAACCCGCTGGACTACTTCGTTTGGTCATACGTCGAGAACATCACCAACATGACCTTCCACAACACCAAAGCCAGCGTGATCGCCGCAATCCACCGAGTATTCGCCGGGCTCACGCCGGCGCTTGTGGAAAAGGCATAATCCCAGTTCCGGATCCGTATCGAGGCGGTGATTGAGGCAGAAGGCGACTACATTAGATAGATGTCAGCTCTACAACATAATCAAGCTAGCTGAATTGATTTTTTCAATAAAAGTTTTAAAATAAAATGTAGTGTTGTTTTCTTTAGGACGACAATTTTATCGTTTCATCCTGTAGATGTTAGCTCTACTACATAATCTAGTTAGCTGAATTTGTTATATAATTGCCGAAGTATTTCGGTTCATGCCTTTGAGTTTAGTTAGGCTGAGAACCTTTCGGCTCAGCACATGGGTTGGTTTGGTGCAACATTGAGGCAGGTGTTAACGCGGGCGCGCGCGGACGAATGGAGGTGTCACTCAGATGTCATAATAGTCCGAGACGAAACGGGGGACAGGGTGCGGGTGACGTCATGCACCGGAAGCGCGCGGAGGTTTGAGGGAGAATCTGAAGAAAGTCAGAGTTGAGTACTAGACGCGGGGCGAAGGTGCGCCCTATGGGGGCCGAACGAGATGGAGGCCAAATGAATAAGACAGTATAGAAGATTGTGTCTCACCACCTTAGGTCGAAACCTTTAACTCAAACTTAATAAAAAAGGTTTCGTACCTGAGGAAGAAGTCGTTACGTGTTTCCGAATTTTGAGATTCCTATGTTCTTTATATGTTCAATCGTAATCAACATTATTTGTTTATTTCGCATATGGCATTAATTGTGAATATGGTACAAATTGATTTTTTCAATAAATAAAGCTGTAGTGTTGTTTTCTTTAGGACGATAATTTTATCGTTCCACCCTGTAGATGTTAGCTCTACTACATAATCAAGTTAGCTGAATTGTTGGGTTTTTTCAATAAAAGTTTTAAAATAAAGCTGTAGTGTTGTTTTCTTTAGAACGACAATTTTATCGTTCCACCCTGAATATATACCCAGTCCATTCAATTGATAAATATGGATTATATGATTTTTAACAGTAAAGAATAACATGAAATTTAAGTTTATAACGTTCAAAGAAAGTGGGGAGGCGTTCCTGTGATGTAATAGATATTGTCTTAATCTATACCCAACCCCTCCGCTCGGGCAGGATATGACACAAGGTCAATTTTTAAGCGGAGTTTAACAGGTTTGAATTCAGAGTTTTCCTTCTCCTAGACTAGTTGCCTTACCAAGGCTGAAGAACCTAGTCTGCGCTACTATTTACCCATAGCTGGCGGGAGAATAATTGGATTCATACCTTTCCCAAGGATATTAGTGCTATGTGAAATGCAATCAGTCTCGTCCAGGATTTGAACTCGTGTGGCCGTGTCCATTTCCTACGACGATAACCATTACACCACGGGCACCTCCACTGAGTGAGTTCGATATCCAGTTGCACAATTACATTCACCCTTAGACTACTACTTTTAAGAAAGGCACGAACCCCTTTATTTCTCTAGCTATGGATTAAATAGTATCATTACTGTTCTTCTACTAGAACGGCTTTGGCATTAATTAACACACGAAGATTGATATGCCATTAAACAAAGGGATCTATTCAAACCTAGAAAAGATCACTGAATTAAACAAACTACTTACCTTTTATTTTTTTTAATAAGATACAGTTCTTTAAAAACTTTTTATTTAATTTCTAATTTCACTAAGATAAACTAAGACCTCAGTTCAGATCGATTGATTGATTGGCAAGTCAAGCCATCTAAGATTATTTTATACTTAGAGGTTAGAGTATTATGTTCATGTTTCCATTTTTTGCAGTCATTCCCAATAATTTTATTCATTTATTTATTCATTTTTAGATGGCACTATCGCGTACGACTGATGTTTTTGTTGTTTTTTTTACAAATCGTTTTGTACTATAGATTAGACCATTACAGGAACTACCACTACTGGACAGAGTTGACCAGGGAGTAATGCCAATGAATCCCAATCCAACAGATGTCCTGAACAGGAGTTTCTCTATTCGATGCAGTTTAGAGTCATATCTAGGATACCCATTTGGCTGAGGGGTGAAGATCTTACTTCTCTGAAAGCGTATTTTAAGCCATGTGCCCAAGGCTGTCATTGACTCGGTTTTTAACGCCTGTGATCCTCAAATATATTTAGGTCATAAATGCGATCATCAGGCAAGCTTATATATATATATATGTATATATATATATATAGTTTTTAATGCTGAGAGTTTTGCAAAGAAGCATTAGGCATCCTTTTTAGAGCTTTCGGTATGTCTCCATCTGGGATCGAACCTCGGTCTCCTCCAGACTATTGGTGAACACTCGAACGATTTACGCCAATGGGCCGGTAAAACTCCCGAAAAGTTCTGTTTTGTGCATAACAACATACTTCATCTGATGCTGAGGCTTTAGTTATAAAGATCCGGGGAGTGTGGAGTACCTCATTATTGCTATTACTCTCAGGTCCACTCAAACTTATTAATGCCCCATCTATTCTGTCAAATAGATCTGTCTAAAATTATTCGTATTCGATTCAACCGTGTGCAAACATACTCTTTTATGAAACAAGAACAAAAAAAAAAACGTAAATATGACCGTACAATAAACGCGATTCCATTAACTAAAGACATAAAATAACCCAACACAGGTTGACACGCCATTAAAGTCAGTCAATCAAAAAATCACTTTTTCTAAAAAAAAAGCAATTCAGTACGTTGTTACTTACATATGAACATCAACATCTTTTTTCGTTCTTTATTTCTTTCTTTAATGGCATATCAAACTTCATTGGTAAGTTAATGCCAAAGCCATACTAGTAGAAGTACAATAATGGGAATATTTTACCAATAGCTAACTGGAATAAGGGAATTCCTAAATATTTTTTATCTTTTTATTTATTTATTTTTTTTTTATTTATTAAGTTTTTTTTGTTTTTATTTTTTTAAGTAAAAATTAATTTTAAAAAAGGGGGGAAAAGGAAGGAATACATACCGGAATGAACAAATAACCGAATAACGACCCCATCGTGGCAAAGAAGCAGAGTAAAGTGGCCTCCCGATTTTTAAAGGAACGATTTAGAAGTCATCAGTAGAGCTTAACTCTGATTGGCTGTTGCAAAATTATATACAGAGCCTTTTCTGTGGTCATTTTTTTTTTTTTTGTTTTCTCCTTGTGTGGATGCGCAGGTTGGCTGCCGGGATGGGAGTTGGAGTTAGATCGATGCCAACTGGGTCATTTGGGTGAGGAGGTCTGATGTTGAAAGACTCGAAACCCCCCATAATCCCAAAGGAAACATCACTGACGACCCATCCCGAAGCATCAACTAAGATGTATGGTATAAAAAAAAGAGTAACAGTCTGAGAGTAAGCATAATTATTCGACTGGAGTTCGAACCCGCTTTGTATAATGTCACAATCTAGCACTTTAGCTACAAAAAAACGGGGTTTCTCTCTCAACAACTACTGTAATTTATTTTATTTTATTTTATTTATTTATCTATTTTTGACATTAACAATTGTTTCCAAGCCAAATTCTTATTCAGTTTTAAAAAACAGAATTATTTCCTTATATACATGTTATTATTTTTACAGTTAGAGTAAATTAATTGCATGACTTCTGAAAAGCATTTTCTGCCTTGTATATCCTGCCTATAATTTATTTTGGATTCTTGTCAAATTTGGATATGCTTGTACTTTTTAATGAAAATATGTTCATATTACTGACGAAACCATAGCAAAATAGAATTATTATCAGAATATATATATAAATATAAAAGAATTATATACATATATAATACAACGTGACAAAGCACGTGCGATATCCTGCCCTCATCAGCCACTAAGCGCCAGGAGTGGCAGTACCGCCTCAAGGCGGTACTGCCACTCCTGGCGCTACCAAGCAGCTTTTGTCAACGGACAGGGTATCTAAAAGAAATATACATATATATATATATATACCCCAGATAAGCTAAAAGCAGAGACTACATTGGGCGTCCGTTCATCTTCATTTTAGTGCCCTTTCTGATTTCATTGGCCCAGCGGTTAGAGTGTTCGCCAATGACCCGGGAGATCTGGGTCCAATCCCAGGTCGAGTCATACCAAAGACATTAAAAATGGAACTTGATACCACCTTGCTTAACACTCAGCATTATAAGGTACGGTTTAAGGGTAAAGTGGAGCAATCCAGGGAATGGAGTAGCGCCCTCCCCTACACCTTGGTGTAGTAGCTATCGAAAAGGGAGCCTTCGGGTCACCCTCGACTATGGTCGCTAACTAACTATATATATATATATATATATATAAGGTGTTTGTTGACAGAATAAACCATGTCTTCTCAAAGTATTCCAAAGTAGACCACGTGATTAAATAAATTCAGAACAAAATTCGCTTGACCAGGTAGACTAGTTGGCTGATACTGTACATCTATTAGAGGGATGCTCAAGGAGGTCCACATAGTTTACTGGGGTGAACAAATTTTTAACAAGGTACTATTTACCCAACCCCTCCGCTCGGGCAGGATATGACACAAGGTCAATTTTTAAGCGGAGTTTAACAGGTTTGAATTCAGAGTTTTCCTTCTCCTAGACTAGTTGCCTCACCAAGGCTGAAGAACCTAGTCAGTCCTACTATTTACCCATAGCTGGAGGGAGAATAAGGGGGTTCATACCTTTCCCAAGGGTATTTGCCCGAAAGTGAACGTAATAGCGCGACTGGAGTACGAACTCGCGTACTACGATTCCGCAGTTCATCGCTTTAACCATTACACCACGGATAACAAGGTGGATAAAAGCAAAGGAGGGGGGCCCAAATTTGGGGAATTTACTACTTTACTACTTTGCATAAATAAATCCTTCTTATAACAGAAAAAAACCCTCTGGATCCTGTAGACTCGTTGCCAAATATCGTACACCGATTTTCCATCTGCCCCAAAACCACGTGCGGCACCCGCCGCAAGGCCACGGCTAGCTCCGAAAGTCAACTGTCTTCTTCGGACGCTAGAATTCAACTCACTGACTTTTCTTAAATGCCCAAAATCCTCTGCGCACGCTTCCAGTTCATGACGTCATTCACATCCCCCGTTATCTGGGATTTTTATTTTGATATCTCTGAATGACACATCCTCCCCGCGTGCGCGTGAACACCTGCTCTCATGTTGCACCTAACTAACCCATGCGCTAAGCGTAAGGTTCTCAGCCTAACTAAAACGAAAGGCAAGATATATAAAAATAAATCCCTCGGCTATTATATTACAGGTAGATTTCATCCAGCTAGCACGGGGCTTCTCAATAGAATTCCTATCGAACCATCGACCAAATAACTAGGATATGACATTAAACTGTATTTGATGGAGAAGCTTTTATCTTGAAATTTTTGAAATGTGAAGTACCCCTACATTAATATATTTCAAGTCCAGTCAGACCCGAAGAGGAAGTACCTGTTAGGGGTCCATATATATGTCAAATAGAACGGTTTAATCTTTTATAAATAACTACTATTATTATTGAATATTTTCATTCGTGTTGTTGTAAACTCTCACACATGATTTATGAAGTTCAATGAAGAGACGAAACACTTCTTTATAAAAATATATATCTCATTTTATTCTCGATAGAGGCCAACAATTTGTTGTTAGTTGAGAGATGCATTGAGAGACAAATACTCAGATAGGGGACTTCTTGTTCCATATCTTCTTCCGGGAACCAGGGGATGCAAACGCTTGTACCCCCTTGCCAGCCGTGTCGTCAGAGAGGTCCGAGACACCGCTGATCGGCTGCGTTTTGTCTCGCTCGACTCCCGATTCTCTGCCTCTGTCTAAATCTGCCCATTTGGTTCTCATCACGTGGTCTCCTTCCGGTTACACAACTGTGGGACCCGACTGCCCTGACAAGATGTCCTGTTCACTAATCACAACGTAGCAGCTTGTCAAAGCACACGGGGTCACGAGGCACGAACCATAAAATCCATGTCATATGTTATATAACAGTGTCAAATAGCAGTTCTTGAAACTCTTTATCTGTGTACAAACAATAAATATCAATACTTGAAACCATTGGATTGAGTGCAAACAAATGATTAATATCAAATAGAATTATTATTGAAAGATAGCCATACGTGAAATAATTTGACCGTGGGTAAATAATAATATTTGTGTTAGATAGCAATACTTGAATTTACTTAACTGTGTGCCAAAAAT
The DNA here is from genome assembly GCA_963585895.1 of Sepioteuthis lessoniana. NCBI lineage: Eukaryota > Metazoa > Mollusca > Cephalopoda > Myopsida > Loliginidae > Sepioteuthis > Sepioteuthis lessoniana. The sequence continues at coordinate 13,377,887 of OY757942.1, forward strand.
TTGTTATATTAATCAGAATTATTAATGTTGGATAACAATAATAAAATCATTTAACCGTGTGTAAACAAATAAGGTCTGGCTCTTTTATAAGTAAGGCTACCTACATACGATTCGATTGCATATATATATATGTGTGTGTGTGTGTGTGTGTGTGTGTGTGTGTGTGCAAATAGGATTTGGTTGTAAGCACTCGTATGGGTACAATAAAACACAAGCAAAAATATTTTGAAAAAATAGACTCAAGTAAGATTTTTAACTTAATTATAAAAGGATTATAAAAAAGAGTTTTCTTATAACGGGGATCTGTTTAGGTCAAACCATCTTTTTTCATCTTTTTTGGCAAGGTCTAAATATTTTCCGTGCGACCCAAAGAAAAGGGAAATAAAACCCTTACGAGGAAGCTAAATTGGGGAAGGATCTTGGTAAAAGCATTTGATTTCTATCCGTTTTGGGGTTTTTTAAGCTTTGCAAGCATATAATTGGAAATCATGTTTGAAAATATCATAATATATCCGGGTCCAAATAATTTACTGATTAGCTGTTTTGATTGAATGGCTTATCAACTCTTGTAGGCTTCTTAATACCAAATGCTGCTTATATATATATATATAATGTATATATAATGTATATATAACCCTGAAAGTCAGATAAAACCAAACTCTTTTTCATAATTATTACAATTTTTATCATTAAGGGTTGTCGGACTATTGTCTTCATCTTTATTGTTATTTCTACAACGTTTCGACCGATATGTCCTCTGGCCTTCTTCAGCTATTTGTCGAACTCGGGAACCTCCTCGGAAATTCGAACTTTATTGAATCCACGGGCGTCGCCTGTTCTGATTCCGTTAGCCATAACCGAGTATAAGTGTTAAGTATTCCTGTATTGTTACTTGCCTGTAGTCAGGGTTGAACCTGCAACATCCAGATGATTGTCTCCTTAGAAGCTTAGGGAACCAACGCCTATAACCTGGGTGGACATAACAATAAAGATGAAGACAATAGTCCGCAAACCCTTGATTTAAAAATAATCAAACTTTGTCACAGAACTTAAGACAACTAGCAAAATTTTATCGACGTGAACCTACAAACTTCAAAGATACACAGAAGAAGCCAAAAAAAAAATCACTTTTCTCAATTTGAGCAATGTACCAACCACTTTTCTTTTTTTATTCTTTTCAGAATCTTTCAAACTTTTCCAGTTCCAATTTTCTTGATATGCTTCTTTCTTCACTGGTGATCTTTACGTTTTTCATTCCTTCTTCCTCCCTTTTCTTTATAGACCGTTTCCTAGATCGACTAGGTATAACCTCAGGTTATGCCGTGTGGGCATGAACTGACCGTCACCACCAAATCGAATAAATGTTGTATAGCAGTAATTGAGTGAATGAAGGACGACACGTCTTTATAAGAATATAACCCTCATACTGTATTCTCGAAAATGGATGAAGCTACTGTGGTGTGTAACGTAACATAGCCAGATACATGAATATGAGAAACGTACATATAATGTTCATAACATATATACATAGAACATAGGAATACCGAAACACGAAAAACACTTACGACTTCTTAGTTCAGGTACGAAACTTTTTATTACCTTTGAGTTAAATGGTTTTTCGACATAAGGAGAGAGCCACAATCTTTCTATGCTGGCTTTTCCATCTGCCCCACCCCCAACACATGTGGCATCCGCCACTGGCCTGGCTTCAGCGAGCAAGCGAAAATCAACCTTCTTCCTCCGAGGCAGAACTCAAGTCTACTGACTTTTCTCAAATCTCCCAAATTCCTCCTCTCACGCTTCCGGTGCATGACGTCATTCACATCCCCTGGTCCTGGGATTTTTATTTTGACATCTGTGAGCGACACATCTTCCCCGCTCGAGCGTCAATACCTGTGCTCAATTTTGCACCTAACTAACCTCTGCACTGAGCCGAAAGGTTTTCAGCCTAGCTAAACCCAAAGGCAAGATATATAAAACGAAATCCCTCGGCCATTATATTACAGTAAGACAGACTAAGGGAGATAAGACAGCTTGTTATATTGACCCATAACGTTTTCTTCTCTTGACCATACCACGCTGCGTTATCTCCAAGACCCCACTTAGCACTTCTTGGCCGGGGTTGCTCAACCGGAGGCACAGTGTATGCCACAGGCCCCAGCAGAGCATTCTCAGTGACAGCAAGGTGGCTCTGACTCGGCCCTCACGGAATCCAACTGACCAGCAGGCATCTGCATATATTATTTCATAACACCTACAACTTCCGATTAGATCGCGAGATCTTCTTCCGTTTATTTACACAGGTGCGTCTCTGATTGACAGCTCGGTCAAAGGTCAATAGGTAACTTTGCTTTTTAACATAGGTCTTTTCGTGATGAATTCCTGTCTAAATCAATACTAATCCTCTGCATGTTCATAGTTAACTCCAATAAGATGGGTTTGCAAGTTTCATTAATTAGAATTATTCATTAATTTGAACAGTTAAGTGCTTTCAATTATTGCTATTTAATACTAACAGTTAGGGTCAGGTTCTGGAAATGATTGAATATTTTTAGTAAACCCATCGTGGAATCTTAACAAGCACTGTAATACCAGGTCGGAGGGGACTTGGGAGTAATGATAATTAAGGGGCATTCCATTTTATCCAAAGTTCCAGGGCCGTATCCACGCCATTAGATGGATATGTGTATTTGAATGTGTATATGTATTTGTATAACAGTTGTGATAGACATCACCAAATTATACAACAAATGGTGTTGTTTATTTTTTCGCGCAATTTTATGGTATCATCATAGATTGTAAATTCCTTTGAATACAAACCCTCATGTACAGGTTATGAATGTTTCACATAAGGCTGATGTAATTCTAATTTTAGAAAAGATTACAGACACCAGAGACTATTGAAATCTAATGAGATTTAACCGGTCCATTATAGAGTGTTCGCCAATGGTCCGGGAGACCTGGGTTGCTTGCTTAACACTCAGCAATATAAGAAACGTATCAAGGGTAAAGCGGAACAATCTTGGGAAAAAAGTGGCGCCCTCCCCTCCACCTCGGTGTAGTAGCTATTGAAAAGGGAGCCTTCTGGTCACCCTTGACGGTCGCCAACTTACTACATTTATCTGGGTTTTATGGCATATCAACCATTGTAGGTTATTTAATACCAAATCAGTTTGTATACATATAAACAGTTTGTTTTATGGCATATCAATCTTTGTAGGTTATACAATGCCGAATCTATTTTTATCCACATAAGTGGGCAACCGTAGTTGAGGCTGACCAGAAGGCTCCCTTTTCGGTTGCTACTACACCAAGGTGTATGGGAGGGCGCTACTCCATTCCCTGGATTGCTCCACTTTACCCTTGATCCTTCCTTTATAATGCAGAATGTTAAGCAAGGTAGCATCAATAACCATTTTTTGAGTCTTTGGTATGACTCAACCTAGGATTTAACCCAGGTCTCCCTGGCCATTGGCAAACACTCTACTGTTTGATTTCAAGCAATACAGTTTAGCTTAAGTACAGAGTTAGTCAAAAACCTTTCTATTTCAAACTATTCTGTTTAGTCAAACAGGTCTAATTCAAACTATTCGCTTTAGTATGAGTCAAGTTTTTTGTTTACACACAGTTAAATGTCAAAACAGGTCCATTTCAAACAATTCAGTTTAACGTAAGTTCAGTTTCAATGTCGAAAACAGTTCCATCTCAAACAATTCAGTTAAGCATACAAAAATAGTTACATTACAAACAATTCAGTTTAGCAGAAGTACGCAGTTTAAATGTCAAAACAGATCTATTTTGAGCAATTCTGTTCAGCATATTCCTGCAGTTTAATCAACAAAACAGTTCTAGTCTAAATGATTTATTTTAGCATAAATACTAAGTTTAAATAAAGCGTGCTGTTTAAATGTCAAAACTGTTAAATTTCCAAAAATTCGTTTAAGCATAAGTATACAGTTTAATTCTATTTAACCCATAGATAGGAACCTAACAGGTGCCATCAATCCGGGCCAGAGTGGACCTGGGAGCAATGACCATGATGGAGTACTCGACAACCTCCAAAGCTCCAGCATTACTGGAACCTCATCATGAGATTGTTTAGTGTTATGATTAGGACACTCGTTGGGAGGGTTTCTTTTTTTATCCCTCTGCAGAGATGTAGTTAGTGTATTCTACTGGCCAAGCTGACTGGGTAATTTATGGTAGTTTATAGACTCTGCCCACACTGACATTATTACATTAAACCATAACATTTTCAATAAAAGTTACTTGAAGGTTATTTCATTGACGATTAAAACCTTGGCTTTAAGATACGGCAATGTAATTTTAAGATATTTACGCATACACATTATAAACTTATATGCTTTTTCTCTTCGGTGTCATAGTTTATCCTGATTTGGACCTAATGGATACGTTTTTGCCTACTAATTGGCTTGCCCAGTCGGCTGGGGCTGTAGAATGCACCGACTGCTTTTCTGCAGAGGGGTAAGAACCCCCTAACGAGTATCCTGGATATGACACTAAACAATCTGATGGTGAGGTTCCATCAGTGCTGGAGCTTTGGGGAATGCGGAGTACCTCTTTATTGCCATCGCTTCCAGGTCCACTTTGGCCCGGAGTGGTAGCACCTGATAAGGGTCCTATCTATGGGTTAAATAGAACTAAACGGTGGTTGGCGTTTACTGTTTTTATGCACATTAACTGCGTATTTATGCTGAACTGAATTGTTTAAAATAGAACTGCTTTGAAATTAAAACTGCGTACTAATGCTACACTGAATTGCCTGAAATAGAACTGTTTTGACATCTAAACTGTGTACTTACGCTAAACTGAACTATCTGAAATAAAACTGTTTTGACATTAAGTCTGTGTATTGCCCAGTCGGTTAGGGCTGTAGAATACACTGACTGCACCTCAGTTGAGGGGTAAGACCCCTCCCCAATGAGCGTCCTGGATATGACACTAGACAGTCTGATGGTGAGGTTCCAGTAATGCTGGGGCTTTGTGGAATACGGAGCACCCCTTCGTTGCCATTGCTCCCATGTCCACTCTGGCCCGATGTGGAAGTACCCGATAGGGCCCTATCTATGGGTTAAATAGAGCTAACGGCATACATATATTAAACTGAATTGTTTGATGAAACTGAATAGCTTGAAAAAGATATGTTTTTCACAATCAAACTGTACTTACATTTAAATTGCGTGCTTATGCTAAACTGAATTATTTGAAATTGAATTGTTTTTGTCTTTGAAACTCTACTTTCACTAAACTGAATTGTTATATATAAATGCTTGAATAGTTTGAAATGGAAATGTTTTTGACAATTAAACTCTGTGCTCATGCTAAACTGAATAGTTTGAAATTGAACTGGTTACTCACATAAAAATGGATTTGGCGTTAAGTAACCTACAAAGGTTGAATTGCCATAAAACCTAACAAACCAAACCAAACCAAACTACCAATTGGCTATGTTTGGGGGTCAAACGATACGACAGGTATTGGCCAAAACCAGAATTTTGAGCTGAAAATTGAGGTCAACTTCCATGCAAATAGAATTGTTCACCGTTTGTCAAACTTTTGATACTGAACACAAAATAAAATAAAAAAGAACGAGCATGTATGAAAATACAGTTAGCATTTTTTGAAATGACAAATATTGGCAACAGTTTCGCATATATATATATATATATATATATATGTGTGTGTGTGTGTGTGTGTGTGTGTGTGTGTGTTGGTTTCTTTCTTAATGGGATATAAATCTATGTGGGTTATTTAGTCTTGTAGAAAAACAGCAGTAATACTATTTAACCCATACCTAAAGGAATAGGGGTTTAATAACCATGCCCTGGTATCACTCCGAAAGTGAACGTATCAGAGCAACTAGTATATATCAATATATATATATATATATATATATAATTTCGTACATGTGTTCTCTTTCTCCTCTGTGTGTATCTTTGTGTGTGTTTGAGAGAGAGAGAGAGAGAGAGAGAGACACACACACACAGAGTGAGAGCGAGAGAGAGCTTTCATGCGTATAGGGAACTCTGTATGTACATCTCTTTGTGTGCACATGCGTGCTCCTGTCGGTGTTGTATGCGCATGCGTACCCCTGTCGGTATTGTGTGTGGTAATGAAAGATAACTCGAAGAAAGATGAAAACAAAGTTGTAGAAAAAAATTAATTCGAATTGTTTGCTTTGTTTTTCGCACTTTCATCAGATACGACTGAATTTATTCACCGTCCCGAACTGAAAGATCAATCTTTCTGCGTGGCAAAAATTAATGTTAACGCAAACCAGAAACGTGATAAATACAAGCGAAACAGATTTGATTAAAGCAGACTCCAATATTCTTTCTCCTCATGAAAATGTCTAGTTATTTTTTATTGCATTGATAATGAATCACTAACAAAACTAATCTGCAATCATAACTTTTTTTTTTATTATTGTAACAACTTTTTTTCTAATAATAATAATAATAATAATAATAATAATAAAAATAATCCTATTTACCAACCCCTCTGCTCGGGCAGGATATGACACAAGGTCAATTTTTAAGCGAAGTTTAACAGGTTTGAATTCAGAGTTTTCCTTCTCCTAAACTAGTTGCCTGACCAAAGCTGAAGAACATAGTCTGTCCTACTATTTACCCATTGCTGGAGGGTGGATAATTGGACTGATACCTTTCCCAAGGGTATTAGTGCTATGTGAAATATAATCAGTGTCGTCCAGAATTTGAACTCGTGTCGCCGTGTCCATTTCCTACGACGATAACCATTACACCACGGGCACCTCTATAATAATAATAATAATAATAATAATAATAATGGGAAAGGTGCAAGAAATATAAATTTGAATTTTATTTGTCTACATTTATGAGATGAAGATTGATGATTATTATTACTTAGAATATTCGGACTATTATTTAAAAAAAACTATCAAAACCTTGAAAAACGCTTAAAAAAACAATCTTTATACATGCAAGGATCCCCTGAGGATGGCCTATGAAAGGTCCGAAAGCGCTCGAGACAATTTTGGTAAATTCATCCACCAATTCCAACCTAAAAACAAGACACTTATCAGGTTTCTATTTCAAGTTATTTAGTTTAATCAAGTAGTTCTAATATAAACAATTCAGTTTAGCATAAGTATGCAGTTTAATTCTATTGAACCTATAGATAGGGCCCTATCAGGTGCTACCACTCCGAACCAGAGTGGACCAGGGAGCAATGGCAATGAAGAAGTGCTCTCCATTCCCCAAATCTCCAGCATCACTGGAATCTCACCATGAGATTGTTTAGAGTCATGTCCAGGAAATTCATTGGGTTAGGGGTCTTATTGGCGTATTTTACAACAATTCAATTTAGTATAAGTATATTTTTTGTTTGCACACACGTAAATTTCAAAACAGTTCTATTTCAAGCTATTTAGTTTAGCATAAAACAGTTTTATTTCGAACAATTCAGTTTAGCTTAAATACAGATTAAATCTCAAAAACAGTTCTCTTTCAAACAGTTCAATTTAGCATACGTACGAAGTTTGAATATCAAAAAAACTCTATTTCAAGTAATTCAATTTAGCATGAGTACGCAGTTTTGTTCACTTTGACCCATAGATAGGACCCAATCAGCTGCTACTACTCCAGGCCAAAGTAGACCTGGGAGTGATAGCAATGAAGGGACGCTCCGTTTTCTCCAAAGCTCCAGCATCACTGGAACATCAATATGAGATTCTTTTGTGTCATATGCAGGAAAGTCGTTGAGGAGGTCTAACCCCACCATGAGTTAAATTGAACTAAACTGCTTACAAATGCTAAAGTGAATTGTTTGATTTAAAACTATTTTACTAAACTGAATAGCTTGAAATAGAAATTAAACTGCGTATTTACATTTAACCTGCTAAACTGAATTGTTTAAAATAGAACTGTTTTGGTATTTAATTGTGTGTAAATAAAATCTCTATTCATTCTACACTGAATTGTTTAAATTAGAACCGAGTGATTAAATTGAATAGCTTGAAATAGAAATGTTTTTAACAATTAAACTGTGTATTCATGCTAAACTGAATTGTTTGAAAGAAAACTGATAGTTTGTATAAAAATGGATTTGACAGTAGAAAACTTACAAAGGTTGATATGTCATAAAAATAACAATTGGCTAAGAAATAGTACAAGACATGGCAGGACTGGTTGGTGAAGTTGATTCACTGGGAATTATGGAAAAGACTGAATTTGGCCATATTACCAAATCCGTCCTCATAAAGTTCTCTGATATTTTGAAATACAAACAGATCATATAATCCCAGCCAGACGGCCAGACAATCTGTTGCTTAGTGACCCTCGACCGAGCCCTCAGTTGGTGACTGAGCACTGGACACACCTGTATAATTAAGCGGAAGCATTTATGTAGTTGAACGGAAAATCTGGACGTTCTGAAATTATATATGCAGTTGCCCACGTGAGAAACAGTCAGTCTTTATTCAGTCTCAGCTTGCCAGTTATTCAGTCATGGAGAACACCAGCGAGTGGCTTGGTGCCATTCTTCTTAGCAGCTTCTCACACGGCTGCTAAGAAGTCATGGGTCAACATGCCAGTTTGTATTCGTCTCCATTTGTCTCCGTTGTGTATATCTCTCACACCACAGAGGCTTGGACCTCTTTCGAGAATAATGTGTGAGATTTTTATTCTTAAATACAATGTTTTGGTCATGTCATTAAAAGAAATTTTGCTAATACAAACTGAAAATAAAAAGCGAAAAGGATGGACAAATATGAGAATCATTAAATAAGTTTCCAATGCTCTTGCACCGTTCCAACAACTTCTGGAAGGCCCCATGGAAGTCCTCTTGTGTGAGCGTGTCAATCATCTTCGTCACAGCCTCTTTCATCTCCTCAATTCTCTCATACCGACAGCCTCTGAGCTTAGAGAATAACCAAAAGTCGCAGGGAGCAAGGTCTCGACTATAGGGACGGTTAGGAACTTTGTTGATGCCCATCTTGGTCAAATAGTCTGTGACAAGGATGGAGTTGTGGACTGGTGCATTGTCCGGGTGGAAATGCCACTGACCCAATTTGAAGAGTGCTGGCCTCATCCGACGTAATCTCTTCCAGAACTCCCTTCAAACCTCAACATAGTAACCCTAACCCTAACGCTTTGGCCAATCAACTCAGGTGTTCTGACTTGCTTACTCCTCCCACACCTCTCATCATCCCTCACAGACTCCCTGCCTTCATTGAATCTCTTATGCCATTCAAAAACCGATGCTCGATTCATGCAAGATGCTTCAAAAGCAGTCTGAAGCATTCCTTACGTTTCTGTGTCATTTTACCTAGTTAAAACAGAATTTTATTGCATATCGTTCTTCTAAAGTGTCCTGACGTCCAGATTGCATTATTGAAATTACCAGCTGTGACAATCAGGCTTTAGTAGGGTCTACTCCAATTGCTGCTCTAGCTGTTCATTTGAACGTGAAATCATAAAAAAAATTGGTCAGTCATCTAATATGATGTGTAGTAATAACATAGTGAATTTTCAAGAGTCTACGACAATTTCTTTAAAAGTCTGGAAACTTATTGAAGGCACCACGTACTTAAATCTTGACAGAGAGCTAAAAAGATGTGGATAATCAATGTGTCAGTGATAACAATTGTAGGTGGTGCGTTTGGAATTGTCTCCAAGAGGTTGGCAAAGAGACTGGAGGAATGGGAAATCCAAGTTAGAATCGAGACTTTACAGAGGACAGCATTGTTGGTTGGTTGGTTGGTTGAGTTTTTTTTATAGCATATCAACCCTTGTATGTAATTTAACGCCAAATTATATATATATATATATATATATATATATATATATATATATATATATATTTAACCAAAGATTTCTAAACGAATATATTGGTAGATGAATTTCTTTCTGTAAGATGTAGTGCATTTGTTTGCACAAGATTAATCAGTTTTAATACGTCATATTTTTTGTTAGAACTCTGTATCTCTCAAGAAGGACAGCACATCATCTATTTTGACGTTCTCGAACAGATCAGTTAAACTATTTACTTTGAAAAAAAAACTTTCCGATAAAAACGAAAGCTCTGCATTCATTCAGAATGTGTTTAACCGTTCAAGTTGTCTGACTGGTCACATACTGCAGTTGTGGTTCCTGTTTCAGAATGAAAGAGTGAGTAAGCCTTGTATGACCAATTTGCAATCGGGATATAACGACTGGTTTTATTCTTGATTTTCTTGTTCCTGGTCTCCACTCTCTCAAGGTTGGCTGAATTTGGAATAGTTTATTATGGATGTTATTGCTTCATTGTAGTTTTCATTTTGTGCGAAGGAATTTATTAATTGTTGGTTTCATGTCCGTATATGGAATCCTGGATTTATCGGGGTTTGGTCTAAGGCCGATTTGGCTGCAGAGTCTGCTCTTTCATTCCCTCTCACTCCACTGTGGCTTGGGGTTCAGCATATAATTATTACTTTTCTATTTGACACAGAGTCTAATCTACTCAACAGTTTAAGAGGGTTCTGAATTTTTTTTTATTTCTAAATGATTGCAAGACAGAGAGTGAGTCTGAAAATATAAATTTCTTATGTTTACTCTTCAAGATGATTTTGAGAGCTAGGTCTATTGCACGGGCTTCTGCTGTGAAGATAGAGCTTTCCATTGGAAAAACTTTCTTGGAAATTCTTTGTTTTAAACAGCTACGCAGGCTGTTCTATCATTTTCCTTGGATCCATCCGTAAAGACATTGAGGTGGTCGGGAGGTGGTCAGAATTATAAAGATCGGCTAGAATGCACAAAAGAATTCTGGAGGCCTGAGGAGACACGCCGTCAATCAGACTCCAGTGAAAGACAAGCAGCTGACGTTAGTATGAAAAAACTTTCAAAAAGTGAAATGATAATGAATAGGCTATCAGAGGAAGAATAAAGATTATTCAGATCACAGCACAGTTAAGATTTACTAGAATATTGAGAAGAGTCCTGGAAATCTGAAGAGACTTGCTGTCACTCAAACTCCAGTGAAAGACAATCATTTAAATCTGCTGTGAAAATCTTGCAAGAAGTTAAATAAAAATAAATGCTCAGAGGGGGCGGGACCAGGTGGGCTCCGGTTGAAGACCTCCCTTCAAAGATGCAAATTTAAAGGCTCTGAATATAGAATTCAGAACCTTATTCAGAAACGGTCAATATAGCAGTCCTGCGATATTCATAGGACTGCTATATTGACCGTTTCTCTTTCACACTCTCAGCCAATGTACACCTTTCGTGAAGTAATATAAAGAGAAATATGTTTTAATAAGGTAATAGTTAGTGTGTTGGTTGGTTGGTTGGTTGGTTTTACGGCGTATCAACACTTTTCAGGTCATTTAATGCAAATTAAATTTCAAACAATCCAGTTTAGTATAAGTGTGGTTTTCGTTTAGACACTGTTAAATGTCAAAACAGTTTAGTTACATGTCAACTCAGTTCTATTTCAAACAATTCAGTTTAGCATAAGTACACAGTCTCAATGCCAAAAACTGTTCTATTTCATTCAGTTCAGTTCAGCAAAAGTACACAGTTTAGTTCTATTTGACTCATAGATAGGATCCTATCTGGTGCTAGCACTATGGGCCTGAGTGGACCTGGGAGCAATGGCAATGAAGGACTACTCCGCATTCCCCAAATCTCACACATTACTGGAACCTCATCATCAGATTTTTTGTGTTTATGCAGGACACTCGCTGTGGAAATCTTACCCATCTGCAGAGAAGCAGTCGGTGTATTCTGCAGAATCAGCCGACTTTGCCACAGGACACTCGTAAGAGTGAGATCTCACACCTCTGCAGAGAAGTAGCCAGTGTATTTTGCGGCTCCAGACGATTGGGCCTCAGTAAACTGGTGGAAGTCGTACACCTGTGCAGGGAAGCAGTCGGTGTATTCTGCAGAATCAGCCGACTGGGGCACAGGTCACTCGTTGGAGTGAGGTCTTACTCCTTTGCAGAAAAGCAGCCAGTGTATTCTGCGGCTCTAGCCGATTGGGCCACAGTAAACTTGTTGTGAAAGTCGTACACCTCTGCAGGGAAGCAGCCGGTGTATTCTACAACCCCAGCCTACTGGGCAATAAAGAAGTATGTTATCATATTGACCACCCCCTTCGCTCGGGCAGGAAATGAAACAAGGTCAATTTTTAAGCGGAGTTTAACAGGTTTGAATTCAGAGTTTTCCTTCTCCAAGACTAGTTGCCTCACCAAGGCTGAAGAATCTAGTCTGCTCATAGCTGGAGGGAGAATAATTGGATTCATACCTTTCTCAAGGGTATTAGCGCAATGTGAAATGCAATCAGTGTCATCCAGGATTTGAACTCGTGTCGCCGTGTCCATTTCCTACGATGATAGCCATTACACTATGGGCACCTCCACTAAAGAAGTACGTTATTGCCTTTTCATTGTGCACCTACACAATATCATGCCTATTTCGTGAATAATTTTCATAACACGTGTGTATTTATATCTGAAATGATAAAAAATGGCAATGCTTAGTTTTTTCTCTCTCAGGTCCTATCAAACCCGAACAATCTACGAGAAGAACCCTTCGACCTCTAGATGGGACCCTAACAGATGCAGCCATATTAACCAGATCTAAAGAACGAGACATTCTATATCAGAGGCTGTTTAATGACATATTCAGGATTACATTTTTTTTAAGAATACATTCAGCTTATTCTTATCACGATCGACTGATCCGACAAACTGAATTTTAAATACCAAAATCAAAATTTCCCAGTCGGCTGGAGCTGTAGAATACACCGACTGCTTTTCAGCAGAGGGATAAGACATCCCCTCAATGAGTGTCCTGTTTACGACACTAAACCATTTGATGTGAGGATCCAGTAATACTGGAGCTTTGAGGAATGCGGAGTACCCCTTTATTGGTATGGTTCTTTGGTCCAAAGAAGTAGCACTGGACAGAGTCCTATCCATGGGATAAATAGAATTAAACTGTATACTCATGCTAAACTGAATAGCATGAAATAGAACTGTTTTGACTTTTTAATTGCGTTCTAATGCTAAACTATTTTGCTTGAAATAGTACTGTTTTGACATTTAAACTTACTTCTTATGCTAAACTGAATTGTTTGAAATGGAACTGTTTTTATATGCTAAACTTAATTGTTTAAAATCGAACTGATTTTTACATTGAAACACAACTTACGCCAAACATATTTGTTTGAAATAGAACAGTTTTGATATTTAACTGTGTGTAAACAAAATCTATACCTATACAAGACTGAATTGTTTGAAATAAAACTATTCGAATAAGTTGAACAGCGTGAAATAGAAATGCTTTTGACTATTAAACTGTGTACTGATGCTAAACTGAATTATTTCAAATAGAACTGTTTATTTGTATAAAATGAATTTGGCATTAAATAACTTACAAAGGTTGATATGCCATTAAACCCAAACAAACAAACACACAAAATTAAAAAAAATAACTTTGATATCTTTTGTCACGTTTCGTAATAATGTCTCTGGAAACTTCAACTTCAGCGAGTGGTTGAAGAGTCGTTGAGTCAAGCTTCATTCTGAACAAGCTATCTTACAAATCAGCCTAATACATTAATCATATTCAGCAATAATACCTCGTCCAGTACAAATAAGAATATCTTGTTAAATTTGAAATTCAATTAAGATTCGTCTCGCCATTAATATTGCCAATTTCAAAGTTTGTAACGAGAAACAATAATTCTTATATGAGATTTTATGGTGGGAAATAATGAGATTCAAACGTTTTAATTCAATGCTGTTTGATAAGATTCTTACTGCAATTAAGTTCGTGTTATTAATTAGTAACGACATCGATCTGAAAATTTTCCATGTCTGGCAGAAAAACGGTGACGCCATTGGGACAAAATGTCTGGAGATTGTAAGGAATAAGAAGACGCTTATATATATATATATATATATATATATATATACAACTCCTCCGTGCAGACAGGATGCGACACAAGGTCACTTTTTAAGCGGAGTTTAACAGGTTTGAATTTAGAGATTTCCTTTTCCTTGACTGACTGCCAAATCAAGGATGAAGAACCCAGTCTGCACTACATAGCTGAAGGGAGAATAATTTGATGCATACCAATTCCTATATGTATATATATATATAGTTTGTGTGTGTGTGTGTGTGTGTGTGTGTGTACCAGTGTATTGCGAAAAATGTGTATCATCTCGTCGTTGAGGCTTAGAATATGTTGATTATATTCACAGCAGAAGTGTCTCAGTCACGCCATAGAAAGTGCACCGAATGCATCCAGTTGTCGGGGCCCGTCTGAAACTGAATGTATATATTGGTTGGTAACTTCTTTTTTAATAGTAAAACCATTCCAAGCGAATTTTGTGTAAAAACGACAACGCGTTTTTATCATAAAAATTATTTACATCGCTTTTTTGTAGTAAAACTCATCATTCAATGTATTTTTTGAAAAAGTTATTTTCAACGTATTGTAATATAATGGCCGAAGGATTTCGTTTTATCTATCTTGTCTTTGGGTTTAGTTAGGCTGAGAACCTTTCGGCTCAGCACATGGGTTAATTGGGAGCAAACTTGAGCACAGGTGTTGACGCGCGCGCGGGGAGGATGTGTCGTTCACAGATGTCAAAATAAAAATCCCAGAGAGAAAATTGTGACTTGGGGATGTGAATTACGTCATGCACCGGAAGCGTGCACGGAGGATTTTAGGGGATTTGAAAAAAGTTAGTTGAGTTGAGTCTTGCGGTCCGAAGAAGAAGGTTGACTTTCGCGAGCTCGCAATGGCCTTGTGGCGGGTGCCACACGTGTGGGGGCAGGCAGATGGAAAAGCCAGCATAGAAAGATTATACCTTTCTCTTCTTATGTCGAAAAACTCAAAGGTAATAAAAAGTTTCGTACCAGAACTAAGAAGTCGTAAGTGTTTTTCGAGTTACGGGATTTTTATGTTCTATGTTATATATGAACATTTTATGAACATTATACGTACGTTTCACGTATTCATTTATGGCTATGTTACAGTATTTTTAGAATTTAAAATCATTTTGAATGAATTTTTATTAGAAATATCTAATCCAATGAATCTTTATCATAAAAATCATTGCCTAATGCATTTTTATACTAAAAATCATTGCCTCAAGCATATTTATTGTAAAAATCATTCATTATGCATTTTTATAGTAAAAATAATTCCTAATACATTTTTATAGTAAAAATCATTGCCTTATGCATTTTTATAGGAAAAACCATTTCCTAATGCATTTTCATAGTAAAAATCATTCCTAATGCATTTTTTATAGTAAAAATCATTGCCTAATGCATTTTTATAGTAAAAATGATTCCTAATGCATTTTTATTGTAAAAATCATTTCTAATGCATTTTTATAGTAAAAATCATTTTCAATGAATTCTTATAGTAAAAATCATTTCCAATGCATTTTTATTGTAGATATCATTTCCAATGCATTTTTATAGTAAAAATCATTCCTAATGCATTTTTATAGGAAAAGCCATTTCCAATACCTTTTATTATAACAATTACATTAAAAAAAGTTTTAAAGTAAGAATCCTTTCCAATGCATCTTATTGTATGAATAGACTCTTTCTAATGCATTTTTGTCATAAAAATCTTTTCCAAAGAATTTATAGTAAAAATCATTCCTAACACATTTTCATTGGAATATTATTTCTTATTTATTCTTTAATAAAACTATTTCTAAAGGATTTTATAGTAAAACCATTTGTAACGCATTTTTTCATAAAAATCACTACCAATGCATTTTATAGTAAAATTCATTTTAACACATTATATTATAAAGAATATTTCTAATTCATTTTCATTATAAAATATATTCTAAAGCATTTCCATAGCAAAAGTCATTTTACTTCCTTTTTTTCTATAATAAAACTATTCCTTTTGTACGACTGGGCAAAACCATTGCCCATACATTTTAGCAACAATTTACAACGCATTCTTTTTGTAAATATTATTGTCCAATATCTTTTTTATTGAAGACTGATTATTCACAAAGATATCTTTTTAAATTCCTCGTCTAAATATTCGGGTGGAGTTGACAAATTCTGAAAGTTCTTAAATATAAACTTATTATTTCACCGTTTTATATTTTAATATATTCTTGTGATATGAAGAGAAATGTATGTACTCAATTGTTCGGTTTCTTTATTTAGTGGCATATCAACCTTTGTAGGTTATTTAATGCCAAAGCTATTCTCCTAGAATAACTGTAGTGGTACTATTTAACCCATAGCTGGGAGGATAAACGGATTCATACCTTTCCCAAGGGTATTTGCCCGAAAGTGAACGTAATAGCTTGACCGGAGTTCGAACTCGCTTACTACGATTCTGCAGTCTATCGCTTTAACCATTACACCAACTCATTTGTGCCTGTCGATTAATATTTATCGTTCGTTCAAATTGGCAAAATACTCAGAAGAGGTCAAAATTTATTAGTTTTGTTTTATATCATCATCATCATCATATCGTGCTGGCAGCACGGATATCCCTGACCCTCTCTCGCCACTCCTCCCTATCGTTCATCGCCCTAGGCAGGTCTTCAGGACAACAACCTGTATCCTCACATAGCTGCTGAATGTACGTTCGTGCTGGTCGTCCTGCTTTTGCGCGGCCATGTGTGGGGATCCATAAGAGTACATCTCTTATGAGTTCATCTCTGCTTCTCCAGCAATGTCCTGCATGTCTGGTTCGCCTAACTTGAATAGTTTTCGTGATAGGGGGCAGGTGGCCGTACAGTTGGTGTCTTGTGGGGTGTTGCTGCCAGGACTTGTTCAGGATTGCACGCAGCTGACCCTTGACCGATCCGTCACTCAGAGGTGCCCCCGTGTAAATAAGCGGAAGAAGCGGAAGCAAATGGGCATTATGAAAGAATATAGGCAGTTGCCGGTGGCAGTTGAGTTAGTTGGACAGGAAGGCCAGAGTGAGGACCAGCTTGCAGACTGAGGGCTGTGGCCCTCAGCAAGACCCCGGTTGAGCAACCCTAGTTAAGATGCAGAAGAATTGCTTAGTGGGTTCTTGAAGATAACACAGCGTGCTATGGTCAAGAGAAGAAGTTGGGTCAATATAGCAGTCTTTCCCTGTCTCCACTCATCCCTCACATACCTCAGAAACATCACCCTTTTCGAGAATAAAGTGTGAGCGATACATATTTTTTATTAAGAAGTCTGTTCGTTAGTTCATTGAAGTTCGTAAATTATGCTTGATTATGTTTACGCTTATATATGTATGTGGCGATACAACATAATGAAATCTATGGTTTAGCATTTTAAAAATCATTATCTAAAAAAGTTCGTAAATAAGCGAATCTTTACGGTTCATTGGTCTAATGGGTAGAGTGTTCGCCAATGGTTCGGGAGACCAGAGTTCAATCCCAGGTCGAGTCATACCAAAGACTATAAAAATGGTACTTGGTACCTGCTTGCTTAACACTCAGCAATATTTGGAACATATCAAGGGTAAAGTGGAGCAATCAGGAAAAGGAGTAGCGGCCTCCCCTACACCTTGATATAGTAGCAATTGAAAAGGGAGCCTTCTGGTCGCCCTCGACTATGGTCACCAACCTTACTTTAATTACTATATTGACTTCACAGATGAATATATATCCATGCACGCCTCTGGTGGTGTAATGGTTAGCAAGCTCGACTAGCAAACCTACACGAGTGAGTTCGAGTCTCATTGGGTGCCCCTTTCATATGGCCTTGTGCCACATCTAAGTAACTTGCTTAGTAAATTACATATATCCATGCACGAATACGCATATACACGCATGTATATATATATATATATATATATTGAGAGATAGAGAGCGAATCTTGCTGAGACAGACAGATATGTAGAAAGAGGAAAGAGGTATGTCAAATGTGAGAGAGTAAGAGAGAAATACCCAAAGAGAAAGAGAGTATCATATCGAATCTCACGTCAGAAAACTTTTGAGGGCTCACTTTTGAAAAGTCATTCAACAGCAACCTACGATTCTCTGACAAAGTACACGGATCGGCAGCAAGTTTTTGAAATTATATGAGGGTGCACGGAAGCAATGCCAAAAGAAAAGAGAGCTAATTAATTTGTCACACATGCAATAAGGCTTGCAAGGATATACCTGGCCTGAGGAATCACCCACGATCCCAAAACAACTCTTAGTAAATCGAGAAGATGGCCTTTTTCTGCAAAGATGTGGCGCTCACCACACACACACACACACACACACACACACACACATATATATATATACCAAAAAGGCATGTTTTGTTGAACATGATAGAACTTTTTTAATTTATAGTTTTTGATTGTAGTTTCTCAAGTTTCAGAGTCAAGTTGGTGTAAAAATTGCCCCATGTTTCACCCAACGGCTTTCAACCATACTTTGGTCGTCTTCATGGGTCATTGTCTATGGTGGATGTGTAGTTTAAGTATTTCTCTTTTGAATTGAGTTGTAGCGATCTTTGTAACATAGGCATATTCACGGTTATGTAAAATATACAGATACGTGAAACGTTCACATGCATAGGAATCCAAAAACACTCGAAACACTGACGATTCTCGGTAGTGAAGGTACGAAACTTTTATTACCTTTTATACTTTTAGGTTTTTCGACACGAAGAGAGAGAGACACACAATTTTTATTATGCTGAGTGTTCCATCTGACCCCACCACGCGCGGTGCATCTCGTAGACCCAACTGAACTGGCCTCACCCAGGTCCAAAAAATCAACTCGCTTCGTCTAGGTTCAAATCTCAACTAACTATTTTTTTTCAAAAATCACCCAAAATCCTCACCCCATCGCTTCCGAGCATTATGTCATTCACATCCCCAGTCGCATTTCCTATCCTGGGTTTTTATTATGACATCTGTGATTGTCACATCCTCCCCACACGAGCGTGAACACCTGTGCTCAATGTGTGCCTCTACCCGTGCACTAAGCCGAACAGTTCTAAGCCTAACTAAACCTAAAGATAAGATATAACCAATGAAAAAATGATAATATAAAAAAATTCTTCCGCAATTATATAACATATTTTTGAATTGAGTTTACAAAAATATATTGCTAAATTCAATTAAAAAAAGAAATACTTAGAATAGACGTATATATACATTGTGTTTATAAATAGATGTAACCCATTAATATGATAATAATTTATAACAAAGACAAGCTCAATGGCTGTCATTTGGAACACGTCCTGAAAAAAAATGCATCCTTTCAACTAGATGGTTGGTTGGTCGGTTGGATTTTATGGCAAATCAACCTTTGTAGGTTATTTAACGCCAAATCCAGTTTTATGTAAAAAATCTGTTCTATTTCAGACAACTCAGTTTAGCATAAGCACGTAGTTTAAATGTAAGTACAGTTTAATTGTGAAAAACATTTCTATTTCAAGCTATTCACTTACGTCAAGCATTTCTAATTCAGATAATTCATTTTACTATAAATACAGTTTTTGTTTACACACAGTTAAATGTCAAAATAGTTCTATATCAAACTAATCAGTTTAGTGCAAGTAAAGTTTCAAAGTCAAAAAACTGTTCCATTTCAAATAATTCAGTTTAGCATAAGTATGCCGTTAGTTCTATTTAACCCAGTGATCAGGTGCTACCACGACGGGCCAGAGTGGCCCTGGGAGCAATGGCAATGAAGGGGTGTTCTGGATTCCCCAGAGTTTCAGCATTATTGGAACCTCACCATCAAATTTTTAGTGTCATATCCAGGACACTCATTTGGGAGGTTGGGGTCTTACCCCTCTGCAAAGGTGTAGTCAGTGAATTGTACTGCTCCAGCCGAGTGGGAAACTTTCAGTTAGACGTCAAATCCAATTTTTTTTAAAATTGTAATTATATCAGCTTCCGGGACATGCAAACTTTTTTGAAATTTCTATTCTCAGTACTTAATCATGAACATATTAATAGGTAGCATCTATTTTGACACAGTTTGAATGATTTTGTTTGAGAAAAAATATATTGCATCACTACATATTTAAGTGGTGACGTGATATATCTTTTTCTCTCTTTTCCAAGGAATTGTGATCGAGGATTAAGAGTTGTTATTGTATACTATTTTAAAATCTGAAACAAAAAGAACATAACATAATTTTTAGTAGAATTATTAGCAGTCATGTGGGTACCACGCATATTGACACATCCTTATATATATATTTATATAAATGCTGTGCGCACAGAAATAATAGGGCAGTCATATTGGTCACACGTATATTGACACATCCTCTTATATATATATATATATATATATATATATATACAGTGCGCGCAGAAATAATTGGGCAGTCACATAGGTCCCATGTATATATTGAGACACCCTGTATATATACATATACTGTGTGAACAGGAATAATAGGGCAGTCACATGTGGTCTCATGTATATATTGAGACACCAAGTATATATACATATATGGATCGCATTTCACATTGCACTAATACCCTTGGGAAAGGTATCAATCCAATTATTCTCCCTCCAGCTATGGGTAAATAGTAGGACAGACTGGGTTCTTCCGCCTTGGTTAGGCAACTAGTCTAGGAGAAGGAAAACTCTGAATTCAAACCTGTTAAACTCCGCTTAAAAAATTGACCTTGTGTCATATCCTGCCCTAGTGGAGGGGTTGGGTAAATAGTATATATACATATTCTGAGTGAGTAGAAATAATAAGGCAGTCACTATTGTAGAAAAGGGTTGAGTTTACGTGGTAGATAAGATGAATTTAGAGTGTTAAGGCCGATTCTTAATTTTCAAAAATATAAAATACAGATATCGGAGGCGTGTGGAGAAGAGTATTGTGGTTGTTGGATATATATATATATATATATATACATATATATATATATAAGATATACATAATTTCTGTATGTATGCATATATATATATAATATGAAATATACATAATTTCGAAATATATATATATCAGTGGCGACTCTAGCCTATTTTTGCTACTCTTGACACCCCCCCACGCCCGCTGTCAACTTCAGTTCCCAACCCGTGGTCCGTGGACCCAAAGTAAGTCATCATAGTTGCTATTGCGTGATTCTCCATTGTATAGCACAGATTGACAAACGTACCTTGCATGGTGTATTTTTGTAAACAATCAAGATACTATATTATTTGTAGTCTTGTTAATACAGTAGATAAGATAATTTTTTTCCTTTCAAAGTATAGAAGAAAAGAGAAGATGTTCATTACTATGACGAGAAAAATATGTTTATTAGAATAAAGAAACTGATGACAATATACACAGACACAGCCAGTAGTTTCAATTTCGCTTAAGATAAAGATTATTTGTTGAAAATGTATTCAAATAAACAAATTTTAGTTACAGAATGAAATATATGCAAACATTCATTAAAGAAATAGAGATCTGTTAGTGAAAAAACGAATTAAAACAAGCCGTTTAACCAACATTTACCATAGCGATGATGATGATGTCGGCGACGGCTCTAATCTGCTATCCCCTCTCTCTCTCTCTCTCTCTCTCTCTCTCTCTCTCTCTCTCTCTCTCGGTCCCTCTCCCTCCTCCCAATACATCTATCAACAGTCACACATGCTAAGATTTTTGAGCACAGTGTAAGTCTTGCTATTGGCTACAGCCAAAAGCGTATTTCTCTAACATTACTGTTATTATAAGGGTCTAGTGCCTGGCACGGATCGGGCGTTGAACTTTATAGCCGATTTTATGGGATGTTCAATGAATCTGACGGAGGCCGGACAAAGACCATCCGTTCAAAACAGCATCGTTGTATTATTCCCAGATATATTTATGAACTTTTGGCTACTTAGATACGTAATTTAATTGAGATCAGACTAAGTATGTTTGCTTGAAATTAATGGATGATTTTTAATCCATTTTGAATAACATTGACCGAGTTATTGGTCGTGCCGGGCACGAGTAGCACTAGTCCCGTCTCCGCCCTTGATATATATATATATATATATATATATATATATATATAAAATATACATAATTTATATATATATATATATATATATATATATATATATAAGTGTGTTGTTACAATGGTTCGCAGCTTTACCAAGAAAAAAAACCGTAGCAGAATATTTTGTTGTAATACCACACACTTTTTTATAAAACGATAAAAATTAATTCAGATTTCTGTGTAGGTGAGGCCGAAACAAAGGTGTCAAGTGTGCGACAAATGAAAAACTCAGGTAAGACTTTTTAAATGACCCTCCTGAAGAGTTGTGATACTACGAAACAATCTGTCCCTGGATTACAATATATATATATATATATATATATGTGTGTGTGTGTGTGTGTGTGTGTGTGTGTTCGTTCGAAGACCACGGAGTATTTTTCTTCTTAAAATCTTCAAGTCTCCTTATTGTTTTTCTTTTGTCTGGGTGAAGGTGGTGAAGAAAGTGCCCCATATTAGCTCAAGCATTTTCTACCATTTCACTAGTCATTTTTATAGATTGTGTCAAGTTGTTTGTTGCTGTGGTTTTTTATATTTATTTGGAGAGCTTTTATCATTATAATATGTGGATATTTCATTCGGTTAAGATGGGTGATTGGGTTAATCATAAAATATGTTTAATATGTTAATACCTGTGTTAAATACGATATTATTTTTATTATTTGGAGAATATATATATATATATATATATATATATATATATATATATATATATATATATATATATATAACAACCCCCTCCCCGAACTAGCAAGATTGGATACAAGTTTCCAGTCTTTTTACAGGTTTGAATTCAGAGTTTTTTTTTTTTTTTTCAAGTTTAAAGTGGAGCAATCCAGGGAAAGGAGTAACACTCTCCCCGACGCCTCTGTGTAGTAGCAAAGGAAAAGGGAACCTTCGAGTTAACCTCGATTGCAGTCAACAACTTTACCAACTTTTATATATATCGGAGTATTGTTACAGTTTGTGCATAGTTGAATGGTTTCAAGTATTGCGATCTGACATTAATAATTTGCCCAGTCGGCTGAGGCTGTAGAATACACCAACTGCTTCTCTGCAGAGGGTTTATACCCGCTCCAAAGAGTGTCCTGGATAAAACACTAAATAATCTGATAGTGAGGTTACAGTAATGCTAGAGCTTTGGGGAATGTGGAGTACACCTTCATTGCCATCGCTCCCAGGTCCACTCTAGCTCGAATTGGTAGCAACTGATAGGATCCTATCTATGTGTTAAATAGAACTAAAATGCGTACTTATACTAAACTGAATTATTTGAAATAGAACTGTTTTGACATGTAAACTGCATACTCATGCTAAACTGAACTGATTGAAATAGAACTGTTTTCGACTTTGAAACTGTACTTACGCTAAACTGAATTGTTTGAATTTGAGCTGTTTGACTAAACTAAATAGCTCGAAATAGAAATTTTTTTGACAATTAATCTGTGTACTTACGCTAAACTGAATTGTTTGAAAT
Organism: Sepioteuthis lessoniana; assembly: GCA_963585895.1. Lineage (NCBI taxonomy): Eukaryota > Metazoa > Mollusca > Cephalopoda > Myopsida > Loliginidae > Sepioteuthis > Sepioteuthis lessoniana. The sequence continues at coordinate 13,401,336 of OY757942.1, forward strand.
AGAACCGTTTTTGAGTTTAAAATTGTACTTACGCTAAACTGAATTGTTTGAATTAAAACTGTTTGACTTAACAAAAAAGCTTGAAATAGAAATGTTTTTGACAAATAATATGTGTACTTATGCTAAACTGATTTGTTTGAAATAGAACTGATTAATTATATAAAAATGGATTTGGCATGTAATAACCTTCAAAGGTTGATATGCCTTAAACCCAAGTAAACAATCAAACACTGATAATCAGCATTTCAATTTAATATCCATTTGTTTGTACAGAGTGAAGTGGTTTTAAGTAGTGCTCACCCTGATAGTTTTATTTGCACACAGTTAAATGGTTTCAACTCCTCCTATGACGCATGTTGTCGACTACACAAAGAGGACTCCCCAACTTTTGTTGGCTTAGTTCATCTTATACGTGAATCATCATTCAATGAATATTTTGATAAGAACATCATTATTCTATTTGATCTAGTACTAAAATCAAACACCACATTTCTTAATCAAACGTTGTAATTTCGAAGAGGTCTAATTTTACGTTCTTTTTGATAGCAGATTCATTATAACAAGTCACATAAAATTATAACCCGTGCGCGTCTGATGGAAATTTCCGTCATTCACATTAAATGGTTTAATAATGATTACCATATTACTGTCAAGTCAAGTGACGTCACTCTTTAAGAATGACTGAATATGTCGGCTTCGTGCCAGACTATGCGACGCTTAGGAAATACCAATAAATAAAATTAGTAACTTTCTATATATCTATGCAATAATGTCTGTCTTTATGCAGAGTCCAGAATGCATCGTGAAAGTTGTATTATATAGCATTTTACTTCTATTTAAACTTATATCGTCGATCTGAGTCAGTACCCATCTTCTCACATTTTCTTTCATTCTGCTTCATGCCAGACTATCCGACGCTAATTTCCTTAGCGTCGGATAGTCTGGCACGAAGAAATAAAATTTGTGACATTCTATATATCTATGCAATAATGTCTGTCTTTATGCAGAGTTCAGAATGGATCGTGAAAGTTGTGTCATATAGCATTTTACTTCTATTTAAACTTATATCCTCGATCTGAGTCAGCACCCATCTTCTCACCTTTTCTTTCATTCTGCACTGTGCTCTTCTGGTCAACATTTTGATTCTTGACCATTGTCTTATTCATGTGGATTCTATGTATCTCTCTGTTTTTATTCGTTGCCGAAACCCCAACTAGAATTGTGAGGACTCCACGTACTGCCATGGCTAAAGTATTAGATTGTGACATAGTCGCGTGCAAATTCGAATTCCAGTAACGCTATCACTTTAACTTTTGGACTAATACCCTTCTGAAAGGTATGGACCTCATTATCTTTCTACCAGTTGTGGGTTAAAAAGTGCCAGTAAGGTTTCTCTGCAATCATGGCTTTGGCATTAAATGACTCACAAAGGTTGATATGACTTTAAATAAAGAAACCTTTACAAAACACTTGATTCAACTTTTTTGTTATACCAAGAACGCAGCCACCATATTTATTTACGATACTTTAATTTCATCCTCGCAACTTACACGAAGTTAAGAGCACAGGTTGAACACTACTGTCCTGTTCGTAACTGGTTAACAGTTCAAACTATTATTTAAACAACAAAAACTCTCTGGTCATCTGACTGAGATTATCCACTAAAGCCAGATTCTAGAATTGGAGCTATAATCTGTCAATTACGCTGAGTTGACCAACGTTACGTTTGACTCCCTTTAATATTTGGTCCAATCGGTTCTGGCAGGAGCGTACACCGACTGCATCTCTTTTGAGAAGTAATACCCACTAAACAAGTATCTAGGATATGAGACCAAACAATCTGATGAATCAGCGCCAGTGATGCTGGAGCTTTGGCGAATACAAAGTACACCTTCATTGTCATGGCCCCCATGTCCACCCTGACCCGGAGTTGTAGTACCATGAAAGGGTCCTATCAATGGGTCAATTGAACTGTTTGACATCTAAATCGAGTGCAAAAAATGACTAATGCTGAATTGAATTATTTGAAATAGAACTGTTTGATCATTTTTCAGTGTCTAAACAAATGACTGATGTTCAATTGAATTGTTTGTAATACATAGCAATACCTGAAAACATTCAAATTTGTTAACCATTTGCAAAACGGAATTGTTTAAAATAGAACTGTTTGATCATTTAGTTGTGTGTAAACAAATGACTGACTTTTAATTGAATTGTTAGTGATAGTTACAATATTTGTATTACTTAGAAGTTCGTGAAACTATTAAAATATGTGCCAAAAATGAGCTCAGTCTTGTTTATGTTATCGATAAAATATGTTTAAAAATTGTAGCATAGGACCAAAATACGTTGTGTCTAAAAGAAATGTGTTCGCAAAAAAGAAACACTCAAAACTTGACTTTCAAGGAAGAAAATAGTTGCTGCTTTTATTCTTGGGGATTACAGCGGACTGTAGTAAAAAAAAAAAAGTTTGTTCAATAGCGTTCTTCCTCACCTTCTCTTTTTTTGTCACTATCAAACGCCTCTTTTCCCTCCACGCACTTCAGCTAGCGTACGTAGAAAAGGTTCACCCTCCTTTTCTTGGCGATGACGGCAGCGTTGTTATCGTTGGGCTGTTGATACTTTCATATCAGTCGAATTGCTGACAGGCTAGATATAACATGGGTCGGGGAGTCATGGACCTCTGTTGAACCTGTTTGGAAACCTGTTTTTAACTGCTAAAATCTCGCTACTTGGTTTCTTATATAGCGTTTTGATGGATCAATTCGAAGGTTCCCGAAGGTTCGATAATCACCAATGAGAACAGTAGTGCAACACGTGAAAGCTCACGCGTGATTATTTTAAAATCACGTCTGAACTCTACAGGTCACTCTGCCTGCACAAGTGAGGTTCGTGACATTTTTGATCGTCAGACCCATGTACCGAATGATTGATGACAGCTGATGTGCTCCAACATTCTCCAACCTTGAGCCAGCCGCAATTCAATGACGGCGCCCGTCCATAATATTACAATATATTTGATACGTATATATGTATAGAAAGAATTTGGCTTTAAATAACCTCCAGTGGTTGACATGCCACAAAACCAAACCTAACAAAACCTTTAATTGTCTATAACCTATTTAAATCACCTACACTTCCCATTAATCATAGATTACGCTTATTTATTTTGCAAAATACAAGTCATCATCATCAACATCATTTCGCGCCGCCAGCATGGATATCCCTGACCCTCTCTTGCCACTTCTCCCTTTCGTTCATCACCTCTGGCAGGTCCTCAGCGCTACATCCCGTATCCTCACAGAGGTGCTCTATTTATGTTCAAGCTGGTCGTCCTGCTTTTGCTCGGCCATATGTGGGGGTCCATAGAAGTACATCACTAAAGAGCTCGTCCCTGCTTCTCCAGCAGTGTCCTGCATGTCTGGTTGGATAGTTTTCGTGATGGGAGGCAGGTGGTTGTATAGTTGATGCCTTGTGGAGTGTTGCCCCCAGGACTTGTTCAATATTGCTCGCAGCATTCTTGTGTAATTGCCGTCGAACTTCTTCTCCAGTCGTTTAGTTAGCGTCCAAGTAGTGCATCCATACAGCAGTATCGATACAACCGCTGACTGGAAGAAACTGCGTTTCATTTTATCGATCAGGTCTGATTTCCATATGATCGATAGTCTATCGATAGCTGTCATGCCTTCGTTAGCCGCGTGTCAATGTCTTTTTCGGTTGATAAGACACTGACACCAAGTCGATTTCAACTCTACGTCTACAGATGAACAAGTCCCCTTCCAATGAATATCCTGTTTATGACACTACTTTGCGTCTGATGCATCTGATGGTGAGGCTCCAGGTCTTGTGAAGTACCTCTTTATTGCCATTATACGAGGCCAAATCTGTTTGGGTCTCATCTTGGGACCAAATAGTGCTTTTATACGATCCAACCATTGACACGTGTGCAGAGCTAAAAATTTTAGATAGCAATACTTGAAACTATTCAACTGTGTGCAAGCAAATATACAGCCATCAGAAACAATACTGATAACACGATGGACAATAGACTGACAATAACTAAGAAACAAAAATGGGAAGGAAAACAACTCTATGGGCGGTATAAACGACTAATAAACAATATCTCACACGATAAAACCCGGATATGGCTAAGAAAGGGAAACTTTAATAGAGAAACAGAATCTCTCCTAATAGCAGCACAAGACAACGCCGTAAAAACCAATCATATCAAAGCGAGGATAGATAAGACTCAACAAAATAGCAAATGTCGGCTATGTAGTGACAGAGATGAAACCATCAATCACACAATAAGCGAATACAGCAAATTAGCACAGAAGGACTAAAAAACTAGACATGATTGGGTCGGCAAAGTTATCCACTGGGAAATGTGCAAGAAATCTAAATTTGACCATACAAACAAATGGTATATGCACAACCCAGAACCTGTCATAGAAAATGATACACACAAACTCCTATGGGACTTTGAAATACACACGGATCACCTAATCTCGGCCAGAAGACCAGACTTAATAATAATCAACAACAAAAAAGAGAACTTACAAAATCGTCGACTTTGCTGTCCCGGCTGACCACAGAATAAAACTGTAAGAATGTGAAAAAAAGGATAAGTACTTCGACCTTGCTAGGGAATTGAAAAACTGTGGAACATGCAGTTGAAAATTATACCAATTGTAATTGGTGCGTTTGTAACAGTACCTAAAGGATAACAAAAGGGACTGGAGGACTTGGAAGTTTGCGGACGGCTGGAGACCATCCAAACGACAGCATTATTGAGAACGGCAAGAATACTGGGAAGAGTCCTGGAGACTTGAGGAGACTTGCTGTCACTTAAACTAAATATTAATTGTACATGTTTTTTCATTGTTTTTTTGGCTGTTTACATTGTTTTCTCAATTTTGTCCCTTACTTTTGGATGTTCCAAATTTGAAAATAAATAAATAATTGTTATAATTCTTTTTCTAACCTTTGCAAATGATTCAAATTTTAGTATGTTATTATGGACGATAACGACTACCAGTTGTCAAAATTTCAGCTTTTCACAGTTGTTATTGATATTAGGTTTTAAAATTTTGTCCCTTAGTTTTGGACGCTACTGTATATATAATCTTTTGGTATGAATCGGCTCTCTTGTTAGGGCTATAAGAAATTCACAATTAGGATCCTGAGTTCAAATCCTGACAGAGGCATCCTAAAAAAACTTTTCTTTTAATATAGGAATTTCTATCTCAGACTAACAGTCTCTAATTAACGTTACATCATTACATCTTAAAACCAAAAAAAAAAAGAAAAAATACAAATTGTCGTCTGATTTTCAGGAAGAACTTTCCGTCTATTTTACCCCCCCCAAAGCAAGTGAATATAAACAGACAAAACAAAACCAGTACCCGTCATTAGCAACTCCACCAGTCTCAAATTGTTGACAAACTACGAATATCTGCCACAAATTTCAAAACGCTAAATCAGTAATACCCATTAGGAAATTCTACGACCGACGCGCAAGTAAACCGTAAAATATTTAAATAGCTATTAATATATAATGATTAAGATTTCCCCTTTTGTAAGCTGTGGTTCCTTTGCAAAAATAAAATTCAAGATCTGATTCAGCTCGAACCCCTGATATTTATTTTGTTTGCTTGTTTTGTTTATAACCCATGTGAGCCATAATAGCGTTTATTTGAGCAATTTTTCTATTACTAATTGCTACAGTTGCCCAGTTGTCTTGGGCTGTAGAATACACCAACTGCAGCTCTGCAGAAGGGTAAGACTCCACTCCATCAAGTGCCCTGGATAAAACAATCTGATGGTGAGGTTCCAGTGACGCTGGAGCATTGGGGAATGCGTAGCACACCCTTCATTGCCCTCGCTCCCAGGTCCACTCTAGCCCCGAGTGGTAGCACCTGATAGAGCCCTATATATGGGTTAAATAAAACTAATCTGTGTACTTATACTAAACGAAATTACTTGAAATAGCACTGTTTTGGTATTTAAACTGCTTACTTATGCTAAACTGAATCACTTGAAATAGAACTGTTTTGAAATGTAAACTGCATTAAAAGTGTACTACGCTAAATTGAATTATTCGAAAGAGAACTGTTCTGCATTTAACTGTGTGTGGATAAAACTATACTTATACAAAACTGAATTGTGTGAATTAGAACTTTTTGACAAAACTGGATTGCTTGAAATGGAAACGGTTTGACAATTAAACTGTGTCCTCATGCTAAAGTGAATTGTCGGAAATAGAACTGTTTAATTGTTCAAAAATGGATTTGGCATTAAATAACCTACAAAGGTTGATATGCCATAAACCCAATCAATCAAAGAAACAAATAGAAATGTACAATGAACTCAATTCCCTGGCGTCAAGGCACAAAATAACGCTAGACGAGTTGATATACCGTTAAAATAGATCAATTAATTTGTAATGTGGATCTGAATTGTTTGAAACAGAACTGATTATTTGTATAAAAATGGATTTGGCATTAAATAACCTGCAACGGTTGATATGCCATAAAACTCAACCAACCAACTAGTCGCTACAGAGTCTTCACCATTGTTTGTAAACGATTGTTAAAGTACCCCTCCTAATTTATTATCTTTTCCCATGACATCAGAGAGGGATGTTAGTTGAATAGAGGTAGAGTTTAAATATTCTTGTCAATAGGCGATGACTTCTTTTGTCTTGTTACATACAGAAGCTAAACAGCAGTCAATGGAAATTGAGTCTGTCGTAAAGACAGAACAACATCGTTCAGTTCCTCCATACAATAAAGCCCCATTAACTTTCATCAACGCTTTCTGAACGACTACGTAACTATTTATTCACAGGCGGTGAAGGGTATTGATTGGTTTGGTTTATTAAGTACATTTCAACTTTTTATGGGTTATTTAATGCCAGAATATGATTCATTTGCAAATATTTGAATGTAATCATAATCCTACTTTTAACGTTCATATACAATCGTTTTTGAAAAATCATACTTTTTATCCAACTATATTAATCATGTGTTTCTCTTGTTATATGGTATCAAGTATTCTTAGCGACACAAATACGAGGGTAAGTCAAAAAGTAATGACTTTTTTCTTTAATAAAGGAATAATTACCGACAAAGGAATATATATCATACAGAAAAATGAAGCTGGTCCTCTGTGGATCCCATCCCATCTTCTCAACACTGAAAATCTGGTGAGTACGGAGGATGCGGTAAAGTTATCCACCTGAATGAAGCGATTGTCTTCTTTGTCCTGATGCTAGAGTTTTGTCAAGCATTGTAATGCTGGAGAACATAATCTATTAGCAAGATTTAGCCCCATGAAAGGGGGTTCTAGAGACAAACATTATCCCAGTGACGAGGAAGTAAAAACTGCAGTGATGAAGTGGCTCAGAGATCAGTCAAAAGATTTTTACGAGGCAGGGATATATGATCTCATTTGAAGGTGGGACATTGTGTTAGGTTCCGCTCTGGCCAAACAAACGACAACACGTAATATATATAACAATATATATTTATTTTCTCGACGGACGCTTGTGTGAAGTAGGGGCAATCAGTAGAGGTATTAGAATCGTTCGTCTATGAGGCTTGGACTCTACGATGGCTGAGAAAACGCATACGGGACAACGACGGGACAAGCTTTTGTGAACAGCGGAATTTTTCAATCTCTTCCGTTCAATTCGTCGGCCTTATATTACCTTCAAACTCCCACGCGGAGATATGGACACGCCTCCACGCCCCCGCTATTTCTTCCGATAACTGGCCATCGGAATGTGTCACTTCCGCCGTCTTTGGAATGGCATGTATGATCGTCATCGAGCGGAAATAACTGTCATGCAGTTCACAGGTCACTCTCTTCCGGTTCATCCCTTAGTAACAGCACGGTGGGATTTTTACCTTGTCACATATTGTCAGCCAAGCTCACATACGCGATCTCTTCCGATAACTGGCCATCGGAATGTATCACTTCCGCCGTCTTTGGAATGGCATGTATGATTGCCATCGAGCGGAAATAACTGTCATGCAGTTCACAGGTCACTCTCTTCCGGTGCATCACTTAGTGACGGCACGGTGGGATTTTTACCTTGTCCCATATTGTCAGCCAAGCTGTATTTTACACATTTCTATTGGGAGAAGCAGTGACTATGTTGAGAAGGAAGGATGTGATCCACAGAGGTCCAGCTTCATTTTGATGTATGTTTCTGTGGCGGTAATTATCGCTGTACTAAAGAAAAAGACGTTACCCTTTGACTCACCTTTGTAATTTATACACAGTAATATATTTTTTTTATGTTTTCATCATGGTATCCAGAAATATTCTCTGCTACAATAGAGAACTACATTTCTTTGTAAACTCAGTATGCATATTGCGCTACCCAAATTCACGCTATTATGGTCACAGATGGATCCTCTATTTCTTCATCCCAGTCGGCAGGTGCTGTAGAATATTCCGACTGCATCTTTACAGTGAGCTAAGACCCCACAAAACGATTGCCCTGGATGATGAGACTCTAGTCCAAGACTATCGGGTAATATGGAGTTACTCTTCATCAGCATTACTCCCAGGTTCACTCTGACCCTAAGAAGTTCCTGTTTATGGATTAATAAAAATGATCTGTTTGACAATTTACAACGTTGAAGAAATTGAACTGGGAGAAACAATAAATAGTAATAACTGAAATCATTTATTTGTGTGAAAACAATAACTATGTGCAAACAATAAATAGAAATACTTGATATCATTTAACTATTTTCTAACACATGAGCTTCAGCTCGTTTAAACCTACAAATTCTTCGCTTACGAATCACACACACACACACACACACACACACACACATATATATATATATATATATATATATATAAAATAAGATGGTCCATGAAGAGATTTGTATTTTCTTAATTTATTAATTCATTAATTTATTTATTTCAAATTTAAAAAATTTAAAAATAATAAATAAATAAATTTAAAAAATACAAATCTCTTCGTGGACCATCTTATTTTAAATATATCCTTATTCTTTCTCGGGACCTACAACAACCATCTTTATATATATATATATATATAAACAGAATTTAGAATTAAATGATCCACAATGATTGAGATGCCATAAAAAAACTACCGAATAAAGATCTCTATCTGATCGAATCTGTAGTTTTCCTCTCTTGCCAGTGTTTTTTTTTCTGTGACTTGTGACTTTTCAGTGAATTTATCCAAGACTTGTTCATTTTTTTTTTCAATAATATTTTCCAGAGACTTTTTCTCTCTGTTTCGTGAGTGAGTAGGCCAAATATTATATCACAGGGGATGCCCGATTTATTTATTAAGTTTTGTTCAGTTTTGTAGAAGTATGGAGGAGGCGACAAAATGTCAGTTTTTAAACGAAGCACAGATGGTTTTAAAAAATCTTCCTTCTACTTGACTGGTTGCCTTACTATTTTACTTAAAGCTAGGAGGGCTAATATTAATTCACAGCTTTCATTTGGGCATTTTTTGTTAATGAAACTGGCACATATAACTACGAATTAGAAGGGTACATGCATTTATCTGATGTAGATTGGTTTGATTGTGTTTGATGGCATATCAAGCCGTGTGGGGTATTTAATGCCGAACAGTACGCGTTCATATATATATATATATATATATATATATATAGTTTGTTATAATATTACTTTTCTCAGAGTCAGAGATCTTTTGTTGGCACACTGTTTAATCTTTTCGAGTCTTTCAAATACACCAACAAAAATCCTCAAACTGAACTATCTATTTGATCCACGGCGTAGACTCTTCCAATACTTTGTTGAACCCAATGTCCCTTATATTACTTATAGCATATTACAGAAGGATATACTCACTAGCCATAGTTGACAACCATCGTAAGAAGACGGCTGTGAATTTTTAAACATGTCAAGTATGACGCTAGCAATTCTACTCCGTGAAATATTTACCTGCCAAGAAAACTGCAGCTAACTAGTTCGGGCGTAGCGAAGGTCGTTTTTATAACACTAGTTAATCGGGAAAAGTTGAATTTGTATAGAGAGGAATGTTTTAGCGGGTGAGGGTGAGAACAAAGAAAAAAATTACGAAACCAGACACCCTGGTCCGACGAGAGCTGCGTACTGGACAGGGAGACGGGAGCTGTGCAAATGAATAATTAAGAACAATCAATTCGTTAAAAAGAGTACTAATATACTCATAGATCACAGAAAGAGAGAGTGCCGAATATCTAACTGGTTGTTTATAACAACCAGTCAAAATCGCGGATGAATGGTCTATAATCGTCCAAATAAGTAAATAGCCAATTTTTTTTCATTCCACTTTTGTGTAAACTGGAAGGCGTATAAGAGACTGGTCATCTCTGGTAAGGTCTGCTTTGTGAGGGGAGTATGATGTTGAAAAACCTGAAACTCCATTATGAAACAAGCAAAGCACATCACTGACGACACCCTCCAGTGCCAAATGTATTAAGGTGTCCATTCAAAGTCAGAATTGTATAGTATCTTTTTACCATTTGAAATGATAAGTTAAGATTTTAAATGAGTCGGTGTAAATAAATAATCTATTTAAAAAATACAACTGGAAAGGAATCGAGTACATAACATTGATAAATCTCTTTACGAGAATTCGTTTTATGATGAAAATCCCATACGATGACATCTTATCAACAGTTGATGACTTTTTTCGGCCAATCAAAGTTCAACATTTTAAAACTGATGAAAAAAAATGTGTTGACCAGGACTATGCTGAAAAATTGAACCCATTTAGATGAATTCCCTAACAGTCAGCCAATGAACGGTTTTTCCGATCTTCATATCTTGCACCCCTAGCTGAAAATAATTAATCAAAATTATTTATCTAAATTTCTTGATAATTGCTATAACTTGACTATTGACGTCATCTGTATTGTTATACTCAAAACATTTTGGCCGATATGTTCTTCGGCCTTTGTTCAAATAAAGAATTCAGTTCGAGATTCTACGTCGACTTCCGATTTCGACATGAGCTGCCTGAAGAAGGCTGAAGGAAATTTCGGCCGAAACGTTGTGAGTATAACAACAAAGGTTGGTTGGTGGTGTTTTATGGCATATCAGCCACTATAGGTTATTTAATGCCAAATCTAGTTTACATTTATATATTGAATATTAGCAATAAAGATTTAGTTCAAATTTTCTAAGTAATGACAATTACACAAAGCATGCCAAAATAGCAAGACTCAATCCGCTTTCTAAGTGGTTGCAGAATCTTATCAATCTATGCTGTCAACGGAGGCAGAAGAGGGAGTGTAACACTATGTAGGTGGTCCGCCAAGCAGACGATCCCTTTGTCTGTTTTGGCGCGAAACCAGACAAAGGGTTTGGACTCGAGATCTCGACGTGACCGGAAGTGGGTAAGGGAACGCGAGAGTCAGGGAGTTAGACAAAGGAACGCAGAAAAGTCAGTTGCCGACGGGCGACGGAGAGTGGCAGATGAAGTCGACACCGGACAGCAGAGAGACCAGTCGGATGAGATAGGGTCCAGCAGCAGTGAGGGAAGACCGGTCAAGATGGGTCAGCATTCCTTGTAGCTTTGTAGAAATTTCGCTAGAAATACACGCTAGCGTTAGTCTACATATGCACAAAGGAATGCACAGTGTTGCATAACTCCTCCTCTTGCACTTTGAGTTAACCCAAGCCATTCGTTTGTTCTTTGTTCTTTCCTCCCACTCCCTTGATTGTATTTCGTGAAGCCATGAAGAAATGTGCTATGCCCCTATCGGAACCACAAGTTAATCACCGGCCAAGAAGTGAAATGGTTTAAAGAAGTTGACGTATGTGACAGGAGTTCGGTGTTTTCAGAACTCCTGTAAAAGGAGCTTTAAATTCTGTATATTTTGAGACTGGGGACACAAGTGCGCACAGAGAATGATACAGGATCTGTTTCCGACTAAAAGAATGTATCCTGTACATTGTGTCCATAATGATTGATTGATTTTAAATGCATGTCAACTCGTCTTGGGTTATTTTATGCCAAATGGTTAAGAAACCGATTTAATTGAACATCTAAATATATATTTTTGTATACTATTTTATAAGATATCTTCTGAAAACAGTCTTATCGAATATGAATCATTTTTACAGTATCCATTTGACCCATAGATAGGACCCTAAACAGTCTGTCTTGACACATTAACACATGATGTACATAACCCTTTTAATTTCTGTGCCAGACTTAAAACGGTCTTTTAATGACATACGCTGCATTATTCGATCTTCTCTTGCCGAAGTTTTGCGGGGTGTGCCGGTTTTAAAAGCACTAACTATTTTGCCAGTATCATTGTAGGATTTAACAACCCTGCCTACAACACTCTTGGAACGTTTCACTTTCTCTGAAATCTACTTCCCCGGTTCAAAGTGGGCTTGGGAGTAATGGAAATAAAGGGGTACTTTATACTTCCCAGATCTCCGAGATTAGAGCGTAACTTTAGGATAGAGTTATGTATCACACCAAAGGGTTTCTGACTCCTCTACAGGGGATACAGTGAGGATATTCTAAAACCCAACTGACACTGCCATACAGCCGCTTTCCGCTTGCACATATTTTCGTGGCCTCAGTACTGAGCGAAGAGTATAGAATAAAAGAAGGTCCTACATTTGAGTCGACTTGATTTAGATTAGTTTTATGGTATATCAACCATCGTTGGTTATATAATGCCAAATCCTGTTTATAAATGTATATCAAATACATATATGATTTGGTTGGTTGGTTGGTTGGTTTGATTTATGGCATATCAACCTTTGTAGGTTATTATTGGAGGTGCCCGTGGTGTAATGGTTATCGTCGTAGGAAATGGACACGGCGACACGAGTTCAAAACCTGGACGAGACTGATTGCATTTCACATAGCACTAATACCCTTGGGAAAGGTATGAATCCAATTATTCTCCCTCCAGCTATGGGTAAATAGTAGGACAGACTAGGTTCTTCAGCTTTGGTAAGGCAACTAGTCTAGGAGAAGGAAAACTCTGAATTCAAACCTGTTAAACTCCGCTTAAAAATTGACCTTGTGTCATATCCTGCCCGAGCGGAGGGGTTGGTAAATATGATTAAACGCCAAATCCATTTATGTAAATAACCAGTTCTATTCAAAACAATTCAGTTTAGCAAGAGTACACAGTTTAATTGTCAAAAACATTTCTATTTCAAACTATTCAGTTTACTAAAACAGTTATATATTACAATTCAGTTTAGCGTAAATACAGTTTCAATATCCAAAAACAGTTCTACTTCAAATAATTCAGTATAGCATGAGCATGCAGTTTAAATTTAAGTACGATTTAATTGTCGAAAAAACTTATAACAAGCTTTTCCGTTTAATCAAACAATTCAGTTTAGCAGAAATATGATGTTAGTTCTATTTAACCCATAGATAGAGCCCTCACCATCAGATCGTTTAATGTCATATATCAGGACATTCATTGGAGGAGCGTCTTACCCCTCTGCAGAGGTGCAGTCGGTGTATTCTACAGCCCCAGGCGACTGGGCAACTATATAATTTGTAAACTGATCTTGTAAATAATATAAATATAAACGTTCCTTTTTGGCCCACAGTTGAATCATTTCAAATAATGCTTATAAAAGTCACAACTTAGAATATTACTTTATAAAAGTCACAACACTAGTCCTTTGTTTGTACACATAGTTGGTTGGTTGGTTGGCTGCTTGGTTTTAATAGGAATAACAACCTCTATAGGTTATTTAGTGCCAGAGCCTTTTTACACATATTATTTGTAGACGCATATTTTAGGTCAGTGATATTTTGGTCCTTATGGCAAATTAACATCTTAAAGGTAACTGAGTATCAAATTCTGATTGGCCTAGCGGTTAGAGTGTTCGCCAATGGCCCGGGAGACCTGGGTTCAATCCCAAGTCGAATCATACCAAAGACTCAAAAAATGGTACTTGATGCCTCCTTGCTTAACACTTAGCATTATAAGGTACGGATCAAGGGTAAAGTAGAGCAATCCAGGGAAGGAGTAGCGCCCTCCCCTGCACCTTGGTGTAGTAGTTATCGAAAAGGGAGCCTTCGGGTTACCCTCGACTATGGTCGCCAACTTTACTTACTTATATATAAATGTCAAAGCTTTTTGTTTGTATAAATTTGATGGTCAAATGTCAATATTTTTAATCCTATTTACCAACCTCTCCGCTCGAGCAGGATATGACACAAGGTCAATTTTTAAGCGGAGTTTAACAGGTTTTAATTCAGAGTTTTCCGTATCCTAGACTCGTTGCCTAACCAAGGCTGAAGAACCTAGTCTGTCCTACTATTTACCCATAGCTGGAGGGGGAATAATTGGATTGATACCTTTCCCAAGGGTATTAGTGCTATGTGAAATACAATCAGTCTCGTCGAGGATTTGAACTCGTGTCACTGTGTTCATTTCCTACGACGATAACAATTAGACCACGGGCACCTGCAAGTCAATATTTTTAATAGGAGGCCGATTGTTTTTAAGAAGTTGAATATGTTTTTAAGAGATATTTTTTAAAATAGTTCCTTTGTGCTGTTCGCTTTAGAAAACTTTTTCCTGGTGTGGTTGAGTTTTGTGCATTCTTTCAAAAGGTGCTTGATTGAATATTGGTTTCCACATGGACATTTTGGGGGAGATTCATAGTTTGTACTATTTGACCCCTAGATTGGACCCTATCAGGTGCTAGCAATTCGAGTTACAGTGGACCTGTGAGCAATAGCAATGAAAAGGGTAGTCCACATTCCCCAAATCGGGAAGGCTAGAGTCACACCATCAGATGTTTTAATTGTTATATAAGTAAGGCACTGATTAATTATATTAATCGTTTTTCATTAATTATATTTTTAATCTAATTTGGTAAGGCCTTGAACTGCTCTGTGTCTCTGGTTCAGGTGGTGTAGTCAGAAGGGGCGCTTGCACAGCCGGGTGGAAAGGATATTACAATGTTCTTCTGTCATAATAAACTCCCAAACAGGAAATAAGGCTGGAATGAATTGAGTGGTTGGTTGACGTCATACCCAGAAGGGATTGCCTGTGAATTTGAGGATTTTGAAAAGAAGGAGTTGAATTTCGACTGTCGATGCAAGCGGTTGACTTTTTCAGATCTGATGAGGTCAGATCAGTTTGGGTCTCGACCGGCAGAGAGTAGTTGAGACCTTAGACATCACATGATGCGCCGTCCGTTTGGGATTGTCAGCATAGCATGGTTAACATAGGCTTTTATGAATTGTCTCTCTCCTCGTGTCGCCAAGTACGGAATGCGAAAAGAAATAAAACCGTTCGTATTCCTGGTATTATTATTATTGTTATTATTAATATCATTATGACTATATAATATAATGTCATATCAGGACATTCGTAGTTAGGGGGATTTTTACCCTTCTGCAGAGATGCAGTCGGTGTATTCTACAGACCCAGTTGATAGAGCTGGTTTTGATTTGTTTGTTTGTTTGTGTTTTATGGTCTATTAACCTTTGTAGGTTATTTAATTCCAAATCCATTTTTATACAAATAAACAGTTCTGTTTTAAACAATTCAGTTTAGCATAAGTACACAGTTTAAGGGGCAAAAACAGTTCTATTTCAAGTTATTCAATTTATTCAGTTTTATTCCAAACAATTTAGTTTAGCATAAGAGTAGTTCTTTAAACACAAGTTAATTGACAAAAGTGTTCTGTTTCAAACAATTCAGTTTAGTGTACAAAAACAGATCTATTTCAAGCAATTAATTTTAGCATAAGTACACTGTTTCGATCAACCAATAGGGCCCTATCAGATGCAACCACTTCAGGCCAGAGTGAACCTGGAAGCAATGGCAATGAAGAGGTACTCCGCATGTCACAAAGCTCCAGTATTACCTGAACCTCACCATCATATTGTTTGGTGTCATATCCAGGACACTCCTTGCGAGGGTCTTACCTTTCAGCAAAGATGCAATCGGTGTATTCTACAGCCCCAGGCGATAGGGCTAGTTTTGAGTCGAGTTATGTCCTTGTATTTTCCTTCATCCACAAAACTTACTGTCTTTTTTTTTTCAAACATCTTTATCGGAGTTACCATATTTACTAACCCCTCCACTCGGGCAGGATATGACACAAGATCAATTTTTAAACGGTTTTTAGCACGTTTGAATTGAGAGTTTTCCTTTTCCTAGACTAGTTTCCTCACCAAAGCTGAAGAACCAAGTCTGGCCTACTATTTACCCATAGCTGTAGGGAGAATAATTGTATTCATACCTTTAGAAAGATACATAACTGTGAGCTGTTTGTCACTGTTTGAATTCAAATTTAAATGCAAGTTGTGCGAAAAAAGTTTAAAGATTTGCTAAGAGTAAGGAAAAAGTAATACCAGGTATAAGGATGTAAGACTAGACCCCACAAATTCAGATTGAAATAAAAGGGGGACAAATTGAACTGTATTAAGTTGAAACAGATATAAGGATGTAAGACTAAACAAAGTGTATGTACATATATATATATATATATATATATATATATATATATATATATATATAAGGATGTCAGACTAAAGTAAGTGTATATATATATATATATATATATATATATATATATATATATACCAACCCCTCCGCTCGGGCAAGATATGACTCAAGGTCAAGTTTAAAGTGGAGTTTAACAGGTTTTAATTCAGAGTTTTCCTTCTCCTAGACTAGTTGCCTAACCAAGCCTGAAGAACCAAGTCTGCCCTACTATTTACCCATAGCTGGAGGGGGAATAATTGGATTCATACCTTTCCCGAGGGTATTAGTGCTATGTGAAATGCAATCTGTCTCGTCCAGGATTTGAACTCGTGTCGCCGTGTCCATTTCCTACGACGATGACCATTACACCACGAAATCATATTTATAGAACTCTGTTGACCGATTTCTCGAAAGTGAAAGTTTACATTTCTCGTCAATTACTAAAGAAAATTTTCTTGTTTTCTCCTATGTAACACTGACACCTGCTAGCGGACATGTCTGCCAAGAGGCTTTCAGACAAGTCGTGAAAACCACACTAAAAAACACTTAAAATCATGAAACACTGCTTCCTTCTCTGTTGGTAAAACAAAGAACGTCTGATATTCGCTGTCAAAAAATCACGATAGCTGAAACTTTTGGTAAAACTTCTTTAATGTTGATGTATATATATATTTTTTCTTTTTTAAGTAGAGGAATTATATATTGTGAATTGAATTACCATGACCAAAAAAATCCGGTGAACACTTACACACGACATACGGAAACACTGGACAACTCTTTTGACCTTATTAGGTCTCATCAGTAGTATATACCGTGATATACACTGGAGATCGAACCAGCGACCACAAATTGCAGAGCCGAAATTCTTCTTTAATATTTTCGAAAATTTTCTCAAACTTGAATAATAAAATAAAGTTACCTTACTGACCGCAAAACTAACAACTTTTACATCAAAGTACGGAAGCCTAAAAAAAATCACTTTTTTTTTTCTCATTCTCACGAGTCATAGGAGCAAAACCATGGGAATACAGGGTGGAATGATAAAATTGTCGTCCAAAAGAAAACAACCCTACAGCTTTATTTTAAAACTTTATTGAAAAAATCAATTCAGGTAACTTAATTATATAGTAGAGCTGACATGTATACAATGTAACCGCCTTCAGTTTCAATCACCACCTCGATACGGATCTGGAACTGGGAGCATGCCTTTTGCACAAGCGCCGGCGGGAGCTCGGTGAATACTCAGCGGATGAAGGCTTTGGTGTTGTGGGAGGTCATATTGGTGATGTTCTCGACGTATGACCAAACGAAGTAGTCCAGCGGGTTCAGGTCGGGTAAGGAGGGGGGCCAGTGAGAGAAGGGTACAAAGTCGTAGCACTCTTTCTGAAGCCAAGCCTGGGTCTCTTTGAACTTGTGGGTCGGCGCCAAGTCCTGCTGCCACACTCAGGGTCTGCCACCGGCCACCTGATAGCACTAGGGCATCACCACACTCTTCAGCACATCCAGATACACTTTGATGTTAACTTTCAAGCCGACTTCGAAGATGTGAGGTGGCATGATGTGGCCTCACTTGAAACCACACCAAAGACCACAACCGTAGCCGAAAACTTCGTTTTCATCACCCTGGGCACGTCCCTGTTATTTGTGGCAATCCAGATTTGCATTTTGAGGATGCTGGCAATGGTCCTGTTTACATGACTTGGATCTGTAGAGAGCATGAGTTGTACAGTGGCGTATCTCCGATCTCGCTTGTAGAACATTATGTCACTTTCAGACATGATAGAAGGCTCCCATCTCTCTTGTGATTTGTACAACACTGGCCAACTAGTAAATGGTCTGCAGCAAAAAAGAGAAAACCGGTTTTCATTCAACGGAAATGGAATCATGTCGTCTTTTCTGGGGCGACAATTTTTATCGTTCCATCTTGTAGTAGGCTCCTATCGCTCTTGGGATTTGTACACAACTGGCCAACTAGTAGATGATCCGCAACAAAAAACGAAAACTGGTTTTCATTTAACGGAATGGAATCATTTCGTCTTTTCTGGGGTGACAATTTTATCGTTCCACCCTGTAGAAGGCTTCTATCTCTCTTGGGATTTGTACACAACTGACCAACTAGTAGATGGTCTACAACAACAACAAAAAAAAAAGAAAACCGGTTTTTATTTAACGGAAATGGAATCATGTCGTCTTTTCGGGGGCGACAATTTTATCGTTCAACCCTGTAGAATGCTCCTATCGCTCTTGGGATTTGTAAACAACTGGCCAACTAGTAGATGGTCTGCAGCAAAAAAAGAAAACCGGTTTATATTTAACGGAAATGGAATCATTTCGTCTTTTCTGGGGCGACAATTTTATCGTTCCACCCTGTAGAAGGCTCCTATCACTCTTGGGATTTGTACACAACTGGCCAACTAGTAGATGGTCTGCAGCAAAAAAAAAAGAAAACCGGTTTTCATTTAACGGAAATGGAATCATGTCGTCTTTTCTGGGGCGACAATTTTTATCGTTCCACCCTGTATTTAACAAAAAAAAACAGGAGTTCCCGAGTTTTAATTGATAAAGTGCTAGACTGTGTCTACGAGATAAGTGAGTTCAAATTGTATTTACGGCATTACGTTTTTTTTTTGGACGAATAACCTTAGCAATTTTATGAGCATATTTCACCCCCCCAGCCGTTCTTCTACAGAGACGGCTTGGCTATTAAATAATCCATGGAGGTTCATATGACTTTAAATAAAAGAAACTTAACTAAAAACTTCAATGTTGAACCTGTTTAGAATTCTTCACTCGTTCTGAAAGAGTTGCATCAATATCATCATGGACAGCTATTAACTAGGATATGCTAATTAGAATCTTTCACAAATTTTAACTGAAATCATCAATGACATCGTGGAAATAAAAATTGCAATCACTCCTTCCGATATTTTAGTAGCAGTATCATCATGGACAGCAGTTAGCCATGAAATGATTCCATATGACTTCCCTTAGTTTGATTTGATTATTAATTTTAATGGCATGTCAACTCCTCAAGCGTTATTAAATGCCTAGAGGTTAGTGTATAGCTTACATTAAATATATTTACACGTTTTGTGCAGTGGTTTCATTGATTTTTTTTTTTGTTTTTATTTTTCATACATTTATCAAGTGGCCCAGTTGTATGGGGCTGTAGAATATTTCAGAGGGTAAGACTTCCCCGAATGAGTGACCTGGATATGATACTAAAAAATCTGATGTTGAGGCTTCAGTGATTCTGGAACTTTGGGAAATGCAGAGCACCATCGATCCCAGGCCCACTCTGGCCTGGAGAGGTAGCACCTGATTGGGCCCTATCTATGGGTTAAATAGAGCTAAACTGTGTACCTATGCTAAACCAAATTGCTTAAAATAGATCTGTTTTGAAATTTAAACAGTACTACACTAAACTTAATTGTTCGAAATAGAACTGTTTTGACATTCAACTGTGTGTAAACGAAAACTAATCTTATACTAAACTAAATTGTTTGAATTACATCTGTTTGACTAAACGGATTAGCTTTAAATAGAATTGTTTTTGACAGTTGAACTGTGTAATTATGCTAAACTAAATAATTTGAAATAAATCTAATGATTTGTGTAAAAATGGATTTGGCATTAAATAACCTATAAAGGTTGATATGCCATAAAAATCAGGAGGTGCCCTGGGTGTAAAGGAAGTATCGTAGGAAATGGACACGACGACAGCCCCAATTTCCTGTCAGGGGTTTATTATGACCATATTTACCCAACCCCTCCGCTCGGGCAGGATATGACAAAAGGTCAATTTTTAAGCGGAGTTTAACAGGTTTTAATTCAGAGTTTTCCTTCTCCTAGACTAGTTGCCTCACCAAGGCTGAAGAACCTAGTCTGCCCTACTATTTACCCATAGTTGGAGGGAGAATAATTGGATTGATACCTTTCTCAAGGGTATTAGTGCTATGTGAAATGCAATCAGTCAGGTCCAGGATTTGAACTCGTGTCGCCGTGTCCACCTCCTGCAACGATAACCATAACACCACGTGCAACTCCTAAATCCTATTTACCAACCCCTCCGCTCGAACAGGATATGACACAAGGTCAATTTTTAAGCGGAGTTTAACAGGTTTTAATTCAGAGTTTTCCTTCTCCTAGACTAGTTGCCTAACCAAGGCTGAAGAGCCCAGTCTGTCCTACTATTTACCCATAGCTGGAGGGAGAATAATTGCATTGATACCTTTCCCAAGGGTATTAGTGCTATGTGAAATGCAATCAGTCTCGTCCAGGATTTGAACTCGTGTCGCCGTGTTCATTTCCTACGACGATAACAATTACACCACGGGCACCTCCTGGGGTTTATTATGACAATGGTGATTGGCATATCCTTTTTGCGCGAGCGTAAATTGGACCCAATGCTATGCACCTGAACTGTTAACCCGAATAGTTCAAAGCTCAACCAAACTGAATGATAAAATATAATTAATGAAAAATGATTAATATAAAAAAATCATTCCTTAATTATATAACAATGTCAAACTTTGTGGTTATTTAATGGCAAACACATTCAAATAGAAGAAAGTCAGTGGTAATAAATGGAGGATAAAGGAGTTCCTACCTTTTCTAAGGATATTAGTCTGAAAGTGATCGTTTTGTATAGCCATGATACAACTATACGAAAACATGTACATGCGGAAAGGGTTGCGAAAGGGTTGCGAAAGGGTTGCGAAAGGGTTGATGTTGGTTATGTGTGAGAGGTGAGTTGGAAACGGAACAGACTGCCACATATTGACCCAAAGTTCTTTTGACCATAGCAGCACTTCTTCCTCATTCTGCTGGGCAGCTCAACCGGGGTCCTGAGGGCCCAAGCCCCCTGTCTGGCGCTGGCTCTCACTACGGCATCTTGTCCCCAACTGCAACTGGAACTCGAACTGTGACTGCAACTCGAACTGAACTCTGCCTGCCTCGAACTCCAACTGACTCAAGCCGTCTGTGACACCTGGTTATATAATTATTTGACGTACACCTGCTTCCTGTACGCGTACCTATCTGCACCGAATTCAACCATGTCCCCAGGCTAACGTGATACTCCAGTATCTTCCAACTCAGAGTCCAACACTACACCACCTAGACCCCTATCCAAATATATCAAATACTAAAATTCTAGACACATTTATATGGTTCAAAGTTACCGGTAACTAATAATATTAATCCTTAGTAAACAATTATCACTATTCTAAATACAAATAACTAAGTTCTGGGTTCCATCCCAGGTCGCATCGTACCAAAGACTTTAAAAATGGTACTTGATACCTCCTTGCTTAAGATTTAGCATTATAAGTGGAAAGCGGAGCAATCCAGGGAAAGGAGAAGCGCCCCCTTACACCTCAGTGTAGTAGCTATTGAAAAGAGAGCCTTCAGGTCACCCTCAACAACCGTCGCCAATTTTGCTTTTACTTTATACCTAGCCCCGTTGGGTGAGGCTATAGAATACACCAACTGCATCTGGGCAGAGGGGTAAGAACACCCCCCACAATGAATATCCTTGTTGGATTGTTTGGGAGAGAGTTGTCATATGTTCAGATATTTGTCACTAGCCACACCAAACTAGCGAGTGCAGCACAAGGCCGATCTTTTGGTGAATCCAGGTGCAGAACCGTAACCAAGACACGCCTAGAGAGAACAAAAATACTTCGGGCCTCGTAGGCATTCCCCTAGAAAGGGGCGACTCAGGCGCCAGGTGATAAACCTAGCCTCTCCAAGGAAGGTTAGAACTTAGAGGGACGGACCCTGAGGCTAGAGGATGTGGGTCAGTCTTGCCCTCGAGACGTGACTGTTGAGCTTACTTAGTGATCGCGTCAAGCAGTCTCGACCGACCATGACCCGAAATTCACTACCGATCCCAAACCAACCGTTTACTCAAAGTGGCTGGTCAGAAAAAGAAGGTCGTAATATATACAAGCCGTCTACAGATTGCTTATAGACTAATCCGTGAGTAGCAGTAAAAAGTCGGCCAATTAGAGATGACTAGAGCATATATGAGGAAGGGAAATTACGGCCCAATATCAAAAGTATTGCTGGTTTTGTACTAACAAGACCTAACTTTAGTATATTGAATCCCACAACTGGATTACTGACAAGATTGCAACCCGAATTTCAACAATCCTGGATATGACGTTAAACTATCTGATGGCGAGACTCCAGCTTTGGAGATTACGGGAAGGTAGAGTACACCTTCATCGCTATGGCTCCCATCTGCACCCAGACCTGAGTCAAATAGAATAAACTACGCGCAAACAAAACAGTTGTAAAATTGTGACTCTTATATAGCAGTAATTGAAACCACTTAACTGTCAGCAAAAAAAGAGCTTAGACTCATTTTAAAATGTTTTCTATAGAATGTGTTTAGAGATCAGAAACTTATTTAATATAAGTGAATAAAAATGGATTTAACATTAAATAACGTACTATTACTGATCACCCCACAAGACACCAACTATACGGCCACCTGCCTCCCATCACAAAAAATATCCAAGTTAAACGAACCAGACATGCAGGACACTGCTGGAGAAGCAGGGACGAGCTCATAAGCGATGTACTCCTATGGACCCCCACATATGGCCGGGCAAAAGCAGGACGACCAGCAAGAACATACATTCAGCAGCTATGTGAGGATACGGGATGTAGCCCTGAAGACCTGCCAGAGGCGATGAACGATAGGGAAAAGTGGCGAGAGAGGGTCAGTGATATCCGTGCTAGTGGCACGACATGATGATGATGATGAGTGATATGCTATAAATCAAATCAAACCAGACCAAACAAAGTTATATGGTTTTATGTAGTCCTTCCTAGCACAAAAAATGTTTCGGAAAATATATTTCACCGATAGACAGGAAGATGATAGATTCTACTGCTCTCGGTCAGAGTTGAACTGGGAGTAATGGCAATGGATTGATGACTCTGCACTTCCAAGTGCTCTCGAACTGGAACCTGACTAGATTCAACTGAAAGTCATTCGCAGGAGATCCGTTTTTTGGTTGGGTTTTACGCTTCGGCAGGGGTTACTGTCAGCATATTCTAAGCCCTCCAGACAGTGCGTTAAATAACAATGTAGAAAATTACAATAGAATTAATATCTACCTCAGAAGACACTAACTTTCAAACTACTCTTATTTGATGACATATTCCCTATATTTAATGGTGAGTCTTAATCAATAGATTAGTTTTAGCATATTCAGGATACCCTTTTTGGGGGCGAGGTCGTTCTCCTCCGCAGGATATACAGTTAGTGCATTCTACCGCAACAATAGAGCTGAAAAATGTTCTTAGTCTGGTTGAGAGGCCTTTAGTTTTGTTTAAAATATGAAATAAAAATGCTGGTATATTTGGCGGGAATTTCAATGACTCTATATAAAAGATGAGTTAACGAAAGTGAAAAATGTAAACATGCACTTTGTAGATTTTTTTTTAACAGAAAACGCGTATCTTCTTGGCGGGAATTTCAATTTACACAAAAAAACGTATTTTCAACTATAGTCACGTAAGATGTTTCTGTTAATTTGCAAGTTTCAGTTGCCGCTGCTTGCACAAAAGATAGTCATTCGGGTGATAGCACTACACAATTGAACATGTCTTATTCTTTAAAAGAAAACAAAAAGAAAAAAAAAACAATATTTATCTCTCCAAAATATTTATCTGATAAGATCTCAGAAAAACTCCTTACTCACCAAACTAAGCCGCAGAGAGCATTTTTCTTATAAAAGAGTCTTCATATCGAGACTGCTCTCTCAACGAGTTTGGATATCTAGATTGCTATTTAAATGAGTCTTGATGTCTAGACAGCTATTTAAACGAGTCTTCATATCGAGACTGCTCTCTCAACGAGTTTGGATATCTAGATTGCTATTTAAATGAGTCTTGATGTCTAGACAGCTATTTAAACGAGTCTTCATATCGAGACTGCTCTCTCAACGAGTTTGGATATCTAGATTGCTATTTAAATGAGTCTTGATGTCGAGACTGCTATCTAAACGAGTTAGTGTCATTTTGGAAAAAAATCTCTCTCAAGTCAAATTACTTTTTTTTATATATATATTTGATAAAGTATCGCCATTTTCAAATCTAAACTTATCTTACCAATGTCTGTGTGACTTTTTCTTGTTTCCCAAAGTTTAAGACCATGGAAGACAGTAAAAAAAATGATGGCACCGATTCTCATAGAATCAAAAGAAAAGTTCTACAGATGCTTAAACCAATGAAAAACTCTCTGGAGTAAGTGTTTGTCTTCTTTGGTTAATAGCATATCAACTTTCGGGGGTTATTTAATGCTAGAGGGCGTGTCCTTCAGGTGTAATGGTTAAAGCAATAGACAGCGGAATCTTATTACACGAGTTCGAACTCCAGTCGCGCTATTATGTTCACTTTCGGTTAAATACCCTTGGGAAATGTATGAACCCCCTTATCCTCCAATCTTTGGCATTAAATAACCAACAAAGGTTGATATACCATTAAACAAAAAAATCAAACCTAACGATCAATACCAAAGTTATCTTTTTTTTTAAAATAGTAGTGTTACAATTTGGTTTGGTTTCTTAGTTTAATGGCATATCAACCATTGTAGGTTATTTAATGCTTAAGCTATTCTCCTTGAAGAACAGTAGTGGACTATTTAACCCATATCTGGGAGGATAAGGGGGTTCATACGGTACAATTAGGTTTCGTTTAGTTTTATGGCATATCAAACATCATTGGTTATTTAATGCCACATCCTGTTTTACACATTTGTTAAATATAAATGATTTATAAACACATTTTGTCGATACATACAGTTGAACGATCTAACAGTTCTATTTCTAACAATTCAGTTTAGCATAAATCAACAGAGTTAAATGGTTTCACGTATCACTATGTATCACTAACAATTCCATTAAACATAAGCCATTTGTTTACACACAGTTAAATGATCAAACAGATCTATTTCAAACAATTCAATTTAGCATTAAACAGTTCTATTTGACCCATAGATTGAACCCTATCAGGTGCTATCACTCGAGGCTAGAGTGGACCTGGGGTAAAATACAGCTTGGCTAACAATATGGGACAAGGTTAAAATCCCACCGTGCCGTCACTAAGTGATGCACCGGAAGAGAGTGACCTGTGAACTGCATGACAGTTATTTCCGCTCGATGACGATCAAACATGCCATTCCAAAGACGGCGGGATTGCATATTCTGTTGCCCAGTTATGGGAGGAGATTGCGGGGGCGTGGAGGCGTGTCCATATCTCCGCGTGGGAGTTTAATGGTAATATAAGGCCGACGAATGGAACAGAAGACAATGAAAAATTCTGCTGTTCATACAAGCTCGTCCCGTCTTTACCCCGTGTGCGTTTTCTCGGCCATCGTCTACTTACACCGAAGAGTTCAGGCCTCATAGACGAACGATTCTAATACCTCTCCAGATTGCTCCTACTTCACGCAATCGTCCGTCGAGAAAATAAATATATATTGTTATATATATTAAGTGTTGTCGTTTGTTTGACCAGAGCAAAACGTAACACTGGAAGCGATGGCAATGAAGGGGTACTCCGCATTCCCAAAAGTCCCAATATTACTGGCGCATCGCCATAAGATTTTTGAATATCAAATCCAGGACATTGGTGGGGGTGATCTTACTCTTCTGAAGAGATCACTGTATTCTACAGCCCCAGCCGATTGGGCTTAATTTGGTCTGGTTTCTTTGTTTAATCGTATATCAAGCTACGTGGGTTATTTACTGCAAATGCCATCCTTGTACAGCAGCATTTGTTTGATTGATCCAAGAGCTTCCGCAGCTCTTAAGGTAAGGGTTTCATGCCTTTTCCAGGGGTATTTGTCCAAAAGTGAATGTAATAGCGCAACTGGAGTTCGAACTCGCTTACTATGATGTTGCAGTCTCGCACGTTAACAATAACACTACGGAGACCCCCCCCAAAATAAAAAAATTCTAATATAGCTCGGGCACTAAGGAGATTCAGTAATTATGTTGAATTCCAAGATAACAATGTTGAAGAAAATTTTCGTACATTTTCGTGATGGTAAATAAAGCTTCATCCTCGATACATTTTTGATACTGCGGGTATTTTTATGAGAATTATTGTTTCATATGTTGTTTAGTTCTATCTTGGTAAATAAAGCTTCATCCTCGATACATTTTTGATACTGCGGGTATTTTTATGAGAATTATTGTTTCATATGTTGTTTAGTTCTATCTTGGTAAATAAAGCTTCATCCTCGATACATTTTTGATACTGCGGGTATTTTTATGAGAATCATTGTTTCATATGTTGTTTAGTTCTATCTTGGTAAATAAAGCTTCAGCCTCGACACTTTTTTATACTGCGGGTATTTTTATGAGAATTATTGTTTCATATGTTGTTTAGTTCTATCTTGGTAAATAAAGCTTCATCCTCGATACATTTTTGATACTGCGGGTATTTTTATGAGAATTATTGTTTCATATGTTGTTTAGTTCTATCTTGGTAAATAAAGCTTCATCCTCGATACATTTTTGATACTGCGGGTATTTTTATGAGAATCATTGTTTCATATGTTGTTTAGTTCTATCTTGGTAAATAAAGCTTCATCCTCGATACATTTTTGATACTGCGGGTATTTTTATGAGAATTATTGTTTCATATGCTGCTGAGTTCTATTTTGTAAAATAAAGCTTCCGTCTCGATCCTTTTTTTGATACTGCGCGTATTTTCAAGAGAATTATTGTTTCATGAGTTGTCTAGTTCTATCTTGTTAAATAAAGTTTCATCGTAAATACTTTTTCAACACTTGTCATATTTTAAAATCTCTTTGCATAAATTAACATCGACGGGTCAACTGCCTAGCAAAATCCCTCAATTGTATCTTAAAGAAAATTAACGTTTCATTCATTGTTCTTTTCTGTCTTGGTTAATAAAGATTCCATGACGATATTTTAAAACGCAGTAACAATGATATCTGTTTTGTTCCACTAGAAAATATAAAATCTTAGTATCTCTGATTTTGAAGAAAATCAATATCTTATTAGAAATATATTTAGAAATTCTGTGCTTATTTATGGATTATTCTATGAATAATACCTAATAATATCCGTTTTAATCCAAAATATCAAAATCCTGCTATCTTTGAATTAGATGAATTTTTTTAATTAGTAAATAAGTAAAGTTGGCGACCGTAGTCGAGAGTGACCCCCAAGTCTCCCTTTTCGATAGCTACTACACCAAGGTGTAGGGGAGGGAACATCTCCTTTCCTTGTAACACTCAACTTTACCCTTGATCCGTACCTTATAATGCTGAGTGTTAAGCAAAGAGGAATCAAGTACCATTTTATGAGTCTTTGGTATGACTCGATTTGGGATTGAACCCAGGTCTTCCAGGATGGTCAATACTGTATCTATAAAGTTTAGTCTGGCACATGGTCCATTATTAATGAGTGTTACTGCTGCCCAAATGAAAACCTGCCGGAAAAAAACAAAAACTAGCCAGTGTATTACTCTCTCTCTTTTTTACGGTCGATACTGTAAATGATAGTTTATTAAATCAGTTTTAAATGATTTGTAAAAGATACAATAAATTCCATGTATCTTTGATTTAAAAGAAAATTTTATGAAAAAAATTGGCAGTGGCGTACGAAATCATGGTTGATACTATAAATAATACCTAATGATATCCGTTTTCATTGATTTCACCCCGGAAATAACAAATAGATGTTATGGACTCTAACAAAACGGCTGGAGAAGAAGCTGGACGGCAATTACACAAGAATGCTGCGAGCAATCTTGAACAAGTCCTGGCGGCAACACCCAACAAGACGCCAACTATACGGCCACCTGCCTTCTATCACGAAAACTATTCAAGTTAGACGAACCAGACATGCAGGACACTGCTGGAGAAGCAGGGACGAGCTTATAAGTGATGTACTCTTATGGACCCCCACACATGGCCGGGCAAAAGCAGGACGACCAGCACGAACATACATTCAGCAACTATGTGAGGATACAGGATGTTGTCCCGAAGACCTGCCAGAGGCGATGAACGATAGGGAAAAGTGGCGAGAGAGGGCCAGGGATATCCGTGCTACCAGCACGACATGATGATGATGACTTTCTTATCGTCGATACAATAAATAATACCTAATAATATCCGTTTTCATTGAATTCTACAAAAAATAAAATCTTTGTATCTTTGTTTTAGAAAAAATAATATATTCTATTTCTAGAAAAATTTGTAGGGGTAGATTTAATGATGATCTCTGCTGTAAAATTTAATATCCGTTTTACTTGATTTCCAACAGAAATAAGAAAATCCTTGTGTCTTTAAAAGAAAATTACTATTTTACGTTTCGTATTCCTGGTAACATTGCTTAAAACAAAAGTCAATAATTTATACGAAAAATAGTTATTTGTTGGCGATATATTAAATACCTTATAATATTCGTTTTCATTGTAAAATATTCTGCCACAAATAATAAATTTTTGGTATATTTGGTTGAGAAGATATAAATATATTATCAAGGGAAAATGGTAAGAGTGTACTTATTTACGAAAGATTTCTGGGCCAT